>WNWK01000060.1:292500-915000 GCA_009830355.1 Cherax destructor | reverse complement strand
TCTAAAATTACAGCTCTTAGACTTGTAAATGAGCTGAGGAAAGATAACAGCTCTTATCCTGTAAATTCAACCGTGTAAAAAAATAATATGCTCTTAATTTATTACTAATTTTCTTAAATGATTAGTTGCAAAACTATCCATCTATTGATGAATTTTAAAGATAGATTATATTAAAGATAGACAGTGTTAAAGATAGACCATGTTAATGATAGACAATATTAAAGATACACAGTATTAAAGAAGTAAAATATTAAAGATAGAGAAAATTAAATCCAGACAATGTTAAGCAATAGACAATATTGAAAATAGACACTTAATAAAGATAGGAAATAATATAGATAAGTTTAAATATAGATATAGACAATATTAAAGATATTATATCAGAATTTCTGAAAACATTGCCTTAATTTGCCAGCAAAAAAAAATTATTTATATAATTGACAATATCTCAATTTCTCCCATAAGAACTTTTCAATTTTATTGCTCAAGGAGTGCACAATACAAGGGTTACTACCATACATAGGACAGATATGGGGTGGGCAATACAGCAAACATTATCATGAAGAGGATAGGTATAGAGTGTACAATAAACTAGCCACCATGATCAGCAGGATAGACATGGGGTGCACAATACACTAGCCTCTTTCATGAGCAGGATAGGTATGGGGTATACAATAAACTAGCCACCATGATCGGCAGGATAGATATAAGCTGCACAATTTAAACTCAGTTCTTCTCAAGTTATTCTAATATTTTCATTATCTTGTCCCTTTTGCTCTATCCTTCCGTAACAGCCTCTCTCTTCTCACCTGTCCACTCCTCTCTCTTCTCACCTGTCCACTCCTCTCTCTTCTCACCTGTCCACTCCCCTCTCTTCTCTCCTAAAACCTTCCCTCCACTCTCTTCCTTTCCTAACTCTTCTCTATCGTCTACTTCCTCACCCTTACTGCTCTCCCTCCCTTCATTTCACCCATCCTCCCTATCTCCCTTCTACTCCCTCCCTCTCTCCAGCTTTTTTTCCCCTGCCACTGAAGATCACCATAATTGAAAGCAATGACGATGTGGGGAAATAAAGGTGAGAAAATCCCCAGAGATCATAAATCAAGGAATCTGCAATAGGGATGGCACTGATGCTGGCACTTAATACGGCCCGTATTACGGAATAAAAGTGGCACCTTAAGGAGATGAGAAGGAGAGAGATGTGGGAGGGATACCTTTTCCGCCCCCTCCCTCTTTTTCATTCACATCATCATCACCTTCCTTCTCTCACCTCCTCACCTTCCCTCTTCCCCTTCTCTCTTCCCCTCACCATTCTTCCAGCTTTTGCCATTCTTCATTTTTTTTCTATTTCCTTAATTTTTATAATCACTAAAAATAAATTTTTTCATTATCCCTCACGTCCTTTCCCTATCTCTCTCTCTCTCTCTTTCTCTCTCTCTCTCTCTCTCTCTCTCTCTCTCTCTCTCTCTCTCTCTCTCTCTCTCTCTCTCTCTCTCTCTATCTATCTATCTATCTATCTCTCTCTACATCTACTTTCCCTTTCTGTTGTTCCCTCCTTCCCACTCTTCTCTCTTTCTTCCCTCCTTCCCTCTGCCACACTCTTCTTTCTCCCCTCTTTTCCAGTCTCTCCTTTCATCTTTTTTCCATTCTATCTCTCTCTCTACATCCCTACCTTATTATCTTACTCCTTCCTTTTCTTTCTTTTCCCCTGCCATCACTTCACCTCTCCTTTTCTTCCTCATTTCTTTATGATTTTGTCCCCTTAATTGATTTCCTCTCTAATCTAATCCCCTCTCTAAGCTAATTTCCTTCATCACAATTTTCCTGTTGCCTCCTTTCTTTCATTTTCCTAATTTCATACTTTTCTTAATCCCTCTTTTATTTTTAAATTCCCACCTCTTCCCGTTTCAGGGATTAAGAAACATTTTAAGCGTTTTAAGGGATTTTGAAAGTACTAAGAAGCGTTTAAGAGATTATCAAAGTATTAAGAAGCGTTTTAAGGGGATTCTTAGAGAACTAGATTTTAGATTTTGCCACCGAAGTGGCTAGTTTATTGTGCACCCCATATCCATCCTGTGGACGGTAGCGCAAGAGCATATGGATAGACGAAAGGCCTAGGAACTAGGCCGCAAAAGGATTAACAGGAGAACATTTGGATTCCTATCTACAGTTCTCTAATCTGTTATAAACAAATTTAGGAAATTTGCTTAATATATCTGGTATCCTATTTTCATTAACAGCATATCTTGACATGTTAAATAGGTTATTATACTGTCTATCTCTATAATCCTCAATAAGTGGACAATTAAGTACCCATTGTTCAAGATAGTGACCAAGTACTGTGCCACAAGGCACAGTACTTGCTCCCATCCTATTCCTCATCCTCATATCAGATATTGACAGGGATATAAGCCACAGTGCTGTGTCTTCCTTTGCAGATGACACCCGAATCTGTATGACAGTGTCCACATTTGAAGACACTGCAAGACTCCAAGCAGACATAAACCAAATCTTTAAATGGGCTACAGAAAACAATATGAAGTTCAATGATGAGAAATTTCAATTACTCAGATACGGAAAACGTGAAGACATTAAAATCTCATCGGAGTACAAAACTAATTCCAACCACACAATAGAGCGAAAAACTAATGTCAAAGACCTGGGAGTGATCATGTCAGAGGATCTCACCTTCAAGGACCATAACAAAGTAGCAATTGCATCTGCTCGAAAAATGACAGGATGGATAATGAGAACCTTCAAAACCAGGGATGCCAAGCCCATGTTGACACTTTACAGATCGCTTGTTCTATCTAGGCTGGAATATTGCTGCACACTAACGGCACCTTTCAAGGCGGGTGAAATTGCTGACCTTGAAAATGTGCAGAGAACCTTCACGGCACGCATAAATGCGATAAACCACCTCAATTACTGGGAACGCTTGAAGTTCCTAAACCTGTACTCTCTAGAACGCAGGCGGGAGAGATACATTATTATATACACATGGAAAATTCTCGAGGGCTCAGTACCAAACTTGCACACAAAAATCACTCCCTACGAAAGCAAAAGACTCGGCAGGCGATGTAACATCCCCCCAATGAAGAGCAGGGGTGCCACTAGCACGTTGAGGGACAACACAATAAGTGTCAGGGGCCCAAGATTGTTCAACTGCCTCCCAGCATACATCAAGGGGATTACCAACAAACCCCTGGCTGTCTTCAAGCAGGCACTGGACAGGCACCTAAAGGCGGTACCTGACCAGCCAGGCTGTGGTTCGTACGTTGGACTGCGTGTGGCCAGCAGTAACAGCCTGGTTGATCAGGCTCTGGTCCAACAAGAGGCCTGGTCACGGACCGGGCCGCAGGGGCGTTGACCCCTGGAATTCTCTCCAGGTAGACTCCAGGTAGATAGGGCATTTGGGTTGATCATCATCTGTGTGTCTCCCAAACTGCCAGAAGTACTTGTAACCAAGCCTAACCCTGTACATACATATGTGTATTTAAGGACCAATGCATACACACGGTGTATACACTAGGGTGTAAGAGGTCACTGGCTGCTGAAGATTGTATTTGTGTGTGCGTGTGTGTGTGTACTCACCTAGTTGTGGTTGCAGGGGTCGAGTCATAGCTCCTGGCCCCGCCTCTTCACTGGCGTGTGTGTGTGTGTGTGTTTGTGAGTTTGTGTGCATGTTTGGGTTTCTTGTTTCTTGAATAAATAATAATAATATTGCATGATTATTGTGATAATAATAATAATAATAATAATAATAATAATAATAATAATAATAATAATAATAATAATAATAATAATAATTATTATTAATACTATTATTATTATTATTATTATTATTATTATTATTATTATTATTATTATTATTATAATTAGTGATAACCATAGCAGTAATTCCATCACAAAAAACAAAAATAATAAATATTAATGGAATTAGGATTTTAATTAAAAGTTTAGAGATGAACTTACGATCTTGCTCCCCCGAGAGGACAGAGCATTTGTGAGTGTCCAGAGCTGTCGCGATACTGCTCCAGAAATATGGAACTCTGCTGACAGTCGAGTCAGTTGAAGACGTGTTAGTTAAGGCAAGTTAGTTAAGAGAAGTCAGAAGGGACAAGTTCATATCCAGTTGATATGATGATGAGTACCCACCTAATTGAGGTTGCACGGGTCGAGTCATAGCTCCTGGCCCCGTGTGCGTGTGTGTAATTATTTGTGAAGAGTGTACTCTCTCTCCCATTCTGTTTTATCCACCTCGTTTCTTTCGCCCCCCCCCTTTCCCCTCATTCAATTTCCTCCCTTTCTTCACTTCTTGTTCCCCTTTCCTCCTTCCCCGTTTTCCCCTCTCTCCACGAAGATATATTGTCTATCTCGCCTCAGCCGCCCCAGCACTTAATTTTGTAAGGGGTGGGGATAAATAGATATAGTGATAGATAGATAGGTAAATACATACATATATACATAAAGGAAGAGAGTGAGTGAGAAAGAGAGAGAGAGAGATAGAGAGAGATACAATTAATAATACACATCATGCAGTCCATCATACAGCATATTATACAATACATGATACAATTTATCATTCAACATCTCATACAATACAACCTGCAAATCTTATTACAATGCAGAATGCAACACATCAAACAACACATCGTACATCACACAACACATCATACAACACATACAACAAATCACACAACACATAACACAACACATCATACAACACATCATACAACACACCACACAATACATCATACAACACATCACAAAACACATACAACACATCATACAACACATTACACAACACATCATACAACACATCATGCAACACATCATACAACACCTCGTACAACACATCATACAACACATCATACAACACATCCTAAAAGTCATCATTCAACACAGCACATCATACAACACATATAACTCATCATACAACACGTTGTACAACATATAACTCATACAACACATCATTCAACACATCACACAACACACTGATACAATACATGACACAATTAACAACAGTTCATCACAAGCACAAAGCTCATCCTGCCAGTCTCATTCCCAAAACTTGTCATTTTTTTCAACACGCTTGATAAACAAATTAACTGCGGAGACTCGCGACCAAAATAAAAATAAAAAAAAAACTTTGAGAGCCATTGGGAAACCTTCCTCACCCCCCACCAACCAAAATAAAAAATGCAAGTAAACATAATTCACTATTGGTGGTTGTGTGGATGGAGGAAGTATAGTCTAGTAGGTTAGTCCCATCAGAGTCCCGGGAAATGGAAGGAAATCAGATTCGCTTCGAGTAAAGGGTTGTTGGGGGTGCTGTGATTGTGTGAATCAGGGGGCAATTCGCTCCCTTTTCCCTCTTTTCTTTCCCCTGCATCTAGGCGCATTCCTTGAGGAGATTAAGGCGATTGGAAATGTGTGTGTGATAGGATGCCGTGTCAAGAGACGAGCGAATGAGAGGTAAGGCGTTCACAAGAGCCGATGGAAGTTATCATATCCAATGGGAGGCGTTTCTTACCCAGGGGAAGGAGTTCTCATAATCACTTAGAGTTTTTTTTTAAAGATTTAGAGTTCTCTTAACCAAAGGAAGGAGTAATTAGAGTTCTTTCAACCAATGGAAGGAGTTCTCTTAACCAATGGCAAGCTTTCTCTTAACCAATGAGAGAAGTTCTCGTCTTTGTCTTCTTTTCAGCTAACCTAAGAACTTTTTTTTTTAAACACGTCGGCCGTTCCCCACCAAGGTAGGGTGACCCAAAAAAACCACTTTCACCATCATTCACACATAATCACTGTCTTTGCAGGACTCAAGTCCGGCTAACCTGTTTCCTTGAATCCCTTTTCAAAATATTACACTGCTCACACTCCAACAGCTCGTCAAGTCCCAAAAACCATTTGTCTCCATTCACTCCTATCTAACACGCTCACACATGCCTGATGTATGTCCAAGGACCTTGCACACAAAGCCTCTTTTACCCCCTCCATCCAGCCTTTCCTAAGCAAATTCAGGAAATTTATCAATGCTTTAGACAACAGGAGATCTCTCAGCTAACGGGTAAAAAGAACCCCATTCCCCTGTTTAGCTAAAAATTCTCTCAGCTGGAGAACATAGAGATATAACCATCCATTAGAATGAAAATTCTCTCAGTGGGAGAAAATAGGTCCAAGGTGTTTTAGCAATTAACAGAAGAAGAAGGTTTATAGATAAGGAATTCTCAGGCAACTGGAAGGAAAGTTTTTTACCTTGTCGTGTGTCAGCAAAGGTCGAGAGGACGATGGGTCAAACCTGCATGATTCCTTGCTGGTGGTTTCAACGTTTCTCTAGAAAACAAGCATTTAGGTTCCACCCCTGCTGACTCTTCACCAATAAAGATCAACAGAGCAACAGGGCAACAGAGCAAAAGTGCCGGGGAATACTAGAGGATGGTGAAGAGAGGAGTCACGTTGAAGAACAAGCCTTGAACAAGAAAACATCTCGCTCTGTGTAGAGCCTTATCAAGACATGAACTGAAAGAGCTCTACACAGAGCTAAACGTTATCCCAGAGTAACGTGTGTTGTGTCTTTCACTATTCTACATCCACCAGAAATTACAAATAAACCGTCTCTAACCAGCTTTAAAAAAAAAATCTTTCATCGCGGCTACAATGGACCAGCGGTTCACAAAATGGAAAAAACAAGAGGTAAGAACACTGGTCACGATTTTGGAGATCACTGTTTTTCAACATCACTGTTACAAAATTCAGTTTTCAAAATTCACAGCTTCAAAATTCAGTCTCTAAGATAACAAATTCTTGAAAACGGAGGAGGAGGATTTGCTGTTACAGTATTTTTTTAGTACTTTCCCAAGCATTTTTTTTTTATTATTGTATTATTAGTATTTTCCAAGAACTTTGTTAGTAGTTTTGTCTGCATTTTGTTAGCCGTTTTGTTATTCTATTATTATTATTTTCTTAGGAGTCTGTTAGTATGTTATTAGTTTTTGTTAGTAATTTGTAGTATTTGATGATAAATTTATTTGTAGATTTGTTGTCAGTTTGTTAGTAGTTTGTTAGCGGTTTTCTTCGTAGTTTGTTAGTGTTGTTAGAAACTTGCCATTATTTTATTAGCAGTTAGCCCCTATTCTCGCCGAACACAGGTGTATTTGTGGCAGGGATGCAGCAGACCGATTCGGGTACCATGGTCTTGTGTGTCGTAAATCCGAGGGAAAGATTGCAAGACATGAAGAGGTTAATAACATTATCAAGAGGAGCCTCACAACAGCCGGATGCCCAGCAGTAAGGGAGCCACCCCAACTATGCAGATCTGATGGCAGCCAAAAGCGTCCAAATGATATCACCCTTCAAGCCTGGACAGACGACAATCAGGTGGTGTGGGACTACACCTGTGCATCTACCTTGGTTGATACCTATCTCCAATACACCAGGGAGGAAGGAGAGGCAGCCGCCAGCTTCAGGGACTCCCAAAAGTCTAGAAGATACGGAGAATTTGCCCATCATTATATGTTTGTTCCCATAGGCTCGGAGACCCTTGGCTCATGGGGAAATAGTGCATCTAAGTTCTTTAAGGAGCTAGGCAAAAGACTCATCAGGGTAACTAGGGATCCCAAGGCAGCTAGTTTTCTGTTCCCGCGACTCAGCGCTGCTGTTCAGAGGAGTAATGCATGCTGTATTTTGGGTATGCTCCCCAGCTCTGAGGAGCTGGATGAGATTTTCGCATTATAATCAGTGACAAACACGTAACAATATGTACTAGCCATGTATCTCTCACACCTCATGTACTGTATATGCCATCCTTATATCAACAATGTATCTCTTAAATCTTTTGTACCATATTATGTAATATAATATATGCATATAATATATATGCATATAATATATATATATATATATATATATATATATATATATATATATATATATATATATATATATATATATATATATATATATATATATATATATATATATATATATATATATATATATATGTCGTGCCGAATAGGCAGAACTTGCGATTTTGGCTTAAATAGCAACGCTCATCTTGCCATATAAGACAAGTGAAAATTTGTGTATGCAATAATTTCGCCAAAATCATTCTGAACATAACGAAAAAAATATATTTCATTGTCTTTGTTTATTATTAAATTAATGTTAACGTATCTAAAATATATTTAGTTGGGTTAGGCTAAATTAAATTGCGCTTGTTGTAATAAGGTTAGGTAGGTTTTCAAAGTTTCTCTTTGTACAAAATTATAAATTCTTACAGTAACATAAATTAAAAAAATATATATTTAAACGTATAAGAGAAAATTTTAGAAAGGACTTAATTTTAGATGAGTTCTTGCTAATTGACCAGTTTTACCTAATCGGCACGACATATATATATATATATATATATATATATATATGAAGAAGAAGAAGAAGAACAGTAACAATAGCAAAAGGAAAAGCAAAACCTACTGATAACATCAACAATTAGCAATCTTACCCACACGAACATAAGGAAGAAAAGGAAGACACAATGAGAGTCACCAAAGAGATCAAGACGGGGGCCAAGACGGGGGCCAAGATGCAAGTCTCCCTGGAAAGAAGTGTGTTTCTCGCGAGGTTAGATAAGACACCCCCCGCCTTCAGACCTTGAGCAATCGTGAGCCATTCAATTTGCAACAAGGTAATTGGGTCTTTAACGAGCTAACCACAAGGCGCATATAATTGCTTGTTATGAACTGGTGTCAAGTGAATGAGCATGGGAGGGGAGGGAGGGAGAGAGAGAGAGAGAGGGAGAGAAAGAAAAAGAAAGGAGGGAGGGAAGGAATAGGAAAGGTAAATAGTTAGGAAGAAAGAAATTACTTGGTCCAGTTGGATTTTATTTAACATATTTCTGACTCTCTTATTTATTATTTGTTAATTATTATTATTATTATTATTATTATTATTATTATTATTATTATTATTATTATTATTATTATTATTATTATTATTATTATTATATTAAATATTATTATTATATTATATTATTAAGTATTATTATATTGTATTATTAAATATTATTATATTATTAATATTATATTATGAAGAAAAAATAATCCGCAGTAAACATAAAATTTCTCAAAGGAAATGAAAGGAAAAAACTGATGGGCAAAAATGGTTAAAAAATAAATAGACGGAATTTCAATTAAAACTTGAGTTGAAAATTTATTTGTATAATCATTTTGGAGTGATATCTTAGGCTAACCCCCCAAAAAAATCTTATTAAAAAAATCGCATTCTGAACATTTTGTATATTTGGAAAGCAAAACTTGAAGCTACTGATATTTTTCCATAATTGCCTTTTTCCCCATCTCTTAAGACAAAAACTTCATGACAACGTCAAACGTGACATTTATTAATGTCAAAAAAAAATAAATAATCGTGAATGTTAAATAACGCACTGACGTAACACTAACATCTTGTTACAGGTGTTAATGTTAAGGGAGAAATTCAGTACAATTGGCAAAAAAAAAGTATTCGAATGTTGAATTCCTTTCCCCCCAAAAAAAAAAAATATTTTGAAAAGACGTACTTTGTGAAACAAGCTTTCATTCAGGCAACGTTTCGCTGTTCCAACAGAATCTTGTTCCGCTGTGACAACAGAAGTTTGTTTTCCTGTGCCAGAAGAAGCTTGTTTTGCTGTGCCAACAGAAGCTTGTTTTGCTGTGCCAACAGAAGCTTGTTTTGCTGTGCCAACAGAAGCTTGTGCCACTGTGCCAACAGAAGCTTGTTTTGCTGTGCCAACATAAGCTTGTTTTGCTGTACCAACAAAAGCTTGTTTTGCTATGCCAACAGAAGCTTGTTTTGCTGTGCAAACAGAAGCTTGTTTTGCTGTGCCAACAGAAGTTTGTTTTGCTGTGCCAACAGAAGCTTGTTTTGCTCTATCAACAGAAGCTTGTTTTGCTGTGCCAACAGAAGCTTGTTTTGCTGTATCAACAGAAGCTTGTTTTGCTATGCCAACAGAAGCTTGTTTTGCTGTGCCAACATAAGCTTGTTTTGCTGTATCAACAGAAGCTTGTTTTGCTGTGCCAACAAAAGCTTGTTTTGCTATGCCAACATAAGCTTGTTTTGCTGTGCCAACAAAAGCTTGTTTTGCTATGCCAGCAGAAGCTTGTTTTGCTGTGCCAACAGAAGCTTGTTTTGCTGTACCAACAAAAGCTTGTTTTGCTGTGCCAACAGAAGCTTGTTTTGCTGTGCCAACAGAAGCTTGTTTTGCTGTGCCAACAAAAGCTTGTTTTGCTGTGCCAACAGAAGCTTGTTTTGCTGTACCAACAGAAGCTTGTTTTGCTGTGCCAACAGAAGCTTGTTTTGCTTTGCCAACAGAAGCTTGTTTTGCTGTGCCAACAGAAGCTTGTTTTGCTGTGCCAACAGAAGCTTGTTTTGCTGTGCCAACAAAAGCTTGTTTTGCTGTGCCAACAGAAGCTTGTTTTGCTGTACCAACAGAAGCTTGTTTTGCTGTGCCAACAGAAGCTTGTTTTGCTTTGCCAACAGAAGCTTGTTTTGCTGTGCCAACAGAAGCTTGTTTTGCTGTGCCAACAAAAGCTTGTTTTGCTGTGCTAACAGAAGCTTGTTTTGCTGTGCCAACAGAATCTTGTTTCGCTGTGCCAACAGAAGCTTGTTTTGCTGTGCCAACTGAATCTTGTTTCGCTGTGCCAACAGAAGCTTGTTTTGCTGTGCCAACAGAAGCTTGTTTTGCTGTGCCAACAGAAGCTTGTTTTGCTGTACCAACAGAAGTTTGTTTCGCTGTGTCAACAGAAGCTTGTTTTGCTGTGCCAACAGAAGCTTGTTTTGCTGTGCCAACAGAAGTTTGTTTTGCTGTGCCAACAAAAGCTTGTTTTGCTGTGCCAACAAACGCTTCTCTCGTTGTGCCAACAATTTTTTTTCGCTGTGCCAACATAAGCTTGTTTTGCTGTGCCAACTGAAGCAAGTTTCGCTGTGCCAACTGAAGCAAGTTTCGCTGTGCCAACTGAAGCAAGTTTCGCTGTGCCAACAAAAGCTTGTTTTGCAGTGCCAACATAAGCTTGCTTCTGTTGGCAATGCACTATCCGCTCTCATCTGCAGCAGGTATTTAGATTTAAGAGATAATTCAAGTCAGTATTGTTAACTAACAAGCATGAGGTCATTTTAACATTCTGAGTGTTAGCTTTGGAGGATTAACTCAAGGTAATTACACCGACCCTTTGAGGAGCAATTAAACTCCCAGCTGGGTAGTTAAGGAGAGTGAATGTAGCTGGTCATCTTAACGACCCTAACAAGGGGAAAGTAATTAGACGGGTCCTGTGTAAAGGGAGCCATAAAGGGGTGTTAGTGGGAGGCGATAACTCTTTAGGGGAGACGTTCGAAACAAAGGGAATAAGGGGAGCGGTAAAGGGATGAAGCAAGATATCCCTTGGGGAAAGCGGGGTATTGTAGCGGGATAATTAGGACGATTACCCTGTGAACGAATCATCCCCTGATTCTTCTCATCATCTCATCCATGATGCCCACTCCCCTTCCCCCCAAACATTCAAGTCCCTGCCAGTTCATCATCCGACTCGTCATTCGCCCAACCTATCATTCAGTTACTGACATCATCGTTTAATTTACAGTTTTAATTTCGTTGTATTGCTGTTACGTATTTAATCAACCACATAAAAGCTTAATTAATCCATTATTCAATTAATCATTCAATCCATCACTCAGCTCGTTCAACCAATCATTCAACCCATCACCTAACTCATCATTCAACCCACTGTCTAAAGCTTCTTTCAACACAAATCAACATTCTGCCAATTTTTAAACTTATCATTCACTCTCCTCCATGAAAGTTAATCCAATTAACGATATCATTGCCTCTGCTTGAGCTGTTAATCTCTCAATTTAATGTGGGTTATATATAGTAACGCTCTTCTTGCCGAATAAGGCAAGCGAAAATTTGTGTATGCAATAATGTCGCAAAAATCATTCTGAACCTAACGAAAAAAATATATTTCATTGTTTGTTTATTATTAAATTATTGTAAACTTATCTAAAATATATTTAGTTGGATTAGGCTAAATTAAATTGCGTTTGTTATAATAAGGTTAGGTAAGTTTTCTAAAGTTATTTTGGTACAAAGTTATTAATTTTTACATTATCATAAATGAAAAAATATATATCTTCAAGCGTATAAGAGAAAATTTTAGAAAGGACTTAATTTTAAATGAGTTCTTGCTAATTGGCCAATATGCTTAACAATATGCTTAACAATTCGCAAACAGGCGAAATTATTTACAAACATTGTCTCTACGTCCACAGCAGGACTCGAACCTGCAAACTCGATATCAGAGTAACCAGTACTTTACTGGTGGTAAAGTACTGGTTACTCTGATGCAGAGTTTGCAGGTTCATCCTCTAGACATAGACCAATGTTTATATATATATATATATATATATATATATATATATATATATATATATATATATATATATATACATTCATATATATATATTAACCAAGTAGGTTTGGGTAATTCGTGTTCTACATCTTTTTTTGTACACAGAAAGAAAGTTTAATTGCGATTCACTAGGTATTTACAGATTTCACGGACGCTCATTGCTTTCAGGGTAACTTATGTTCATTTACACTACATTCCTATGTATGCAAAATGTGAAGGCCGGGGACTTCGGTCGAAAGTTATTTCCGGCAGGAGTAATGACCGATCAGAGCCGACTGACTGGGCAAGGTCTCGTTAGAATTCCTTTCGTATGCTCAGTGATCCGTGCCTTCAAAATGACTCTTTACGTCACTGATACGTCTGGAGCTACTACTTTAGCCCTGTATAGAGATGTGTAGAATCTGATAGGTATCGAATTGTATAGCCTCTGCCTTGTATGGCGTTGCAAGGCCTCTGGTGTCGGGAAAGCACAAAATGTGCTCAAATGCTGTAAGATTCTTGAACGCCTTGCATGCAGGAGTCATCACCGTATACTGCATCGTCATTAGAGAGTCTAATTTCACCCCCAGGGTCTTATTTTACCACAGGGTCTTCTTTCACCCACAGCATACTATACTCCAGTCTTAATGTTGCCTTGAAGCCATCATCCTTTTGTGTTTCCTTAGAAGCAATTGCATCTTGCCATCACTTTTCTCCAGAAAGATACAGTTTGCAAACAGGTGTTTGATGTGTCTGAGAGGAATGTACATCCTCAGTCTTGTACCAATAAATTTTGAAGTGCAGTTGTTTGCATAGGCATGGGATTCTGGATGATGTGTGTTAGCTACTGTAGACGTCCCATAGAAATGAACCAGGTACAGTGTGGTCATACCATACCAATCAACCAAGCACCCTGTTCTTGCTGTACATTGGTCGAGCTCACGAGGTAGGATGAAGCCAGAGCTTGTTATTGGTGTTCGTAGAGTTGCTGTTGCTGTTGTTACTGTTGCTGCTGCTGTTGTTTTTGCAAGTGATCATCACGACAACACGAGCTATGGTTGGAAGGGTGAAATACCTCTCAAAAAAAAAAAAGCCATTGGGATAACGTTTCTAGTTCGAAAGTGAGTTTTTTTTTTCCAGTGATAAAAGAGCGGCTCACCTTCGATTGAAACGTTTACCCAAGAGTCGTAGTGAACCCGCAGTCCGTGTTGTGACGTCCCAGTCTGAATGTCAGAAGCGACAAATAACGTTGGAACTAGCATATAAAGGAAGGATTTGAGTCGTTCAGGACTCAGGGAAGAGAATGACCTCTACTTCCCCACCCATCCCTTCTCATTTCCTTGAATCACAACCCCATTACCTACCAATCCCAGGGCTCTCTGTGATTCCTATAAGTTTACAGCTTCCCCATAATATTAATAATAATAATAATAATGATAATGAGCAGTGTCTAATATAAGTAAGCAACTTATGGATTATTCTAGGGACAATCTCTCTCTCTCTCTCTCTCTCTGACGAATTTTGCCTGATGCCGAGCGTGACCTTTGACCCATCTAGGCCAAAATCGATGCGGTGGTAGCCATGACCCTCAGTGAGGGAGCCTCAGAGCCGGGGTTCACATCCTCACACACACACACACACACACACACACACACACACACACACACACACACACACACACACACACACACACACACACACACACAGGCATCCCTGCTACTATTTTGTCCAACTGTTGACTAGTATAAAATATTTGTGTTGCTCACCGAGTTGTGTTGACAGGGGTCGACTCAGCTCCTGGACCCGTCTCTTGTTACTCATGGCCGGATCTACCTAAGTCCCTATCCTACTGGATCATACCTGATCCTGAAATATCCATGTAATTAAAACTGAAGAGGTGTTTCTCGAAATCCCCGTGGCTTACATGCATCAATATATTTTATTATTTAAGTATCTATCTTGACATTCCTCGCATTTCAGACATTGTCAAAATCAACCAGATCCTTTGGGCATTTTGTATGTCGTAATCGTGTACTTTCCTAGTCCTGATATTCGATAATTTCATTAGGCCTAGTTCCTTTACTACTCTTTTCCAGTGTGGAAAAACCCGCTCAGCTTCAAGATTATCTAGTTGTGAACTTACGAATCGTCACCATCTTCTGATCACACTTGGCCGGATGTGTGCTCCTTGCTGGTATTGCAAGACTGGCTGGTATTGCAAGACTGGCTGGTATTGCAAGACTGGTCTTATATCAATCATGTAGCGTCGTGGAGAATTCCTTACCGAGATATTTTTCAAGGCTGTTCTTCAATTCTCCAGCCTCTGAGGTGATGCTCAAGCTGTGAGGCTAATGTGCTCCTCCGCTGATGTATTCCAAGCAAGATGATCCATCTCATTTTCTTCTTCTAGTATTTTTACTTGCTGTTTTTCTCTTCGTTGCTGTGCATCATCTTCGGTTTTTGTCTTCCTGTTGAATGACAACCCTTGAAGACTCTTCATGTCTTGTCTTGTCTCTTGTGTAACAACTCATCGAGGCCTTTTAAGGCTCTGTCTTCCCTCTTGTGTAACAACTCTTCGAAGCCTTTCAAGGTTCTGTCTTCCCTCTTCTGTTAAAACTCTTCGAGACTTTCAAGGTTCTGTCTTCCCTCTTGTGTTACAACTCTTCGAGGCCTTTCAAGGTTCTGTCTTCCCTCTTGTGTTACAACTCTTCGAAGCCTTTCAAGGTTCTGTCTTCCCTCTTCTGTTAAAACTCTTCGAGACTTTCAAGGTTCTGTCTTCCCTCTTGTGTTACAACTCTTCGAGGCCTTTCAAGGTTCTGTCTTCCCTCTTGTGTAACAACTCTTCGAGACTTTCAAGGTTCTGTCTTCCCTCTTGTGTAACAACTCTTCGAAGCCTTTCAAGGTTCTGTCTTCCCTCTTCTGTTGCAACTCTTCGAGGCCTTTTAAGGTTCTGTCTTCCCTCTTGTGTAACAACTCTTCGAGGCAGCTATACTCTTCATGTCACCGACATGAAGAGTATGAAAAATTCAGTTGTCTAGGAGCTGAAGTTATCAGTTGTCCAACTGTTCAACAGCTGTCCTGATACTAGTGACGTAGTGTAAACAATCGAACCTGTCTCAGTGACTCTTCTCTCTCAGTACCGATCCTACCTTTCCCCCACTCTACAGTCTCCCACTCTCCCATCCCAATTTCTCTTCCATTCCCATCATTCTCACATCCCATCACTCTCCCGTCCCCATCACTCTCAAATTCCATCAATCTTCCATCCCCATCACTCTCCTATCCCCTACTTACCCATCTTATCCACCCCTCCTCCCAGTACCTAGCCACAGTGGCACTGGTTAAAGCTAATATCACATTCAGGTCGTGCTGTGTCCCTGTGCGAAGGAGAGAGGGAGGAAGGGAGGGAAGGAAAGAGGGACGAAGGGAGGGAGGGAAGGAGAGAGGATGGGAGGGAGGAAAGGAGAGAGGAAGGGAGGGAGGAAAGGAGAGAGGAAGGGAGGGATGAAGGGAGGGAAGAAGGGATGAAAGAAGGGAGGGAAGAAGGGAAGGTGGGAGTGAGGAAAAGAAAGATGGAAGCAGGAAGGAAGGGAAGGAGGGAGAAGAGAAAGAGAGAAACAGAAAGACAGATAATAAAAAGACAGTATGTATTATTAATTGTCTTTAGTGTCTGAGGATTTTTACTGAACGTTCATGAGAGCTGTGATACATGATAATGAACGTTCATGCGAGCTGTGATACATGATAATGAACGTTCATGCGAGCTGTGATACATGATAATGAACGTTCATGCGAGCTGTGATACATGATAATGAACGTTCATGCGAGCTGTGATACATGATAATGAACGTTCATGTGAGCTGTGATACATGATAATGAACGTTCATGTGACCTGTGATACATGATAATGAACGTTCATGTGACCTGTGATACATGATAATGAACGTTCATGCGAGCTGTGATACATGATAATGAACGTTCATGCGAGCTGTGATACATGATAATGAACGTTCATGTGACCTGTGATACATGATAATGAACGTTCATGCGAGCTGTGATACATGATAATGAACGTTCATGCGAGCTGTGATACATGATAATGAACGTTCATGCGAGCTGTGATACATGATAATGAACGTTCATGCGAGCTGTGATACATGATAATGAACGTTCATGCGAGCTGTGATACATGATAATGAACGTTCATGAGAGCTGTGATACATGATAATGAACGTTCATGTGAGCTGTGATACATGATAATGAACGTTCATTTGAGCTGTGATACATGATAATGAACGTTCATCTGAGCTGTGATACATGATAATGAACGTTCATCTGAGCTGTGATACATGATAATGAACGTTCATATGACCTGTGATACATGATAATGAACGTTCATGTGAGCTGTGATACATGATAATGAACGTTCATCTGAGCTGTGATACATGATAATGAACGTTCATGTGATCTGTGATACATGATAATGAACGTTCATGTGAGCTGTGATACATGATAATGAACGCTCATCTGAGCTGTGATACATGATAATGAACGTTCATGTGAGCTGTGATACATGATAATGAACGTTCATCTGAGCTGTGATACATGATAATGAACGTTCATGTGAGCTGTGATACATGATAATGAACGTTCATCTGAGCTGTGATACATGATAATGAACGTTCATGAGAGCTGTGATACATGATAATGAACGTTCATGTGATCTGTGATACATGATAATGAACGTTCATGTGACCTGTGATACATGATAATGAACGTTCATCTGAGCTGTGATACATGATAATGAACGTTCATGAGAGCTGTGATACATGATAATGAACGTTCATGTGATCTGTGATACATGATAATGAACGTTCATGTGACCTGTGATACATGATAATAAACGTTCATCTGAGCTGTGATACATGATAATGAACGTTCATGTGAGCTGTGATACATGATAATGAACGTTCATATGAGCTGTGATACATGATAATGAACGTTCATCTGAGCTGTGATACATGATAATGAACGTTCATATGAGCTGTGATACATGATAATGAACGTTCATGTGAGCTGTAATATATGATAATGAACGTTCATGTGAGCTGTGATACATGATAATGAACGTTCAGGTGACCTGTGATACATGATAATGAACGTTCATGTGAGCTGTGATACATGATAATGAACGTTCATCTGAGCTGTGATACGTGATAATGAACGTTCATGTGAGCTGTGATACATAATAATGAACGTTCATCTGAGCTGTGATACGTGATAATGAACGTTCATGTGAGCTGTGATACATGATAATGAACGTTCATCTGAGCTGTGATACGTGATAATGAACGTTCATGCGAGCTGTGATACATGATAATGAACGTTCATGTGAGCTGTGATACGTGATAATGAACGTTCATGTAAGCTGTGATACATGATAATGAACGTTCATGTGAGCTGTGATACGTGATAATGAACGTTCATGTGAGCTGTGATACATGATAATGAACGTTCATCTGAGCTGTGATACGTGATAATGAACGTTCATGTGAGCTGTGATACATGATAATGAACGTTCATCTGAGCTGTGATACGTGATAATGAACGTTCATGCGAGCTGTGATACGTGATAATGAACGTTCATGTGAGCTGTGATACATGATAATGAACGTTCATCTGAGCTGTGATACGTGATAATGAACGTTCATGTGAGCTGTGATACATGATAATGAACGTTCATCTGAGCTGTGATACGTGATATTGAACGTTCATGCGAGCTGTGATACATGATAATGAACGTTCATGTGAGCTGTGATACATGATAATGAACGTTCATGTGAGCTGTGATACATGATAATGAACGTTCATCTGAGCTGTGATACGTGATAATGAACGTTCATGTGAGCTGTGATACATGATAATGAACGTTCATCTGAGCTGTGATACGTGATAATGAACGTTCATGCGAGCTGTGATACATGATAATGAACGTTCATGTGAGCTGTGATACATGATAATGAACGTTCATGTGAGCTGTGATACATGATAATGAACGTTCATGTGAGCTGTGATACGTGATAATGAACGTTCATCTGAGCTGTGATACATGATAATGAACGTTCATGAGAGCTGTGATACAACATAATGAACGCTCATGAGAGCTGTGATACATGATAATGAACGTTCATGTGAGCTGTGATACATGATAATGAACGTTCATGTGAGATGTGATACATGATAATGAACGTTCATGTGAGCTGTGATACAACATAATGAACGCTCATGAGAGCTGTGATGCATGATAATGAACGTTCATGTGAGATGTGATACATGATAATGAACGTTCATGTGATCTGTGATACATGATAATGAACGTTCATGTGATCTGTGATACATGATAATGAACGTTCATGTGAGCTGTGATACATGATAATGAACGTTCATGTGAGCTGTGATACAACATAATGAACGTTCATTATTAAATCAACATGCTGGGTTTCGGTTCTTGAAGTATACCACAGAAGACATACCCCAGCTATGATATACCACAGAAGGTATACTCCAGCTATGATATACCACAGAAGGTATACTCTGGCTATGATATACCACAGAAGGTATACTCCGGCAATGATATACTACAGAAGGTGTATTTCAGCTATGATATACCACAGAAGGTATACCTGTAGCGTTCTAGGCATCACCACAGAGGCGGAAAAGAGCGTCAATTAAAATTACACCAGACATCAATGTCAGAAAATTCCAAATTCGGTGAAAGTTGGAATACATACTTTCTTTCACTTTCCCGAGCTGAGGATAACTTTGGGAAGAACCACCGCGAGAGGAGGGAAAAAAAAAGATTTATTCCTTGGTAGAGAAAAGTGACCTGATGAAATTATTGTATAAAGTTTAGGAAGCTAAAATAGCAACGCTCTTCTTGCCGAATAAGACAAGCGAAAATTTGTGTATGCAATAATTTCGCAAAAATCATTCTGAACCTAACGAAAAAAAATATATTTCATTGGGTTTGTTTATTATTAAATTATTGTAAACTTATCTAAAATATGTTTAGTTGGATTAGGCTAAATTAAAATGCGTTTGTTATAATATGGTTAGGTAAGTGTTTTAAGGTTCGTTTGGTACAAAATTATTAATTTTTATATTAACATAAATTAAAAAAATATATATTTAAACGAATAAGAGAAAATTTTAGGAAGGACTTAATTTTAAATGAGTTCTTGCTAATTGACCAACGTAGGTGTTATTTAACACCTACGTGTACGTGTGTGTCTGTGTACTCTCCTATGAGTGTGTGTGAGTGTGTGTGTACTTGCCACCTCTCGCACTCAAGTCTGGCTAACCGGTTCTCCCTGCATCTCTACATACAGGTTACTTTGCTAACATTCTAGCAGCACGTCAGGTTAAGAAAAGAAGACCCACCTCCACTCACTTCAATCTTACGAGTTCATGCAAACTGGTGGGATGCTCAATCCTCTAGCAATCAAGCCTCATTTACCCCCTCCCTCCCTTCCTGGGACGACCTATACCCCTCTTTACCTCCACCCCTGATTTATTTACCCTTCTAGGTACCCCCTCATCAGCCCCCTGAACTATGTTTCTAGTATCTCCCTCGCACTCTACATCTTCACCACCTCCAGCCTCCAGCCTCCATAATCCAGCCTTCAGCCTCCAGCCTCCATCCTCCAGCCTCCAGCCTCCATCCTCCAGCCTCCATCCTCCATCCTCCATCCTCCACCCTCCATCCTCCAGCCTCCACCCTCCAGATTCCAGCCTCCAGCCTCCTCCACGTGCACACAGGGATGTGAACAATTAAACTGGGTGAAGTGGAACGAATAATATCCCTTATTGTTCTTGTTGTTATCACTAGAGTAATTGCAGGTGTTGTTGTTGTTGTCGTTCCATTATTTTGAAGCAAAAACATGTAACTTTTTTTCTGCTGAGTTGTTGAACTTGTTCATCTATATATCTGTTTTGAACATTTTGTTAAGAGAGCTTTTCATTCTCTCTCTCTCTCTCTCTCTCTCTCTCTCTTCTCTCTCTCTCTCTCTTCTCTCTCTCTCTCTCTCTCTCTCTTGCTCACAGCCTCACCGAGTCAAATTATTCATAAATAACAAAGAAATGGAATGAGCGATCAAATTGGGTAGTTACGTCACAATTAATGACTCGAAAAACTCATCTGGTGGTGTGATTAGTTTTGAGTGGCGTTGTGGTGTGTTGCTGTGGTGTTGTGGTGTGTTGCTGTGGTGGTGTGGTGTGTTGCTGTGGTGGTGTGGTGTGTTGCTGTGGTGGTGTGGTTTGTTGCTGTGGTGGTGTGGTGTGTTGCTGTGGTGGTGTGGTGTGTTGCTGTGGTGGTGTGGTGTGTTGCTGTGGTGGTATGGTGTGTTGCTGTGGTGGTGTGGTGTGTTGCTGTGGTGGTGTGGTTTGTTGCTGTGGTGGTGTGGTTTGTTGCTGTGGTGGTGTGGTGTGTTGCTGTGGTGGTGTGGTGTGTTGCTGTGGTGGTGTGGTGTGTTGCTGTGGCGTTGTGGTGTGTTGCTGTGGTGGTGTGGTGTGTTGCTGTGGCGTTGTGGTGTGTTGCTGTGGTGGTATGGTGTTGCGTTGTGTTGATGGTGTTGCTGTGTTGTTACCGTGGTGCAGTGGATGGTGTGGTGGGAATTATTGTGACGTGAATTCAGTATTGTGGAGATTTAAATAACTATCTGGCAGTAGTTATTGTGGTGTGTTAGGGATGTGCTGGTTTGGTGGTGGGTGTGGAAATGGTAGTAGTAGTGATGGTGGCAGTAGTAGTGATGGTGGCAGTAGTAGTGGGTGGAGCTAGTAGTAGTGGGTGGAGCTAGTAGTAGTGGGTGGAGCTAGTAGTAGTGGGTACTCACTTTCCACTCGGTCACCCGACGTATACACATACATCCTTGATGACAAGTTCGTATATCGAGCTATCAGTGTTGGCCTCAATATTTTAGCTGAGTAAGAAGGGGGGAGAGAAGAAAGCTTTTGAAGATGCACCTCACTGAGAGGATCACAGATATTACTACTCGGGTTAACTGGGAGAGACTGTCGGGGTAAAATACTTAATGTATTGCCACATAGGTTTCAGAAGTGGTTGATGTCTTGATGCGGATGTTCCGGCGTCTCAAGACCCCGCCCTATGAAATATGTTTTATGTAATAGGTTAGGCTAGAAGGTTAGCTGAGCTTCCTGTCGTTACAGTTGCTGTGGCGTGTAGTGGGCTGTGAGATGTGGCTTGTGTACTACACTTGATCACATCTTGTTTTAAAGGGAGTTTTTTGAAGAGTTTTGAGAGATTAGTATATAGTGATTTAACCACTAAGTAAGGGTTAGGCAGGAGTGAGGTATATTGAGGTAGGAGTGGGAACCAGTTAGGTAATTCTGAGGTACTGTCAAGAGTGGGGTACAGTTAGGTAGGAGTGGGATACAGTTAGGTAGGAGTGGGATACAGTTAAGTAGGGGTGAGGTACAGTTAGGTAGGACTGAGGTACAGTCAGGTAGGAGTGAGGTACAGTTAGGTAGGACTGAGGTACAGTCAGGTAGGAGTGAGATACAGTCAGGTAGGAGTGAGATACAGTCAGGTAGGAGTGAGGTACAGTCAGGTAGGAGTGAGATACAGTCAGGTAGGAGTGAGGTACAGTTAGGTAGGAGTGAGATACAGTCAGGTAGGGGTGAGGTACAGTTAGGTAGGGGTGAGGTACAGTTAGGTAGGAGTGAGGTACAGTCAGGTAGGAGTGAGATATCATTTCAGTAAATCTGAAGGAGGCGAGAGTGACAATGGTGAACAAGTTGGCCAAGTCAGCGGTGAAGTTATGATCTGAGTGACGTGCCCCAGGAGAGCAAATTACTGCAGAAGAGAGAGGTACAGAGAGGTGTATGTGGATGAGGGGGAAGAGGAGGTGCAAGAGAAGGGGAAGACAAGGAAGAGGCCAAAGAAGAGAAGAGGGGGATGAGGCAGAGGATGAACGAAAATGACGAGGCAAAGAGAAGAAAAGGAGACAAAAGACAAGGAGAGAGAGAAGTCAGAGGACAAAGGGAGGAAGAGGGGGCAAAGGCCAAGGAAAGTGGAGGAAGCAAAGGAGGGGGTAGAAGGCAAAGGACAACAGAAGATAATGAGGAGAAGATTAGGAGGAGGAAGAGACAAAACAAAAACTTGAGACTACAACTGCGCACAACGACAGCGCAGTGTTTGTCACCATTAACGTTCTCTGAAACACATGACAAAACAAAGCCATTATGGCCTGACTATTGCGTGTCATAGACAATTTGTAATAATGTTTACGAAACATTACGTTACTCGCCGAGTTTCTTTCGTCTTTACTGAAGTCTGTAAGTTTATTTAGTTTACATTTTTTCCAATTAATTTTAAGATTGGTATTTGAGTGTTGTTGACAGTGGTTGGTTCACTAGTAACAAGCCATTATAAACAGTGGTGTATGTTGACAGTGGTTGGTTCACTATAAACAGTGTTATATGCTGACAGTCACTATAGTAACAAGTCACTATAATCAGTGTTATATATATTTGTAATGTACCCAGGAACTGATTTCCTGCCTGTTAATTTTTTTGTCCACACACGGAATATTGTGAAATAATTTATCTGCCTACCTACCATCTTTTCCTACCTTCTTTCTCCATCCTCTCTCTCTCTCTCTCTCTCTCTCTCTCTCTCCTCAAAGTAGAATTTTACAGCATGTTTTTTTGGCTATAGCTAGAAAGGTAGTTTTTACAGAATAGTTCTCTTTATTTCTGTAATAGTGGAAGGTAGCAGAAATGTGTGTACGTCTTGGAGTCTCGCTAACAAACATTGAGGCATTTTCACTTTTCGGGGTAAAAAAAAAAAAATAGTTACACAATAGCGCTGCCTTTCGGCTTTCGAAAGGCCGTAACTGCAGTAGAGGGCAGCACGCGGGTTTGCGTGCACCTCTGTATGTGTATGTGGGGGAATATAAATACAACAGGGGGGACAATATACAGTTATTCCGCTCCAGAACGGTCAAGTGAACACTTTGCAAAGGTCACCGCTTGGGCATGTGTTATACTATCTTTGTTTTGAGTGACATCCCACCAACTTTTTATTCTCCTTTAGAAGCCTGTTATCATTTTTTCGCGAGGTCTTTGTCCCCGGCAACACTCCGTACCTCCAGCAGCCCACGCGTAAACCCCTCTTAAAATGTGCTCCATGTGAAAAGCGTTCCCAACCACCACCGATATTGCTTTCCACTTTTATGTGTGCGTATATGTCTTTATGTATGTATATCTGTATGTATGTGTTTATGTCGTGCCGAATAGGTAAAACTTGCGATTTTGGCTTAAATAGCAACGCTCTTCTTGCCGAATAAGGTAAGCGAAAATTTGTGTATGCAATAATTTCGCAAAAATCATTCTGAACCTAACAAAAAAAATTATTTAATTGTACGTGATTGTTATACAATACAGACAAAATGAAAATTTGAAACATGTCTAATTTTTATATTTCATTGTGTTTGTTTATTATTAAATTATTGTAAACTTATCTAAAATATATTTACTTGGATTAGGCTAAATTAAATTGCGTTTGTTATAATAAGATTAGGTAAGTTTTCTAACGTTCTTTTGGTACAAAATTATTAATTTTTACATTAACATAAATGAAAAAAAAATATATCTTTAAACGTATAAGAGAAAACTTTAGAACGGACTTAATATTAAATGAGTTCTTGCTAATTGACCAATTTTACCTATTCGGCATGACATATATATATATATATATATATATATATATATATATATATATATATATATATATATATATATATATATATATATATATATATATATATATATTGACATTCACCATCATTCATACAATAACTTTTTTTTATCAGAAGCACAGATATTACAATTTAAATGGGCCTCTAAACTGTAATATCACTACCCCTCCTTCAGAGTACAGGCACTATACTTCCCACCTCCAGGATTCATGCCCAGCTAATCGGTTTCTCCGGGTCCCTTCATAAATGTTACTTTGATCGCACTCGAACAGTACATTAAACCCTGAATGCCAATTGTCTCCACTCGCTCCGATCTAGTATGCTCACACATGCGTGCTGGATGCTCAAGCACCTACTACTTAAAACCTTCGCCTACTTCCACTGACCCTTGAAGAGACGGCCCCATCTCTCCTTATACTTCAGATTTGTACATCATTTTCATCATCATTTTATACTCTACCTTTTCTAAATGGCCAATCCACGTTAATAACTCCCTTTCCGCCCTTTGATTCATACCTTTCGTAACCCCACTTAAGTCTTCCAATTCTCTGCAAAATTTCAACTACATATTATTGTCAAAAACGGCATCTCAGTTGCCTACAACCTCCTCCTCGCTGCAACGTTTAAAGACCATGCCCCATCCCCATACGAGAGGTGGTACCACTATTTTTCGGTATATTTCGTGACAGCGGACTAGCCAGGTGTTGGTGGTAGCCAGGTGAAGAGTCGCAACCAAAATATTGTAACTTCTTCCTTTTTTACCCGACTGGATCTCCCTTTCTTCTCTACTGAATTTCAGATTTTATTTTATTTAACTGTACTTTTCTCGACTTTGCTGGATTCTTTTTCTACTCGATTAGACTCCCTTTCTCTAGTCTGGTAGACCCATCCTTTCTAGTTTGCTGGACCCCATTCTCTATTTTAATTTAGACGAACCCCTCTCCCTCCCATTTCCACTAGATTCTCTTTTTAGCTCGATTGGATCTCCTCTTTTCCACTTCCGGAACCTGTTTCCTTTTCCACTGCTGGAGTCCCTCTCCTTTTCCACTGCTGGATCCCCTCTCCTTTTCCACTTCTGGAACCTCTCTCCTTTTCCAATTCTGGAGCCCCTCTCCTTTTCAACTCACTTGATTGCCCTATTCCATTCTCCTTGACTCCTTTCCACTCTCTTGGTCCTCTCTTTTCACTCTCCTGGTCCTCCCTTTTCACTCGATTGGACCACCCTCTTTTTCTCTCGAATTCTACACCATTCCCTTTGCCCACTTAACCACTTTTTTTCTCTGGTTGGCGGAGTTCACCGTTCTGTTTTCATAATAGCGCTCTTGGATTTATGTTTACCTGTTGGTCAGTCAGAAACTATCAAGGGAGATACGGTAAATTTGCGTATCCGCTTCTGATGTAAATTGACAAATGAGCTCGTGTGATTGATTTTAATTCCCTGTATAAGTACACCTCATTTACACACAGGAAGCGATGCCAGTACAGATTTGAACGTTTCGTGGTTATTCTGTCACTTCGTTGCTTCACTTGTCATAACCATACTCTTTAATTTTCTTATTTATGTTTAAATATTAGTTATATATATATATATATATATATATATATATATATATATATATATATATATATATATATATATATATATATATATATATATATATATATATCAGCATTACTCCATAATTCACAAAAACATCAAGTTACAA
Source organism: Cherax destructor (assembly GCA_009830355.1). Classification (NCBI taxonomy): domain Eukaryota; kingdom Metazoa; phylum Arthropoda; class Malacostraca; order Decapoda; family Parastacidae; genus Cherax; species Cherax destructor. The sequence goes on along the minus strand of WNWK01000060.1, from coordinate 889,077 downwards.
ACTTGGAGGCGTGTCGAACGCACGCACATACAATATGTTGACATGTAGGACACACGTACATACACTATGTGGATATGTAGGACATCAACGTACATCCACTAACACAATGTACGTGATACAGTCCCTACACACAACACTTGTTGACATCACCGCCAAGCATCATATGACATCGTACCCCGATACACTCTCCCTCAACACACACTGGTTGGGACACCCCTCTCACACTGGTTGGGACACGCCTCTCACAATGGTTGGGACACCTCTCTCACAATGGTTGTGGCACCCCTCTCACACTGGTTGGGACACCCCTCTCACACTGGTTAGGACACCCCTCTCACACTGGTTGGGACACCCCTCTCACACTGGTTGGGACACGCCTCTCACAATGGTTGGGACACCTCTCTCACAATGGTTGTGGCACCCCTCTCACACTGGTTGGGACACCCCTCTCACACTGGTTAGGACACCCCTCTCACACTGGTTGGGACACCCCTCTCACACTGGTTGGGATACCCCTCTCACACTGGTTGTGACACCACTCTCACACTTGTTGTGACACCCATCTCACACTGGTTGTGACACCCCTCTCACACTGGTTGGGACACCCCTCTCACACTGGTTGTGACACCCCTCCTACACTGATTGGGGCATCCCTCTCACACTGGTTGGGACATCCCTCCCACACTGGTTGGGGCACCCCTCTCACACTGGTTGGGGCACGCCTCTCGCACAGGTTGGGGCACCCCTCTCACACTGGTTGGGGCACCCATCTCACACTGGTTGAGGCATCTCTCTCACACTGGCTGGGACACCCCTCCTGCACTGGTTGGGACATCCCTCTCACACTGGTTGAGACATCCCTCCTACACTGGTTGGGACATCCCTCTCACACTGGTTGGGACACCCCTCTCACACTGGTTGGGGCATCTCTCTCACACTGGTTGGGGCATCTCTCTCACACTGGTTGGGACATCCCTCTCACACTGGTTGAGACACCCCTCCTACACTGGTTGGGACATCCCTCTCACACTGGTTGGGACACCCCTCTCACTGGTTGGGACACCCTCTCACACTGGTTGGGACATCCCTCTCACACTGGTTGGGTCATCTCTCTTACACTGGTTGGGACACCCCTCCTACATTGGTTGAGGCATCCCTCTCACACTGGTTGGGACATCCCCCTCACACTGGTTGGGGCACTCATCTCACACTAGTTCGGGCATCACTCTCACATTGGTTGGGACATCCCTCTCACACTGGTTGGGACACCCCTCTCACACTGGTTGGGGCACTCCTCTCACACTGGTTATGGCACCCCTCTCACACTGGTTAAGCCATCCCTCTCACACTGGTTGGGACATCCCTCTCACACTGTTTGGGGCACCCCTCTCACACTGGTTGGGGCACTTCTCTCACACTGGTTGGGACACCCCTCTCACACTGGCTGGGGCATCTCTCTCACACTAGTTGGGACACCCCTCCTACACTGGTTGGGGCATCCCTCTCACACTGGTTGGGACATCCCCCTCACACTGGTTGGGACATCCCCCTCACACTGGTTGGGGGACCCATCTCACACTAGTTCGGGCATCACTCACACTGGTTGGGACATCCCTCTCACACTGGTTGGGTCATCTCTCTTACACTGGTTGGGACACCCCTCCTACATTGGTTGAGGCATCCCTCTCACACTGGTTGGGACATCCCCTCACACTGGTTGGGCACTCATCTCACACTAGTTCGGGCATCACTCTCACATTGGTTGGGACATCCTCTCACACTGGTTGGGACACCCCTCTCACACTGGTTGGGGCACTCCTCTCACACTGGTTATGGCACCCCTCTCACACTGGTTAAGCCATCCCTCTCACACTGGTTGGGACATCCCTCTCACACTGTTTGGGGCACCCCTCTCACACTGGTTGGGGCACTTCTCTCACACTGGTTGGGACACCCTCTCACACTGGCTGGGGCATCCTCTCACTAGTTGGGACACCCTCCTACACTGGTTGGGGCATCCCTCTCACACTGGTTGGGACATCCCTCACACTGGTGGGACATCCCCCTCACACTGGTTGGGGGACCCATCTCACACTAGTTCGGGCATCACTCACACTGGTTGGGACATCCCTCTCACACTGGTTGGGACACCCCTCTCACACTGGTTGGGGCACTCCTCTCACACTGGTTATGGCACCCCTCTCGCACTGGTTAAGGAATCCCTCTCACACTGGTTGGGACATCCCTCTCACACTGGTTGGGGCACCCCTCTCACACTGGTTGGGGTACCCTCTTACACTGGTTGGGACACCCCTCCTATACTTGTTGAGGCATCCCTCTCACACTGGTTGGGGCACCCTCTCACACTGGTTGGGGCACTCTTCTCACACTGGTTCGGACACCTCTCTCACACTGGTTGGGGCACTCATCTCACACTGGTTGGGGCATCCTTCTCACACTGGTTGGGACATCCCTCTCACACTGGTTGGGGCATCCCTCTCACACTGGTTGGGGCATCCCTCTCACACTGGTTGGGGCATCCCTCTCACCTGATTTGTCTGGTTTGGTCTCTATCATCTCGTAGTAAAGACAATATTTTAGGTAAAAGGACACAAGGGCAATTAATGTGACACTTTATTTTGGCAACGTTTCGCTTTCCAGGAGCTTTGTCAAGATAGCTTGACAAATTCAATTATTTCTTCTGCTTGGGCCTTGCCAGCACAGGTTTGGGTTTTAGAAGGACCTGCCTATGTATGGGCCAGTAGGCCTTCTGCAGTGTTCCTCCTTTCTTACGTTTTTAATTAGATTTGTTCATGCTTTGGTCCTCCAAAAGTCTCGCTTAACCTGAAGAGTCAACTATTGTCTTGACTGTGTTGAATTGCGAAAGTTTATGAATTATTAAACACTAAACCCGTAAGAACCGTATAACGCCTGGGGAAATGGAGATAATCAGGTTTGATCCGGAGAATAGGAGGATGACTTTCTAAATCGTAATGACAATATTATAAACATCTTACTGAAGGTAGTGGGACTGAAACCCATGCCATTGGTTCGAACCCTATCCGTTCAGTAAAAACAGCTTTAAATTCTAGGATCAAGAGCTCTTCGGCATCAAGGAACTCTCTTGATGGGTCCGCGACCGCTAAATGTTATTGATGCGACAACTGACACCTGCAATGCTGTCAAATAAGTGTTTGTGTTGGGGGGGAGGGACGATAAATCTAGCCAGTGTGGAGTGACAAAGGAAAACTCTTACTGTGGTAAGGGTTACGTAGTGAAGAAGTAATTGCTCTTAAGTATTTGTCAGTAATATGGGTGGTTAGGGGAACGAGGTGGGGGAGGTGCTAGCATAGCGTGATGAATCACCTGCCTCTGACTATCACCATTGGCGATCATAATTACTAGTTTCACCAGCGGAATTATGTACCTGCTAACATCGTTAATTCACACACACCAACAAGAAAGAATGGAATATGGATACGGTGATTTTTCATGTTCCCTCTATTAGTGCTTAGGAAAATTGAGTTTCTTGGCGGTTATAGTCGAAGTCGATGGGATGAATTGCATGAAAAAAACGTCTTGAAGAATTTATGAATTACGCCTCGCTTCGCCTTCAAGAATCCGTGAAGTACATCTTGCTGCGTAGAGAAATTTTCAAGAATTTTTGAAACTCCTCAAGAAATCGTGAAAATCATCTTATTTCAAAGAGAAGAATTCAACACTCCGTAAAACGCATCTCACCTCACGGAAAGGCTACAACACTTTGTGAAATTCTCCTTTACCTTACGGGGGTAAATAAATCAAGAAATAGCCAGGTTCATCTCATTTCAAGAATACGTGAAATTCCCCTCACCTCTCCGAGGAGATGCTCAGAAACGAGAGTCTGGCAATTAACTGACTTTAATTCAACAGTGTAGAACCTCTCTTGACAGCGCTGACAGATTACCGAGGTATTTTAGCGAGGTGCGTTGTGTGCTAGATCTGAGCCTCAAGTGATAAACGAGTATATAGGTTTTCAACGCAAAGGTGAGCGCTTGACTCGTTTAACCCAGGCACTATCGTGAGCATATGAACCAATTTTGTTGGAACCATCAAAATATCGACGGAGATCTGAGAATACGAACCTACTATTCCCAGATGCTCTGGACATGAACCCACCCAGGGACTCCAGGGGATGAACTGCTAAACCCAGTCAGTCCTGTTAAGGCACAACGTTGGTGTTCTACTAGAAATAAAGATAAATTAAAGTAAATTAACGAAAATTAACTTATTCTCATAGAACGTAGCAGAATCCAAAAATACAGGGTGTTTCAAAATGATGGACCCGATATAAAATATATACTGCTTTGAAATTGAGTCCATCGTTCTGAAACACCCTGTACTTAACCTGAGAGTAATTTCTCTAATTGTAGCAGCGGCCAGGATATTCTTATTATTATTATTATTATTATTAATTATTATTATTATTATTATATTTTTATATTATTTATATTATTATTATCACAAGGAAGCACTAAACTCGAATGTGTAATGGAACATTAAGTGGATGAGGTAACGAGTGTGTAGGGGAAAATAAGCATCAAAGAAAATTCAAAGTTGGAGCAACAGACCAACTTAGAACGAACACTGAGAGAAGAGCTGTCGGACTGAGGGCGTCCGGTTATTGACAAAACAAAACAGCGGCTGGTCAAACACGGAGAAGACGCTTTATCATCCATGCGTAACGAAACCAAAGTTGTGGCGTAGTCGTTGTACTGTAGTCGTTGTGGCGTAGTCTCTTTTGCAATGCTCTTTTTTTAAAGAGAATTGAAAAAAAATATCGTTCTCTTAGGTAGTTGGGATGCTGAGGTCCCATCATCCCTGAGATGATGATAATGGGTTGATGAGCAGTCATTACTCTCATTGTCTTTGGCTGCTAGAACTCCTCCCGTGACTATAACCTCAATACACGGCATCGATTTTTTAAAGAGCCACATTTGAAACTCAGTCTCTTAACCTTTTGAATCCCCCTTTAGTGTTGTTTTTGCAGCGTTGTGATTGCTAGTCATGATTGGCCATTAGTCAATCGCATCATTAGCTGTCCTTAATGGTTGTGTAATAAGGTGGTGCTCAATACAAGCATTTATCATACGCTCCGCCTCCACGCCTCTGCCTGACAAGGGTTAGTTCCTCTCCACTTGCCTGGGTCACTCTCCAACCTCACGCACAAGCAACATTTCGTAAAGGAAACGTGCGCTTTTAAACGATTAAGACCTTTGTCAAGCTCCTGGAGAGCAAAGCCTAGAGTTACATACAAAAGTTAGAATTACCTACAAAAGTTAGAATTACCTACAAAAGTTAGAATTACCTACAAAAGTTAGTATTACCTACAAAAGTTAGAATTGTCTACAAAAGTTAGAATTACCTACAAAAGTTAGTATTACCTACAAAAGTTTGAATTGTCTACAAAAGTTAGAATTACCTACAAAAGTTAGTATTACCTACAAAAGTTAGTATTACCTACAAAAGTAAGATTTACCTACAAAAGTTAGAATTGCCTACATACTGTAGGTAATTCTAACTTTATGTTAATTAACCTAGTGTGTTGCTTAACATTGTTAATGTAGTGTGTTGTTCAACAATGGTAATTAACGTGGTATGCTGTTTAACGTATTGTGAAAATAGTAACACAAAATAAACGAAACCGGAATAAAAAAACGAATACAAGAATACGAAAGGAATACAGCAATACTAAATTAATAAATACAATACAAAACGTATGAATACAACAAGATAAAATTGAATACAACAGTATAAAATTAATGAATACAACAGTATACAATTCATGAATTCAACAGTATACAATTAATGAATACAACGGTATGCAATTAATGAATACAACAGTATACAATTCATAAGTGCAAAATTAGCGAATTAATACAGCAGTACAAAATTAATAAATACAGGAATACAAGATATATCAGAATAGAAATAAATCTGAGAGGCTACTTGCAGGTGTTGAACGGGTTCACAGGTGTTGAATGAGTATATAAAGTGTGAGGACAGGTGTTTAGCATAGTGTGAACACAGGTGTTTATCGAATAGTGTGTTGAAAACTGTATAAAATACCGACAAGTTGAAGATTAAGACACATGTGCAAAAGTTGGGTGTCTTTAAGTGATTAAACGTTTCGCCCACAGAGTAGGATTCTTCAGTTAAATACCGAGTAGGTGAAACGTTGCAACACTAAAGATACCCAACTGTTGCACATGTGTCTTACTCATCATCACAGGTGTTTAACGCATAGTATTATCACAGGTATTTAATACACTGTCTGATCACAGGTGTTTAACACAGTGTATTTAACACAGTGTGATCACAGGTGTTTAATACAGTGTATTTAACACATAGTGTGATCACAGGTGTTTAACATATGATAATGCAGAGCGGATGCACATTGATTACCTTTCAAAGGTGGGAATGGGATGGCCTTCCCTTCCTCGGATCAGACCTGATTACTTCCTGTTCCCCATGCGCTATATGAACCTTACGGGTTTACCGTCCCCCAGGAGGAAGGGTAATGGTGTTACTGGTGGTGAGGATCATCGCCCCCACGGCCCGGTCTTAGGCAGGTATCTAAGGAAGGTAATATTGCAACATTGATAACTATCTAACACACAGGAAGGTAAATTGTATACTGAATGTCGACAGAAGTTTGTAGAAATTACTTGTCAACTTGTATGTTTATGGTGAGGAAAAATTTGACGACGTTTCGATAGGTCCCACGTTTCGGTTGGTATTGGACCATTTTCAGGTCATGACCCCCAATAGAAATAAGTCAATTTGTATTAATTTTTTTTTGGATAATCTTAGTTTGTATGAATTTTTGGGGGATTATCCTAGGTAATTTACACAATACATGATAATTGTACTTATGGGTACCTGTGCATAAATACACTTACTTATTGGGGTAACTTGATAATATTACAGACTGATTAAAAAAAAAAAGCTTCCACTCCATATTGTGGGTTTTGTTAATTATTCCAGACACGGCATCAGTACTTTTATTCCCGTATTCACAGGCGAACAGGATTTGATCCACTACATAGACACGATCGCATTGTCTCCCGCTGCGCTGGCGGGCGCTCGCGACATGCACCTGTGTAGGGTTACTTGCCTGGTCGTCTGGCAAGGCAGCTGCTATTGTCAACCGTGTTGGCAAAGCCTCACCTCTGAATACCTCCAGATGCTTTTTATTTTATCCAAGCCCTCCTTCCGTGTGTGGGATTAATGTCTAGCATAATTAACCTTGCTTTATCCCCCCCTTGGGTTAATAATGTTGCCCAAACAAGATATTAAAAAAATAGTGTTAGGTATCTATTATTAGTAGTTAGGTTTAAAGTATGTAGACTTCACATGAGTCATCAGGACCATAATTAACCTGTACACTTATACGTATATTGTTTAAAGTGATATGTAAACACTTTGTAAATGGTCCAAGTGGGAGCGAAACATCGTCGTAAGCTCCTCTCTTCTATGTGAGGGTTGTTTGTGTTTACACCCTGGGTATCTTTATTGTTGACATGAAGATTACATTATCTTCATTTCACTGCTGTACTTGCTGCCTTTGTACTTGACTGAAGAAGCCTACTGTGTGGGCGAAACGTTTCAACAATAAAGATACCCACCTGTTGCACATGTGTCTTATTTATCACACTTTTAAGTGTATACACGCTAATACCCACCTCTGAGTGTATACACTCACTACATACACACCCCGTCATGACGAGCCTCAGGCACAAAGTTCTGGGAACTGAGGAGGTGTCACAGTTGTTTAACAGGTAATAGTAGTTGAATTGTGTGTGGTTAATATCGTGCTGTGATGTGGGTTAGTTCTTATCTTGCTGTGATGTGGGTCAGCTCGTGCGCTCTCCGGCTCGGGTGCGCAGCTCGTGCGCTCAGGTGCGCAGGTCACAAGAGCACGAGTCGTGTTGGTTTCTTCCCATCAATTGAAATATCTGTAAATTTAAAACAGTGCACACACACACACACACACACACGCAAAATGAGATTTAATAAAAAATCGTAAAAGTGAAAAAAAGTGGAAAAAGTACTATAGCTTCGATCTGGTAACACATCAAACGCAAAAAAAACAACGTTATTACCAATAGGCAACGAGTATCGAAAATTTCCTCAACCAGAAGCTGAACCGCAACTATTTCATAAATAATGTTTACTTAAAGACACAATCTCTTCAATAAACATTGGAACACCCGCAGTGTGTGACTACCTTTTCGCTATACGATAGTTACATTGTGGGAACAAAAGCCAGGTGTTTTTGTTTCCCCTGTCATATTCCATCACAGAGGATGGGTTGCGCGGGGAGACGCAATACCACATAGAATTCCCAACAAGAAGATCATATATCCATCACGTCTGTTGATGAACAAGTTGGCATAGGTGGAGGCTGAGGACCCAGGTGCACCATGGGGATATTATGACAGTGTGGAGTTTGCAGTGTTTTTTTTAATTACAGGAACCTGTTTATAAATACAAACAGTGTTTGACTACACTGGGTTATAAGATGAAAAAACTAGTGAGTTTCCATCCGCTTTCGTGATTTCTCATTATGAAGGAATTGATAATGTGTGAAATTACGAAATCGCTTGGAAATTCACTATTTTTTCCACAATGGTTATTTTGCATGATAGTTATACTGTGGGAATAAAGGCTAGCTGTCATATTACATCATACGGGATAATTTACATATGTGAAGTAATGAAATCTGTCAGTCTGAACTGGGAAACTTGAGTATGGAAGTGAGGATGTCAAGTATTGTACAGTGTGTTTGGTAGCCATAAGAGCTTAAATGGTTTCATTCAAGCAGACCTGGAGTTACTATTACGTGGAAGAACTGATAAATGAAGGTAACGAGTTGAATGAGGTGGTAGAAGTAAGCTTTCCAAGTATCTACAAAAGTCAACATGATAGGGTCCAGGAGACCAAGAACCAGGAACACCAGATGATGGTAGGTTAGGAAACCACACTACGCATTGCCGTCGTATACCTTTGAATCGATACATTTTAGTTAATGTAGGTTAATTTAACCTAAACCTAAACAACAAATAACTCGCATATAGGACTTATTAATGGTCCAAAACGAACCGAAACGTCGTCAAAAGTTTCTATCTCCTCTGAGCGCGTTATATATATTGTTATATTCACGGTATTGTGCCCCTTTTTATTATTTAACCTAAACTTAAATTGCAGTCGCGTAGTCTGCTTTATTTATGTCGGAATAAACGTACTTTATTCAAAGTGATGGAAAGAGCACCTATTTTTTTTCCGCAAGGTGTTGGGAGGTGGGGAGTTAGTGGATGCCTCCTTGGTTCTCCCCCCCCCGGGTGTACACCTGGGTGAGTACACAACACACATCCCATAGTGTTATGTAATCACCTGATGATGGTCCTTACAAGGGGAAAATCACTAGTCACTCTCGGGTTTCAACAAGGAAGAGCTTTACAATTAGACCGACGACACCTTACATCTGCAGTAGATTACAGTAATAGTGTAAGATAGATGTGCTTGTCATTGCCGCTTGTGCACCTTCCTGCCCCCATTATAGACAATATCTGCCTGTGTATCGTCATTTTTCATGTGTACCAGGAGATCGTGTCCAGCAGGCTGGGGGCCACCAGGCTCCAACAACTTGTTTGTTTTTGTTTGGTGCTTTTGGAAAGTTTTTTTTTTCCAAGCAACTGAAGCTACCCTCACCTTTCTTAGATTCAACCTACTTTTCTTTACATACATGGCGCCGTGTGTCTTCTGGTCCTCCCTGTACATACATTACTTGGGGAATATTTCGGTTGCATTTTTAAATGGTTATTATAATATTATTCTACTCTTTTAACCGAACTGTGGTAGGTTACAACGAATGTCCAAACCCATATTTTACTCGATGCCTGTAAAGGGCTCTTCATCCCCCATTATTTCTTCTTGGCGTCATCTCTACCTCCCTGCTTGATAAATTAGACACATATGCAACACTTGGGTATCTTTATTGAGGAAACGTTTCGCCACACAGTGGCTTCATCAGTAGATACAAAGGAGAATCGTGAAGATCAGGAGGAGTTTGAGGTAATCAGTCCCTCGGCCTTGAGTCGATGTAGTCAGTCCATCAATCTTGTAAAGAATACAGTATATGTGCAAAGGAGAAGCTTATATACCGTAGGCAGGAGAGGTGCAGCAGTCGTAGGTGGTGTCACATTTGTCCAATGTGGAAGTAGGTCGTGCCCAAGGGTTAGGCAAGTGAAGAATTCCCTGTATTAAGATACCAAGATGTTGCTGTGTCAGACAGGATGTATTCTTTACAAGATTGATGGACTGACTACATCGACTCAAGGCCGAGGGACTGATTACCTCAAACTCTTCCTGATCTTCACGATTCTCCTTTGTATCTACTGATGAAGCCACTGTGTGGCGAAACGTTTCCTCAATAAAGATACCCAAGTGTTGCATATGTGTCTAATTTATCAACTCGTTGGTTCTCTGAATCATTCATTTACCTCCCTGCTTCGTTAATTGTACTCACGCTAACCGCTACTGTTAAAGTCTTCCTACATGCATAACTGTGTGGCCGCTGTGGGTTTAGCGCTTGTGTTAGAAAATAATGATAATCTACAGGCTCGAACCTCAGTTTGTTGTCCTTTTACTTGGGTTTTATTATGTTTGTTGTATATATTTTTATGGATACGAGGAATGGGTGACTTACGTAATCAAAGTGCTCGGTAAATATAACTACTACTGCTAGTTTTATGTCTTACTACCACTACTTCTACTATTACTACTAGTACAATTCTACTACTACTATTGCTATTACTACTACTACTATTATTACTACTACTACTACCACTACTACTACTACTTCCATTACTACTATCACTACTACTACTACTTCTATGTCTACTACTGCTGCTGCTACTACTACTACTACTACCATCACTACTACTACCACCACTACTACTACTATTTCTACTACTACCGCTACCACTACCACTACTACCACTACAACCACTTCACTACTACCACTACTCCTACCACTACCACCACTACTATCACCACTACTATCACCACTACCACTACTACTACCACCACTACCAACCACTACTACCACTACTACCACTACCACTACCACTACCACTACTACATTGCAAGACCTTCTCTGCATCACTCTGTTCGCTCATTTAAATTATATATCGTATCATCACATATTTTTCAGAGGTTTTTCTCCTTACTTTTGTTTCTACATAATATTCACGCCACACACTGGTCTCAAACACCGATACTTCCAGTGCTTCCAACTTGGCCAACTTGGGTAAACTTACACTTAGTGTTGCTTAATACAAGTTGAGTTAGTTTCTAAATCTTCAGGTTGGTTGTCGCCAGGCTAATGAAAGTTTACATTCGTAGGTATATAATATTTCTGCATTTTTATATTTTTATATTCTTAGATATGTCATCCAAATTTTCACCCCCACACATACACTTTTTTGTTTTTTCTTCATATAATTTCCGTTGTCGCAGCTCTGGGCAGTTACCAGGTGATAGTAACTCCAGCTCTGCTAGAAGGTAACCTTAGAAGCTCCCCTAGCTGATGAATCTTTAATGGAATACTTGATGATATCCTCACTGCCCTACAGAAACCTCCCAGCTCAGGATGACAGATTTCAATACTGTGTATATGACCCATCATATGTGATGGAATATGACAGGAAAGCGTTGCTTTTGTTCCCACTGTGTGACTGTCATTGGTTAGGTTACGTAAAATTTGTCAGGAAACAGAACACGTGTTTACTGACAGAGGCTTTAAACATATGATGATCCGCCTCTGGAGCGTTTAGTCATCTGACAGAGACCTTCCACTGGCTTACCAGTCGACCCCTTTAAAAAATTAGGATTTTAATTATATAGAATAGGGTAGCAACACACTGCTGTTGTATCAAATTTTGCTAGAAAACTAATGGGCGGATATCCTAGTATAAATTTCAGTTATTTATTTTTTCCATTTAATGAAGTGAGTTTGAATATAAATTTAAATATATTTTTAAATATTTTAACTGAAATATATTACTATTTTTTTCTTACCGTCCATATTAGTATTAGAAATAAGTTAGTTTCTGGGTACAGAGTTTGTTAGCTGTTTCTAGAAACATAAATGTTTTTGAGTGTGTGATCGTCTGTCCTGAAAATGAATTGTTCCTTAACCTGTTCAGTTATTTCAATTTTCCGAAAGACCGTGTGGTCATTAGGTGCAAACTTTCTGATACTATTTTCACCCTTATGTTGATTCAAGGGGAAGTTTTAATGCAATTTACCACCTTGTAAGTTCCAGGTTTGTTAGAAAAAAAATGTTGAAAGAAAGACGGTATATCAAATAAGGTTTAAGATTCGTATTCCCTCCACATTTTCGTATAAAATCCAGTAACATCTCCGAACATAGTAAGAGTTGCAGCGTCGTGGCACTAGTCTGAAGCTGGTGCCAGCTCGTTTTAAGAGTCTAACTCTAATGCACTTGTACTTAATCCTTGATAACAACTCTCAAAAATGCATTTACTTCACCGATAATGTTTATAAACAACGCCGTGCATCTCACGTCTTTCAACACCTTTGTTTCAATAGTATCTGGCACAACAAAGGCTAAGTTGCACCTATGCAGCGGTGTACCGCCGGCAGGTAAAATAACATTGGGTATTGTGCCAAAGTCATCTTCACAGATCACACTGCGTGGACTAATAACAGTGCTTCAAGAAGACGTAATGTGGTAGTTTGCTTAACATATCTGACGAGAAATGGGATTTTTTTTGTATTAATGAATACATTTATAGTTCAGTTACACTGTGGCTCTTTTCTAAGAATATTTATTATATATCTTGCTGTAGAATACCTTTTTTCTAAGGCCAGAGTGGTGTCGAGTTGGAGGTGGGAAGTGTGTGTCTAGTGTGGCTAGCATTCTGGCTTAGGATACCTCACGACTTAAGTTCAATTCCCGCAAGTTATATACTTGGAGTCTTTTGTCAAGAAGAAAACAGTTGCTAGGGATAAAACTTAAGCAGCTGTATTCTCGAGTAGAATATATTTGATTCAGCCTTTAGACTCGTGAAGAAAGTATTTCCCCAGGAAAATATACTTGATTTTATTATTATTATTATTATTATTATTATTATTATTATTATTATTATTATTATTATTTCACCGGAGAAAGCAATTTCTTGGAAATTTGAGCTGTATTCTTCTCAAGTGGAAAGCAATTGCTTAGGCAACAATTAGAATGTAGGTAATTGATGAAAGACTCATAAAGGGGTTATGTTGGTGGAAGACCAGCACCAGCACACAACACAACCTATACTCACCACTCCCTCCATCCCAGAAACTGTCTGGCGCATCTTGGTCGCTATCCATAACTCCTAATTCTGCTCTCTGTATAATGTGGTTAGTGGAGATGATTGTAGTTATCATCAGCGAGGCCCTCTTACACTTACCTCCCGCCTGCCGAAAGGAAAACAAATTCATCAAGTTTTCCTGGATTATAGACCGCGATTTTCAGTGACACAGCTACGGTCTGTCTTCGGAAGCTGCTGAGGAAGAGACCGAAGTCCTTAACCACGAAAATCAAACGTACTTGAAATAGTGAAGTCAAAACTTTATCCCCAATAGATCGTTTTTTGTCAGCTTGGTTAAAGAGCATTGACTACGTATCCGAGGGAGTGCGTCCGTATTAAAGAGGTCTTACTGTATATAATAGCTGCAAACAACCCTCTCTTCGCTATAATGGGAATGTGCTCAGGTCAAGATGGAAATAATTATACCGTAAGACATTGACGCAAAAAAAGGTGATTGATAGAAATTTCGTTGGTATCAGGAGGTTGTGGCATTCAATCTATGCCAGGAGGCGCCCAGCTGAAGGGTAATTTGGCTGTCGTATGATCTATGTAGGTTCATGTTGGGTGCCAGCTCTAAACCTCACCTCCGTCGATTTTTCATGTCGTGAATAATAATGAAGGTGGAAAAAAAACAAGGCACGAAGAGTATTCAAGAAGAAAGTGCTTGATTTTTGACCAGTGTAAAGCCAGTGTTCCATTGGTTTTGACCAATGTAAAGCCATTGTTCCATTGATTTTGACCAGTGTAAAGCCAGAGTGTTCCAATGTGCTCGAATTTTCTCTCGACCTTCTTAATTCTTGCAATGATTTTGTGCAATATTAAATTCAGTTACAGAATATGTAAGCTGGTCATGGACCTGGCCGCGGGGGGCGTTGACCCCTGGAACACCCTCCAGGTATACATTCCTGACCTATGTTATTGTTTTATATAAATATTATAACTTAATGGGGACTGTTAAGGTAACATGAAGCTGTTTTATAAGTCACTGTAAGATCTTCCCTTCAAGGAAGGGGGAAGAGGAGCTGCCTTGATACCGGTGAAGGGAATCTTGATATAAAAAATTGGTGCTGCCTCTCTCTCCTCGTTCTTATCTTTGTTAACTCTCTCTCTTCCCAATGAATATAGCTAATAATAATCTGTAACGTAATGAAGATAACTGTTAGCATTTGTCTAGTACCAGGTGATGTGTTGGACTCAGTACCAGGTGATGTGTTGGACTCAGTACCAGGTGACGTGTTGGACTCAGTACCAGGTGACGTGTTGGACTCAGTACCAGGTGATGTGTTGGACTCAGTACCAGGTGATGTGTTGGACTCAGTACCAGGTGACGTGTTGGACTCAGTACCAGGTGATGTGTTGGACTCAGTACCAGGTGACGTGTTGGACTCAGTACCAGGTGACGTTGGACTCAGTACCAGGTGACGTGTTGACTCAGACCAGTGATGTGTTGGACTCAGTACCAGGTGACGTGTTGGACTCAGTACCAGGTGACGTGTTGGACTCAGTACCAGGTGATGTTTTACACATAAAAGTGGAAGAGGATGAGGCAAAGAGGAAATCGTAAGAAAAAACATTTCCTACAATTGTTTCTCATAAGATATGCTGGGCCAGGGATGGAAGGTTATTGAAGTGAGAAAGATGCGGACACGAACCTCGTTCTACGATCGAGGTTATTTGGTTCAGTTATGACTTCCCCTTGTATTGTATTGTCTGTAAACAATTGTTTGACAGTGCGTTTCACTCTGATATATCAATAACACAGCACTAGCGATGACCCATGGCTCTGCTCAGGTGAGGAACCAATACGCTCTAACCACAGGTTGCGTGGTCCTGTGGGTTGAGCGTCATGTGATTTTCGCTCACCATGAGGCGGGCCAAACAACATGGGTTCGAATCCCCGCAATCGAAGTTTTGTTATTGATTCAATACCACTCGTTCGTGGTTACAATAATATAATATATATATATATATATATATATATATATATATATATATATATATATATATATATATATATATATATAAATTACTAATCAGTCGTTCCGCATAACTTTAATATTTTAACCAAACTCGTATAATAACCGGGTCCTCTAACACACGCATGCGCACGCGTGAAGACAAGAACAGATAAGTGGCTGCTAGAGTTCAACTGCAGGAAATGAAAATATTGACTTAAGGCACATGGACAGAAGTTTAGGAATAAGCATATTACCAAGCATATCACCAGTGATACATATCAACCTCATATCTTTTATGACGTATGCATGATTGGTGCACCTGAGAACGGCATGTGTCATACGCAACACACGTCATATTGGACACACGTTTGGTCCATTATATAGTATATATAAATAGCATGGCACCTACTCTTGATCAAGGAAGTCCAAAAAAATAGAGAACGTGCAAAAGGGTCGCAACAAAACTAGTCCAGTATCTAAGGGAAATGGTCTGTGAAAAGAACCTAGAACTAAAGAGAAAATGGATTATGGGTGACATTGTCATACTATACAAGATAAGGACATCGCGACCAGCATACGTGGATAGATGTTAAAGACAAATTATCCATAAGGATGCTAGGAAATATTTCTTCAGCTGGTAATCAGAAAGTGGAATGACCTTGACGAGTTCGAAAAGAAGATTACACACACACAGCTTTAAGAATAGGTATAACAGGACACACGACATTAGGAATCTGTGCAGTCTCTCGCCAGATGATAATCGACCCTACTAGTGCAATTATGCAAGTAAATTTATCCATTAAAAATATCTGAAAAAAAAAACGGAAGGTCACACAGTTTTAAATTACGGAATTAAGACACTCAGAAAAAAATAATAGAAAAAAATATTTTAACATTTGTGTCTGTAATAAGATTCAGGATGAAATATTAACCACTGTATCTTGCAGAAAAATACAAACTGTATCTTTAAATAAACATGAGTGAGCACCATGGGTATTTCTCTTATAATCGCAAATAAATAATTTCAAGTACAAGTGCAAGCACACAAGCACGCACATAAACATAAAAAGACACGTACACGCCTAAAGACACGTACATATTCAGGCACATACTTACGTACATGAACGAACATAATGACACACTGTATATAAAATTGGTCCAGAGGCTGACACACGCACCCAGACGCGCTTACACGCACATAAACGCACACATGCACACACACATACACACTCAGTTAATACATAAACCTGCATACAGAAACGGATATTCACAAGAGCAGTATATAAATGTACGTACATGCATCAACGCCTATACAGATACACGTACACAAATACGTACAAATATACAGACACGATCATACACCCTTGAGTGAACGCACTTATAGTCTCGTACACCCCATACTTAAACACATACAGCCACACACACACACATATACCCATACACAAACACTTACACCCGTACATACATGCACATACAGCAACGCAAATACACACGTAGAAGCACAAACACAAAAATGTTTGTGCTTGGAAAGGCAGACACAACAGGGGAAGGCAGCTTAATATATATGTATGTATGGGAGGGTGCAGAGGTGTGTGTGTGTGTGTGTGTGTGTGTATGTGTGTGTGTGAGTGGAAGCAGAGGTGACCAGTGTTCACACCACACCTTTAGGGTGGAAAGGCTTACTTCCCTGTCGTGGTGGTGGTGACCGAGGGGGTTGGTTATGGTAGTGGTGGTGGTGGTGTCAGTGGGAGATAGTGATGGTTCCCCGGTGATGGTAGTGATGCTGAATAGGGTGGTGGTGATGTTGAATGGGATGGTGGTGGTGTTGAATAATTGGTGTTGAATGGGGTGGTGGTGTTGAGTAGTGTGGTGGTGGTGTTGAATGGAGTGGTGGTATTGAATGAGGGTGGTGGTGGTGATAGTCGTTGGGAAAAGGGAGGTGTTATATTCAACGTTGATTTAACACATTATATAATAATAATAATAATAATAATAATAATAATAATAATAATAATAATAAAAAGAACAGTATTTTGCCCTCCATATATTGAAAAAATACTTCTAAATTATCCAAAATATCGTAAGAGTTTCTCAACATATATTTCTATGATTGTCTAAAGATGAAACATTTGCTACAAAACTGAATTAATATTCTTACAATTTTCATCTTACAAATTAAATATTTTAATTAACCAATTTTCGCTTTTACCCATTATCATTATGTGTCATTTATCAAAGTGTATTTCATTCCATGTTATTAATTCATCTAAATTCTCCTACACAATGTTAATGATTTTTATTTACGACTTAATATGAAGATTTGCTCATTAACGACAAAATTTGGTATTTTGTTGAGAGGACGTTTCGCCCACCAGGGTCTTTATCGTCTTAACGACGAGTGATTTTTGCAGGACATCTTGTGACATGACAACACGATGACATGATGACCTCTGGTGACATGACAACACTAAGTCATGTTTCCTCTTAGCACTGTCAACAATTTTTTTCCAAACACGAAGCTTCTATTCCGCTACAAGATTTTGCCTTTTCTACAATTTTGTCTTAATCTATCACCCATTTTTTAATGCTTCTTCATGTTCTTCCATATCTCTTTTCGTTCCATTTGTTATGTTCTTTTATTAATCTTTGATAAAGACCAAGTCGATGTTGCAAAATATTTCAGATACGACTTTCTTCTCAATGCCAGGTGTCGCGCCTTGGTATTTACAACTTAAATTAGTAACGGCCTTGATTTGTCCTCATGTACGTACTCTTATCCCTAAAAAGATCACTTAAAAGTTCAGTGTGTGTGTGTGTGTGTGTGTGTGTGTGTGTGTGTGTGTGTGTGTAAGTGTAAGTGTAGAGGCAGCATAAACATCAGTATTTACACTTCACCTGGGCGAAACAGCCTGCTCCCTCCCTCGTCTCGTTGATGCAGGGCGCTGACGCTGATGGTAATTGTAGCTCCGCTAACCTTATACTCTGCTACACTTACTTGCATCGCCCTCTTAATTTAGGCTGACTCAAGACCTTGCTTTCGAATTACGTATATATATATATATATATATATATATATATATATATATATATATATATATATATATATATATATATATATATATATATATATAATTTAGTGTGATAATATTTGTTTTGTGTGTTTTGTTACTCTTTGTTAATATTACTTTTTTATTGATATATATATATATATATATATATATATATATATATATATATATATATATATATATATATATATATATATATATTTTAAAAGTTGTGCCTTAAAACTCGTCAATTATCAAGAATTCATTTAAGTTCTTTCTAAAATTTTCTCTTATACGTTTAAAGACATATTTTTTTAATTTATGTTAATGTACAAATTAATAATTTTGTACCAGAAGAACCTAAGAAAACTTACCTAACCTTATTATAACAAACGCAATTTAATTTAGCCTAATCCAACTAAATATATTTTAGATAAGTTTACAATAATTTAATAATAAACAAACACAATGAAATACATTTTTTTCGTTAGGTTTAGAATGATTTTTGCGAAATTATTCCATACACTAATTTTCGCTTGCCTTATTCGGCAAGAAGAGCGTTGCTATTTAAGCCAAAATCGCAAGTTTTACCTATTCGGCACGACATATATATATATATATATATATATATATATATATATATATATATATGCAAAACAACCACAGGGGGAGTTGCTTTTCATCTTGTGTCGCTTGGTCTCATCCTCTTTCTTTCTCGTTTATTTTTCTTACTCTCTCGTTCTCAGTCTTCTTAAATCTTTAACATCTGTCACGTATCTCTCTCCGTTTACACTTTCGAAGAGCCCTCCTCCCCCCCAAAAAAAAAAAAAAAAAAAAAAGCAGGCCTTTTGAGAGCCGTAAACAGATGTATGTTTTCCTGAAGTTTTAATCTGTTGTAAATGTAGAAGGAAGTTAAGGGCGCTCAAGTCTCACGCCGTCTAAGCTCAGTACACAATTATGGGGATTATTTATAACTTCCCCTTAAGCATCTTGGCGGAAGTTGCCTGTTCTTGAAATATGGCCGCGTTTATCACTATCGCCAGATTTGATCAGGGATTCGAGCCCGCACACTGCTTGCTCCAAGGAGATGGAGTAGTGGGGAGTTGAGCGCCTTCTTGTAATCACTGCGTGGCTTTCTAGTTCTGGTTAAATTGAAGTGGATTTTTACACCGTTGAAGCTAAGAGGAAATGGGAAACGGTTTTGAGGGGAGGGGGAATGGGGTTTGAAGGTGGTAGGGGAAATGGTGGAGGGGCAAGAGGCGAGAGAAAGGGGACACTGCAATTGCTTAATGCGGTCAAAAAAATTCTAACGGTGTTATCGTTACCTTGTCAAGCGTTATCTTGTTGTCAAGTGTTACCTTGTCAAGTGTTACCTTGTTGTCAAGCGTTACCTTGTTGTCAAGCGTTACCTTGTTGTCAAGCGTTACCTTGTTGTCACGTTACTGTTGTTACTTGTCGTGTTACCTTGTTGTCAAGTGTTACCTTGTTGTCAAGCGTTACCTTGTTGTCAAGCGTTACCTTGTTGTCAAGCGTTACCTTGTTGTCAAGCGATACCTTGTTGTCAAGCGTTACCTTGTTGTCAAGTGTTACGTTATTGTCCAACGTAACATTGAGAAATTTAGTGAGATTATTGTAACATATATCCGTCAAATGTTACGATGTTGTTAATTAAACGTCGCAACGTCGGCGGAGGTTGCAGTGTTATTAAGTCTGACAGTGTTGTCAAACGTTACAGTGTTGTAAAACGTTACAGTGTTGTCAAACGCTACAGTGTTGTCAAGCATAACATGCCAAATGTTGCATCGTTGTTAAACATTACAGCAATGTTAAATGTAGAATTTCTGTCAAACTAATGTTTCTGTCAAATGTTACATTGTTGCCAGACGTTGCTTTGTCTTCGGATGTTATTGTTACAAAACTCTGCATTGTTGCCAAACATTCCAGTGTGTCCCTAACGCTACGCTGATGTCAAACGTTGCAATATTGCCAAACGTTGCAATATGTCAAACGTTGCAATGTTGCAATATTGCCAAACGTTGCTTTGTTTTCCTTTCTCCGAGTGACAATCAACTCAAATAACAAAGCAATGTAAACAATGAGGGAGGAATGAGGAAAGAAACAAGGAAAGCAACAACATAATGAATAATTTCATTTTGTTTTCCACTTAATGAACTGAAGTTTGCACCAGCATAATATAGTTTACTAGTGTTCTCACGCACGTGTGAAGTTGTGTTCAGTGTTGATTCAGTCGTCCACGGAGGGTGAGCGCTGCTCGCAACACAAGACACGAAACTCTTGTGTTGCTGCGTTGCTACAATGATTTTTAACTATTTTTTTAATTTTCCTCTTTCTGGCTTCACCGTCTTTCTAATCTGTACAAAAAACATCCGGGATCAGTTTTCAGAACCTTCTTACCTAGCAAAAGAAATATTGGTGGTTTTGAGTGACTATAAAATTGTATATTTATTTGTTACGCACCATTATTTGTAAGTATTACGCACAATTATAATATATGTTGTTTATAAAATGGGCTTCATTATCTTACGCTTTTAACTCATTATCAAAAACTTTTTTTTTATCAAATCCATTTTATCAGTTGCTAAAAAAAATATTGCCTAAAAATTAAACACATTTATTTTTATTTCATAAAAGAAATGACTAGGGAGGAAAAATTGTACAGACCAAAATTTTAATGTCAACGAAATACTAAATTGGAAAAATGTTTGTACCAATTCAGAATATATCCCATAATATTTCAAGCTGGCTACTGGCAAACCGGAAATGGAACAAGTGCAGCAAAGTTGTGCAATAATTCCATGAAGGGTGCACCATGCACCATGATTTATCGACAGTGATGCCATCACATGTTTTGCTGTGCCAACTGAAATTATTTTTTGTGAGTTGGATGTCGTACGCACTGCCCTTAGTATGACCACACCCACATGCATGCACGTCGCTAAGAATAGGTACGAAAGAATCCATTAGGGAAAGAGCTAGTGTGCCTGGTAACAACGAGTTAAGAGGTGAAGCCAGGAGCCGAGACTCGACTCATGCAACCACAAACAGGTGCGTGCACACGCGCGCACACACACACACACACACACATACACATTCAAGTGTCTGTCGACAAGTGCCTTTGACAACTGGTAACTACATGGCGGAAGAAATAGATTCAGAGGTGTCCGTTTGCAGACGATGTGAAGATAATGAGGAAAATTCAAGCGGACGAGGATCGGGTCCAACAGCTGGCTCCTGGAGTTTAACCCAACCAAGTGCAAAGTCATGAAGACTGGGGAAGGTTAAAGAAGACCGCAGACAGAGTACACGTTAGGGGGCCAAAGACTGCAAACGTCACTCAAGGAAAAGTATCTTGGAGTGAGTATAATACTGGGCACATCCGAGGCGTACAGCAACCAAATAACTGCTGCAGTATATGGGCGCCTGGCAAACATTAGAGTAGCATTTCGACACGTGAGTAAGGAATCATTCAAGACCCTGTACACCATGTATGTCAGGCCCATGCTGGAGTATGCAGCACCAGTATGGAACCCACACCTGGTCAAGCACGTCAAGAAATTAGAGAAAGTCAAAGGTTTGCAACAAGACTACGATACTGAAGGACAGGAGAGATAGGGGGGATATGATAACGACATATAAAAATACTGGGTGGATAAGGACAGGGTGTTTCAGAGATGGGACACTGCAACAACTACACACAACTGGAGATTGAAAACTCAGATGAGTCACAGGGATGTTAGGAAGTATTTCTTCAGTCATAGAGTTGTCAGGAATTGGAACAATCTGGAGAGTGATGTAGTGGAGGCAGGATGCATACATAGCTTTAAGAAGAGATATGACAAAGCTCATAGAGCAGGAAGAGATTGGACCTACTAGCGACCAGCGAATAGGCAGGGCCAGGAGCAGTGAATCGACCCCAGCAACCACAAACAGGTGAGTACACACACGCACACAGGCGATGGATATGGATGGGGTAATTTATCAACTCTACCCTCTCGACCTGCTAATCTCCAGTCCTTTTCTGTATCAGAATTTGTTCTTATTATAGCGCTTGCTGTGAATAATCCTTGTCTCGTTTCTGTGATTGGCTTCTGAGCAGAGTGTGTGTATCCCTCGCTGAACCCCCATACCTCACGCGGCGATGCTAAAATAACACGCTTTGCCGACCATCGGTGACCAGGAAGGCTGGCGTAGGAATTAGTACGTCTTGATAAGGGCCACCTCCAGATTATACATCATCTTAATGTCCGCATCTCGATAATAGGATCCTGCCACTTGCTCCATCATTATGGACTATTAAACGCGCTAAGATATCGATGGCCTCAGATTTGTAATAAATGATTTCATATGCAGATGAGTTTTTGAGGTCAAACTTTTTTTTTTTTTTATCGAGAAGGTCCAGTAATGAGAAAAGCTCGATAAGTTTGTTACTTTAGTAAGGCAGTGGATGTGTTTGTTTGAGATTTATTAGTCCGGTTGGCCAGGGATTGATATCTGAATATATGTCTGGGATCATCCATCACCACCGTCAGCGTTTAAAATGTAACGTAGGTGATCATTCACCTCGCCTAGAACTGCGCTTACCGGAAATTGATGACGCGAAGGAATACCAAGTTTTTGTTCAGTTGTAATTTTTTGGTAAAAGGAATTCGATTTAGAGAGAATATGTACCGTAAGCACGAACGCAGTCCCGTGCGAAGCGAGGAGACAAGTCCGGGAGGAAACATTGCGCCAAGCATATCACTAGAAATACCCCGCTGACGCCGCCGCCACCAGTGATTAAAGTGTGAATTACAGCTATGACTTTCAACAAATTATTGATATCATTTGAACTGTATGATTTAGTGTTTGATATTATTATTATTATTATTATTATTATTATTATTATTATTATTATTATTATTATTTGAATTGAAACTACATGGTTTATTTTTAGTGGGTGTCCCGTGACCTGGTAGGCAACACTCTCGCCTTACACACACAGTGTCCGTGGTTCGATCCCCGGCAAGGGTGGAAACATTGGGCGTGTTTCCTTACACCTACTACCACCGTTCACCTAGCAAGTAAGTAGGTACCTGGGTGTTAGTCGACTGGTGTGGGTCGCATCCTGGGGTACAAGTCTGAGGACCCCAATGGAAATAAGACAGACAGTCCTCGATGACGCACTGACTTTCTTGGGTTATCCTAGACGGCTAACCCTCCGGGATTAAAAATCCGAACAGAGCTTTCATATGACGAGAAATATGTCAGAACACGGAAAATTCATAATGAATTGTTAGATTTAAAGGATTAGGTTCGTTGAAACTGCCAATGTCAACAGCGAATCATCACTGGGAGCAACTTACGTCGCTGTCGCTCTGGTGCGTCGTAATTCTTGGAGCTCGACGCAACAGGTGCGAATGTACCAAGAGATACATCTTGCTTAATGAATATATGCAGTTAATTGTATTCTAAGTTTGAAGAATTCTTAATATTAGCGTACGGGTAAAATGCATTCTTAATGGCTTTCGTGGAGCTGATTAAGCCTAATTAACATATCCATAACCTCGGCTGCATATCTGTTAGTGTCTTAATGATTCTTATCCATGTATTATTTTCTTACACAAATAACCCGTACATAGGCGTTGGAACCTTATGACGACGTTTCGGTCCAACTTGTAAATGATCCAAGGCGGTCCGAAACGTCGTCACGAGGTTGTCTCCAACGTGAAAGTTATCTGTACATTGTTCCAGTCTGGGTATTGTTCCTTTTTGTTCATTATTTTCTCTTCACCTAAGGAGGCCTGGTCTGAGACCTGGCCGCAGGTGCGGTGATCCCCGGAACGGAGCAGAGATTGTGTGGAGAGTGGGTGGGGGGATTAAAATGGTACTGTTTACGTTGGAGTGGGCGGTGTGGGCGCTGGAGAGGTACATTAATGCTCACCCTCATCACTGATGGTCACCTCCACTGCCTAACCTGTAATCATGTCTTGAGATTCACCTGAAGAGAGACGAGAGGGTCTTGATGGGGTGTAGAGGCTGGTAGTTGGGGTGGGAGGATAGTGGTGGTTGTGGTGGTGGTAGCGGGGAGGGAGGTTGTGGTAGTTTGTGGTGGTTTAAATTTATTTAGATTGAAAATTTCACGATTGACACCGAGAAATACAAGAAAAAGACTCGAATGCGGTTATCAAGGCATTTACCGAGGAATACGTTTCGCCCATCAGTGCGAAACGTATCCTCAATAAATATTATGATAATCTCATTCGTGTCGTTTTCACATGCAAGTTGATTTAGGTTCCACAACTAACATCACTACTGCTGCTCCCCACCATCACAACTAACATCACTACTGCTGCTCCCCACCATCACAACTATCATCACTACTGCTGCTCCCCACCATCACAACTATTATCACTACTGCTGCTCCCCACCATAACAACTATCATCACTACTGTTGCTCCCCACCATCACAACTATCATCACTACTGCTGCTCCCTATCGTCACAACTATCATCACTACTGCTGCTCCCCACCATCACAACTATCATCACTACTGCTGCTCCCCACCATCACAACTAACATCACTACTGCTGCTCCCCACCATCACAACTAACATCACTACTGCTCCCCACCATCACAACGAACATCACTACTGCTCCCCACCATCACAACTAACATCACTACTGCTCCCCACCACCACTACTAACATCACCATTGGTTCCCACCACCTCCACGAATATCACCACTTCTTACTACCACCACCACCACTAACATCACCACTGCTCCCCATTACCAATCACCATTGCTCCCCACCACTATCACTACCATCACCACACCTCCTCACCACCAGTGACACAACCACTACTCTCCACCACTACTATCACTAACCTCACCACTAATCCCCACCACTACTACCACTAACATAACCACTCCCCACCACCACTAACATCACTACTCCTCCCCACCACCACTACTACCATTAACATTACTACTCTTCCCCACCACCACTACCCCTCTCCACCATCACTCTCCACCACTACCACTGATAACGTGTGATCACTAACAAAACTATAATTAATGACATATGGTGAACCTGGACCTTATTGATAATTAACTGATAATAATCATCATAAGAACAACCTTGATAACCTGGTGCTGGTACCAACTTCCCCAGCCTAAGGCAACACACACTCATGTCCTTCGTAGGCCCATGGAGTGTGGTGTTGATGGTGTAAGTGGTGTTTATAGTGTAGATGATGGTGGTGATGGTGTAGGTAGTGTTTATAGTGTAGGTGATGTAGGCGATGGTGATGGTATTTTACGTTTTGACTTGTATTTTGATATTCCTCTTCATATGGGTCAGAAACTTATCTGAAGACGGGATTTTTTTTTCTAGCTAGACGCTGTCACATTAGTTATGATGATAATTTGTTCCTCTTGGGGAAGAAAATACTGAGGTGTGTCCTAATCATACGAGGCTCTAATAATGGCTTATTAGGCGTGTCTAAAAACTTTTTCAGTGATTAAATGGTTGTGTCCTTGAATCACGTTCTTAGATTGTGTCCGTAGTAAAGCACTTGAGGCTTGAGTCGAGTTATCTTGCTAGCCTGGGAACACATTTAGATTTCTAGTGTTGCATGTATCTAAAACTGACAGTTCTATATTTTCTATTTTTGTGATGTCTGGAGTAACATAAAAGACAAAAAAAAATACATTGGAAAAATCTAGAGATTCTGTTGAAAAAGAGACGCAAGTAAATTATCAGACAGAAATGGGCAGTCAATAATTTATCTTATCAAAGGTTTCAAAGATTTGGCAAAGTATGCGTGGCAAAAATAATCGATTTCACGGGAAGTGGAAGTTATCAGTAAAAGAGGTATTAGCGAGGTAAGTTATGCGCACAGGTGTGTGGGTGTGGTGGGCAGGAAGTGAGCAGCAGCCGTGTAATTTCTGCGCCACCACCGAGCCCACTCCTGTGAGTTTACATTAGCTTTTGATTTTCCCCTTCTGTTGGTGTTCCTTGACCTTTGTTTAACAATAGGGTATCAAAGCACTGCAGTGGACTTACTGGCTAGCCAGGTCGTACCCACATAACGACCATGCCCACATAACGACCATACCCACATAACGACCATGCCCACTTATAAGATAATAACAAAGCACTCGTCCTACTCAATCTAACTCATGTTTAGAATTTAGTTCCGAAGCTTCTGAGAGTGCTAGCTTCAATGACACTATATATTCTATGTAATTTTTATTGGCACGATAATGTAATCCTTGCTTTGGTTTCGTCATTCCTTTGTTTTGAATCAACCTTTCCTGGTGCTTGTGAAAAGATACGTATTAAGCTGAACATTACTCTCACAATTTGAAAAGGGAACTTGAGACGACGTTTCTGTCCGTCCTGGACCATTATTAAGTTATAACTTCATAATGGTCCAGGTTGGACCGCAACACAGTCTAAAGTTTCCTCTTAATAGTGAAGTATACCAGCTACGATACTGTGACTTATTCTTGACGTGTAGTAAGTTTAAGAGGCTTGTAGCGGCGGACGGATATCGTGATATCTGTCCTTGGGAAGAAACAGCAAGAAGCATAGATTACGCCAAATTATGCGGTGCGGTTCTTAATATTAGATATTTGAATGCGAATGTTTCAAAATTCTAGCCAGGTCTCCTATAAGCGTTATATATTCGACGTTTCACTGCCGAACCAGACTATAATTATCAAGGGGCAGCAGATATACGCACCAGGAACTCGAATGAAAACAAAGTTTTATGTTTCCCTGGAAATATATGTTGGCGCAAGAGCCTCTGGGGGTAATAAATAATTATCTCCGTTGTGATTGTTGGTGATGATCGGCGAGCGGAGGCGATCACAACCTTCCAGGACTTAGATAGCAATCTGGAAAGCTTGACAAGAAAGAGGATACTGACCACTGGTTGATTTGCATTATGGAGTGGGTGGGTTAGTGTGTGTGTGTGTGTGTGTGTGTGTGTGTGTGTGTGTGTGTGTGTGTGTGTGTGTGTGTGTGTGTAGGGGGGGTGGGATATATGTGTGGGTGGATGTTTGGGATAGATCTGTGTGTGTTGGTGTGTGAGTGGGGAGAGGTAGAGTCATAGTTCCTGGCCCCGCACCCCTTGTTTCTGTGTCCCATCTCTGGAACATCTTGTCTTTGTATTTTATATGTTGTTATCATGTATCAGTATTTTATATGTTGTTATCATGTCCCCCCTGTCCCTCCTGTCCTCCAATGTCGTCAGGTCTATTTCCCTTAACCTCTCCTCGTAGGACATGCCCCTTAACTCCGGGATTGTGTGTGTGTGTGTGTACTGTGTGTGTGTGTGTGTGTGCCTGTGTGTGTGTGTGTGTGTGTTGTGTATACTCGTCTATTCATACGAGGGGGTCAAATAGTAGCTCTTGTCCCTGCCTGTTCTTTCAATCGGTTTTCAGCTTCCCTGCCCGATCATTCATACTCTTCTGTTACAACATTCTACTCACCATAACGATCTTTCAATTGTTTCTACCATTCCCTCTCTTCTTTTTCTTTCTTCTTCCCCTCTCTCTCTCTCTCTCTCTCTCTCTCTCTCTCTCTCTCTCTCTCAACTCAAACAACCTGGAATAAAGATTTTGTAAACAGTATGGGAACTTTATTCAGGACGACGTTTCGCTTGGAAAACAAGGTTTACAAGGTTCATAGAGAGTAATGGGGAATACATAAGTATACATAGTGAGGACACATGGAGAAGTATTGGTGATATCTGTTGTCAGATCCGGTTGTTTGCTGAGTAACATGGCAGCTAAGGGTCCCGCCAGCTGAAAGTTCAACTGTTGGTGTCCATGGTGAGGCTAAGGGCAGCCTCTAGGCATTTTCTCCTGTTTCATGCTCATTCTGAAACTACTAGCTCCTGATAAATTCATGTGGTGGAGTTGTGAATTGCAGTGTTTAGTGCAAGCGCTCTTGGTGTTGTTGCAACAGGCGTATGTGTTGAGTGTCACATATCTCAGCTCCCTGGATGCCTCCTCACATGCTGCAGATTTGTTGAAGCTAATGCTGACGGGGTCTTCAACGGTGCTGAGGTAATGGTGGTGCTTGTGTTGGCTTTTTCTTAGTAGTTTGAGATTTTTTTTTTTTTATCATTTAAGGTAGGAATAATGATAAATCTATTGTTCTTTCTTTCGAAGACTCTCCTAAAATCATGCATGAATGTGGAGAGGAAAGAATGTGTGAGAAGATATCTGTGATTTTGTAACATTTTCTAAAAAAATCAAGATATCTTCTCTAGATTTCATTTCCAGTAGACAGTCAAACGTGATCATAAGAGAAAAACATCCAAAATACTTAATCCTCTTAGGGTAAAGATGAGCATCAACAGGTTAATGTACATTATTTTTTATATATAACTCCAAACAGCTTTTTTCCATCTACACTATTCAGGAACCCTGAGTTTTTTTTTGACCATAAATACTTGGGTCCTCCCGTCGTCTTGGGTTATTAGGTTGATTTCATCTCTTTATTTCATTACTGCTGTTCTTGTGCATGCAAGCCTTGTGTGTGCTGCTCACCTTATTGTGTGTAGCTCAGAGCATGTTAGAGGTGATGGCTCAGGTTATTCTTCTTGTAGTATTTAGATGCTTACGGCCTCCAACTTTATCGGTGTTAAATTTCAGCAGTCATTTATATGGCAATTTCTGCATCTTGTCCAGAACTCGTAAATTCCTACGCTTGTCCTCCGTATCTTTCTAATCAGCTTTTATCATCCATAAACAGTGATATAGTCTATCTATTATTTTCTCTGGCGGGTCAGTCAGTCACATATATTGAGCTTTACATGTACTTTTACTAATACTTGAGGGACACCATCTGTACTAGTTGCCCCTTCAGATGTTTCGTCTCTCACTGTAACTTTTGTATTCATAAATATTCACTCTAATGACGGTGTCTTGATTCTCGTGGAGGGTTCGTGATCTAAGAAATTGGAGCTACATTCCCCTTCCTCTAATAAACTTGACTACCCTCACTCTTTCCATAGCTCTGTTAGTACTATCATGTAATACTGTAACTAGCTCTGTTAGTACTATCATGTATTACTGTAACTAGCTCTGATAGTACTATCATGTAATACTGTAACCATAGCTCTGATAGTACTATCATGTAATACTGTAACTAGCTCTGATAGTACTATCATGTAATACTGTAACTAGCTCTGACAGTACTATCATGTAATACTGTAACCATAGCTCTGATAGTACTATCATGTAATACTGTAACTAGCTCTGATAGTACTATCATGTAATACTGTAACTAGCTCTGATAGTACTATCATGTAATACTGTAACCATAGCTCTGTTAGTACTATCATGTAATACTGTAACTAGCTCTGATAGTACTATCATGTAATACTGTAACTAGCTCTGATAGTACTATCATGTAATACTGTAACCATAGCTCTGATAGTACTATCATGTAATACTGTAACCATAGCTCTGATAGTACTATCATTTAATACTGTAACCATAGCTATGATAGTACTATCAAGTAATACTGTAACCATAGCTCTGATAGTACTATCATGTAATACTGTAACCATAGCTCTGATAGTACTATCATGTAATACTGTAACCATAGCTCTGATAGTACTATCATGTAATACTGTAACCATAGCTCTGATAGTACTATCATGTAATACTGTAACCATAGCTCTGATAGTACTATCATGTAATACTGTAACCATAGCTCTGATAGTACTATCATGTAATACTGTAACCATAGCTCTGATAGTACTATCATATAATACTGTAACCATAGCTCTGATAGTACTATCATGTAATACTGTAACCATAGCTCTGATAGTACTATCATGTAATACTGTAACCATAGCTCTGATAGTACTATCATGTAATACTGTAACCATAGCTCTGATAGTACTATCATGTAATACTGTAAGCATAGCTCTGATAGTACTATCATGTAATACTGTAACCATAGCTCTGATAGTACTATCATGTAATACTGTAACCATAGCTCTTACTGATAATACTATCATATACTCAGAGAAAATTGCTTAGTTAAGGTATTGGTGTTCCCACCATCGATAAGTCCAGCACTTTTGCCTCAAATAACGTTAATCATTATAGTGATCTCAGGAGCACATACGAATCCACCTCACGTGTACATATGGGTCCGGCAGTAAAATAATGACGGGTCCACAGCTGAGAGTCATTATTTTTATCTCTAGCTTATCAGAGACTCATTATCCAATGTTTGTATCACTTGTGTAATACATGTTTTATGTCTAGTTGTGCGTAACACTGTTATTTTAAGTCCGGGCTGTACGTAATATTGTTGTTTTATGTCTATCTGTGCGTAATACTGTTGTTTTATGTCTGGTTGTGCGTATCACTGTTGTTTTGTCTAGCTGTACGTAGGTACTACTATATTTTATGTCTAGTTGTATGTACTATTGTTATTTTATGTCTAGTAGTACGTAATAGTTGCGTTGTCTCGTTGAGGTAAAGTCATACCAGCAATGCTGAATCCGCAAGTTTTGCATAACTGCTGGACGTTGGTGTTGAAACAATGCCTCTTTAGTAAGTCGGCCTCTTCTATCAACAGATGAGCTTCATCCCATTTCATGCGATGCCCGTGTATCCTGTGATGTATCACACGTGCATTGTTTTTGTCATGGCTGTACATGTATTTATATTCGCTGGTGGCGGAAGGGCTCATTGCTACATTGAGATTGGTAGTTACTAGAGTCCTAGAGACGTTTTTGGCTAAAACATGTGTAGTAGCGTTAATGATGAGAAGGGCGCGTTATTTAGTCTGAAATGAAGTGTGAAGGAAACGGAAGGTGACTGAATAAATGTTTATAGTTCCCACTGCACTTCATCTTAGACCGTCACTAACGCGACCTCTGCGTCACTAACGCGACCTCACACGAGAGAGCAACTACCAGACACGTTGTCCTCCACTTCAGCAACGCAGCCAGGATCAACTCTAGAGAAATGTCCAGTAACAAATGCAATGTAGCAACGAGCGCTTCACTGCCATTAAGGACCTAGTTAAAAACAGGCTAGTCAGAATAGTCAAGACTGAAGTGAGTATATATCGAATTCCCTGCGGGGAGTGCTATAAAATATACATAGGCGAGATGGCTAGAACTCAAGGAATTAAGGAATATAAATACACTTGTAAGCATACATGTGTGATATGTTTTAGCACACAAGGAGCTGAAATCTTCTCCAGGCTGAGGGACTGACCACCTCAAATACTATTTCTCCAAGGTTGATGGACTGATCATATCTTCATTTCACTACTACACCTGCTGCCTCTTTATTTGATTGAAGAAGTCTACTGTTTCAACATTAAAGCTACCTACTGTTGCACATGTGTCTTAATCATCATCTCATGAAATGGGAAGAAGTTAGTCTGTTAATAAAAGAAAACGACTTACCATTACAACAGTGTCTAACAGCCATGGAAATTTTTCGGGGATCCAGCATCTCTAATGTACTGGCTAAGATGATTTTACCTCACAATGACGTTACAACCATTCATCTACACGTTACAATCAGCTGACGCAGACATGACCCCACCTTCGCACCATACGTTACCACCTGACCTAATCTGACCCCTCTCTGCTTCACCTGACCTCTTTCTATTATAGGATTGACAAATATCGCAGGGAGAAGACACAGGCCAGAACCCGTCCTGGCGAACCTACTTGTATCTGGACTGACTAAAATATCGCGAGAGATGCATCTGTTTCTTGGTTCCTACATACGACTACGTTGCCGTAGCTATTCTTAAAATTACGTATGCGATCTGCTTTCACGATTTCCTCTACCAGAGTCATCTACATCCGCTTCAGAAAACTTTATACTCGTACCCAGCGTCATCAACAGTGTACCGTAATCATTATCGCCACCCACGGCATCATTATTGCGTCATGGGTCATATAATTACTTAATATTAATAGTTCCTGCCCATCAGTATGGTATTTATTTTCCCTTATTAACTTCCTTCAAAAAAGGGCGATAACATAATAGTTAACTTTTTTCTAAAATGTCAATCACATCACCTTTAACTTGCGTCAAAATGGTTGATAATATCACCATTAACTTGTGTCAAAAGAGATCGATCACGTCACCATTAACTTGCGTCAAAATGGCTGATAGTATCACCATTAACTTGCGTCAAAATAGTTGCTAGCATCACCATTAGCTTGTGTCTAAAGAGATCGATCACATCACCATTAACTTTAATCAAAATGGTTGGCAGCATCACCATTAACCTGTGTCACAAAAAAAAATCGATCACATCACCATTAACTAGAGCGCGACCAATACCTTGCACCAGGCAGGTCAATAACACCACCATCAGCTCGCACAATCAACGTCGATAAAATACCCATAAAGAGCGGTACTCTGCAGTTGTATATCCCCCTGCATTAACCACGTCTCCCCCTCTCCTTTACATCACCATTAATTGCTTTCTTACTGGTATTACTAAGCAGAATAATAGGTGCACTGAAAATACCTACATTTAAAATTGGTTCGCAAACGATGTCGGAAATAACTCTTACATTTATTAACAATCTTTTCACATGCAAATCGGAAATTTGCTTGAATTTGCAAGCCATAAAAGAAGGGACGATGCATGACAAGAAGCAGCAGGGAGCAGTAGTATGCTATGATGTGATGTGGTTATCATAGTTTACCACATAGTGAGGGTAAACAAAGCAAATATAACACTGCAGCTATGTTTGTTTACAAAAATAAAAAGTGGATACATCAGCAGTGTGCTGCTGTGACGCTTCAAGAGGAGGGAGGGAGGGGGGCTTGATCCTCGTGAGGGGATCTTTATCCGAGGAATTGGAGCGACCTTCCCCTTCCTCAGATCAAGTCTGGTTTGCCGCCCATTTCCCCCCCCCCCCTGTAGGGGGTAAGTTCACAGGACTCTCAGAGAAGGTACAGGGAAGCGACCTTCATCAGTCAAGATAAACGACCTTCACCACAAAAGTGTCGTTTATTCATGTAAGAGACGGAAGGTTGTAAATAACACACACACACACACACACACACACACACACACACGCAAGAACGCACGCACGCACGTACTCGCGCGCATGTTAAGTTGTTTCCAAAATAGTGTTAGAAAATATGCCCAGCTGTTTACATAACCTATTAGACTGACGCACATGTGTTTTACTCATCTACTGACAGAAACGTTTCTTAGAGGCTTTATTTGCAAAACTTTCTTTACTATACATGTCGGCATCATTTGCCAGTCAAACCAAAAACACAAGAATATAAAAACACTGCAGGAGGACATAAGAAAGAAGGAGCACTGCAGTAGGCCTACTGGCCTTTACTAGACAGATCTTGGCATGGAGAGAATACCAAGCAATACTGCAAACCAAAGAAGGCTTAGGTGGCAAGACAGTGAGAATCGACAACTATAAACAGTTCAGCCGAGGACCATCACGAAGGTAGTTAATGACCATAAACAAGCCAATTGAGAGGGCCGTGGTCGAGAAAGTGGATGGTTCCAGACGGGTCAGTTGAGGGGCCAGCAATCAAAACAGGTGATAGCCTCAAACAAGATTGCGAAGAGCCGTAATCAAGGTTCCGAATGGCCGTCGACCAGGCAGGGGTAAGCCTTTAAAGGAGAAGCATCAACAGCAGCAGCACCAAAATTACCAGAATCAGCAACAATAGTAGCAGCAGCAATAACAGTAAGACGAGAGCACGCATTAATAAGGAACCTGTTGTTGACGAACTCTCGCTCACACAGTGGACATCATCCTGTCGCAAACACATTTCTGACTTGATAAGGCCCACTGTGTAGGCAAAATGTCGTCTATAAAATATTTCTTATAACTACGTGTATCTTCTTGCCACTGTGTTGGTATCTCACACCATTACATACCAGCAGCAGCAGCAGCAGCAACAACAGCTGTAGCAGCAACAACTTCACCAGACAACATCGTATGCAATAAATAGCGTGGGAGGACGGATATGAATTCTTCCTATGAATTACTGGGATTTTTTGTAGATTTTTTTCTTATATGCAGTTGAGATAGCGAGAGTGTGTCGGGCTGACATAAGTTGAATACCAATACCCCCCCCCCCCAAAAAAAAAAGGACATATGTATTATGGGAGTAACGTGGTTTACATAATTTGACATTTTGCATGAATATTCGACTCTCTACGTAAATTATCTAAGGAATAAACTGCAGTTACGGGAGCGTATTTAGGAAGCGTCTGGCTGACGATCAGCGGACAGAGGATCGAGCTCTCATTACGATTACGGCACTGGTGGTGACTGAATTATTTTACAACCGAAGATGGAGAAGGAACCACAGTACTCACACATCTCTACCATTTAACATTAATAATAATAATAATAATAATAATAATAATAATAATAATAATAATAATAATAATAATAAAATAATAAATATTATAATAATAATAATGTGGAATAAGAACATAAGAACATAAGAAAGAAGGAACACTGCAGCAGGCCTACTGTCCCATGCGAGGCAGGTCCAAATCTCCAACGGCTTAAGCCAATGCCCCGACCCAGCCAGGTCAGGTTACATTCACTTAAGGAAGGAGCACTGCATCTGACCTAGTAGCACAACCTAGTCAGGACCAATTCACACCCAACCGCACCCACTCATATAATTGTCCAGTCGACCACCTGGTCAGGTCACTTCCACTTAAGGAATTAGTACAGGTCAGGTTACATTCACTTAAGGAAGGAGCACTGCATCTGACCTAGTACAAGCTCACACCCATCCACACCCACTCATGTATTTATCTAACCTATTTTTAAAACTACACAACGTCTTAGCATCTATGACGGTACTCGGAGTTTGTTCCACTCATCCACAACTCTATTACCAAACCAGTGCTTTCCTATATCCTTCCTGAATCTGAACTTTTCCAACTTGAAACCATTGCTGCGAGTCCTGTCTTGGTTGGATATTTTCAGCACGCTATTTACATCCCCTTTGTTTATTCCTGTTTTCCATTTGTACACCTCAATCATATCCCCCCTAATTCTACGCCTTTCTAGAGAGTGCAGATTCAGGGCCCTCAGTCTATCCTCATAGGGAAGATTTCTGATACATGGGATCAACTTTGTCATCCTCCTCTGTACGTTTTCCAGTGCATTTATATCCATTCTGTAATACGGTGACCAGAACTGTGCAGCATAATCTAAATGAGGCCTAACCAAAGATATATAGAGTTGAAGAACAACCTGAGGACTTCTGTTATTTATACTTCTTGATATGAAGCCAAGGATTCTGTTAGCTTTATTGCGAACACTTATGCACTGTTGTCTAGGCTTCAGATTACTACTAACCAGAACTCCTAAATCCTTCTCGCAATTACAAGTAATAAGATCTATATTATTCAGCTTATATGTGGCATGGTTATTGTCCTGCCCAACATTTAGAACTTTGCATTTGTTTACATTAAACTGCATCTGCCACTTCTCCGACCACTGCATCAGTCTATTCAAATCATCCTGGAGTGCTCTAATGTCCTCGTTTGAATGAATTGGACGGCCTATTTTGGTGTCATCAGCAAATTTACTTATGCTACTATTTATTCCCTCATCTATGTCGTTTATGTAAATTGTAAACAACAGGGGCCCAAAACTGACCCCTGTGGAACACCGCTTGAGACACGCCCCCATTCTGATTTCTCTCCATTTATGCAAACTCTCTGCCGCCTATTAGTCAACCATGCCTCTACCCAGGAAAAATTTCTCCTCCTATTCCGTGTGCCTTAAGTTTCCTCAGTAGCCTCTGATGTGGAACTTTATCGAAAGCCTTACTGAAGTCCATATACACAATATCATATTCATTACCATGATCTACTTCCTCAAACACCTTAGTGAAAAAAGTTAGTAAATTCGTAAGACATGAACGCCCCTTTGTAAAACCGTGTTGAGATTCATTAATCAATTTATGCTTTTCAAGATGGCTACGAATTGCCTCGGCAATTATTGATTCCATAAATTTACCAACTATGGAGGTAAGGCTTATTGGTCTATAGTTCGAAGCTAAGGACCTGTCACTTGCATTCTTGCATAAATGAACAATCCTGAAATGGTAACTTCCATGAAATCATAAACTATAGTCAGAATTATCGCTTAATAAAGTAACACTTAAAAAAAACGACATAATTGAGGACTCACTGTATTTTATTAAGAGTGGAAAATAAACTGATGAAATATACCTTTGTCCACACTAATACTGGAAGACCAGTCAGAGGGAATA
The DNA here is from genome assembly GCA_009830355.1 of Cherax destructor. Classification (NCBI taxonomy): domain Eukaryota; kingdom Metazoa; phylum Arthropoda; class Malacostraca; order Decapoda; family Parastacidae; genus Cherax; species Cherax destructor. Next base: position 852,354 of record WNWK01000060.1, on the reverse strand, counting down.
AGATACTGGAACTAGACGAGAGAGAGAGAGATCAAGAATTTAGAACTAAACAGAGAGAATAAGATACTGGAACTAAACAATAGAAAGAGGAAGAAACTGGAACAATATAACAGAGAGAGCAAGAGACTGAAACAAGACAATAGAGAGAGCAAGAGACTGGAACAAGACAACGGAGAGAGAGCAAGAGACTGGAACAAGACAACAGAGAGAGCAAGAGACTGGAACAAGACAACAGAGAAAGCAAGAGACTGGAACAAGACAACAGAGAGAGCAAGAGACTGGAACAAGGCAACAGAGAGCAAGAGACTGGAACAAGACAACAGAGAAAGCAAGAGACTGGAACAAGACAACAGAGAGAGCAAGAGACTTGAACAAGACAAAGAGAGCAAGAGACTGGAACAAGACAACATAGAGAGCAAGAGACTGGAAAGACAACAGAGAGAGCAAGAGACTGGAACAAGACAACAGAGAGAGCAAGAGACTGGAACAAGACAACAGAGAGAGCAAGAGACTGGAACAAGACAACAGAGAGAGCAAGAGACTGGAACAAGACAACAGCGAGAACAAGATACTGGAACAAGACAACAGAGAGAGCAAGAGACTGGAACAAGACAACAGAGAGAGCAAGAGACTGGAACAAGACAACAGAGAGAGCAAGAGACTGGAACAAGACAACAGAGACCTAAACTGAGACAAAAACCACACTAACAGCAACGGGACTGGAACAAGACCACACAGGTAACAACGACACTGAAGCAATTCCACACAGGCAATAATGAGACTGGAACAAGACTGCAACAATAATGCAAGAAGACAAGTCACTGCTCAGTGAGCGAAGAAGACAACGCGAGCGTAGAACATCCAGACAAGAAGACAAGTCGCCGCCCTGTGAGCAAGCAAGGTAGAGAGACATCAACAAAGCGAGGCCCTGACTTTGACTTGAAGCAGAATGATGAGGGTGATGAGGCAATATCACTGGCGCTAGACTTAATTTGCAAACCTAGACAAAGAGGAGTAACCAGCTCCCCTTTCACCTCAAGGAGGCGTCGACCTGGGGTAAAGGGTGATGTGTGGAGCTGCAGACGAAGCCCTCCTGCACCTCCCCTTCTGCAGAAGGGAGGTGCGAGGACGAAGAGAAGGCCCTCTTGCAACTCTCTCTCGTTGCCTTCATCCTGCAGAAGGGTAGTGTGTAGTAGTGGCTTCAGAGGAATTTTCTTTTTCAACTTCTCTTCCTCTTGGGAAAGAAAGAAGGAAACACACCTCGTGCAGAGAGAAGCTCCTCCACCTTCTTCCATTCCACGTGCATAAGGGAGGCAGCTCCCCAACCTTCCTTTCCAGTAGGAGGAACTGGCTCTATTCCTCCTGCAGAAGGAACTTGCTCTATTCCTCCTATAGAAGGAACTTGCTCTATTTCTCCTGTAGAAGGAACTTGCTCTATTCCTCCTGTAGAAGGAAGGGATAATATCCATTCCTCCTATTGGAGGACATGGTGGAGAACACAGACAACCAGCAGTAAACACCAAAACATCAATCGGCCTGAGAACCACTTGTCTGTTCTCCCATGCTTCAGGAAACACTAAAAGTTTTATACCCTCGTATTTATTAAAATTTATACGACAAGTAAGACGGAGGGCGTTCTTCTTTAATCTGCGCGGCCGTGTGATTTGCAATGCATATTACGAATTCATGTCCAATCATGGAATCATAAAGCGAAGTGCTTCAAGGTTCCTCTTAGCTGCTACCACCATGGGACAACTGCTGCTGCTGTGGTGGTGACTGCTGCTGCTGTGGTGGTGACTGTTGCTGCTGTGGTGATGACTGCTGCTGCTGTGGTGGTGACTGCTGCTGCTGTGGTGATTGCTGCTGCTGTGGTGGTGACTGCTGTTGCTGTGGTGGTGACTGCTGCTGCTGTGGTGGTGACTGTTTTGTTGGTGGTAACTGTTGCTACTGTGGTGGCCACTGTTGCTGCTGTGCTGGCGACTGTTGTTGCTGCTGTGCTGTCGACTGTTGCTGCTGCTGTGCTGGCAACTGTTGCTGGCGACTGTTACTGCTGCTGTGCTGGCAACCATTGCTGCTGCTCATCCTTCTGCTAGGTTTCCCAATACACCTGCTAGGCTTCAAAATACACCTGCTAGGCTTCAAAATACACCTGCTAGGCTTGAAAATACACTTGCTACGCTTCAAAATACACCTGCTAGGCTTCCCAATATACCTGTTAGGCTTCCTAATACACCTGCTAGGCTTTCCAATACACCTGCTAGGCTTCCCAATATACCTGTTAGGCTTAATAATACACCTGCTAGGTTTCCCAATACACCTGCTAGGCTTCCCAATACACCTGCTATTCTTTTCAATACACCTGCTAGGCTTCCCAATACACCTGCTAGGCTTCAAAATACACCTGCTAGGCTTCCCAATACACCTGTTAGGCTTCCTAATACACCTGCTAGGCTTCCCAATACACCTGCTAGGCTTCCCAATACACCTGCTAGGCTTTCCAACCTGCTAGGCTTCCTTGTCATCTTAGTGTTGTGCTGTATGACCCTTGCGGGTTAAGCACTTCCCCAGGAATATTATAATAATCATCTTTTGCGGTATTATCCTCTTATGCTTTTTTCATGTTCCTTTTATACTTCCTCACCTCCTTTCTTACTGTCTCATTCTGTGTAACCCGTATGACTCATACAAGTTTAGCGCTTCCTTTAATCGTCATCCTTTTATGCTTCCTAATTATCATTTTTATCCACTTGTTATTCTTCTCATTTAATAATTTCTCCTCTACCTCCCTCTTTTACGCATTCTCATCCTGTTTTTTTAAAGAGTCATCCTGCTCTTCCTCATGCTTTCTCTCATGCTTTCTCTCATGCTTTCTCTTACTTTACTTGGTTATACTTCATCAGGTTCTGATGCCTTGGAAGTGTCAGGTTCCACCAGGAGTCTCCTCACTTCCTCCTCCTCCTTACTCATTCTAGTTTGTGATAGTTTACCTTATCTTCTCCTGCCTTATCTTCTCCTGCCTTATCTTCTCCTGCCTTATCTTCTCCTGCCTTATCTTCTCCTGCCTTATCTTCTCCTGCCTTATCTTCTCCTGCCTTATCTCACTGCTACTCGCTCTCAATTATTTGATATATGGGGATTACCTGTGGAGCTCCTTCCTTGTTTATGTGTGTGTATTTACCTATATGTACTCACCTATATGTACTCACCTATATGTAGTTGCAAGGGTCGATTCACAGCTCCTGGCCCCGCCTCTTCCCTGTGCGTAGGTGTGTGTGTGTGTGGAGATTCTAGGGTGTAAAGTCCTTGATAATTCTCTTCCTTATCATTCTTGACTCTTACTTGACCTTACTTTTTTCAGACTTTTGTTTCTTTTCATTTTCCTTTCTCCCGCTTTTCTTCTTCGCTTCCTTTTCATATCTTCACACAAAACCTTAATTTTTTCTCCATCCTCATTTTCCTTACAAACACAAACATACCAATGAGCCACAGTTATGTCGGGAAGTATTTGTTTAGCCTCAGGGTGATCAGGAAGTGGTGGTCGAGTCTGGCTCGGTGATTTAACCCCTGGTACTACAAATAGGTGAGTACAAACACAAACACACACCAGCGAAGAGGTGGGGCCAGGAGCTTCGACTCAACCCCTGCAATCACAAATAGGTGAGTACACACACATGCACCCCATATTAGGCAGGGGCCAGGAGCTGGGACTCGACCCCTGCAACCACAACTAGGTGAGTACACACACAAGCATAACAGGAAAAGCTTTACAATTGGTCAATGGATATCTAACAGGAAGGAGAGAGTATACTTGTCCAGAACTATTTTCATTATATTTATGTGAAGCGATAAACCCGTGTAGGTTATTCACTGAAAGCTGTAAAGGCTCGATCCTCCATCCGCTAATCGTGATATGGCCGCGCAACTCTCGTAGCCAGCCGGGCTAAAGGAGACTCAATTTTACGGGAAGTTGGATTGCAGTGGACAGGTGTAACAAGCGGGGTTCCACAAGAATCAGCACTGGGACCTGCGCTGTTTCTGCTGTACGTGAACGACATGCCGGAAGAGATAGTCTGATGATGTGAAATTAATGAGAATTAAGAGAGGAGAGAACCTGGAAAGGCTACAAACCATCATGAATATGTTGGAGAATTCGTTGCCCCAGTGACTATTAGAATTCAACCCAAGCAAATGAAAAGCTGTGAAATTTGTGGAGAAGCAAAGAAGATCGGAAATGAAGTACAGGCTCGGGGTGCAAAGACTGCAAATCTCGCTAAAGAAGGACATTATGGTGAGCACAGTACCATAAATCAGCTGAGGCACATATCAACCAAACATCTGCAACATGCGCGGTTGGAAAATCTGATCTCAATACAATATGACACTATATACGACACACTATATACGACACTATGACACCATATACGACGCTATATACAACATACGTAACACTATATACGACATACGCCAGATTTATCTTGGAAGTTGAATCTGACGGCACTAGAGGAGGGCCGGGGAAGACATGGTAACGACGTAGAAAATCCTCAAAGGAACTGATATGGTGGAGAGGAACGGAAGACACGCACATGAGGGTGTATTTATAAATTAAAAGCACATGTGAATCACCGGAATGTTAGGAAGTATTTCTTTATTCCTTGAGTAGTCAGGAAGGGATTGAGGCAAAATCCATACAGAGCTCTAAGAATAGGCATGATAACGTTCAAGAAGCCAGAGTGGCCACTTTATGAGGCTGGGCCAGGAGCTAGGAACCGACCTCTGCATCCACATGTAGGTGAGTACAAATGAGTACACACATGTGTGTTTACATCACTGGTGTAATTAATATTGTGCTGAACATTAATTTTTAACTATTGAACAAAAAAGCACAATACCGTGACTGGAATACATAAATAACCCGCACATAACAGATAGAAAAACTTATGACGACGTTTCGGTCCGACTTGGACCATTTACAAGTCACAGTGTAACTTGTAAATGGTCCAAGTCGGACCGAAACGTTGTCAGAAAATTTTCTTTCTATGTGAGGGTTATTTGTGTATTTCTAAGTAACGAAGAAAGTCCACAAACTGACGCCCATCACTCTCCCCCACTCTGAACACCCCCTTCCCCTTCCCTACTGAACACCTCTATCCTCCCCTCCCCTAAAGAACACACCATTCCATCTCCTCCCCTACTCTGATCACCCCTCTCCGTCTGTATATATCCTTCCCCTTAGTCCTCACTTCCTGAAAATTCCTCCCCACCTCTCCCCATACCCACCCTCACCCTCTCTATTTCTCCTACACTAAACACTAGTCCTTTTACTTTCCCTTACCCTAAACAAGCCCCTATTTTCTGTTTTTCTAATCTACTAGTTCTAAACTTTCCCTAATTTACCTAGTTATAAAATTTCCTTAGTCTACCTAGTTCTAAACTTTCCCTAATTTGCCTTGTTCTAAACTTTCCCTAATTTACCTAGTTCTAAACTTTCCCTAGTCTACCTAGTTCTAAACTTTCCCTAATTTATCTAGTTCTAAACTTTCCCTAATTTACCTAGTTCTAAACTTTCCCTAGTCTACCTAGTTCTAAACTTTCCCTAATTTACCTAGTTCTAAACTTTCCCTAATTTACCTAGTTCTAAACTTTCCCTAATTTACCTAGTTCTAAACTTTCCCTAATTTACCTAGTTCTAAACTTTTCCTAGTCTACCTAGTTCTAAACTTTCCTTAATCTACCCGTTCCGTTTTAAACGTGCTTAGTTTTTCCACTCTCTAAATTTTCCATGTCCTTTCCACCTCCCTATACTAGAGTGGAGGTTGTAGTAGGGGTCGGAGGGGGTAGAATGAGGGGTAGGTTGCTAGAGTAGGAGGGGTTGTAGCGTCAGGGTAAGCTAGTGGTTGTTGGAGGGGCGGGGGGAGGGGAGGGGTGCGTGGAGGGGAGAGGGGGGCCAGTAATGTTGGGGAGGGTATGTGAGAGTAAATGAAGGTGTGGGTGAGAGAGGTGAAACAAGGGTAGAGTTATGGCTCAGATTTGTTAGTGGCTTAGGTGTCCAGGAGTTACACACACACATACACACACACACACACACACACACACACACACACACACACACACACACACACACAGCACACACGCACGCACGCACGCACGCAAACACATAGGGCCAATAGCTGTGAATCGACCTCTGCAACCACAAATAGGTCAATGCACAGACAGCCAATAGCGAAGAGGCGGGGGCCATGAGCTGTGAATGTGCTCCTGCAACCACATATTGGTGAGTACACACACACAGTGGAAGGGCCAAGAGCTGAGACTCCACCCCTGCGCCCATAATTAAGCGAGTACAACTCACTAATTGACCAGCAGTGTTTCTGGTGTATGTGAATGACGTAGCAGATGGGACTGAGTCAGATGTATCCCTGTTTAATGTTGATGTAAAATTAATGAGGAAAACTAAAATAAATGAGGACCTGGAAAGGTTACAGATGGATCTGAACGAACTACAACACTGATCAGATAAATGGTTGCCTCAATTTAGCGCAGTAAATACACTGGTATAAAGATTTTGAAGGGACAAGAGGACCGGCCATGGGATATCGACTCGGTGGCAGAGGCTGCCGATCTTACTCAGAGAGAAATTATAACAACTTACAAAATACACCGAGGCATTGTTAGTATAGACGGTGGAAGGCTGTTTGAGAGGCGGGAAATAGGTACTTGGGGGCACAGGTGGAAGCTGATATAGCGAAATGACATCGCTGTCCTCAACTTGGAGCGAGAAATAAATCTTTTCCTTTTGTTAAGTGAAAGGAATAGAAAAATATTCCCAGCAGAGCTTGGGAATCAGTCAGGATAACTGAGCTTCAGGATACAGATGAGTCGCAGCTGTCAGGAATTATTTCAGGAAGTGGAGTGCCCATGTTTTTTTTTTTTTTTTGGCTATGATGAAGTGAATTTGGACGCAGCAAGTTGACCCCATACAGGTAAGCACACACACACACACAAACATGCACACACACACAAACGAACATACACAATGAAATTAAGACACATGTGCAACATCTGGGTATCTTTATAGTAGACGTTTCGCCCTCCAGTGGCTTTATCAATACAAAATTCTAGGATATAATTTGAAGAGAGTAGAACTATATACAAAAGATGAGGTAATCAGTCTCTCGGCCTTGGAGTTGGTGTGTTCAGCACCGTTGGTGTGGAGATTCTGAAGACCAGGTAAGAAGGCTTGACCTTAAATAGGTGTCAGCTGATAGGGACGGGAATCCCGCCTACCAGTGACTATGCCCTCCTCTGCTACCCGTCCCTATCAGCTGACACCTATTTAAGGTTCTCTGAACCATTCATTTACATCCTGTCTGACACAGCAACATCTTGGTATCTTAATACTGGGATTTCTTCGCTTGCCTATTCCTTGGGCACGACCCACTTCCACATTGGACAAATGTGACACCTCCTACAACTGCTGCACCTCTCCTGTCTACAGTATATAACCTTCCTCTACGCACATATGCTGTATTCTATTCAAGATTGAGGGACTGACCACCTCAAACTCCTCCTGTTCTTCACGATTCTCCTTTGTATGGACTGATGAAGCCACTGTGTGGCGAAACGTTTCCTCAATAAAGATACCCAAGTGTTGCATATGTGTCTAATTTACCAAGCCTTCTTACCTGGTCTTCAGAATCTCCACACCAACGGTGCTGAACACATCAACTCCAAGGCTGAGGGAGTGATTACCTCATCTTTTGTATATAGTTCTACTCTCTTCAAGTTATGTCCTAGAATTTTGTAATGATACAGCCACTGGAGGGCGAAACGTCTACAATAAAGATACCTAGATGTTGCACATGTGTCTTAATTTCATCTTGTCGGTATTGTATACCATTCTTGTACGAACATACACTAGGCCAAGTGCCCATCGACAAATCCATTTGACAAATCAGCAACTAACAAACATTCACAAGCGAATTATTTGATAAGTTTCTTGGCTGGATGGCTGCCTGGTTGACTTAATTGATTGGTTGACTAGAAGCCGACTGGCTGGTTGACTAGCCGACTGGCTGGTTGAATGCTTGACCAGTTGACTAGTTCATTGGTTGGTTGGTTACCTCAGACACTCACTGGTTAACTAGCTGACCTGTTCATTATTAGCTTGAGTGATTGCGTAGTTGGTTGGCCTGAGTGATGGTTGAAACACACACACTGTGGAGCGCTCTCAGCACTCCAATCAATTGTTGTTTTTATTATCAACAGTTCGGACAGTATGGGTTTTAAACAAAGAACCAATTAGTAAATAATCAATGCATCATTATAGAGTTTCTATAATTGCACGCGATGTTGCTAGAAGAATGTAAATTATACCGCTGCAGCTGTTACACTTGCAACCTGGATATATATATATATATATATATATATATATATATATATATATATATATATATTGTGAACGTGTGTGTGTGTGTAAACATACACACAAAATTATTGTCTTAATTATCGTTGAGAGTACCGTTGAAAATGTGTTGAGAGTCGTCTGGTGTTTGTCTCTTTCATGCGTGCGCACTCACAAGCGCGTATTTTCTAAACACACACACACACACGAGGTTAATGCAAAAGCTAGAGGATCAGACACGCATAACAGGAAAGGCACTGCAATGGATTAGAGAGAATATCTGACAGGGAGGCAACAACGAGTCATGGTACGTGATGGTGTCAGAGTGGGCACCTGTGACGAGTGGGGTTCTACAGGAGTCAGTCCTAGGACCTGTGCTGTTTTTGGTATATGTGAATGACATAACGGAAGAGATAGGCTCAGAAGTGTCCCTGTTTGCAGATGATGTGAAGTTAATGAGGAGAATTAAATCAGACCTGGACAGGCTACAAGCCTGGTCCAATAACTGGCTCCTTGAATTTAACCCTGCCAAATGTAAAGTCATGAAGATCGGGGAAGGGCAAAGAAGACCGCAGACAGAGTATAGTCTAGGTGGCCAAAGACTGCAAACCTCACTCAAGGAAAAAAATCTTGGAGTGAGTATAATACCGAGCACATCTCCTGAGGCACACATCAACCAGATAACTTCTGTAGCATACGGGCGGCTGGCAAACCTAAGAATAGCGTTCCGATACCTCAGTAAGGAATCATTCAAGACTCTGTACACCATATACGTCAGGCCCATACTGGAGTATGCAGTACCAGTTTGGAATCAATACCTGGTTAAGCACGTCAAGAAATTAGAGAAAGTGCAAAGGTTTGCAACAAGACTAGTCCCAGAGCTAAAGGGATTGTCCTACGAAGAAAGGTTAAGGGAAATCGGCCTGACGACACTGGAGGACAGGAGGGTCAGGGGAGACATGATAACGATATATAAAATACTGGGAGGAATTGACAAGGTGGACAAAGACAGGATGTTCCAGAGATGGGACACAGAAACAAGGGGTCACAGTTGGAAGTTGAAGACTCCGATGAGTCAAAGGGATGTTAGGAAGTATTTGTTCAGTCAAAGAGTTCTCATGAAGTGGAATAGCCTAGAAATTGACGTAGTGGATGCAGGAACCATACTTAGTTTTAAAACGAGGTTTGATTAAGCTCATGGAGCAGGGAGAGAGAGGACCTGGTAGCGATCAGTGAAGAGGCGGGGCCAAAATCTATGACTCGACCCCTGCAACCACAAATAGGTGAGTAAAAATAGGTGAGTACACACACAATGTTTCAGAGATGGGACACAGCAACAAAGGGTCACAGCTGAAAGTTGAAAACTCAGATGAGTCACATGGATATTAGGAAGTATTTCTTCAGTCACAGAGATGTCAGGAAGTGGAACAATCTGGAGAGTGATGTAGTGGAGGCAGAATCCATACATAGCTTTAAGAAGAGATACGATAAGGCTTTTGGAGAAGGGAGAGAAAATGGACCTAGTAGAGATCAGCGACGAGGCGGGGTCAGGAGCTATGAATCGACCCTTGTAACCACAACTGGGTGAGTACAGTAGGGGACAGGCAGCAGACAATGGTCTCCCAGGACCAGCACAACATAATTAAGGCCTCTCATAGAGTCATTGTCGCATGGTGGTAACTCACAGCCAGTGACCACATTACTCCATTAAATTTCAACTTGAAATTATAACATACAGCGTAATCACTAAGTCCTATGTCAAGGAACCTTAGCTCTGATGAAGAAGAATTGAGAGGATGCACTCGCCTCCAGTGAAGGGTCATGCGCCGCTAGCGGTAAGGTTGAAGATGCTGCGGTGCATCTGAGGCATTATGATCTTTAAGAGATGGGTAGGATGATGCTCTTTTGGTCCACATCCGCCACTCCCTGAGAGGCACAAGCATAACGAGCGCTCAAGAATGATTTAGATGCAGTTGAGTGCGTCCTCATTGCCTAATCATTGGGCAATAAAATGTGTCCGCCTTGAAATACGAGCTCCAAGTAACCAAGAACAATTATTTTGTATGTTGGAGACCTACTTTGATGGTATGACAGAATTTCAACTGGAGAGGGGCAAGGAAATGCCAGCCCACTGTTACCAATATGGGTCATCCTCCAGTGCAGCTGGGGTTGGAATGTGGGTCTTACTGGCGTCTGCAACTTGTGTCTGTGAGCCTTCAAGTTGGTAAAATTTGTTTGGGGCTTTGTGAAATCACACTTTTCGGAATTCATCTGTTGAGAAAATGTAGCATTGTTATTAATGTGGTGGTGGTGTTGGTGGTGATGATTGTGTTGGTGTTGATGATTGTGTTGGTGGTGATGATTGTGGTGGTGCTGATGATCGTGGTGATGATCGTGGTGGTGGTGGTGGTGGTGGTGATGGTGGTGGTGGTGATGGTGGTGCTGGTGGCGGTGAGAGTGAAAGAATGAGAATGAGAGTGAGAGTGAGAGGTCTCACAGGCAGACATGCAAGAGACAGCCCTGATAATTGTCTCGGGGATATTACCACTGTATAAAAAAACGTACACTAACATACTACGTTGTTCTCATATTCGTAATCTGGTATACCAGGTAATATTTCCCTCTTTCGTATTTCATCCAGTAATGTGACGCTTTTATTCGTGGGAATCATCTTGAGTGGTGGTAGTGATCTTGAGTAGTGGAAGTGATCTTGAGTGGTGGAAGTGATCTTGAGTGGTGGAAGTGATCTTGAGTAGTGGAAGTGATCTTGAGTGGTGGAAGTGATCTTGAGTAGTGGAAGTGATCTTGAGTGGTGGAAGTGATCTTGAGTAGTGGAAGTGATCTTGAGTGGTGGAAGTGATCTTGAGTGGTGGAAGTGATCTTGAGTAGTGGAAGTGATCTTGAGTGGTGGAAGTGATCTTGAGTAGTGGAAGTGATCTTGAGTGGTGGAAGTGATCTTGAGTGGTGGAAGTGATCTTGAGTAGTGGAAGTGATCTTGAGTGGTGGAAGTGATCTTGAGTGGTGTAAGTGATCTTGAGTGGTGGAGGTGATCTTGAGTGGTGGAAGTGATCTTGAGTGGTGGAAGTGATCTTGAGTGGTGGAAGTGATCTTGAGCAGTGGAAGGGAAGGTTGTACAATTTGTGTCCTCACACAACATACGTATGTGTGCACTTATATTCATGTTGATGCTAATATAACAACACTCACTCCATCTCTCTCTCTCTCTCTCTCTCTCTCTCTCTCTCTCTCTCTCTCTCTTATGCAATAGTTTTTACAAGATTAGTTTAAGAGTTCCTACCTTTATTTACAAGCTATGTTACCTACCTCAGCTCATTCGAAAGTCTTTTTATTGTTTTGAGACATACAGACAGGGTGAAGCTGGAGCCATCTGTGGGCCAACTGACTTTAGTTTATCGCTGCTGTTATGTAGTACGAACATGTTCCAGACTCGAGTCAGTCGAGTCTGGAACATGTTCAGATGAAGTGATATTCTTGAGAAGGATACAGCCAGAGTGTTTTTACTGTTTGCCGCCCGTCTTGTGGTGTAATGGCTGTCTTCTAACTATCTGTGAAGTGGCGCCAAGTGTAGTATCTTGACATTATTGGCTTTGTACAATATAGTAAGACCAACCACATCTCTCCGGTGTTGAAGGCTCTGCAGAAGTGACAGATCTCTCCATGCCGGGTCCAGGCGAGAGATAAGTCATCTTGCTTGGTTCTCTATTCTGTCCAGAAGTCATAGATGAGACGAGGGGGAAAGAGTGAAAAGGCAGTCCAAGAAATTTGTGCATACTCAAGTTATGAGCGCACTTGTGCCTTGTACAGAGTTTTGCAGCCTCTATTGTCAAGCAGACACAGGATACGCCTTAGTGCTGCGTTTCTTGTCTGCCTCGCTTGCAAGATTTACCACATGATTCTTCGTGGATATTTTTGGGGTCAAATTTCACACCTAGGATATCAACCTCTTCCCCCGGGTTCCAACACTCTTCCATTAATTCTTACCACTGCTCCAGCATTAGCATCATTCTGCCTAAAGACCATCATCATTTGTGTTTTATCAGAAGTAAAGGTAATCTGTCATCGTTTTCCCCAGGTTGAAATTTCTGTCATTTGCTGATTGATGTTACCTGAGATCAGCTGGCATATTCTCTCTTGGATAAGTGAATATCAAAGTACATTTATCTCTTTCAGTGAATCTACACCACCTGCAGTTGCTGCTGTTGTAAATAAGGTTCAATGAGCAGCACCTTGAAATAAACCCTGGCCCTCTCACCACAAGTTGTCACAGTATTCCCCGAACAGTGTGTAAGCCTATTTCAGGTCCTGAGTAAAACTATGTCAGGCCGTGAATAAGCTTATGTCAGGTGAAAGAGTAGGCAACAGTGATAACCATTAGCAACAGTAGCGTCATGTAACTACTGCGCCAGTAGCGTCATGTAACTACTGCGTCAGTAGCGTCATGTAACTACTGCGTCAGTAGCGTCATGTAACTACTGCGCCAGTAGAGTCATGTAACTACTGCGCCAGTAGCGTCATGTAACTACTGCGTCAGTAGCGTCATGTAACTACTGCGTCAGTAGCGTCATGTAACTACTGCGTCAGTAGCGTCATGTAACTACTGCGCCAGTAGTGTCATGTAACTACTGCGTCAGTAGCGTCATGTAACTACTGCGCCAGTAGAGTCATGTAACTACTGTGCCAGTAGCGTCATGTAACTACTGCGTCAGTAGCGTCATGTAACTACTGCGTCAGTAGCGTCATGTAACTACTGCGTCAGTAGCGTCATGTAACTACTGCGTCAGCAGCTGTTTGCTGCCACGCTTAGAATTTAGTACATAATATGACCACAACAAAATATTAATTTAGAGGAGGGAACGAGGTCTGCTTTCCATGACTTAACGTGGATTAATATATGCACAGTGTCATGAACAATTGTCTTCTGTAATGTCAGTCAAGAAGATCTTGCTTGTGAACGTGTATGCTGACATAGTTGCGTTTGCAGGGGTCGAGTTTAAGCTCCTGGACCCGGCGCTAAACGCTCATCGACTGATATATATATATATATATATATATATATATATATATATATATATATATATATATATATATATATATATATATATATATATATATATATATATATATCTAGGTAGTAGGTTGGTAGACAACAACCGCCCAGGGAGGTACTACCGTCCTGCCAAGTGAGTGTAAAACGAAAGCCTGTAATTGTTTTACATGATGGTAGGATTGCTGGTGTCTTTTTCTGTCTCATAAACATGCAAGATTTCAGGTATGTCTTGTTACTTCTACTTACACTTAGGTCACACTACACATTCATGTACAAGCATATATATATATATACACACCCCTCTGGGTTTTCTTCTATTTTCTTACTAGTTCTTATTTCCTCTTCTCCATGAGGAAGTGGAACAGAATTCTTCCTCCGTAAGCCATGTGTGTCGTAAGAGGCGACTAAAATGCCGGGAGCAAGGGGCTAGTAACCCCTTCTCCTGTATATATTACTAAATGTAAAAGGAGAAACTTTCGTTTTCCTTTTGGGCCACCCGCCTCGGTGGAAACGGCCGACGTGTTGAAAGAAAGAAAGAAATATATATATATATATATATATATATATATATATATATATATATATATAATATATATATATATATATATATATATATATATATATATATGTCGTGCGAATAGGTAAAACTTGCGATTTGGGCTTAAATAGCAACACTCTTCTTGCCGAATAAGGCAAGCGAAAATTTGTGTATGCAATAATTTCGCAAAAATAATTCTGAACCTAACGAAAAAATATATTTCACTGTGTTTGTTTATTATTAAATTATTGTAAACCTATCTAAAATATATTTAGTTGGATTAGGCTAAATTAAATTGCGCTTGTTATAATAAGGTTAGGTAAGTTTTCAAAGGTTCTTATAGTACAAAATTATTAATTTTTACATAAACATAAATGAAAAAAATATATATCTTTAAACGTATAAAATAAAATTTTAGAAAGAACTTAATTTTAAATGATTTTTTGCTAAAAAATTATATCAGGTATCTTCCTTTGTGCACTAAGTATTTAAAGCCTCAAACACACGTCAAAAAAAAAAAATTCTGTTTGTAGTCTTGCTAATTATATTGTTAGGTACACTGTCCTTCTCTTCCACTAATTTCCTCTAAGGATTTTCTTTATAACTGCAGAACGCCTTGTTCAATCGGCTCCCCAGATTAGTTAATACAACCAGTAACTAGTAAGTTAGAAAAAAAATACACAAATGCATTATAATAAGATCCTTCCTTGACAACGTTTCGCCCACACAGTGGGCTTTATCAGTAACAAACAGATCTGTTTGATTTGATAAAACCCACTGTGTGGGCAAAACGTAGTCAATAAAGGATCGCATTATACTGCATTTGTGTCTATTTTTTCCTATCGTGTTGGTATTTTATTCCATTTGTCTTCAACTACTAAGTTAGCTTCATAATGCACCCCATACACATCCTGTGGGGGATAGTCAGAGGGTTGTAGACACATAATGGGTCCAGCAACTGAGTCTCAACATGTATATTTGCTGAACAAGTTACAGTGACAGTGCAATATGAACAGGTTTATTGATTGAGAAATAATAGTAATGAGTTTGAAGTCAAAAATTCAGTGATTAAAACTTCGCAGTTTAGTTATATGTGTTTATAAGTTATTAAGAGTTATGGCTGATTTAGTAAAGTTAAGGTGGTTGTGAGTTATTAAAAATATTCCAGGTCCGGTATTTTTTTCTGATTAACATAAGAACATAAGAATGGAGGAACACTGCAGAAGGCCTACTGGCCCATACAAGGCAGGTCCTTATCAAAACCACCCCTTCCCTAAACTACCCAAGAATTTACTCCCGAACCCACGAATCAAACCCAGCCCCTCCCACTCATAAGTGGTAATATGCCACTGTGGATAAAATACTTTACGTTTTTTGAACATCTCTGAACTCACTAATTTCATCGCATTCCGTCGCATAATGACACAAGGTGAGGCAATAGTTCCTCTGGGTAAGTTTACACTTGATTATGTCTACATCAGCTGGTGATGCATACTTGTAACCCAATAGAAGTCTGGCAGTGGTGACATCCACACGTCTGCTGATGTCGTTGGATGCTCCTTATCCACGTGGCTAATTTTGCATGATGGATTAGTGATAGGTGGATGAATACACACACAACCCGCACATATAAAAGGGAGGAGCTTACGACGACGTTTCGGCCCGACTTGGATCATTTACAAAGTCACACTAACACACAGAGACGGAGGAAGGGGTATTTATAGGCAGGCAGACAGGGGAGGGTACAAGAGAGTGGGGTAATAATGGAGTAAGTAGTGGAAGAGGTAGTAGTAGTAATAGTAGTAGTGGAGACAGTCATATTCTAGGAAAGGAGCACTGCAATGAGGCTAGCGGCCTGCAAGGGTGGGACGAGAACACAGAGGGAGGAAAGGCGAATAAAATGAAGGACAAATACAAGGCAAAAGAAAAGAAAGGAAAACCCATAGGAGAAAAAAGGAGAAGGGGGAAGAGATGAAAGGGGAAGGAATCAAGTTAAGTCACGGGTGTTCTGAAGTTTAGAGCATTTAACAATGTAATGAGAGAGGAAAGCATCAACAGAGACAAAGCCAGGGCTAAGATTCATACAGGGAAAGTTGTGTATAAGGGAGGATTCAACCAGGCGGCGACTATGAAAGTTGGACGTAGGGTAGACAGTTTTAGCAGAAGACCAATCAATAGGATGACTGTGATCTCTGACATGACAGAAAAGAGCATTATTAGTGTCGGCAAGTCTAACACTATTTTTGTGCTCCCTTTTATATGTGCGGGTTGTGTGTGTATTGTTCCAGTCACGGTATTGTGCCTTTTTTGTTATTTATAGGTGGATGAACTGATGTCAGTCTTTCACTGTCTCAAGTCACTGAAGTTTAGTTGATATTTTTTCGTATTAAAAAGAGATTGGACAAATATATGAGTGGGAGGGGCTGGGTTTGATTTGTGTCGTGAGTACGGGAGTAAATTCTTAGGTAGTGGTGGTTTTGATAAGGAGCTGCCTTGTATGGGCCAGTAGGCCTTCTGCAGTGTTCCTCCATTCTTATGTAATAAGTCAAAGAAACTACACACGAAAAGGCACTGACTTGCCATGGGATCGAACCCCCACTCTACAAAAAGCACCTACAGCTCCCATTACAGTTTCAAGCAGAAGATATTTAGAGTCAGATCTCATACAAATAAAAAAAATCAACGTCGTACAAGGGCATAGAGACCTGACTCCATCATTGTTTATCCTCAAAATCGACATCTGGGTTGCTTCAAGTGTGGGTTGGATGGGTGCGTGAGTGAGAGGGGTTGGGTATGAGTGAGACTTACACATAAGCTAACACGATTATCAAAGCTTATTCCTTGGGTAGCATTGGAAATGGGTTGGGCATATATTTGTTATCGGGTTTGGATTTGAGAAGGACTTACCTAATATGGGCCAGTAGATCTGCTGTAGTGCTCCTCCTTTCTTATGTTCTTATTATTTCAACACCACTTCAGCCCAGTGCTTGGATCCTCCCTTTTTTACCCTTCCCACTCCTTCTCTTTCCCTTTTTCTCCCACTTACCCTTCCCCCCCCCACTCACCCTTTCTCTTAATCTATTTCCATCTTTTTTCCCTGTTGCAGTTTCTCTCTGTTCTTGTGTACTTATTCTCGTATTCTTAATAAATATCTGGCCATTCTTCCCTTCAATGCTAGGGGAAAGGGTATGCCTTGATCCAAGTGATTAAAGCTTCCCTTCACTGAGTCCCATTTCCCTTCACTATATGATCCTTATGGTTATAGCCCTTCCCCACGATTATAATGCGCCTGTCACTTGTGATATAGTTCGTTTGGTTCCCAGACATAGGTAGGTTGGGAGGTGTGGTTCCCAGACATAGGTAGGTTGGGAGGTGTGGTTCCCAGACATAGGTAGGTTGGGAGGTGTGGTTCCCAGACATAGGTAGGTTGGGAGGTGTGGTTGACATAGGTGGTTGGGGTGTGGTTCCCAGACATAGGTAGGTTGGGAGGTGTGGTTCCCAGACATAGGTAGGTTGGGAGGTGTGGTTCCCAGACATAGGGAGGTTGGGTGGTGTGGTTCCCAGACATAGGTAGGTTGGGAGGTGTGGTTCCCAACATAGGGAGGTTGGGTGGTGTGGTTCCCAGACATAGGTAGGTTGGGAGGTGTGGTTCCCAGACATAGGGAGGCTGGGTGGTGTGGTTCCCAGACATAGGTAGGTTGGGAGGTGTGGTTCCCAGACATAGGTAGGTTGGGAGGTGTGGTTCCCAGACATAGGTAGGTTGGGAGGTGTGGTTCCCAGACATAGGGAGGTTGGGTGGTGTGGTTCCCAGACATAGGTAGGTTGGGAGGTGTGGTTCCCAGACATAGGGAGGCTGGGTGGTGTGGTTCCCAGACATAGGTAGGTTGGGAGGTGTGGTTCCCAGACATAGGTAGGTTGGGAGGTGTGGTTCCCAGACATAGGTAGGTTGGGTGGTGTGGTTCCCAGACATAGGTAGGTTGGGAGGTGTGGTTCCCAGACATAGGGAGGTTGGGTGGTGTGGTTCCCAGACATAGGTAGGTTGGGAGGTGTGGTTCCCAGACATAGGGAGGCTGGGTGGTGTGGTTCCCAGACATAGGGAGGCTGGGTGTGGTTCCCAGACATAGGGAGGCTGGGTGTGGTTCCCAGACATAGGAAAGGAACAAGGAGCACCTGCTGTATTCACGTAAACGTGTGTTGGAGTTGAGCTCTTGCTCCTAGACCCCTGACGATTTAAGAGGGTGAGGTATAAGTTGAGGGTGCAGAAGCCTGAGGGAGGTGTAATTACCAAGAATGGAATCTCAGTATAAACATTATGTGTAAACACTTGGTATAGGCGCCAGGTGTTAAAATCAGTTGTCAACACTAGGTATGGGCACCAGGTGTCAACACCAGGTGTCAACACCAGGCGTCAACACCAGGTGTCAACACCAGGTGTAAACACCAGGTGTTGAGCTACATGAGATCACCAGTCGTGTTGGGGAACAGCCGGCGTACCGTAATTACCGTTGGCACCGGGAGAAGCATATGGCACTCAGCGAGTGGCAGTCGAGTCGTATATTATCCGCTAATTGGCTGGATGGAGTGATACACGCTCGTTTTTGTATTGTTCCCAACCCAAATAAACAATTCGATGTTGAATTGCCTACGTCAGAGCCCGGGGATATTCGCGGCAACGCACTTCTCTTGACGTTCTGTTCTCAGACGTCTTCGTGTGGGGAAACGTTCTGTTGATATTGTTAGTTACGAGCAGTTGGTGTTGCGAGTAGATTACGAAGCATGATTTCCTGATAATCAACTGTAAATCTTAGGTAAGGAACCATGACTTCCTGGTAAGGAACCGTGACTTCCTGGTAAGGAACCGTGACTTCCTGGTAAGAAACAAGGACTTCCTGGTAAGGAACCGTGACTTCCTGGTAAGGAACCATGACTTCCTGGTAAGAAACAAGGACTTCCTGGTAAGGAACCATGACTTCCTGGTAAGAACCGTGACTTCCTGGTAAGAAACCGTGACTTCCTGGTAAGAAACCGTGACTTCCTGGTAAGAAACCATGACTTCCTGGTAAGAAACCATAACTTCCTGGTAAGAAACCATAACTTCCTGGTAAGAAACCATGATTTCCTGATAAGAAACCATGACTTATTGGTAAGAAACCATGACTTCCTGGTAAGAAACCATGACTTCCTGGTAAGGAACCATGACTTCCTGGTAAGGAACCATGACTTCCTGGTAAGGAACCATGACTTCCTGGTAAGGAACCATGACTTCCTGGTAAGGAACCATGACTTCCTGGTAAGGAACCATGACTTCCTGGTAAGGAACCATGACTTCCTGGTAAGGAACATTAATTCCTGACCACCACCATGAATTCCAGATCACGAAACAAAGCTTCCATGTCACTGGTTATGAATTCCAGGTCACGAACCGTTGATTCCTGATCACGAACCGTCGATTCCTGATCACGAACCATGAATTCTTCAGAGTGCCTTGCTGTTCCTGCGTTGTTAGCGAGAGGGTTAGGGATAACTACGATAAATTACAGTTCCGATGAACATAATTTAAAAATAATAATAATTAATATCGTAAGGAGAGTAAAGATGTGATAAAAACAAAATGTTTCTTTTTTTATAATTTTCAGTTATTTCTAGTCACATATTTGTGTTTTATTTATTATTGTCTGATAAAATATAGTCTTGAAATAACTAATATAATTGTGTATTTATTAGAATATTGCATAAAACATATATTTTAATAATTTCATAAATTGTTTGTATATTTAGTAATTGTGTTGCTTCCCGTTATTCCCTTTGTTCTCGATTAGCGAAATATTAAATGATTTGCGTTTGGAGGATCGAGTCTTCACCGCAGGTTGCGGCGAAAGATCCATAATCTTGAATACAATGTTTATGAAATGAAACATCTGTCAAGTGGACCATACACCTGCAAACATCTGTCAAGTGGACCATACACCTGCAAATATCTGTCAAGTGGACCATACACCTGCTAACATCTGTCAAGTGGACCATACACCTGCAAACATCTGTCAAGTGGACCATACACCTGCAAACATCTGTCAAGTGGACCGTGAAAGCGCAAACATCTGTCAAGTGGACCGTGAAAGCGCAAACATCTGTCAAGTGGACCGTGAAAGCGCAAACATCTGTCAAGTGGGCCGTGCATGTGGAAACATCTGTCAAGTGGACCGTGAAAGCGCAAACATCTGTCAAGTGGACCGTGAAAGCGCAAACACCGTCTTGATCCCCCCAGAACGCAAACTTCAAGAAAGGGACGAAGAGTAGTGAAAGTGAAGCTTTTCCTATCAAACTTCTTTAAACAGATTCAGCGTTAAATGAATATTAAATGGCAAACAGTGAGGGATTTACTGTTTAAACTAGAGGTGAGTGAGAACGAAGGTGTGGATGAATGAACAGAGCCTAGATACGCTGGGTAAATACTCGGGGTCCCTCATATTAGCGAACTGTAATCACCTTCCATGGTAGCAGAGGCGGAAAGACTATGTAGTCTTAGATACACCAGTCTTAGTCGTTAAGACCACGCTCGACCTGGTCGAGATGGATACTCCTGCGAATCATTGAAAAAACTGAGACACTTGTACAATATTTGCTTCAACTCACCTGACTACAGTATATAAGCCACTTCTCCGAGCTTATGCTGTACTTTCTTCAAGATTGGTGGACTGAACACATCGACTCCAGCCTCAGGGACTGATTACCTCAAACTCCTATTTTTCTACCATTCTTCTTTGTATTGGACTGATGAAGGGACTGGCTGGCGAAACGTTTCCTCAATAAACGAGTGTCTCATTCTTCAAGTTGTCGTTTTTATTTCTTAATAATATATAACACTGAAAATACGTAAAACACATTCTATGATCAAGACTGATTGATTTCACGTCGTTGTTTACACATAAATTTTGCATACGCGCTGAATAATGCGTTGTATCGTTTGTTAAGTTTTCTTGTTGGATAAAACGCAGGTACTTAAAACTAATGATTAATATGTGAATTAGTTTTGACACTGGCAGCGGGAAGCGGTTCATCATTAAACTGATAAGTTATTATAACTTTTTCAACTATTTTCTCTTGCTTAGCAGGACATATTCCATTGAATTATCCGGGCGCATGTAACTTTCATTTATATTTGGGGATATTTGTAGTTTTGAATTGCAGCTTCGGCGATTCTTTAGCAAGACAATGATGGAGTGAATGACGGTGAACGTGTTTCTTCTTTCTCGGGTCACCCTGCCTCCGTGAAAGACGGCCGGTGCATTAAAAAAATGGGCACTTAATAAAAAAAAAATGTAGACACGCATATCAGTAGGTTGACTTAGTGACTTATTTGACTAAGGTTTTGCACCCAAACTTTCCCACTCAAGTATATATCTAACTACTTTTATTTTAAGAAAAACAAGTAGTTCCTACGGTGATGTTACTTAGCACTTTGTTCCACTCATCTACCATTGTCTGATTCGTGTGAGTGTAGTTCCATTGTTTGATTCTTGTGAGTGTAGTTCCATTGTTTGATTTTTGTGAGTGTAGTTCCACTGTTTGATTCTTGTGAGTGTAGTTCCACTGTTTGATTCTTGTGAGTGTAGTTCCACTGTTTGATTCTTGTGAGTGTAGTTCCATTGTTTGATTCTTGTGAGTGTAGTTCCACTGTTTGATTCTTGTGAGTGTAGTTCCATTGTTTGATTCTTGTGAGTGTAGTTCCATTGTTTGATTCTTGTGAGTGTAGTTCCATTGTTTGATTCTTGTGAGTGTAGTTCCATTGTTTGATTCGTGTGAGTGTAGTTCCATTGTTTGATTCTTGTGAGTGTAGTTCCATTGTTTGATTCTTGTGAGTGTAGTTCCACTGTTTGATTCTTGTGAGTGTAGTTCCACTGTTTGATTCTTGTGAGTGTAGTTCCACTGTTTGATTCTTGTGAGTGTAGTTCCATTGTTTGATTCTTGTGAGTGTAGTTCCATTGTTTGATTCTTGTGAGTGTAGTTCCATTGTTTGATTCTTGTGAATGTAGTTCCACTGTTTGATTCTTGTGAGTGTAGTTCCATTGTTTGATTCTTGTGAGTGTAGTTCCATTGTCTGATTCATGTGAGTGTAGTTCCATTGTTTGATTCTTGTGAGTGTAGTTCCATTGTTTGATTCTTGTGAGTGTAGTTCCACTGTTTGATTCTTGTGAGTGTAGTTCCACTGTTTGATTCTTGTGTTCATTCATGGAGTACAATTGCTTGAAACCTGGGATTCTGTGTACAGAGAGAAAAATATTTGTCGAGCCTGTGAAGGAACTTAAAAATATTTCTCAAGCTTCTGCAGGTACTTGAAATATTTCTCAAGCTTCTGCAGGTACTTGAAATATTTCTCAAGCTTCTGCAGGTACTTGAAAATATTTCTCAAGCTTCTGCAGGTACTTGAAATATTTCTCAAGCTTCTGCAGGTACTTGAAAATATTTATCAAGCTTCTGCAGGTACTTGAAATATTTCTCAAGCTTGTCTAGGTACTTGAAACACTTCTCGAGTCTCTGCAAGGACATAAATTTCTCAAGCATGCGCAGGAACAAACAAAAAATCTTTAATCTCTGCAGGAACCTAACAAATTTCAGGAACCTCTGCTGGAACATAACAAATTCTCAAGCAACTACAGAGAGACAACCAGAATTACTTGAGCCTGTCATGGGTTTATGCTGGTGAGCTGGAAACCATAAAATCTGGTGTCTGTATTTAGAATGATATATTGAGAGACGCTAGTGGAGTATAGCGAGGCAGAGACGCTAGTGGAGTATAGCGAGGCAGAGACGCTAGTGGAGTATAGCGAGGCAGAGACGCTAGTGGAGTATAGCGAGGCAGAGACGCTAGTGGATTATAGCGAGGCAGAGACGCTAGTGGAGTATAGCGAAGCAGAGACGCTAGTGGAGTATAGCGAGGCAGAGACGCTAATGGAGTATAGCGAGGCAGAGACGCTAGTGGAGTATAGCGAGGCAGAGACGCTAGTGGAGTATAGCGAGGCAGAGACGCTAGTGGAGTATAGCGAGGCAGAGACGCTAGTGGAGTATAACGAGGCAGAGACGCTAGTGGAGTATAGCGAGGCAGAGACGCTAGTGGAGTATAGCGAGGCAGAGACACTAGTGGATTATAGCGAGGCAGAGACGCTAGTGGAGTATAGCGAGGCAGAGACGCTAGTGGAGTATAGCGAGGCAGAGACGCTAGTGGAGTATAGCGAGGCAGAGACGCTAGTGGAGTATAGCGAGGCAGAGACGCTAGTGGAGTATAGCGAGGCAGAGACGCTAGTGGAGTATAGCGAGGCAGAGACGCTAGTGGATTATAGCGAGGCAGAGACGCTAGTGGAGTATAGCGAGGCAGAGACGCTAGTGGAGTATAGCGAGGCAGAGACGCTAGTGGAGTATAGCGAGGCAGAGACGCTAGTGGAGTATAGCGAGGCAGAGACGCTAGTGGAGTATAGCGAGGCAGAGACGCTAGTGGAGTATAGCGAGGCAGAGACGCACGACTGCTGTTTCCACTCTTTCCGTCGACCCAAAACGGAAACCGGAAGTGCGAGCAATCTTGCGATAATAATTTGTATTGTTCAGACTACCTTTTGTTACTTCATGATTAATCCACATAGAACATTCTTTCAGGTGGTATAAAATGAGAGTTGCTCGATACAACACAAAAGGACGTCTTTTTTTTTTGAGTGTGTGTTTGGAGTTGGCTTAATGGGGGAACGACCCTTCAAGGAAAGTTCCTTGAAGCTGGTATAGAGCTCTTGAGCAAAGGAATTGGAGAGGCCCTCTCCTTGGAATCAAACCTGACTACCCTCTGTCCCCTCCTCCCTCTCACTCTCCCATCCACACACACACAGTAAGAAAAACATTCCCTACAGAAAAACACAACTGTTTAGGGATGGAAAAAGGTAACTTATAAATTTTCTGGAGATTTATGAGAGAGATAAAAGGAGAGGGTTAGGAAGACTGCATCTTCTTGGATTGCAGAAAAGCATTTGACACTGCACCACACCAGAGATCACTCCAAAAATTAGAGGAACAGGCAGAGCTAAAATGCGGAGTGTTCCAGCGGATCAGAGAGTACCTGAATGAAAGAATGAGAGAGGTTACGAGTGGGATTCCTCAAGGATCAGTACTAGGATCACTACTTTTCCCGATGAACGTGAATGACCTACCAGACTGGATTAAGTGCTATGTGTTACTGTGGACGATGTAAAAGCTAATAAATAATAACAGTAGGAGACGACAGTGATCTCCTCCAGGGAGATCTTGACATACTAGAAACGTGGTCCAACAAGTGGCTTCTCGAATTCTTCCCGAACAAATGCAAGGTCATGCATATTGAAGGTGAGGACAAACCGGACACAGAGTACAGCATTGGCGGAGATAAGATGCAAATATCAAGGAATGAAAAGCAAACTTTAAATGAATATAACACCAAGTATATCGCCAGAAAAAATATGCAAAGCGTATAGCAACAGCAGCCTATGCAAGATTGGCTATACTCAGAATAACATTGAGGAACTTGAATAAAGAAACCTCTAGAACATTATATACGCCATATGAGAGGCCAGTCATTAAATATGCGGCCCCAGCATGGAGCCTTCACCTGGTCAAACACGGGAAGACTCTTGAAAATGTCCAGAGGTTTGCAACCAGACTAGTACCATAACTGGGAGAAATTAACTATGAGGAAAGGTAGAAGGAAATGAACTTGACGGCCTTAGGAGGAGAGAATAACAAAGGAAACCGTGTTACTACGTACAAAATCTTAAAAGAAAACGATAGGGACACCAGGGTCAAGGGAACACAGATGGAAGCTGAAGATTAACAGCCAAAACTCCTGTCTTCGCAAAAAGGTAGAAACAGGAGACTTAGGATCAAGGTATCACAACACCTCTTCCGTTTCTCACAAACAAGATACTGGAAACAGTTTTAAGACATCACATCAGGGTGGTAGTGGTGGAGGCAAGCTTAATACACAGCTTGAAGAGTAGATATGAAAAGGCCCAAGAGGCCTAAAGTCAGTGACTCCATCGGAGTGGTCTAGGAAGCGGGGCCAGAAGCAGAGTCTTGACCGGCAAAGATAACTAAGTGAACACACGCACACGCGCGCACACAGCGCGCCTGGACCTCTGCAACCACATGTAGGTGAATACACACACACACAAATACCAATTTCCCTATACACCTTGTTTAACCACCCCCCCCAAAAAAAAAAAAAAAAAAAAAAAAATATCTCCTTTCCTAGATATTGTATTTATACTCTTACACTTTAATATAATAACTGGGGAGGGCAATCAGATTTTTTTTTTTCATTTCGTGTCATTGGAGGAGATGAAACAGCACTTGAGTCCTCATGAGTTAAGACATTCACTCACGTAAACATTTACGTTCATTGTCCCCTCAAGGTAGATTCCTTGATGCTGGTAAGGGGGCTCTTGATCTAGGTAATTGAATCTGTGTTCCACTTCTCTGAATTAAGTCTGAATGCCTTCCATCTCTCCCCTTCCCCCCAAAAAGGCGCTGAATAATTCCTACGGGTTTAGCACTTCCCCGTGATAATAATAATAATAATAATAATAATAATTACGTCCAGATGCACCCCTCCCGACCTCCCTTCCTTTCAAATGGCAGTGCCTTGGCATCAGCTGTGTTACCTTCAACGCCGTGGCACACTGAGTTATTATGGGGGAGCGCTAAACCCGTAGGGATTATCCAGTTTCCTAGTTCAAGAGCCTCTCACCGGCATCAAGAAACCTCCCTACAGGGGTGGCACAGGTTAACCTACTCGCTCTCAGCGGTATTTGAGTTGTTGTCTTGATATCTGATCCTTTTGTGCGATATATCTGCAGCAGATAATGATTTAATATCTGCTTGTTGTGTGTGTGGTGTTAAAATCACAGGAAATTACCTGTTCTTTGTAATATTTAAGTCACAGTTAATATGTGTTAATTCTCTTACAGTATCTGCTACTCAGATGATACCTGACCTTATTTTTCTAGCTTATTAAAATCGAGGCTAATAATACAGTACCTGACTCATGAAATCAGTACCTATTTGTTCTGTTCAGTAGCTGAGAACCTGTTATTTATCCCTGCTTTTTCTGTCACTATTAGGGTAGCAGTTATTTATTCCTGACTGTTCTGTGCGATGTTTTAGCAGTGGTTATTTATACCTGCTGGTTCTATGAATTATTTAAGTCAGAGCTAATGATGCCTGCTTGTCCTGCGCGTTATTTATATTACAGCTAATTATACCAGATGGTTCTGTGCGTTATTAAAATTACAGATAATGATTCTTGCTTGTTCTGTGAGTTATTAAAATCACAGCTAATGATACTTGCTTATTCTGTGTTATTAAATCGTGTTTTTCCTGGCGAAATATGATTGCAATCTCTCAAGAGCTTATCGCAAGAGCTTCTGTCCCCAGTGCAGAATTCCTGGCATACAAATTCGGTTATAACAGATTTAATGACCTGGAACTATATCACCGAGAGTTCTCTAGTCCAACAATTCGAGAACAAAAGCTAAAAAAAGTGTGCCTTGGGCAGCCAGAGAAAAACATTTCATTCGTTTCTTGCCGCAGAAGACTGTCAGAGAAGGTCGTCATGTGTGTAACCAGAGGAATGGTTGAGCGTAATAGCAAGGCTCAATGAACTTGTAAAATATTCAGGGAGGCAGGGAGCGAATATTTAGAGAGAGTTAAGGAGGGTGTGAATATTCTGAGGGAAGGGGAAAGTGAATATTTAGAAGGGGGAAAAGGAGTGCGAACATTCATAGTTTGGGAGAGTGCGAATATAAAGAGGGGAAAGAAAAAGAGGCGAATATTGAGAGATGGAGGGAGGAGGACAAATATTCAGTGAGAAGGAGCACATAAGAATATAAGAAGGAAGGAGCACTGCAGAAGATAGACTAGCCCATGCTAGGCAAGTCTAAGTCACACCCCCTTAAGAAAAAACAAGCATTGCAGCAGGCCTACTGGCTCAAGCTTACACCCACTCATGTACATTTAGAGAAGGAAAGGGGAAGGGAGGAGTCATCCATACTCTGCTGTGTTCATTTACTGAAACGGATTTACTCATTTTTAGCGTAATGAATCCCATTATTTAAGAAGTTCTGCGTCCGAGCATGCCCGCTACCCTCTTACATCTCAAGTAAGCAACTCTGAACTCCCTAGCACGTTTGCACGCTTTTGGGGCTCAGCTTGAGAGCGTTCTGCAGGAGCTGCTCTGATGAGGTCTTGTGTTGTACATGAATGGTATACAATTCCAACATCTGGGTATCTTTACTGTAGACGTTTCGCCATCCAGTGGCTTTATCAATACAAATTTAAGGACATGATTAGAAGACAGAAGAACTATATACAAGAGATGAGGTAATCAGTCCTTCAATATTGGAGTTGGTGTGAAGAGCACCGTAGTCGTGAAGATTCTGGAGCACAGGCAAGAAGGCTGGCGCTTACATACTGGCGTCAGGTGGAAAGGGACGGGTAGCAGACGAGGGCATTGTCACTGGTAGGTGGGATTCCCCAGTGGAAGTAGGTCATACCCGAGGTATGATGTTGCAGTGTCTGAGGGACTGATTACCTTATCTTTCGTATATAGTTCTTCTGTCTTCCAATTATGCCCTTGAATTTGTATTGATAAAGCCACTGGGTGGCGAAACGTCTACATTACAGTTACCCAGATGTTGAACATGTGTCTAAATTTTCAGGTCTTGTGTTGTTGTTCAGTGTAGGAGGTTCACCCGGGTCGTAGGTGAATGCTGTCACCTAGCATTGTGAGACACGCAGGGAGGTTTTGTGTGAATTGTGCTCTCTCTCTCTCTCTCTCTCTCTCTCTCTCTCTCTTGGTTTTACAGTGGATAATTGTCGAATAAATTTCAGTCTAATAGTAATATATTACTAGTAATTATAGCTCGTAAATAGAGTTAAATTCGCTAAATATCGATCCTATGTTATTCACGTCCGATGTTTCTCGGTCTCTTAATATTCCCAGCTGACGTTTAGCACCATTTGTCTCCTCAAACAACTTGTTCTAGGATTAGTGCGTGCGTTATCTGACGAATTGCCTTTCGTGCATTTTTTTACCACTCGAAATGGTTCGAAATTTTCACATTTTTTTTATTCTAGGTTTGATTAGGATTTAGTATACCTGGAGAGAGTTTCGGGGGTTAGCGCCCCCCACGGCCCGGTCTGTGACCAGGCCTCTTAGCCTATAGTTACGTGTGTTTACCCTACAACAATGGAGTACAAAATAAGAGTTGCGTACGTCTGGCAACGCGTATCGTGCCATCTGGAGCGTGCACTCTACGACGAACGGTAAAAAAATGGACGATGGTTTACCTCGTAAACATTTAGTGGGAGTATTTTTTTTACCGATGGTGAAGGGCTCTTGATCCAGGGGGGAAGAAGGGATTCGACAGACCCTCCACTTCTTACGTTCAAACCTAACTGTCGAAAATAAACACATAAGCAGTATAATGTGATCCTTTATTGACAACGTTTCGCCCACGCAGTGGGCTTTATCGAGTCACAGACAGATCTACTCATTTTCCAGGTAGATCTGTCTGGACTCGATAAGCACTGCGTGGGCAAACGTTGTCAATAAAGGATCACATATACTGCTTATGTGTTTATTTTTCCATTGTGTCGGTATTTTATACTTTTATTTCCAAACCTAACTGTCCTTCCATCGCCCCCCACACTCCCGTGCACTGTACGACCCCTACGGTTTTAGCGCTATTAATAATAATAGAGGTTCTATTACCCCCATCCCCCCGAGTATTGACATGTGCTTGGTTTTTTTTTATCAACAGCTGATTGTGTTGTGCTGATATCTTTTGTAGCGGCGGAGTTAGGTGAAGTTTGTTAGGAAACAGGACATGTGTTTCCTGACGCGGGTCTTAGTTTTATGATGACCCGCCGCTGGAGCTACGGGTCATCTGACCGAGGCCTTCCGCTGGCTTACCAATCCACACCTTTTAAAAATTATAGTTATGATTTTTAACCATTTCTTTTTTTGCTTTAGCGGCGGAGTCTTGATCGCTGAGGGGACCATACCAAAGTTTTTTGACGATATCGATGTCAATGTTTGGCCGATATCGACACCGATGCCATCAAAATTAGCGGATACTCTGTTACCTATACCGTCAACATTAGCCGATACCCACTGATGCCACTATTGATACTTTGGCACAACCCCTACTCTCTTGCAGCTGTATTTTGGTAGATAGACGTCCTGTTTGACTGACGGCTACTGACAGCCTCCTTACTTTAACTTCCACACTTTCAGATCCATAAAACTGGCTTAATTCGCATTACTCTGTGACCTCCACATTACTGTTTTACATATTCCAAGATTACTTCTGCCTCCATATCTGTAAGAATGCCCGTGAGTACCTAGGTGTTTCCTCTATGAGTTAATTGAATTATACGTTATTAGCTGTTTCAGTATATAATTTTGACCTGTATTATATATTTAACTCTCAGAGCCGACTCTAGTCTCAGATTGCTATATATTTTGTGTCTGTGTTTGAATGTTAGGTTAGTGTGAGGGGTGTTTGTCAGTGGCTGACAATTGTGTGAGTGGTTTATCAGTGATTGACAGGTGTGTGAAGAATTAGTCAGTGATTACAAGTGTATGAGGGGTCTGTCAGTGATTGGCAGGTATGTTAGTGCTCTGTCAGTGACGTCCAGGTGTGAGTCGTCTATCAGTGATTGACAGGTGTGTGTGTGTGTGTGTGTGTGTGTGTATGTATAGTCTGTCATTAATGAACAGGTGTGTGAGTAGTCAGCCAAGTGTTGTCAGGTGTGTAAGTAGTTAGTCGAATATACAATCTTCGGAAAAGTGGCTCAGACTGAGGCCGAAATGTGCAGAGTTCTCTCTATCTGCGCTTCACTTTTTTCTAAGTGTTTTTCCACTTTAAATCTATCATTTTTTTCCACTTTTAATCAGTGAATCAGTGTTTTATCCACTTTTAATAGATATATTAAGATATACCTCTCTGTTTAATGAAAAATGGACAGATCCATGTATAGTATATTGAAATATACATTTTTCTGTGTATATACACTGAGATACGCATATGTCTGTATACACTGGAAGAGATACACATCTGTCGGCGAATATGCAATATGTATGCATGGAGAGATACAAATACACACAAGTATATATATAAATTATAATTTGCATTCCTGCATATTTACACAAAGATGCACACCTCTCAGTATATATACACTGAGAGGTGTGTATCACAGTGTATATACACTGAGAGGTGTGTATCACAGTGTATATACACTGAGAGGTGTGTATCACAGTGTATATACACCGAAAGTTGTGTGTCACAGTGTATATACACTGAGATACATATATCTTTCAGTATACACGTATATACACCGTGAGATACGTCAGTATACGTACACCTCTCTATGTATATTCACCGAGGGATACACACGTCTCAGCATATACACACACTGAAATATATCCCTGGATGTGTATACTCAGTTATTATACTTATTCAAAACAAACTGAGGAAGTATATCGTAGATGGCCAACAATTATCTTGCACCGCGAGTTGCACCGTTGCAAGAGGTTTTTAACGCACTTGATGGACACTTTGCGAAGGGACGCATTGATGCAACATACCATACCACGGGCGGGGTTCGAACCCGCGGTCAAATGCAACATATTTAACAGCAACGGAAGTTACGAATAAACTTAGCTGTCATTTCTTTGGAGGATTTTATATCCGGTTTAAGCATCTGAAGAAAATTGGCTGGTGTCTGGCGGAACAGATGTGTGTCTTACATCTGTTCCTTTTCACGTGTGTCTTACATCTGTTCCTTCTAACTTTTCTTCCGTTATTTCTCATTTTCGGAGATAAATGGTGTAAAATATCGACACGATGGAAAAGTAGACACAAATGCAGTATAATGTGATCCTTTATTGACAACGTTTCGCCCACGCAGTGGGCTTTATCAAGTCACAAACAGATCTGTTTGTGACTTGATAAAGCCCACTGCGTGGGCGAAACGTAGTCATTAATAAATAATAATAATAATAATAATCTTTATTTCTACATGTACAACTTAGACCATAGTTGACGTCAGTCACATACTATATAGAAAGTCCCAGGTTATGCAGAGAATTTCGATCAACTTAACTTAATTTTTGTTACAAAAATGACACGATATCTATTGATAATAGATATCTCCAGTGAACACTAGAAAGGAAAGCCCTTCTAGGATCCAGCCTGTTACTGGGCTTTTGCAACAAAGTCAGTATCCTGTTTCAGTTATCCGACATATTATATAGCTGAAGAGGATTGCAACTGATAGGGTACTAACCAACGAAATATATTTAAAAGATTTATTATCAAAGTGAGAAAATCTAGGGTAGCAAAGTAAATCAAATATAAAGATATTAATTAAGATATCAATTAGGAGGTTAATTAGGAGGGTAGCTCCTACACTGCTCTCATATACAATAAGTCTGTGCTGAGGGCACATATATATAAATGACTCAGAAGTACCATCAGGTACAATGTAGTAATACAATAATATATACAAATAAGAATAAATGTGTGTATGAGTGTGCTCCCGGTAACTATAAGACTCGACTCAACCAGTGTACGACATAACATCTCATAAGCTAGCTGTACTAAACTGACAATCTGAACAGCTTGATTGTCCAGTAAAATGACCACTTCGCAGAACAGCAATATAACAGGCAACAGCAACACAGCGTCAGGAACAAGGAGATAGAAAATCGACCCTAACTGGGAACCATCAGTAGATCCTCCAAAACAGTCACAAAACTCCCTTTCTACTGAAACTAGGTTCAGCATAAACAATCCCAAACTGTGGCGGTGCACAGATGCCTTATCGAAGTAGGTCCAGAGCTATAGCTTGAGACCAGAGTTGTAACAGAGTGTCAAGATGACACACAACCCAGAACAACGTCGATAATCACTGTCTAGTCTATTCTCTGTGAACAGAGTTACACATAGTTCTAAAGTATGATTCCTCACCCACGAATGCATACTCTCAAGAGTCTAATGTCGAGAAAACAAGTGGGAATGGGTAAGTGTTGACTCGACAGGGCAGGAGAGAGGAAAGAGAACAACCACCAGCTCAGGTGTGTTCAGCTGATCCTCAGCAACTAGACGCCGGCAGCATAACAGTAGTTTGCCAACACAAGGCAGTTATACACACTCTCAAGCACAACAATATTACATCCTACCTAATAAATATAGCTAAATTAATAATAGTCTAATAATAATATAAAGCAAAATATTAACGATTTAGCTATTATCGAGAATATTCGCAATATAAATTATAGAAATGAAATCCAGTTATACATTTGAGGCCCAGTTCAAGGGGCGCAATAATTTTGTCTCCAGGATGCGATCCACACCAGTCGGTTAACACCCACGTACCTATTTACTGCTAGGTGAACATGAACAGCAGGTGTCTTAAGAAAACACGCACAGTGTTTCCACCCGTACAGGGGATCGAACCACAGACCTCAGTGTGCTAAGGAATGCTTTAAAGGATCGCATTATACTATATTTGGGTCTGCTTTTCCACTGTTTATACCTCGATGATAATTAGATGTACTCACCTAATTGTGGTTGCAGGGGTCGAGTCATAGCCCCTGCGTTTCGGTCACTATGTGATCCGAGAAAGGTATTCCCGTACCCAGTAAGCCCAGCCATCTCTACCTCAGAGGTGGGAAAAAAGACGGTTAGTGCAGAGTGCAGGCATGAGTTTTTATTAACAGTGTTGAAGATTTCAAGGCAGTCAGATGAGGCATTCTCCAGTTAATGCACGGAAACCAATTTGTTTAATATAATTGGCAAATTAAAACTGACATAATCCAAAAAAAAAAAAACAGAGCTCGTGTTGAAAGTTTGAAGTCGACCACATGATGCATTCTTTAGATATCACATATAGTCCCACAATTTTATGCTCATAAATCATCTTAGTAAATTGGCAAATTTGCTCCTACACGGCCTAAATCAAAAAAAATATTTTCTCTAATTATTTTATTAAAAAAAAATCAATAAACTGGTGAATTTTCACCTACACCCTTCAGTAAGAATCCAAATCTTCATTTAAGATACACCTATAATGAGAGTTTGAAGCCGATCAGAAGAGGCTTTCTCCAGATATTGTATGGCAAGCATTTCCGGGAGGGTGTATATTAAAGTGACCAGAGGGCACCTGTGTATACTAATAGTTGCATGACTTTTTCTCTCTCTAGGTACAACACACCAGTGTTGAAAATTTGAAGCCGATCCGATGAAGCATTCTCAGGTTAATTATAACAGGGAGGAATAAAAGAAACGAGAAACGACCTAAAGGTAGCTTCGCTAATACCCAGTAACAAACACTAAACCCGTGAGGGTCACTGAGCCTTTTTTTTTTTTTTTTTGGAGCTGCAAGAAAGCATTGTGTTAAAGTTTTTTTTAGCTTAATAAAGCTCATTACCTGCCTCTCTGACCTGTGTGTACTCCTGGTCCTCCAGAACCTCTGGAAGCTCCATTTCCTTCCCTTCGTGGCTTGTTGAAATGATTTTCATCCAAGTAACTGGAGTGACCCATCTCTTCCTCTGATCAAATCACTCACACCCGGGTCTCCGCACGACCATCTGCAGGTTCTCCAGGCGTGATGATTATCAATTAATATTTACTGTATAGTGATGGAGTGAGTGATGATCAAAATGTTTCTTCTTTTTGGGTCACACTGCCTCGGTAAGAGACGGCCGGTTTATTAATAAATATATATATATGCAAAAGGTTCACAGTAAACAGTGATATCAAAATTCAAAACACTATGAAAATAAAGAATTCCAGCGTTTGATATATATATATATATATATATATATATATATATATATATATATATATATATATATATATATATATATATATATATATATATATAATGGAAAATCTTAGGCTGACGATACCTATTTGCGTGTACATAATTTATAGAGATTATAAAGAGGTAGGGCCAAGGACTCATCCTTGAAGCATCTCACAAGTGGGGTTTCAATCAGTAAGATAATCCCTGGTGAAGGCGCATAAATCTCTTCCAATACTCAGTACTGATGCAATGAGCTATCAGAATGTACTCGAGCCAAGTGGAGGTTTATTGAGCTTGAAAAGTGGCAATACTGACACACTGGGGTGAACCAAGACGGGATTGTGATGGAGATTTGAGGGAAAATTGTCCAAAAGCACAGAGAAGAGGCGCGCATTGGGGCAGAGAGAAAGAGAGAGAGAGAGGCAGATAGTCAGAGAGACAGGCAGATATACAGACAGACAGAATAACAGACATATAGACACAGACAGATAGGGAGACAGATAAGTAAACAGGCAGACAAGCAAACAGACAGACAACAACAATAAAATTTGTTTTTAAGTTCCATGAAAGTACTTAAGGGCCATAACAACTGCCATAACAACATACTTTAGTGAGAGATATTGAAGGAAGTGCAAAATGAACCCAGTGAGGAGCAGGCATGCGGTGGGCACAATAAGGGAACACTGTATCAACATTCGTGGCCCCAAACTATTCAACATCCTACCAGAAGATATCAGAAACACAGCTGGAACAAGTGTAAAAGTCAAGAGAAAACTGGACAAGTATCATCACCAGGTGTCAGATCAGCCAGGGTGTGATGGAATGTGAGGCAGCGGGACTCCAGCAGCAACAGCCAGCTTGACTAAGCAAGCACCAGACGAGCCCATGGCCGGGCTGAAGCATATATGGAGTCTTACTAACGCACTCCTCTACGTACACACGCAATATTATATTATTTTGCACTGCTTTACTATCAAAATTCAGTTCTTTATTCGTACTTTTCGCAAAGTTATTAGCGAAATATGATCGTATTTTGCATGTTTTAACGTAATTTAAAAGATTTTCTCCATTTTTATAGTCAGCTTCGCGTTTTACGCCAAATTCTCAAGCAAGCTTATCATTAACTGCATGGCTCTTCCTATTTTTCGTCTGGTTCGTACGTAAAATTCGTCATTTTGCATGGCTTTAGCAAGAAGATCCGCTCTTTTTACGATTATTTTTTGCAACCAAATTCCTACCACATGCCAACACGAACAGTCTCTTTGAATGCTCACCTTCCGGAGGCCACTTAACCTAGCAGCTGTCCTGGTGGTGGAAGTGACGAAGCACGCCCTCAGGTGCCCCAGCTGACTGCAGGCAGCTCCTCCTTGTTCCCTGACTCATTGTTTACCAGCCGAAGAGCGGTTTCCGGAGCTATTTTCAACCTTATGCCGGGAGCCTTGCTTCAAGACGATCATTGCCGTCGTCATCGTCAATGTCATCACTTTCACAATCATCGTCATCGTCATCGTCAGCGTAATAACAACAGTTCGTTGTCCTGTTTTTCTCTCTCTCTCTCTCTCTCTCTCTCTCTCTCTCTCTCTCTCTCTCTCTCTCTCTCTCTCTCTCTCTCTCTCTCTCTCTCTCTCTCTCTGCCCCCTTTTTTTTTCCTTCCCCCTTCAGGATTATTTACCCTTTTCTGCAAAATGTTCAGTAGTAACAATAATGGCAGTAACAGCAGCCGCAACAACAGCAGTAATAGCAACAATAGTTGCAGTAACAGCATTATCATTAGCAGCAGTAACAGCAGTAGCAGCAATAGCAGTAGTAGCAGAAATAGCAGCAGTAGCAGCAAACACAAACATTAAACTGATGCAGAGTAACAGCAGAGTAGCAGCAGTAACAGCAGTTGTAGCAGCATCAACATTAGCAGGTGACAGTTGAAGTAGAGCTGTCAGCATGGCAGCAGGCAGTGCAGTTATGGTGTTCCAGGAAACTTGGTCCAGAGTCGCCATATCTATAAGCTTTCCCCCAGGTAAACAGAAGATCATTCTTGCTTTTCTCTCTCTCTCTCTCTCTCTCTCTCTCTCTCTCTCTCTCTCCCCTTTCTCTTTTACACAGTTTTTTATGCAAGATTAGGTTAAAGGTTCCTAACTTTATTTACAAGGTAAGAGCTGTTTCTCTCTCTCTCTCTCTCTCTCTCTCTCTCTCTCTCTCTCTCTCTCTCTCTCTCTCTCTCTCTCTCTCTCTCTCTCTCTCACCCTTTCTCTTTTACACAGTTTTTTATCCAAGATTAGGTTAAAGGTTCCTAACTTTATTTACAAGGTAAGAGCTGTTTCTCTCTCTCTCTCTCTCTCTCTCTCTCTCTCTCTCTCTCTCTCTCTCTCTCTCTCTCTCTCTGTCCCTGTTCCCCTTTCCTATAATCTCTGACCTCCTCATCTTCTCTTCGTTTCTTTTTCCCCCTTCTCCATTTCCCAAGTCCCTCATCAGTAAATCCACGGCCTTGAAACTATGACGAGGTTGAACGTACCGATCACAGTACCTGTGATCGACCAGGCTGTTACTGTTGGCGGCCCGCACGCCACAGAGTAATAAAGACAACGAAAGAGCAAGATTTGATTGTGACAGCGTTTTGTTCTGTGTAGTGCTTTATTAAGACTTGATAAAGCCTTACATAGAGCGAGCGAAACGTTGTGACGTGAAAAGCTCACTCTGCACCTGTGTTTTCACTTCATGATGACACTCCTCATAGTGTAGATCAGAGTATGTACGGTAGGTCAGTGTGTGCGTCTCCAAGTGCGTAAGCGCATGTGAACGATCATGCAACTCGAAATTCAACATGCAAATGACTTTTGCAAGTTGTGTTTTAAGAGAGAGAGAGAGAGAGAGAGAGAGAGAGAGAGAGAGAGAAAGAATGGGAGGAAAATAGGGAGAGGCTTCACTCATTTGTGGGTAGTTAGGTGGTGGGAGGTAAAGGTGGTGGGGAGCTACAGGTGGGGAGGAACAGGTGGTGGGGGACAGGTGGTGTAAGGAGAGGAGTGATAAGCAGAGTTGGGGATCAAAGTTAAGCACATTTTAAGTGAGATTCCTTGATAGTGGTGAAGGACTCTTGATCCAAGGAATTGCAGTTATCTTCACCTTCCTCGTACCATACCTCTTTCGCCCTCTCCTCCTATTTCCCAGGTCCTGTATGACCCCTAAGCGTTTAGTTCTTTCCCCTATGAATACAATAACGCTGGGAAGGGGGCTATATCTGTCAACAACATCGGGGGTCATCGCCCCCCCGTGGCTCGGTCTCAGACCGGGCCTAATAAACTGAAAAAAGAAATTTAACAGGACAAATACCTCCTGACGCGGCTTCCTGTCACATGATGCCCCGACGCTAAGAAGTTTTGGTCATGCGACTGAGGTCTTCCGCTGGCTTACATGTGAAGACGTCCTATGAGACGAGAGAGAGAGAGAGAGAGAAAAACTGCACGTTTAGAAGATGCAGTGATGAACATGGAGGTGATTAACATAAGACAATAAACAGTAAGAGCTGATAAGAATTAGTAAGAAACACACAGGGAAACGAAAATAAGTTAGTAATGAATGTAAACAGAAGATTCCCCCCCTCGTCATCTTACATCTTAGTGAGATATAAACCTTGTAACAGGTTTCCCTTTCCACCCGCATGACAGGAGGTAAGTAACTGCGAGGCTCCTTGCTCGACACCAGCTACCTACAGCAGGAGGTAAGTAACTGCGAGGCTCCTTGCTCGACGCCAGCTACCTACAGCAGGAGGTAAGAACTGCGAGGCTCCTTGCTCGACCCAGCTACCTACAGCAGGAGGTAAGTAACTGCGAGGCTCCTTGCTCGACCCAGCTACCTACAGCAGGAGGTAAGTAACTGCGAGGCTCCTTGCTCGACGCCAGCTACCTACAGCAGGAGGTAAGTAACTGCGAGGCTCCTTGCTCGACGCCAGCTACCTACAGCAGGAGGTAAGTAACTGCGAGGCTCCTTGCTCGACGCCAGCTACCTACAGCAGGAGGTAAGTAACTGCGAGGCTCCTTGCTCGACGCCAGCTACCTACAGCAGGAGGTAAGTAACTGCGAGGCTCCTTGCTCGACGCCAGCTACCTACAGCAGGAGGTAAGTAATGCGAGGCTCCTTGCTCGACGCCAGCTACCTACAGCAGGAGTTAAGTAACTGCGAGGTCCTTGCTCGACGCCAGCTACCACAGCGGAGGTAACTGCGAGGCTCCTTGCTCGACGCCAGCTACCTACAGCAGGAGGTAAGTAACTGCGAGGCTCCTTGCTCGACGCCAGCTACCTACAGCAGGAGGTAAGTAACGCGAGGCTCTGCTCGACGCCAGCTACCATGCGAAGCTCTTGCTCGACGCCAGCTACCTACTGCGAGGCTCCTTGCTCGACGCCAGCT
Source organism: Cherax destructor (assembly GCA_009830355.1). NCBI lineage: Eukaryota > Metazoa > Arthropoda > Malacostraca > Decapoda > Parastacidae > Cherax > Cherax destructor. Next base: position 814,063 of record WNWK01000060.1, on the reverse strand, counting down.
ACCTACAGCAGGAGGTAAGTAACTGCGAGGCTCCTTGCTCGACGCCAGCTACCTACAGCAGGAAGTAAGTAACTGCGAGGCTCCTTGCTCGACGCCAGCTACCTACAGCAGGAAGTAAGTAACTGCGAGGCTCCTTGCTCGACTCCAGCTACCTACTGCGAGGCTCCTTGCTCGACGGCAGCTACCTACAGCTTTGCTTGGTTTCTTAGCTTTAAGACTGATTAAGACTGCAGTTCACATGTGAACTAGAATAGAGAATACTGTTCTTTCATCCATGTTTTATTGTTTAAAGTAAACTCAGTATGTATACACTGTTAGGGGATTGTGGTAGACATGTTTTAGTGTTTCGTAGTTGTGTCCGTGCATGTGGGTGGGTACGTGTAGTATGTGCATACGTGAGAGGGTGCAAGTGTGTGTGCATTTAATCACATACTTGTAGCCTGATCTGTATGTACAGTATGTATATGTGTGTGTGTTTGTGTCTGTATACATAATACGTATGTATATATATGTACACACATATGTTTACACTTATGTGTATGAAGGAAGGTAGGTGCGCGGGTGTTGGGGCTCGCATCTCAAGCACGTCTTGACGTATTATTGACTTAATAAGGAGCCTAGAGATCTCTGGTCTTAATAAGGAACACCATAACATCCTGTTGGACCAGGATATACTGAATACTGGATTACGTCTCTGATCAACACAAGTCACACAGTGTCTCACACTTCTCTCTCACGTGAGTGACCTCCGTTCGTAATCGCCTTATAATACTCAAATATCGAGATAAGAATGACAGAAAATGATGATAACTTGGATCCTTATAGAGAAAAAACTAGATGCGTCTCATTCGTTCCGCGATCTGAGAAAGGTATCCCTGTATCCCAGATGATCAACCCCCTTTACCTCAATGCACGTAAAAGGAATAGTACAGAGTGTAGCATAAGTTTCTAAATGTGATTGAATATCAGCACAAGATCTGAAGCCAACCTAAGATGACACAAGTTATCACATGGAAATTCATATCCCCGTTTCTTCAATAAAAATTGCAAACTGGCGCCTATACAGTCCAAAACCAATTCTAACCTTCCATTAAGTGAGATACACCAGCTTTCGAACGTTCAAAGCTATCATCAGAAGACGCAGTCTCTGGTTATCTCCAAGTCTGAAGCCGTTCAGAAGATGCATTCTGAAGGTGATGGCGTTGAAAGTTTGAAGCAAATCAGATGAGGCATTCAAAAATTGTCAAGTGTAAGCCAGTGTTTCAATTTCTTTGATAAAATGAGCACCTACGCAGCCCAAAATCAATGTAAACCTTTTTCTACGTGAGGAACGCCAGCGTTTAGGGTTTGAAACCAATCGGAAGAAGCTTCAACCAGCTACTGCAAGGAAAGCACACCATTGCTGGAAGTTTCAAGCATGTCAGAAGAGGCATTCTCCAGTTATTGCTCGGAAGCCAACCATTCCAATTTTATTTACTAAGTCAGGAAATTGGTAAATTTGCATTTAAGAAGAGACCTGAAAGTTGTCTGATTTCCTTAATCATTTGTAGACTAGAAGGTTTCAGTACAAAGAAATGGGTAAACACTGAAACGTTTCGCACTACACTTGAAAAACTCAGCTCAGAGGGAAACGTTGTTCCATTAAAGATATCTTCTTTCTTGTGTCTTTGCCCACTTTGTAGGTTACTGAGTAAAATAAGGAGGAGTTTATATATTTTTTTCTTCAACGGTTGGTTATAGTCTTCAGGAACAGACGAAATTAATGGGATGTAATAAAATAAATAGGGCCCACCCACCCACACACACACTAGCAGACAAGTAGGTAGGTAGACAGTACACAGCTCTCTCTCTCTCTTAACCTTGACTCATACACCTAGATAATACACGATAGTCATCAGTCTTGGAAGTAGGAGGTAGTTCTCAGCAGATAGTCTGTTTGTGGTCTTCGAAGTCCTCTGCTGTCTTTTCCATGTTCTCTCTCTCTTTCTGTCTGTCTGTCGGTCTCTCTCTCTCTCTCTCTCTCTCTCTCTCTCACCTCCCCCACACCGACCGCTCGGGCACCCCACTGCGAACTGGATTTATTTCGCTAACGCCTCCATGCGATCATTGGGCCATTACTGCCTTTAGCCACACACGCCTCCAGTGAGTCAAGTCGCGGATACTAAACCCTATTTTAAGGTCAGGGTTACAGGGGAAAGGTTAATGTACACGCTAGCGCCAGCCGTGTTACCACTCTGTTTCTCCAGTTTTAACCAGGGTTAAAAATCGAAGATAACTTTGATTGCGTAGAGATTGTCTTTGTTGATGATGCTGTGTGTGTGTGTGTGTGTGTGTGTGTGTGTGCGTGCGTTCGGAGTTACATGTGTGCAGATGTCGAGTGATATTCTCTCTCTCTCTCTCTCTCTCTCTCTCTCTCTCTCTCTCTCTCTCTCCATTTAAAGGTAAGTATCAAAGATCCTTTTTTTTTTCTGACCCCATTGAACGTGAATTACATTAAATGATTATTTTCATGGCTTACACAGTCAAAAAGTGAACTGTTGTTGAAAGCTTAATGCAGAGTTCTACTATACAATGGTAATTGATCAAGCTGAAAAGCTTAATACGTAAGCATGATAAAGAAGCGTCGTATATAGGAATAATACAGAAGCTTAATACACAAGTATACTATACAGGTGTAATACACAAACATACTTCAAGATACAACAATTATCGTCCCTGGAACTAAAGTTAAAAAAATAATCGATTGATTTTCAACTAGAGAAATAAATAATTAGACTTATTTTCTGGCTCGATTATCAAGACTGACAAAAAAAACAAATTATTTTACAGAAAAGAAAATCTGGTGATAAAACTAACTCATCTTAAGATGATAAATGTCACTTAAATCTGGTGATAAAGACTGTATCTTCAAGGGAAGAGAGCGCCTTGATGCTGGTGATGGGCTCTTGATCCAGGGAATTGGTACAATCCTCTCCTTTCTCGCATCAAACTGGATTTCGCCGCTTCCTCATTCCCCAGGTGTTGAAGGTAATGGATGGTGGGTAGATTATAGAGGAACAGTGGAAATGTGTGGCAGTATGTATGTTTTCTTCTCTTCTTCCTCTTCCAGCTCTTCATCCTCCTCCTTTTCCTTTTCTTCTTCTTTCCCCTCCTCTTCTTTCCCTCTTTCTCTTCTTATTTTTCCTTTCCTCTTCTTTCTATTTATCTTCATATTCCTCCTGCTCCTCTTCTTCTTTGTCTCCATTCTTCTCTTCCCCTTCCTCCTCTTCTTCCTCTTTCTCCTACTCTTCCTCCTTTGATCTTTCTTTCCAAACTCTTCCAGTGGGATACCTTGATGGTGGTGCCAAGTTTACCTTCTTCCTTCCCAACACAGTTCCTTTCCCATCTTTAAATACCATGTTGCTAGGGTCCACCTCCCCACCATGTTGCTAGGGTCCACCTCCCCACCATGTTGCTAGGGTCCACCTCCCCACCATGTTGCTAGAGTCCACCTCCCCACCATGTTGCTAGAGTCCACCTCCCCACCATGTTGCTAGAGTCCACCTCCCCACCATGTTGCTAGGGTCCACCTCCCCACCATGTTGCTAGGGTCCACCTCCCCACCATATTGCTATAGTCCACCTCCCCACCATGTTGTTAGGGTCCACCTCCCCACCATGTTGCTAGAGTCCACCTCCCCACCATGTTGCTAGGGTCCACCTCCCCACCATATTGCTATGGTCCACCTCCCCACCATGTTGTTAGGGTCCACCTCCCCACCATGTTGCTAGAGTCCACCTCCCCACCATGTTGCTAGAGTCCACCTCCCCACCATGTTGCTAGGGTCCACCTCCCCACCATGTTGCTAGGGTATACCTCCCCACCATGTTGCTAGGGTCCACCTCCCCACCATGTTGCTAGGGTCCACCTCCCCACCATGTTGATAGGGTCCACCTCCCCACTATGTTGCTATGGTCCACCTCCCCACCATGTGGCCACGGTACAACATGTAACCAGGGTCCACCACGTGGTCACGCTCACACTTGCGGTCACGGACCACTACATGGCTCCGGTCCACCATTACAACATCCTCCCACTGACTTATGATAGGAAAAAAGGCAGAAATACATCCCGCTGAGTGATTTAAGTGAGTGTCGGCTCAGATAGATATATCGAAATCAATTACATCAGGCGATTATAACGGTCAGTTCTCCTAATGGTTACCCTGGTCGTCTCTCTCTCTCTCTCTCTCTCTTTTTCTCTCTCTCTCTCTCTTTCTCTCTCTCTCATACACACACACATACTTGTGGCCAAGTGTCTATCGACAAGTGGCTATGGCAACTTGCAACTAACCGAATGCAATTAAAACAGGGCAGTTGCCAGATGTCTGGAAAACAGCGAATATAGTGCCAATATTTTAAAAAATGGGGACAAACAAGTGGGACTGAACTACAGGCCAGTGTCACTAACATCGACAGAGTGTAAGGTTATGGAGGTTATCAGAAGGTTAGTGAAGCACCTGGAAAGGAGTGGATTCATAAACAAGAACCACCATGGGTTTCGAGATGGTCAATCCTGTCTCACAATTCTGCTTGATATCTATGACAAGGTAACGAAAGTTAGGCAGGAGAGAGAGAGAGAGAGAGAGAGAGAGAGAGAGAGAGAGAAGAGAGAGAGAGAGATGGATGAGAGGACTGTATATTTTTGGACTGCAAGAAGGCGTTTGATACAGTACCCGTATCCTCTAGCTTTTGTCCGAGTACAGCTGGACAAAAGCTAGAGACATAAATAACAGTGAAAGCGCTACAGTGGATCAAGGAATACATAACAGGAAGTAAACAATGAGTTCTTGTCCGGGAGGAGATGTCGGTAATAGCAAGTGCGACGAGTGGGTTTCCACAAGGGTTAGTTCTTGGACCAGTACTGTTACTTGTGAATGTAAACGACATGACCGAGGAAATCGAGTCAGAGGTGTGTCTATTTGAGGTGATGTAAGACTAATGAGAAAAATACAAACAGGGGTAGACCAGAAAAGACTAAATATGATCTGGAAAAGCTACAGGATTGGTCTGACAAGTGGCTATTAGAAATTAACCCCAACAAATGCAAAATTATGAAAATCAGGGAAGGACAAAGACGACCGCAAAGAGAGTACAGGCTCGGGACACAAAGACTGCAAACCTCCTTGAAAGACAAGGACCTCGGGGTGAGAATAGTCTAGCATTTCTCCCTAGGCACGTATCAACCAAATAACTGCCGCAGCAAACGTAAGACTGACAAGTTTTAGGGTAGCTGTCAGGAATTTCAACAAGAGTTACACATGGCGTATATCAAGCCCATCTTGGAGTATGCAGAGCCAGTATGGAACCCGCATCTGATAAAGCAAAAACTGGAAAAAAGTGCAAAGGTTTGCAACGAGAGTAGTCCCAGAGCTGAGGGGTATACACTGTTAGGACGGGCTCGAGAAGCTAAACCAGACGACACTAGGAGACAGGAGAACCGGAGGTGACATGATTACGACATATAAAATACTGAGAGGAAGTGACAGCTGAAACAAAGTATATCTGTGAGGCGGGTCTCAGGTATACGAGGGCACAACTGGATGTTAAAGACACATATAAGTCACAGGGATGCTAGGAAATGCTTCTTTAACCTTAGCGTGGTTAGGAAGTGGAATGATCCAGACAGTCGAGTGGAAGAAGCGGGATTTATACATAGTTTCAAGAATATGTATGATAGGGATCAAGTAGCCAGGAGAGAGCGAGTCCAGTAGCGGCCAGGAGAGAGACATTAATTTCAGAGGTGAAATCGTATTTCCAAAGAGGGCCCGTAGACCCTGAAAAGGAAGTGAAGATTGAATCAGCTGTAATGTTAGTGGTAATGATGGTGGTGTTAGTGGTAATGATGGTGGTGGTAGTGGTAATGATGGTGGTGGTAGTGTTAGTGGTAATGATGGTGGTGGTAGTGTTAGTGGTAATGATGGTGGTTGTAGTGTTAGTGGTAATGATGGTGGTGTTAGTGGTAATGATGGTGGTGGTAGTGTTAGTGGTAATGATGGTGGTGTTAGTGGTAATGATGGTGGTGGTAGTGTTAGTGGTAATGATGGTGTTGGTAGTGTTAGTGGTAATGATGGTGTTGGCAGTGTTAGTGGTAATGATGATGTTGGTAGTGTTAGTGGTAATGATGATGTTGGCAGTGTTAGTGGTAATTTTGGTGTTGGCAGTGTTAGTGGTAATGATGGTGGTGTTAGTGGTAATGATGGTGTTGGCAGTGTTAGTGGTAATGATGGTGGTGGTGGTGTTAGTGGTAATGATGGTGGTGGTAGTGTTAGTGGTAATGATGATGTTGGTAGTGTTAGTGGTAATGATGGTGGTTGTACTAACAGTGGTAATGATGGTGGTGGTGGTGTTAGTGGTAATGATGGTGGTGGTAGTGTTAGTGGTAATGATGATGTTGGTAGTGTTAGTGGTAATGATGGTGGTTGTACTATCAGTGGTAATGATGGTGGGGAGGAGGGGTTAGTGTTAGTAGTAATAACAGTTGATAAGGACAAACAATACACTCTCCCAACATTAAATGTTGTAGAGAGAAAGATTTCGTGAATATTGCGTAATATGAGGCTCAGTATCTGTCCGGGCTGACGCAAGACCAGTCACGCATGCAGTGTCAGGCTTCAGCAGACTGGTTTACGCTGATACTTGCGTAGTTACGCATGCACACGTCAACTAAACGACAATCTTGTTTAGTTGGTTTGCTAGATTTAAATCCAATAGGCTGTGAATTGGTCATTAAGGCTTTGCTGCCCCTGTACATTGACATTATCAATACTTAAATACCTAGAATAGGGAGTAAACTTTATGTATACGCATCTCTTGGTATATTAATCCCGTTCTTTTGTATATACTTCGACAAGAGGGTTATACTTTTAGGTATATATATATATATATATATATATATATATATATATATATATATATATATATATATATATATGTCGTGCCGATTAGGTAAAACTGGTCAATTAGCAAGAACTCATCCAAAATTAAGTCCTTTCTAAAATTTTCTCTTATACGTTTAAAGATATATTTTTTTTATTTATGTTAATGTAAGAATTTATAATTTTGTACCAAGAGAAACTTTGAAAACCTACCTAATCTAATTACAACAAGCACAATTTAATTTAGCCTAACCCAACTAAATATATTTTAGATACGTTAACATTAATTTAATAATAAACAAACACAATGAAATATATTTTTTTCGTAATGTTCAGAATGATTTTGGCGAAATTATTGCATACACAAATTTTCACTTGTCTTATATGGCAAGGTGAGCGTTGCTATTTAAGCCAAAATCGCAAGTTTTACCTAATCGGCACGACATATATATATAATATATGGTATGCAACTCTGCACATACTCCCATAGATGTTTCTTGGGTACCTATGTGTATACAGTACACAACCCCCACATAGGACATTGAAACATATTACGACGTTTCGATCCGACTTGGACCATTAACTAGTCACATAGAGGCACGAAGGGCTCCCTTCCCTTCGCTCTTGTGTGTGACTAGTTAATAATCCAAGTCGGACCGAAACGTCGTCATACGTTTCAGTCTCTTATGTGGGGGTTACTTTTGTATTGTCCCAGTCATGCTATTGTGCCTTGTTATTCTTGATGTGTATACAGTATATGACTTAGTGGGCCACATCCACAGATGTGTCCTCGGGAATCGACGGGCCCGGTGGGCCCTGAAGACTGGGAACAATTTATACAAGATACATCAGGACGTTGTTGTTTGACCCTCCTCTTTCAACAGGAATTGTCACTTTGAGACTAATCTCTCTTGACTGAGGATCGAGTACACACGTCTCACCCACAGCCACCTGTAGGTGAGACGTGAATACTCGAGGCGAAACGTTTCGGAATAAAGATACCTAACTGCACATGTGTCTTATAAAAAAAAGTGTTTTCTGACAAATATATTATTCATATGACCCACAAGTTAGAGCATTTTGTCCTATGACCGAAGCCGTCGGCCGGCTTACAAATCCACCTCTTAAAAAAAGAGAATAATTGAACATCACATCATATGATGTGAGCTTAGGAATTATTCATCATACTTAGGCATCAATGTCTTACATAATTATGCTCGCTGGGGTTTTAAATTTTAATGATCTTTGAGATCCTAATCCGAGGGTGGGCTGCAGTGGTAATCTGTTCTGGTAGATGTGACAGTCGTGGGGAACCACTGCACTGATCTGTTGGTGCAGCCCTTGCTAGAGTCTTCAACCGGGGCTGATGGAAGACTTGCGTGGAGGGATATTATTATTATTATTATTATTATTATTATTATTATTATTATTATCTAATGCTGCTAATGTTACCACCACTACTACTATTAATACTACTTGACTGTAGTCTACCTGGAGGTTGTTCCGGGGTCAACGCCCCCGCGGCCCAGTCCTTGACCAGGACTCTCGGTGGATCAGGCCCTGATCAACCAGGCTGTTACTGCGGAACGCCTAATCCGATCGGCTTCAAATTTTCAACAATGGTGTATTGCAATAGAGAAAGGGTTACGAAACAGGTGACATTTACTGACACTTTTTCGGCCCACCTTAAAAATCTATTTATATTTTAGTTTCTGCTCCACTTTAAAATTTTAATATTGGTGTATCTTAGAAGAAAATTCTGACTCATGAACAAGACAATACTTTATTTTTTTTTTTTTTGCCTAAACATATCCGTCTGCATGACAGGCTTCTTCAGTCGCGTACAGGCGAATTATGGAGACAGTGAATTCCCATTGTTATTGTAGGTGTTATTGTTATGTGTAGGTGCCAATGAAACTCATTTTTTTAAATAATGTGGTATACCTGGAGAGGGTTTCGGGGGTCAACGCCCCCGCGGCCCGGTCTGAGACCATGCCTCGTTTAAGTTTCCTTGAAATAATTTGATTATGCCTCAGGTGAAGACCTTGAAGCGTTAATGGCTGATTCATCTTATAAAACAAATGATACTTTATAAGTATAGGCTGTATAGGCGCAAATTGGACAATTTGCCAACATAGTTAATTCGCGTGGTTATTTTGTCTTCTGACGTTACATGGAGACTGAGTCTTCCGGATGACTTGAAACTTTGTCTCTAGAGGGTTTTACTAAGAGGAAGGTTCATATTATTATTGGGTTTTACTAAGAGGAAGGTTCATATTATTATTGGGTTTTACTTAGAGGAAGGTTCATATTTTTGCTAGGTTGCTTCAGTTCCAGTTTGTTAATTTTAATAAGCAATTTGTGTTATTAGTTCCCCTGCAATAACCAGAGAATCCCTCCACTGGTCGGCTTCAAGAGGAAGATCTTGATCTTGGTCTGTGTAGTTGTCGATTTCTCAGTGTAATTGAAGAAACTATGATATGGGTGATCGTCTTCAAACCTTTACTGCTCACGCCTGTTACTGGGATGAAGGTTCTGGTTGTTGCAGTTTCTGACTCTATCCATGGTGTTGAGCTACAGCTCCTGCGCCTTCTGAAAACGTTAAGCTACAGTTGCTGGATGTCTTGAGAGTGTTGGGCTAAAATCCTAACCCTCCTGAGAGGGTTGAGTTATAGCTCCTGTCTTCTGAGGTCGCGCAACAACCCAGAAATAACTAGTTACTAGATTCATTGAGCTCTAAACTAGCTTGGGCCATAAAGCATGCGCTTTTGATACGAGGAATGGAGTGTTGCTCCAGTTTCAAAGCACCCCACGTGTAGCGGACAGAAAGGAAGTATCAGAGGCGTCACTGTGACTGGTGTTGCCGGAGAGGGCGGACCGCACTGGTCCGGACTGGATCTGAGGTAAGTTACCGGGCAGCCAGCGTAACCACCCTCGTGGAGCAGTCACGTGGGAAGGTGAGAGAGTAACATGTGTACGACGTGTTCACTCAGGCGCCAGCCAGCCACTCACACTATGCATATCATTTGTATGAGACCATAAGAATGGAGGGACACTGCAGCAGACCTACTGGCCCATACAAGGCAGGTCCTTCTCAAGACCAACCATTCCCACCCACTGAAACCAACCAGTCCCACCCTCTGAAGCCAACCAGTCCCACCTACTGAAACCAACCAGTCCCACCCACTGAAACCAACCAGTCTCACCCACTGAAACCAACCAGTTGAACCCACTGAAGTCAACCAGTCCCACCCACTGAAACCAACCAGTCCCACCCACTGAAACCAACCAGTCTCACCTACTCCACTGTCACGAGTGACGTTACACAGCACTGTATTGCAACGCCCAGTAACAGTGCCACCAGTGACTGCTTCATCTTACAACAAAAGTCCCTGTCAGAGGCTTTTTTCCTGACTAGTAAACAAAAAGGCACAATACCGCGACTGGAACAATACTCAAATAACCCACACATAGGAGAAAGAAACTTATGACGGATCGAAACGTCGTCATACGTTTCTCTCTCCTCGAGGACAATAACAAAAGCTACTCCATTATTAAAATAAAAAATATAAAGCTCGAGTGTTTACAAAAGAGGAGACTTTATTTTAAGGGAATTTAAACCCAGACCAAAATCCCGTTTAAATGGGACTAATTGAATATAATTAAAAGATGTACATGTATGGTATATGATAATGACAAGATTAAGAACTAGACACATGTGCAACATCTGGGTATCTTTATTCGTAGACGTTTCGCCCTCCAGTGACTTTATAAATACAATACAATGACATAATTGGAAGACAGTAGATCTATATATAAAAAAAATATGATTACCTCATCTTTTGTATATAGTTCTTCAGTCTTCCAAATATGTTCTTGAATTTGTATTGATAAAGTCATTGGAGGGCGAAACGTCTACAAGAAAAATACCCAGATGTTGCAGCAAGATCAGACAACATATCGTTCCGAGATTTATAAGAATATACTACTACTGCTACTACTACTACTACTAATAATAATAATCATTATTTCTACAAGTACACGATACAATTTATGCAGACCATAGCTGACGTCATTGACATACTATATAGAAAGCCCCTGGTTATGCAGAGCATTTCGGGCAACTTAGGTTAATTTTGTCCCCGTGATGCGACCTACACCAGTCGGCTAACACCCAGGTACCTACTTACTGCTAGGTGAACAGGGACAGCAGGTGTCTTAAGGAAGCACGTACCTGTTGTGAGTGACAGTACTCAAACTATGAACAACGGAACAAGAGGTGATTATGAACCTGGGTGTTCACTGAAGACAAGTGGTGGCACAGGCAGTATCGGAAAATCTTTAGGTAAAAGTGGATAGAACACTATGAGTAAAAACTTGATATCAGTAGCTACTTAATAGCCGTCTTACCTGCTACCTGGACTCTACCTGGAGGGTGTTCCGGGGGTCAACGTTCCCGTGACCCAGTGCTTGACCAGGCCTCCCGGTGGATCAGGACCTGATTACTAAAATATGCGACCACTGTCAGCCTCAGAGATAGCTCTGAGCTACCAGACCCTGTCACGTGGAGGCCAGTGGTTCGTCTTTAATTAAGGTCTCGTCTATGTCTATTTGCAATTTTGCCTTATGGAGCATTTGTTCTAATTAGTTCTACCTCGGTAAACAAGGATACGTAGACGCTATAATTCGCTGAACACATAATTTGCGTATATGAGAAGCAGTACTGAACCCAGGAAGAGTCCTTTGGGGACACCATTCGTCACCTAGTTGTGGCTGCTGGGGTCGAGTCCCATCTAGAATGGTTTACTGGGATTAAAAGTTGTTGACTACAGGAGGGCCATTAAGGTTGCATGCAACCTTTACACCACCAGTCAAGGATGATTTAAGCCGTAAAGTAGTGTTTAAAATTAACTTGGTGGTGTATGTACACAGATAATCTTTTTTGCTCCTGTGTTTTTTTTTTCTTTCTTTCGACCGGTTTTGCAAATTCATGGCCACTTTTTTCTATTATATTTTTGTTTTATTTAATAAATTTTATATTTCAAATTCTATTTTGTATTTGGTTCCTTAACACACGGGCCATATCATACATGTATTCGAAGCTGCCTCCTCCATTGCTTCATACAGATCACTTAGTTTCCTAGCAACCTTCAAACAATGGTCGCTTTCCTAGCAACATTGAAAGTAAACAATGCCCAGTTTCCTAGCAACCTTGACACTGAACAATGGCCACTTTCCTAGTAACCTTGAAACTAAACACTGCCCACTTTCCTAGTAACCTTGAAACTAAACACTGCCCACTTTCCTAGTAACCTTGAAACTAAACACTGCCCACTTTCCTAGTAACCTTGAAACTAAACACTGCCCACTTTCCTAGCAACCTTGAAACTAAACACTGCCCACTTTCCTAGTAACCTTGAAACTAAACACTGCCCACTTTCCTAGTAACCTTGAAACTAAACACTGCCCACTTTCCTAGTAACCTTGAAACTAAACACTGCCCACTTTCCTAGCAACCTTGAAACTAAACACTGCCCACTTTCCTAGTAACCTTGAAACTAAACAGTGGCCACTTTCCTAGCAACCTTGAAAGCTAAGCAATGACCACTTTCCTAGTAACCTTGAAACTAAGCAATGGCCACTTTCCTAGCAACCTTGAAAGCTAAGCAATGGCCACTTTCCTAGCAACCTTGAAAGCTAAGCAATGGCCACTTTCCTAGCAACCTTGAAAGCTAAGCAATGGCCACTTTCCTAGCAACCTTGAAAGCTAAGCAATGCTCTGTTTTTCTGGTAGTCTCTTTATTATGTTTCATCTACGCCACTTTATCCCTGGTTCTGTATGTTTGTGTTATCGTGCTATGCACATGGTCTTCCCCTCTTCAGTGGATGAAAGAAAAGTGAAGACCAAGCTTTTATCGTGGCAACGTTTCGTCCTTTTTATAAAGCCAGTGTGACATGAGCGAAACGTTGTCACAATGAAAGCTTGCTTTGCCCCTGTCTTTTCTTCATAATTATCTGAAATTCGCTTTTTATTGCACGCTATCTACTTTATGGTACAAGTCGGACCGAAACGTCGTCATAAGTTTCGGTCTCCTATGGGCGGGTTATTTGTGTAAACAATTCTTACTGACTGTTTAGTTTGTCAAATACATTTCTTTTTTAATTTTCCAGTTGTTTGTATTTACTGCAGTTTTGCGACTCACTTTCGCCACGAGTTCAAACCCCACCCGTAAAGTGGTTTGTTTGCAGTTGTGTCATTACGGTTTCGTGAGTTCCTGGGTCCCTATTCCAGCTGTCTGCCGTTATTTTATATGATGAAAATCATATTTGTAATTCATGGACAGCGAAATATATTTTTTCTTCTGAAATATATAACTGGGGCTTCTTGTTCCCCCTTTTTGATGAGGCTAAGTGTTTGTGTGTACTCACCTGTGTGTGGTTGCAGGGGTCGAGACCTAGGTCATGTGTGTGTACTCACCTAGTTGTACTCACCTGTGTTTGGTTGCAGGGGTCGAGACCTAGGTCATGTGTGTGTGTGTGTGTGTACTCACCTAGTTGTACTCACCTAGTTGTGGTTGCAGGGGTCGATTCACAGCTCCTGGCCCCGCCTCTTCACTGGTCGCTACTAGGTCACTCTTCCTGCTCCATGAGCTTTGTCATACCTCTTCTTAGGGTGTGTATGTGTGTGTGTGTGTGTGTGTGTGTGTGTGTGTGTAGAGAGAGAGAGAGAGAGAGAGAGAGAGAGAGAGAGAGAGAGAGAGAGAGCGTTAATATGTTTAAAAGGTCTGGGTGAACCTACTTCAGTACTGCTTTGCATAAAAACATTGGATTGTACCTGAATTGTCACAAAAAAAGCTTAAAAACGAAGTAGCTAATATCATTGCCACAATATAAATCTTTGCATTACAAATGGAAGGGAGGGAAGCAGGATGGGTGGTAGGGAGGGAGGGAGGGAAGTAGGTTGGGTGGTAGGGAGGGAGGGAGGGAAGCAGGTTTGTGTTGGAGGGAGAAGGAATCAGGTTGGGGAGGAGGAGGGAGACATGGATTGGGGAGGAGGAAGCAGGTTGGGTGGTAGGGAGGGAGGGAAGGAATCAGGTTGGGTGGTAGGGAGGAGGGAGGGAAACATGTTGGATGGTAGGGAGGGAGGGAGGGAAGCAGGTTGGGTGGTAGGGAGGGAGGGAAGGAAGCAGGTTGGGTGGTAGGGAGGGAGGGAGGGAAACATGTTGGATGGTAGGGAGGGAGGGAGGGATGCAGGTTGGGGGGTGTGAGGGAGGGAGGGAAGCAGGTTGGGTGGTAGGGAGGGAAACATGTTGGATGGTAGGGAGGGAGGGAGGGATGCAGGTTGGGTGGTAGTGAGGGAGGGAGGGAAGCAGGATGGATGGTAGGGAGGGGACACTCCCCACTGTAACCCACAATAAACATAACAAGCCTCGTGAATGGTCATTATTTCAAATCAATAATTAACTTTTTCTCCCACAAGTTCCTAAAAGTATCATTGGCTGACCAAGTAATTATTTTTGTTATAAGTGTGTACTCACCTAGTTGTACTCACCTAGTTGTGGTTGCAGGGGTCGAGACATAGCTCCTGGCCCCGCCTCTTCACTGGCCGCTACTGGGTCACTCTCCCTGCGCCATGAGCTTTATCATACCTCTTCTTAAAGCTGTGTATGGAACCTGCCTCCACTACATCGCTTCCCAAGCTATTCCACTTCCCGACTACTCTGTGACTGAAGAAATATTTCCTAACATCCCTGTGATTCATCTGAGTCTTCAACTTCCAACTGTGTCCCCTTGTTGCTGTGTCCCATCTTTGGAACATTCTGTCTCTGTCAACCTTGTCAATTCCTCTCAGTATTTTATATGTCGTTATCATGTCCCCCCTATCTCTCCTGTCCTCCAGTGTCGTCAGGTCGATCTCCCTTAACCTCTCCTCGTAGGACATACCCCTTAGCTCCGGGACTAGTCTTGTTGCAAACCTTTGCACTTTCTCTAGCTTCTTTACGTGCTTGGATAAATGTGGGTTCCAAACTGGTGCTGCATACTCCAGTATGGGCCTAACGTACACAGTGTACAGGGTCCTGAACGATTCTTTATTAAGATGTCGGAATGCTGTTCTTAGGTTTGCTAGGCGCCCGTATGCTGCAGCAGTTATTTGGTTGATGTGCGCCTCAGGAGATGTGCCTGGTGTTATACTCACCCCAAGATCTTTTTCCTTGATTGAGGTTTGTAGTCTCTGGCCCCCTAGACTGTACTCCGTCTGCGGTCTTATTTGCCCTTCCCCAATCTTCATGACTTTGCACTTGGTTGGGTTGAACTCCAGGAGCCAATTGCTGGACCAGGCTTGCAGCCTATCCAGGTCCCTTTGTAGTTCTGCCTGGTCCTCTTCCGATTGAATTCTTCTCATCAACTTCACATCATCTGCAAACAGGGACACTTCGGAGTCTATTCCTTCCGTCATGTCGTTCACAAACACCAGAAACAGCACCGGTCCTAGGACTGACCCCTGTGGAACCCCACTCGTCACCGGCGCCCACTCTGACACCTCGCCACGGACCATGACTCGCTGCTGTCTTCCTGACAGGTATTCCCTGATCCATTGTAGTGCCTTCCCTGTTATCCCTTCCTGGTCCTCCAGCTTCTGCACTAATCTCTTGTGTGGGACTGTGTCAAACGCCTTCTTACAGTCCAAGAATATGCAATCTACCCACCCCTCTCTCTCTTGTCTTACTGCTGTCACCCTGTCATAGAACTCCAATAGGTTTGTGACACAGGATTTCCCGTCCCTGAAACCGTGTTGGCCGTCGTTGATAAGCTCATTCCTTTCTAGGTGTTCCACTACTCTTCTCCTGATAATCTTCTCCATGACTTTGCATACTATACATGTCAGTGACACTGGTCTGTAGTTTAATGCTACGTTTCTGTCTCCTTTTTTAAAAATTGGAACTACATTTGCTGTCTTCCATACCTCTGGTAGTTGCCCTGTTTCGATAGACGTGTTGAAAATTGTTGTTAGGGGTACACATAGCTCCTCTGCTCCCTCTCTCAGGACCCATGGAGAAATGTTGTCCGGCCCCATCGCCTTTGAGGTATCTAGCTCGCTTAGTAGCCTCATCACTTCCTCCTCAGTTGTGTGTATCGTGTCCAGCACCTGATGGTGTACCCTACCTCTCCTCCTTTCTGGAGGCCCTTCTATTTCCTCTGTGTTCACCTTTATGTATTCACTTATATGTAGTTGCATGGGTCGATTCTTAGCTCCTGGCCGCTTGCCAAATTTATTTCCTGTTAGCCTTATAGGCCCTTTCGTACCTGCTCTTTAAACAGTGTATTGAACCTACCTCTTCCACCTTTTTCGTTGAGGTTATTCTCCTTTCTGATCACCCTGATATCCCTGTAACTCATCTATGTTTTTAACTTCCAGCTGTGTCACCAAGTACCTGTTTCCCTGTCTACCCTATCAGTTCCTCTGAGTATTTTGTATGTTATCATGTGTCCCCTAGTCTTTCTTTCTTCCATTCTCATTAGATTCATTTCCATTAGCCTCCCCTCATAGCTCATACCCCTTATATCTGGAACTAGACTCTTTGCATACCTCTACACTTTCTTTAGTTTCTTAACGTACTTTTCGAGGTGTGGGTTCAATACTGGTGCTACATACTCCAGGATGGGCCTAACATGTGTTGTATAAAGGGCCCGGAATGACTGTTGAGATTTAAAAAGGCTACTCATAGATTTGCCAGACGAGCCTTGGCTGCATTAGTTCTTTGGTTGATGCCAGCCTCTGGTGATACGTCAGTCACTTTGCTCACCCCTAGATCTTTCTCGTTGAGTGAGGTCTGCAGCCTCTGTCCCCTTCCCTCCCTTCTCTTCCTTTCCTCTCGTTCTGATTTCTGCGTTGTCGAACAGTCTTTGTCTGCTCTGTCAGTTCCCCGAGTATCGTACATCCATGTCACCCTAATTCCTCAATAATTCAGTTCCTTTGTGTCTTTATGATTCTTATCTCTCACTTCGGGGACAAATGTGGTGAACATTTTTATATTCTGAAGTTTTTTGATGCTTGATGTAATGAAAGATTCAAGAATCACTGCAAACTCTAGTGCTAATTTATTGTGGCGTATACCGTGCTGAGTGCCTCCCTCTTCTTATTTACAAAGGAACTCTTCGCCAGTTTAAACGCCACTGACATATCAAGAGACAGGTTTGGCGTGATGTGTATCCCAAATATTATACTGTGTGGTACAACTCTTACTACCACGTGGACGGACTCACGGTAGTTACCTGTCCGAATCCTCTTGCATTTTACTTTCGATGAAGAATTAGACACATGTACAACATCTGTGTCTAATTCTTCATCTTGTCGCATTGTATACCATTTATGTACATTATCTTACCATCCAGTGGAGCACCGCATCTGTCTAGCTCACATCATACTGACACAGATATACGTTTGGTTCGTGAAACAGAACCACCATACCTGTGCTGGTGTTTTCTTACAGAGACTTTGTCACCTTTGACATGCCTATGAGAACTTAAGAGTGTTATCCTACGTGCGGGTTATTTGTGTATTGTTCCAGGAGCAGTATCGTATCTTTTTATTCTTTAAGTGTTTTATTTACAATATTTTGCAAAATTACAGTCCGGTCTCAGACTCTTGCTCTCTACTGCCTGCAGGTCCACAGGTCCACATTCTTTGGTTGGGATGGCATGCAGTATTCATGGCGGCTGGTGGGTGGGTGGGCGGTGTAGGTGAGCAGAGGCCGATTATTTTGGCTGGCTGGCGGGGCAATCACTGGTGTGTGGCGCTGATGGGCACCGGCGGGTGTGTTTGCCAGGTGAACGTATTTTAAATATAGAATAAAAAGGCACAACACTGACTGGTAATGGTTCAGGACGGAGCGAAACGTCGTCATAAGTGTCTTTATCCTGTGTGCAGGTTATTAGTGTATATTTTAAATATGGCAGAAAATCAGAAGCCAGGCTCCTCGTGTCCAGACCCACAGCAGTGTACTAACACCCAGGTCCCTGTTTGCTTCCAAAAGGTGAAATAGGGACAGTCTTCCCGGGAATCGATCCCGGAACCATTTATTTGTGCCTTGGCTACTCTAGACACTGAATTAAAGGTTACCGAGGTTTATCTGGGCTGGAATATTGTTGTATATGAACGACTCCCATCAAAGCCGGAGAAATGCATAACTAGAAAACTTACAATCGTATAAATTCAAACTAAAATCTGAACTACTGGGGACGCTGAAGTCACTTGAGCCGTGCTTCTTGAATCGTAGACGAAGATACAACATAATTTACACCTGGAAAGCTCTAAAGAATTGGTATTTAACCTACACACTGAAATTACTCCATATAAAAGCAAGAAAATTGGCAGACGGTGCAAAATACCTCTAATGAAAAGCAGGAGCACAATGAGAACACTACGAGAGAACTTAATAAGTGTGAGGGGACCAAGATTCTTCAACACCCTCCCTTCCTGCAAAAGGGGAAATTACCAATAAACACTTGATAAATTCCTCAGGTCGGGTCCTGGTCAGCTAGGCCTGCGTCCAGCTGGTGCCAGCTTCCTGGACGATCAGGTAAGCATCCGGGAGGCCTGGTCTGGGAGCGGGGGGTACGAGGGGCGTGACTCATGAGGGTTAGGTTAGGTAAGGTTTGTCAGGAAACAGGACAAGTGTTTCCTGACGCAGGTTTTATTCATATGATGACCCGCAGCTGGAGCTTTTGGTCATCTGACCGAGTCCTTCCGCTGGCTTACCCTTCCACCCCATAAAAAAATATATGGTTGTGATTATAACCATTAGATTAATTAAATACAGAAAAGAACAAAAGGCTGGAGCAATATACAAATAACCCGCACCAAGGACAGGGGACCTTACGACGACGTTTCGGTCCGACTTGGACCATTTACAAAGTGTAAATTGTCCAAGTCGGACCGAAACGTCGTCGTAAGCTCCCCTGTCCTTGGTGCGGGTTATTTGTGTATTAATTAAACATCTCCTGAAGTCAACTCCAGGTAGACGCCAGGTATGTACTCACCTAGTCATCATTACCAGTGTTCCTGGGAACCACTGAGTCTGAAACTGAGATCTCACAATAATTTGTGTTCTTCCTTTAACTCTACTAACTCAGGTCTCAAATATCCATCCTTTCATCTTATGACTGAGCTGATAACTAGCGAAATGAATTTAGAATTTATCCACTCTTGGCTTAAGGCATAAAATGCAGCATCACGTTTTTAACCACGCTTCTTAAGCAGCAGCTTTCTCTATTATTATACAATGTTATGGCCAAGATAACCTTTACTTTTTAATACTATGAAGACCGGATTTCATTCATCGTTTTCTCTGTTCTTAGAAAGTCCTTCTAGCAAACACACATTGATAGTCTAGGACGTTTCTTAGATGAAAAACTTACTGTTCTCACTTTACATACAAATATAAACACTTGACTCAACCCACTTACTTTTTTTTTAAGAATGAAGTCAATAAAAGTTCATGGCGGTGCTTTTGATTCGTGAAGTGTGTGTGTGTGTCTGTGTGTGTGTGTGTGTGCGCGAGCGCGAGCGCGCGCCTCACAGATGAGTCGTGTGTTTTCTTGTTTACGGTTCTAGTGGGGAGGAAGAGGCAATTATTTCTGTCAGCTCTATTGATGGCTCTGGTAAATTTTATGGATTATAATTCCAGCTCTGCCCCTGGGTTAATCGGCGGGGTTAATTTTGCATGTTTCCGGGTGTCATCACCTGAGGGAGGCGACCCACCGGGTGCGTCCCTTTTGCCCACCAAGGGTGATATGCCCTTCAAAATACACCATTTTAAGTTAACTTTTAGCAGACGTATACAATATGTATTTTCCAGAAAAATAATCGACTTGTATGCGTGTATAATTATACGCTCATGCGTAATGGCGTTTCACATACACCTCCACTGTCGTCACATTAGCATAAGCGATATTCGTTGTAGTCAATATATTCAGTGGAGGTATTGCGCCGCAATGTTCAATTTCCTCCCTAATGATATGCAAAATACCCGAGCCCATCCAACATTTCTGGGAACCACCAATAAAAGTGAAGGGGAAAAAGTATTGTCCTGCGGAATATTTATGTTCTTGTGGAAAGTAATTGTATATTGTGTAATTCCAAAGTGGCAGAGTGCAGTGCATCATGGGGATCAATATTCGTGGTAGCAGCGGCTTGCCAGAGGGCTGCAGGAGGAAGTTGCAGCGTCTTTACGACCGGATATGATTATCTTCAAGTAATGGCCAATATATCATCGGGGATATTCCACGGGGAGACAATCATATTTTTTTGGTGTATATGTGGCGGACATATAAGTACAATCAACGCCAACATTATCCCCACAGGCCAGGCAGAATACTAATGAGCGTCTAATATCAGGATCCAGTGTGGGGAACTCTCCTCCACTCGTAATTGGCTATCATACAGTCGCAACATGCGCGGTAAACTGAGACACTTTTACACCATAAATACGCTTGAAAGAACAGCACACAAAAAAGGCAGGGATTGATGTTTATATTCCTTGCTTTGTATCGTCGATATACGATGGTATAGGGTTCCTTGATAATGTGAGAAATCACGAGAGCTTTTGGAAATCCACTACTTTTTTTCACAGTGGTTATTTTGCATATTACGATATCACCTGTTTACTGTGATATTATTGCAGACAATGGTATAGGTTTTGAAAGTATCTTATTACACTGATATCTTCCTCTGAGAAAGTTATAGGGGTAGACTTTGCTCTCACTTAAAGATAACATCTATATTACTGTCCGCTAGGGTATAACTTTTTAGCGTTATCTTACTAAATTGGACTTTTTATTGATCGTGACTCGTTTGATCTTGGTGCTTAAAGGGATTTAGCAGTTTGAAAGCTTAGAGTATATACAACTTAAGGTATATATTCCTGTGTATACATCGAGTTTATATCTGCTTATATACCGTGAGTACAATGAAAGCTTCTTAAATCCCTTGATAGTGTGCAGATGATTTGCATCCTTAATTACCCACATGCAGTCGCTAGGTTTTAAACCTAACTAGAGAGATTCGGTGGGTTATCTGTGTTCTTGCGCTGGTCTTTCCCCGGGGCAAACACACGTTGAGAACATTATAACTCCAACCAGTTTTTGTTCTTAGTGATCATCTTGGCCCACGGAGGAGGTGGTTGAGGAGGTACGGGGAATGTGGAATGAATGCGTCGCTGTGATTGGAGATGACGGCGAATGCGAGTGATGTCGTGATTCCGGGTGTGCGAACCCGGTCAAGATGGACCGGACCCGGTTAGAGTGGAACGGACCCGGGCCAGTGTAGACCAGAGAGTTCCATTTGGCCGTCTGACATCAGTTCCTCCTCAGCAGTGGTTATGCTCGACTGCTGCTAAACAAAGATCTAATCTGTCGGCCAACATGACCACACACGGGAAGTTGGCAGAGTAAACAAAGGGCTAAGATGACTACAAACACTGACCAAGCAAGGGACATGGGCAGCGCGTATTCCTTATCACTTAGAAGACTAATCTTATGAATAACTTTAACCACGCAGGGGACAGAGTCAATGGTTACTCTCGACGACCAATGTAAACAATTACCAGTCTACTAACAGTGATCACACGAGGTTGGCGCTGTTGAAATGGAAAACTTTTCTCTACTTAACAAATTGCACCAGGCAGTAAACTAGGCGTCCCTCTAAAAATGAAATCAGCATGAAGGATATAAACACGGATAAGACTTCATTACCCCCATGATATACAGAACTGGTTGATGGGTGTACATCCAGAGAAAGGTGTGATCAATAAGCAAGAACTTTCTCTAAACGTGCAAGAAACCACATCAATAGTTGGGATGTTTGGCTGGCAGTGTCTTGAAGGACACACATGCGAGGTGGACCAAACATGTGTGTTTACGGTATTCTTTGCTGTCAGTGGCATGAAGGTTACAGGAACAAGGAGGTTAAGCATGAAAGGAGGGAGAGAGAGAGAGAATTTTCAGCGTCGCAGTCAGAGTTACGGTCTGACAACATCACAGAAGGAAAATTAGACAAGTTATTAAATTATTCAAAGGATGTTGTTCAGTTAAATGTACACCGGCACCGGCACAAAACAATATAGATCAATAAAATTGACTAAAACTAATAATTAATAAATCAATTTACTGCCTATTAATTTTTAATTCTTATCTGGTTTATAAACTACACAAATATTATTCCTTGGAACCTAATCTCAAAAGACTTACACTAAAACCTCGGGAATATTAACCTTCCATATGGACTCTGGGTGGAAAAACAGATGTTAAAAAATCACAGGTGTTTGAGTAATCCCATAAGTAACACCATCATCATGCCACCGCCCCCCCCCCATCCAACCCATGGCTCGTTGATCGTACCTACACGCTACATGATGCTTCTCATAAAATTAAGGACATAATTGCTGTTAATTATCGCGGTTTAGGGCGCCATGCGAGGTGCCATCGGCTTACAAATTGACACTCACTGACACCATTCCCGAGTCACCTGTCAGATCTTTACGTGTCACCTAAGTGTCTTTTTGTTATCAGTTCTTATAGCGCTTCAATAATAATAAAAATAATAATAATAATAATAATAATAATAATAATAATAATAATAATATCAGTAACAATAACAGTAATAACAACAACAATAACGACAACAGCAATAACGACAATAATAGCTATAATAATAATAATAATAATAATAATAATAATAATAATAATAATAATAATAATAATAATAATAAATTCTCACGGATTGAGAAATTAGGAATTAAAGGAAAATCAACGATCATAAAATGGTTAATATAATCTAAGAGTAATTAATTTTCGCTGGATAAACCCTCTTATTTCGCTACTGCTTTCCATCCTCATTGTTTTAGCTCCTTTCTCTTGACTTGGTTGATGTTGTGATTTGTGAAGATGTTGATGTCTGTGTTCAGAGCCATAGGCGGAGTTAACGTGCCTAGGCTGGTGTGTTATGCTTGTGGCGTGTTGACTCACAGAATGAGTGGCATTACCCAATACTGTTTTTATGGTGGCATGCTCACTCACAGGATGAGTAACAATGCCCAATACTATGTTTATGGTGGTGGGTTCACTCACAGGTTGAGTGGCACTGCCCAATACTATGTTTATGGTGGTGGGTTCACTCACAGGTTGAGTGGCACTGCCCACTAAATTCGCTCCTCGGAGTTTAGTCTAAAAATCTTGAACAGAGTGGAAACCCTGAAACTTCATTAATTTAGGGTCCTCAGCACCTAGGTACGTCAGTGGTTGCCTAGTTAAGGGTCCTCAGCACCGGTCAGTGGTTGCCTAGTTAAAGGTCCTCAGCACCGGTACGTCAGTGGTTGCCTAGTTAAGGGTCCTCAGCACCGGTCAGTGGTTTCCTAGTTAAGGGTCGGGTCCTCAGCACCGGTCAGTGGTTGCCTAGTTAAGGGTCCTCAGCACCGGTACGTCAGTGGTTGCCTAGTTAAGGGTCCTCAGCACCGGTCAGTGGTTGCCTAGTTAAGGGTACTCAGCACCGGTACGTCAGCGGCTGCTTAATTAAGGGTCCTCGATACTGTACGTCAGGGGTTTCTTAAACAAGGGTACTCAGGAGCGGTACCCTAGCGGTTGTGTAATTTTCTGAGCGGGTAATCAGATGCCTGTGATTAGATCGGGAGACATTTTTCCCGACGAAGAGAATTGCAGTACCCCCTGGTTCGTACACTGGCCAGGAAGAATCAGAGGCGTGAAGGAGATATTGGACTGGAATTAAATTGTCGATCACCCGACGGGGTAGCTGACTGACTCTCACACCCGACTCTATATTGTGGTTAGTGGTGGCAGCGGCGTATGTGCTGATACACCTCTCCCGCACCTACTTCCTCTGTTGTTGTTGGTGGTGGCAGCGGCGTATATACTAATACGACGCTCCCACACCTACGTCCTCTGTTGTTAGTGGTGGCAGCGGCGTATGTACTGACACACCTCTCCCGCACCTACTTCCTCTGTTGTCCTCTGTTGTTAGTGGTGGCAGCGGCGTATGTACTGATACACCTCTCCCGCACCTACTTCCTCCATTGTTGTTATTGGTGGCAGCGGCGTATATACTAA
The DNA here is from genome assembly GCA_009830355.1 of Cherax destructor. NCBI lineage: Eukaryota > Metazoa > Arthropoda > Malacostraca > Decapoda > Parastacidae > Cherax > Cherax destructor. The sequence continues at coordinate 790,026 of WNWK01000060.1, read as the reverse complement.
TACGACGCTCCCACACCTACGTCCTCTGTTGTTAGTGGTGGCAGAGCCTTCTTTTTTCCCCTGTTGAAGTGTAGTGTATCTCGTGTGTGTACCTGGCCTGTGTTACCGCACGTAATATCCTTTTAATGTAATGTTTATGCTCTTGGTTATTTGCTGTAAATTTAAAAAATACTTTAATTAACATTAGCGTAACCTATCCAAACCTTACTTAACGCAAAATAACATGAATTAACCTACAGAGGGAGAAGGACTCGTTGAAACAGCCAAGAGTGGACGACACCAAAACACCAAAGTACGTTAAAACGCTAACGTACGTTCAAAAAGGAACGTTGTAATAGGACGAATTACAGCCTTTTTTTATTACTGGGGATGAGATTTATTAACTGATTTGCCTCTTGGACTCACTATTTTGCATTCAGATGATGGTGTCTTTGTTCTGAGATAAATAATAACCGGGATCTCTTGTTAAGCTCCATCTTCTAGTTTTTGCATCGTTCGAGAGAAAGCGACTCTTCTAAGGAATGACCTTATGCCACTAAATGCAATAATACACGGAAATTATAAGAACTTTTGAAGCACGAACAGAGAACATGGACCCTCCAAACATACGCTACAAATACACAGTCAAATAATCAACTTTTAATTCGCCTGTTAATCACTATTCCTTAAGTCTTAGCCACAGTCAAATACTGACTTTGATAAGGATTGCCTGCAAAAAGGCCCGTTATTAGACGCCATGTCTCTCGTTGTTGTTTTTTTGTTTCATGAGTTAAGTTGCGTTGCTCATGTTGTCTTTATTGCATAAGTCAAATGGCGTTGTTTGTCTTTGTTGCACGAGTCAACTTGCAACGTTCGTGTTGTGGCTTATGAGTATTGATACGAACACCTTTCCTTTCCATTCAAGAAGCGAAACGTTGCTTTGCAAGAGCCATCGTTTTGCTAAGCTAGAGAGGACCTTGAAATTACAGAACACTTGCTTTACAGTGCATCTCGTAAGAGAACACTTGATTACAGTGCATCTCGTAAGAGAACACTTGCTTTACAGTGCATCTCGTAATAGAACACTTGATTACAGTGCATCTCGTAAGAGAACACTTGCTTTACAGTGCATCTCGTAAGAGAACACTTGCTTTACAGTGCATCTCGTAAGAGAACACTGGTTTTACAGTGCATCTCGTAAGAGAACACTGGTTTTGCAGTGTGAATAATATTCGTTGAAAATAAAAAAAATCAACTCTTGTCAATTTACCACAACGTTCTTTTTACCGACGTATCTTACAACGTCTTCGTGTTAACCTGGTTGCTATTACACCCGGAGAACATACTCTCTGACTGGATGTTTTTTTACCGTCTTAGATTTTGCTAATTTTAGTTTAGATTACTGTACTCCTATCAACCCCTTCTTATTTTGAGGGGGAGGGGCTATTTCCTAGGCTTTTGTGTACTCGTGTGCTACTGTTCCACAGGATGGATAAGGTGCACAATAAATTATATTCTCAAGGGATTGTCCATTTGAAGATTCGGCACACATCTCACGCATAGTCAACTGTTCACAAGTGTTCCTCACTCTTTCCCTTTATGTAGTTTGTGGTGTACAGTTGCTGTGGAACAAATTGTAACTGTAGTCACAGCCTAGGTCTTTTTTTTTTTTTGCTTTCGTTTTTTTAATTACCGAGATGCCTGTAGGGATCTTAGGGAACGTTCAGGAGAGTCTTTTGTATTAATGATTTAATGGGATTTTTAACTGAAGCTTGTTATTTTTAATATGGTGTGATAGCCTGTGTGTGTGTGTGTGTTTGTTTGTGTGTGTTTGCGTGTGTGTGTGTGCTTGCGTGTGTGTGTGTGCTTGCGTGTGTGTGTGTGTGTACTCACCTATTTGTACTCACCTATTTGTGGTTGCAGGGGTCGATTCATAGCTCCTGGCCCCGTCTATTCACTGATTGCTACTAGGTCCTCTCTCTCTCCCTGCTCCATGTAGGTGTGTGTGTGTTTGCGTGTGTATGTGTTTGCGTGTGTGTGTGTGCTTGCGTGTGTGTGTGTGTGTGTGTTTGCGTGTGTGTGTGTTTTCTTCGCGCCGAGAGACGGCCTAGCACTAAACTTAGTTTAGTCATGACAGTTTGCAAGTAACTTGTGGTTTTAAGTAGATGCCTGGGTCAGAGGAGGATTTTTTTTAGGTTAGGTAAGGTTTGTCAGGAAACAGAACAGGTGTTTTCTGACGCGGGTCTCAGTTATATGATGACCCACAGCTGGAGATTTTGGTCATCTGACCGAGGCCTTCTGCGGTCGAGCCAGATATGTAGGATACATATTGCTGTAGCTCCTGGCCAGGTAGGTTAATGGGGCGTAGCCCTATGGTCTTGTACAAGGTACTAAACCTCATGCAGAGCTTTGATAGAAGCAGATGCGTAAATGACGTATATATTAACCTGATCTGAAATGTTTTTGATGTGATTAAAGATTACCTGTAAACTATCTGACTTGAGCAATCCGTTTTCTTACTGCTGAGACAGGTATCCTCTAGGCGTCTAATACCCATTTCCTTTCTGCTGAGACAGGCATCTTGCTGTCTTCTATCCATTTCCTTTCTGCTGAGCTAGGTATGTTGCTATCTTCTATCCATTTTCTTACTGCTGAGACAGGTATCTTGCTGTCTTCTATCCATTTCCTTTCTGCTGAGCTAGGTATGTTGCTATCTTCTATCCATTTCCTTTCTGCTGAAACAGGTATCCTCTGATGTTTCTACGCCATTGTCAGTGTGTACACAAGCACATGATAGTAAAAACACCACTAGAAAAAAAAAATCTTCGGCTGAGCGTCAGTGCTCCATATCACACGGCCTCTTCAACGGGAATGAACGTGATATATCGCAGTATTACTGAGCCCAAGAATCGTTTTAACAACGGTCTTACTCTCGCATACTTTCACGATGTTGCAAAACTCCAAAGATAAAAACCAGTGCACCTTCATGCGGAGGCTGTTAAGAGAACACCCACTGATGTATATCGGCTCCCCGAAATGTTCACCTCAGGTTCAACACACCTAGGCAGCGCCCTGTTTGCCGGCGTCATGTGGGGCCTCCATTAATCCTGGCTCGTTACTGGAGCATTTTTACGTTCGCGTCTTCCGGTTGCAGTAATCACTGCTGCCATCTTCCCGCACCCCTGCCGATGCTAAGAGCTCTGTACACAGTCTTTTTGAGGTAAAAGTACGAGAGGTGTGAGTTTGTGTGTATCTAATTGGTGAGATTAAGTTCATTAGAGGCTGATTTACAATTTCTGGCCTTTTATTTCATATTTCGTCCATTTGTATCGGGAGTAAATGTTTAGTTGATGTTTAAATGTTCGTGGTTTTGCAGTAAGTGTTGTACAGAATAAATTGTATATTGTTAGTTGTTGAAAATTTTATTTATAGTTTGGAGGGAGGGAGGGAGGGTGTAATGGAGGGAGTGAGGGCGAGAGGGAGGGAAACTGCTATTTCTTAGATGTCTTAAGAAGACACATGTAAACTATAATCATTATAATCATAAAAAACACTAAACCCACAAGGGTCATACTATAATAACGATGGTTTACGAAAAAAAAATAAAAAAAAATATTCCAGCTACGAACGTGACAGGTGTTTGACAAAGAATTGTAACAGCTGTATAAACATCTTGATCTCTGAATGAGGAAACTTATATTCATCTGTTTCCGTGTTCTTCACTTTGGCGCCTTGCTAATAAATGGCTTTCGACCCATGGAACTGGAGCTGCTACCCCCTTCTTCGGATCAAACCTGTTTATCTCCCAGTCTCCAGCTCCTGTATGACCCTTACGGTTAATAGCTTCCTCATCATAATATTCACACAATTAGTAGTGAAAGAATACTTCGTTAACGTTCTGTTGGTTGTTAAGGTTGATGTACTGCCAGAGGGAGTATAGACACACTGAGAATTACGCTCCTTTGTCCCATAATACGTATTAATATTTTAGCTACGTTAGATTACTAGGTTAGTTCTGGTAAAAATTAAATTCGACGTAATATTATTCACAACTTTAGTTAACTTTATCTCGGCGCAGGAAGGGGATTTTCGAGTAATTCAACAACTCTGTGAATTAAGCGTGTAAAATAATCTTAAAAATAAAAATATGAGTTGCAACGCAGGGAAATCCACTTCAACTGATGGAAGGCAGCTGCCGCGGTGCTGCAAGCTGCCGGTGTCAGTCTTGACCGACCTCTTGAGAACTGTCAGCACTTGTTTACTGGTTACGAGGTGTCAGAACCACTCTCAGGGTTTATTACACAACTGGCGAATAGGCTTGGCTGGGAACCACTCAGGTGTTGGTTAAAGGTGTAGCGGGTGTGTACCTCAGACGTCAGCTTCGTTCCTGTCGGGTTCATCGTAAATAAGGAGCGTGTGGTTTGAAACTTAAGTGCCGTCTATCTTTCCGCTGCTAAAGTGTATTTTTTTTTCTTGCGGGCTTGTTAGTGTGACTGGTTTATATTTTTTAATGGTTTCTTTGCTTGCGATTATAATTGTGTTTACGTATTTTTTATTACTAACAAGAGCACTAAATAGCCTTATAGGTCCTTGGTCTGGAAATATTCAGTCCTATTCTCTCATTACAAGTGATAGACGTTCGGATCACGGAACGGGTAGGGATCGAACCCATGGCAGGTAAGTCCTAAAATTCACAACCCATTGCGTTAACCACTGGACCAGGTAGCTAATTGGATTAATCTTATTAGAGCCAGCTGGTCCAGTGGTTAACTTACTAATCTGTGAATTTTACGACTCATTCACCATGGATTCAAACCCCACCAGTTCCCTGATTTGTTTGCAGTCGTGTGATTACGATTTCGTGAGACAGACGTTCAGATTTGAACGTTGTTTTGTTTTCTCTGTCACCTCGTTGCCAAACGAGTTAAAATGTTTTTTACAGGTTCATGCGAGCTAACCTAATCTAACCCAATATAACTTAGCCTAAATCAGTCTCGACTGATTTGAGACAATGAGTTTTGAGAAAAATGAAAGCACTGAGAAATTGACGTTGAGTACCACTTTAGAAATTTGCAGTAATAAAATGACGATAGACTGACAAAATAGATCTTAATTTACCAGCTGCTAAGCGTTACCTGCCTGTTAATGTAATTTGGTTACTAGCTGTTAAAATTACCTAAACATAGGTTAATTAAAGTTAAAGAAATTAACTAATCTAGAATAATATATATATATGTCTTGCCGAATAGGTAAAACTTGCTATTTTGGCTTAAATAGCAATGCTCTTCTTGCCGAATAAGGCAAATGAAAATTTGTATATGCAATAATTTCGCAAAAAAATGTTATAACGAAAAAATATATATTTCATTGTGTTTGTTTATTATTAAATTATTATAAACTAATCTAAAATATATTTAGTTGGATTAGGCTAAATTAAATTGCGTTTGTTATAATAAGGTTAGGTAAGTTTTCTAAGGTTCTTTTGGTACAAAATTGATAATTTTTACATTAACATAAATGAAAAAATGTCTTTGAACGTATGAGACAAAATTTTAGAAAGGACTTAATAATAAATGAGTTTTTGCTAATTGACCAATTTTACCTATTCAGCACGAAATTATATATATATATATATATATATATATATATATATATATATATATATATATATATATATATATATATATATATATATATATATATAAACATGGGGAAGCACTAAACCAGTACAGGTTATAGTGACTGAAGATTGAAAGGTAATCAGGATTGAACAAAGGAAGGATCGAGTAGCTCCAGTTCCTTGGACCAAGAGTCCCTTACCAGCATCAAGGCACCGCTAAGGCGTATAAACTGTAAACTAACATTAGACAAAAATATTATTAGGTTAAAAAGAATTTTATCAGGAACTTTGAAGAGACGAAGAACTCAGTCCGTTCTAAGATTAGCTTTAGCAGACATAAGTAACACGTGTGAATAATTCACAATACGAGGTTTATATTTTTGAGATGTTTCGACCACCAGGGACGCCATTACTCCATACAGTTATAAATACAGGATAAATATATATCATAGAGCAAAAATCGTGAACAAGGAATCCAAGATGCAAAACAACAACAGGGAGAGTTGAATGATGGCTTTAAGCCTTGCGTGTTGCAGTCAACACATCAGCTTTGCAATATTGCAGAAATGAGTAGGAAATCCAGGTAGATGCGTTCAGAGGAACTTCTCAATGTGGCTGGAGTCGTTGCCTCGAACGAATCTACCTGGACTTCTGCAACACTGCAAAGCTCCTGATGTGTTGATTGCAATACGAAAGGCCTAGAGCTATCATTCAACTTCCCCCCTGTTTTTGTTTTGCACGTATCGCAGTATATCACAAACATAGTCAGATGTAGAGATAGGCTGGTTGAGCTCTAGTAACGGGACAGTTAAATGGAATCAATATATATCATAAACCGTGTTGTGTGTATTATTTACAACGTTGTTGGTATATTTTACCACTGATTTATGTATGCAACAAGCGTATTTACATAACATAACTCAACCGTTGATTTTCACGTGACTTTCTCTCGTTTCTTTACAAATATTGTTTGAGATTCGTTGGGTTTGACTGGAAGGATTAACGTTTATTCCTGATTAGCATTTTAGGATGCAAGTACGATACATGTGACAGCAGGAAATAAGTTGAAAATCGCACCCATGGTGCGATGGTGACAATGGGGGTCACATGACCCCATTCTCTACCTGTCCTCATCTCAATGTGCCATTCTTCAGGTCACTGTGTCACTCACACCTCACTCTCCACCTATATATACTGTCTTTTTAACCTCCGTTTGTTAGAAGTGATCAAAGTTCCAGGACCGAAACGTTTTCTAATAAATACATCCTAGTGTTTGCTCACGTACCTTTTTAAATCGGTTCCTATGTTAATTAGGTCGGGAATTTTAAGATCTTACATACCAGTTCGTGTATTTCTTTAAATTACTTCTTATGAGTAAATAACTTAGCAAGGTGACGAGGGACTACACACACACACACACACACCACACACACACACACACACCACACACACACCACACACACACACACACACACACACACACACACCCACATGTGAAGATTTGATCGTCTGCTGAGGATCAAATCTTCACATTCCGTGATCCAGAGAGAGAGAGAGAGAGAGAGAGAGAGAGAGAGAGAGAGAGGAGAGAGAGAGAGAGAGAGAGAGAATTAGAAGAGTTCACGAGAAATAGTTATTAACAAGGCAACAAACATGAAGACCCTTTTTAAACCGATCTGGCATAAAAACACGAAATGCAATTTATCTTTGCCAATTTGAGGCTTATCCTTGGCGATCCATCACAGCCAACTATTAAAGACACTCTCCTGGGGTGTGGACTATTGCAGATAAACCACAACATTGGGGGTGGGGGGTTGGAGAGAGAGAGAGAGAGAGAGAGAGAGAGAGAGAGAGAGAGAGAAGAGAGAGAGAAACTAACCAATGAGTTCCAGGCACTCTGGAACTTACTCTAATATTAGCGAGCTCTTGATTCAAGGAATTGGAGCTACCCTTCCTCGGTGCATAATCCTACGGGTTTAGCGCTCCCCATGATTATAATAATTATAATAATACCCTTCCTCGGATCAAATCTGCTTATCTCAAATTTCCCCGGCGCTATAAACTATGCTATACTAATCATGGAACAGGTGGGGTTTGAATCCATGGCAAGTGAGCCCTAAAACTCACAGGCCAGTGCATTAACCCCTGGACCAACTGGCTCTAAAAAGATTCATCCATCTAGGTATATTTCTATACACCATAGGGAGGTTAGCATGGGCCACCACTGTGACCACAAATACAGGTTTTTTTACAGACGAGTCCCACACCAGCGTGACTGGCTTGCTACGCTATACTACGCGTTTTCATCTCTTCCAGTCAGCAAAATAGAATAGTAATAATCTGCTTTTATATAACGTAATTCATTCCCTGGGTTAAACTGGTTAAGGTCGTTGTGGAAGCTGTCGAATGAACTCTCCTCCTTAGAGGCAAAGCATTCACAACCTTCTGAACTAGAAGTAGACAACCGTGAGACTCTACTTATTAGTGTTGGTGTTAGAGGATGCGGTGAGGGATGAAGTGGATATGACAGGTGTGGACGGTGTGGCTGGTGTGAACGGTGTGGCTGGTGTGGCTGCCTGTAAGTCCCTGCAAGTACCTATTTGTGGAGTGTCGATCAAACAGTGGGATCCAGCGAGGAGGTGACGTGCCCGGGCACCCCATGCAGCGGTGCTAGTGTGATGCCCAGGGGTACCCCACTCACACTACCATCACCTACAACCCCGTTCCCTCCCCTTGTCCACAACCCCGTCCCATAAAAATTTAGTTTCTCACCTGTAAGGGATAGTTCATCCTAAGAGATGGTCAATACCCAAGTGATAGTAACTCCAGCTCTGCTGGAAGGAAACATCTGAAGCTCCCGTAGCTGATAAGTAACTTTATTTAGGTACAGGTATACAATTATCACACACAGTAACATATGTGTAAATTACCTAGGATCACCCAAAAGTGATGAACAAACCTCACTGGAATACTTCACTGCCCTACTGAAGTCTCCCAGCTCAGGCTGACTCATTTCACCACTCTGTATCTTATCTGTGTGATGGAATGTGAATGGGTAACACTGGTGGCTTCTGTTCCCACTGTGTAACTGTCTTATAGAATTGGGTAGCAGCACACTGCTGATGTATCCAATTTTCTTTAAAAATAATTATTTCCCCTCCCCTCGTCCACAACTCCTTCCTCGTCTCCTCTCCCATAACCTCTTCCCCTCTCCTATAATCTCTTCCCCTCTCCCATAACCTCTTCCCCTCTCCTATTTCTTCACCTCCTCTCCAGTAACCTCTTCCCTTTCCCACAATCCCCTCTCTTCATGCACTCGTCACCTGGGACCCGTTGTAGGTACCCTCAGGTAACTCACCTGAAGAGGAGTTTATCAGGTGGAAGAGAAAAGGAGGTAGAGAGAGAGAGAGAGAGAGAGAGAGAGAGAGAGAGAGAGAGAGAGAGAGAGAGAGAGAGAGAGAGAGCTGGGTGTTGTGCGGCTGTCAGTAGAGATAGAGATCTCTCTCAATCCTCTATTGCAGTCTCAGCCTGCAATCTGTAATGCAGTCTCAGCCTGCAATCTATAATATAGTCTCAGCCTGCAATCTATATTGCAGTCTCAGCCTGCAATCTGTAATGCAGTCTCAGCCTGCAATCTATAATACAGTCTCAGCCTGCAATCTATAATGCAGTCTCAGCCTGCAATCTATATTGCAGTCTCAGCCTGCAATCTATAATGCAGTCTCAGCCTGCAATCTATAATGCAGTCTCAGCCTGCAATCTATATTGCAGTCTCACCCTGCAATCTATAATGCAGTCTCAGCCTGCAATCTATATTGCAGTCTCAGCCTGCAATCTATAATGCAGTCTCAGCCTACAGTCTATACTGTAGCCTCTCAGCCTGCAACCTGTCCTCTGTTTACACCCATCCTTTTCTTTCGTGAGTCCCACCGTCAATTTCCGACCGTTCCCTGCCATTACAAAACTAGTTAATCTTTATTTGTGGTTAGTGTTAGGTTACTTAAACCTATATAGCAACATATACTCAGCCGGTGTTTAGTAAAGGTCAGGTAACGTTCAGATCTGTACGTGTGTCAGTCGTGGTGTGGGGGTGTGTTCAGTGGGTTGATGCTGACCTTCAAGTATTTAACCAGGGGTTCACTACCTACTGCTGCTCTAAAAGGTTTCTATCTAGCAAAGTTGGTGTTAGTATTCCGTGGGAATTTCCATCTCACAGAACGACTTAAAGTATTTAGAGCTAATAGAATTCAAAAATATATCATGCAAAAAATTCAAATTATAAATGAGCATTTTATATATATATATATATATATATATATATATATATATATATTATAATGGTAAGTATATTTAACTCATCGGGCGCCTCCCACCAAGGTACGGTGCCGGAAGTGTGCTGATATTGCATTTCCTCACTTCCGGAAATAAAATCTGGCTTACCGATTTTCCCCGTAATTCCTTCATGTTACCTCGCTCATACTCCAACAGCACGTCTCCATTCACTCCTATCTAACACGGTCACGCAAGCCTACTTTCCACCCCTAGTTGTGTATCTTTGTTCCCGATCGACGCTTAACAAAATATGTCCTGTCAGTCCACTGAGTATCTTGTATATTGTTATCATATCTCACCTCGTTATGGTCACCATGTCTAATACCTTTATATTCTCGTAGGCAATTCCTGTCAGGTCACGCACACACGTAAGCACGGACCCCCTCCCCCACCCAGAAGGTCAAAGCAAGTAACATTTACAGTTTACACAATACATGGGGTGTGACAGAACACAAAAGGCTGGGAAGCAACATTCTCACCACGTCATAGTCAGTAGGGTGAGCCAGGAGCTGAGACTAACTGTGAGCATAGCTTACTGAGGAGAACTGTGAATACATCCGCAGATTACACACTCCACCTTATACCCAACCCTTTTCCACCTCACTCCACCTTATACCCAGCAGTGTTCATCCTCACTTCATCTTATGCTCAACCCTGTTCAACCTCACTCAACCTTATGTCTGGCTTTCCTGAAGAAGCTGGCTTAAGCCCTCGAGACTGGTGGAGTGGAATGCTTAGACATTGCACACAGCAGTGAGATGCAGGATGGATGACAAGAGACAGACTGGAATCACTGCAGGCTGGCTGATAACTCAGGCACTCCTGTTTCACGTCACTTCACCTAGCACTCAGCACTGTCCCATACCGGTTCCACTTCCTTATAAAACCCGTCACCTCTGCTAAGTGTCGAATCATGCAGGCTGTGATGTGTATATGGGCAACTGGCCACCAGCAGCAACAGATTGGTTGACCAGGCAAGCACCAGACAAGCCTGGGGCAGGTCCAGACTGCGGTAGTAGGAAAACTCTCGAAACCAATCGAAAGGTATATCACAGGTATCACCCACCACTCACACTTTACCTGCCATCTGGCGTGGCCCCAGGCCGGGCTGAGAACTTTAAACTCTCGAGTCCTGTCACAGGTACAACACAGGTACCTTACCTCACCATGCTTACCGCCTTGCTAGTTGCTGGGACGACGCCGTGTTGGCAACACTGCGGCCTCGCCTACCTGTTAGACAGAAATATAATAGACATCAGCATTGCCATGACTCATTAGTGGAACCTTAACCACACGGGTTTAGCGCTTATTTTTTTAACCTAACAGTTAGGTGGAGACTTTGTACCTTCCTTCCTCCGTGTCCACTATACGAGAGGCAGTTATATCGCCTCGCGGATGTGTTCCGTATTATTAATACATCGAGGTGAATTTATAGCCGAACCTGGGAACGTCTTCAAGAGTATAATTAAACCATAAGTAAGAATTAAATATTGCAGAGATGGAATTTTCCTCATAAAAGTAATGTTTTCCGTAGGACTTGATTTGAATATATCTAGAAGTTTATAAATACGCCACAGCTGACGTTTCTGAACGCAAATAATTATACCGAGCAACTCGAAGCGGGTGCGTTTTTTTCCTCTCTTCTCCGTGTGGAGTAAATTAAACGCGTTGATCTGGGAGGTAGAGAGCAGGTGTGGCCTCTACGCTTATTACTGTTGTTCTTCCTCCCCCTGCATTGGTTGACGTCTCTCTTTATTGTACACTATGCGTTGCACTCCTGTGTGTTTTACATGTTTGTTTTACTGTACGCAATACGCTCCTGTGTTTTAAATGTCTTTTTTACAGTGTACGATATATTCGTGTGTTTTTGCGTATTTATTTTATACTTTCTGATACTCTCTTGACATGTCTCTTGTATAATATGCTTTAGTGTACAATATACCGTATTCTCAGGAAATATTTACATCTTATGGGATCGAATCCTCTCCGTTCCCTCAGTTGTTTACAGTAGTGTTGGTATGATTTCACGAGTCACTATTTATACGTATATATGTGATATATTGTTAATTATTTTGCTGTACAGAGAATCATATACTTTGATTTTTACGTGTCTTCATTGTACAGTGTGCCATATACCGTCTGACAATATGCCATATACTGTGTGATCTAAACGAGCCACTGATACAAAGGAATTCACATGGAGACAAAATAAAATGAGAGTTCTGCATATTTCAGTCTACTGAAGAGGGTCTCAGAGAAACTAAAATAGAGATAACTTTTTTCTATTGTATTGCCTTCACGCGGGTGCGTCATAGTGTCATATTTACATATTTTGAGCGCAAAATATACACTATGTAGGTATTATTAATATTATTTATCTTCCTTCATTCTATATTATATCCAAGGCTTTTTCGAAGTAACACAGATTAGGGCTAAAGGTTTGAAACCGATTAGATGAGGCATTCACAAATTACCACATGAAAACAATCATTGCAATTTTTTCACAATTTCAGTTCAATCTTTTTTTTATAATTATGATAATAAAGGTTTAAGGATTGAAGTCGAAAAAAAATGAATCAATTTAGTTATTGGATGAAAACCAGTTTGTAACTTTTCGTACCCAAACCAAAACTCCCGAAATGATCTGTAAACACTGACGGAAGGGCACATGCACTTTCCGTTCCGCCGTTAACATACACCAGCAGTAAAAGTTTGAAGCCGATCGGATAAGGCATTCTCAAGTTACGAACGAAAATATTGAGGAAGAAGATAAAAAAGGAGAAAGTGTACCTCCCATCTCTCTCGGGGATACATAATATGAAAGTTATGAATCAAGACTTACAATGACGTTACGGTTTCTTAGATCAATTTCTAAAGTAATTATTTTAATTTTTACGCATTAATTTCAAGTTTAATGATGGTCATGACGTGTCATATTTTCCTCCCTTTAGCTTACAAATGAAAATTAAAATGTTCTTGAAGGTACTCTTGAAGTGCTCTTGGATCATGTCTTTCCCTTCGTTGTGTATCACTGGTATACAGTACTGACAGGATGATGAATTAGACACATGTGCAACATCTGGGTATCTATACTTGTAGACGTTTCGCCCTCCAGTGGCTTTATTAACATACTACATGGACATAATTTGAAGACAGATATACAGCAGTCGATAGAGGATAAGATAAGTCCTTCAGTCTAGGAACAGGTGATGAGGGACTGATTATATATATATATATATATATATATATATATATATATATATATATATATATATATATAATATATATATATGTCTTAATATTATATCCATGTAATGTGATAAACATTTCGCCTCACAGTAGCTTCATCAGTCCAATACAAAGAAGACGGATTGATTGCATCGACTTCAGGCTAAGGGACGGATTACTTCAAACTCCTGATCTTCACCATTATTCTTCGTTATAAATTAGACACATATGCAACATTTGGGTATCTTTATTGAGGACACGTTTCGCCACACAGTGGCTTCATCAGTCCAATACAAAGTAGAAAGGTGTAAGGAGAGTAGGAGTTTTGAGGTAATCAGTCCCTCGGCCTCGAGTCGATGTGTTCAGTCCATCAATCTTGTAGAAAGTGAAGCCACTGTGTGGCGAAACGTGTCCTCAATAAAGATACCCAAATGTTGCATATGTGTCTAATTTATAACTTGTCGGTTCTCTGAACCATTCATCTACATTATTCTTCGTATGGACTGATGAAGCCACTGTGTGGCGAAACGTTTCCTCAAAGATACCCAAGTGTTGTACATGTGTCTAATTTATCAACTTGTCTGTTCTCCGAACCATTTATCTACGCCACTGGAGGGCGAAACGTCTACAAGATACCCAGATGTTACACATGTCTCCAAATCACTTTCCCTTCGCTGAATCGAACCTGTCTGCCTTCCATTCTCCACATGCTGTATGACCCTCTACGGGCTTGGCGCTTTCCCCCATGATTATAATAATTTTAATGGTGCTTGCAACCCTGGAATATAAACAAGTTTCCAGTCCGCTGACATATTGACACCTTCCATCTTGCTCATGGTAATACAAGGAGAGAGACGGGGAATTTATTCGCTATTCTTCGACCAAACAATAAACTATATAACATGCAGTTTATTCTTATTATTCTTTTTATAAGTTTTATCGTTTGTTTTTTTCACCCATCATCGTCCTTCTTGTTGGTTTGTTTCCGTGGTTTCTTGTCTTTGTTCTGTTAGCTGTTGTTGGGTGATGTCTGCCAGAATGCTGTAGACCTTTTGTGTTCTGTTAACTGTTGTTGATTGATGTCTGCCAGAATGCTGTTGACCTCTTGTGTACTGTTAACTGTTGTTGGGTGATGTCTGCCAGAATGCTGTTGACCTCTTGTGTTCTGTTAACTGTTGTTGAAGGATGTCTGCCAGAATGCTGTTGACCTCTTGTGTTCTGTTAACTGTTGTTGAAGGATGTCTGCCAGAATGCTGTTGACCTCTTGTGTTCTGTTAACTGTTGTTGAAGGATGTCTGCCAGAATGCTGTTGACCTCTTGTGTTCTGTTAACTGTTGTTGAAGGATGTCTGCCAGAATGCTGTTGACCTCTTGTGTTCTGTTAACTGTTGTTGAAGGATGTCTGCCAGAATGCTGTTGACCTCTTGTGTTCTGTTAACTGTTGTTGAGGGATGTCTGCCAGAATGCTGTTGACCTCTTGTGTTCTGTTAACTGTTGTTGAAGGATGTCTGCCAGAATGCTGTTGACCTCTTGTGTTCTGTTAACTGTTGTTGAAGTATGTCTGCCAGAATGCTGTTGACCTCTTGTGTTCTGTTAACTGTTGTTGAAGGATGTCTGCCAGAATGCTGTTGACCTCTTGTGTTCTGTTAACTGTTGTTGAAGGATCTCTGCCAGAATGCTGTAGACCTTTTGTGTTCTGTTAACTGTTGTTGATTGATGTCTGCCAGAATGCTGTTGACCTCTTGTGTTCTGTTAACTGTTGTTGGGTGATGTCTGCCAGAATGCTGTTGACCTCTTGTGTTCTGTAAACTGTTGTTGATTGATGTCTGCCATAATGCTGTTGACCTCTTGTGTTCTGTTAACTGTTGTTGGGTGATGTCTGCCAGAATGCTGTTGACCTCTTGTGTTCTGTTAACTGTTGTTGAAGGATGTCTGCCAGAATGCTGTTGACCTCTTGTGTTCTGTTAACTGTTGTTGAAGGATGTCTGCCAGAATGCTGTTGACCTCTTGTGTTCTGTTAACTGTTGTTGAAATATGTCTGCCAGAAGGCTGTTGACCTCTTGTGTTCTGTTAACTGTTGTTGAAGGATGTCTGCCAGAATGCTGTTGACCTCTTGTGTTCTGTTAACTGTTGTTGAAGGATGTCTGCCAGAATGCTGTTGACCTCTTGTGTTCTGTTAACTGTTGTTGAAGGATGTCTGCCAGAATGCTGTTGACCTCTTGTGTTCTGTTAACTGTTGTTGAAGGATGTCTGCCAGAATGCTGTTGACCTCTTGTGTTCTGTTAACTGTTGTTGAAGGATGTCTGCCAGAATGCTGTTGACCTCTTGTGTTCTGTTAACTGTTGTTGAAGGATGTCTGCCAGAATGCTGTTGACCTCTTGTGTTATGTTAACTGTTGTTGAATGATGCCTGCCAGATTCAGTGTAAGTTTAATGGTATCGCAAAATATGATCATTTAGTCGAGTCGACTGAACCTAAATACCTATTTACTGCTATTTCAACAAGGGCATCAGTGTCCAAAACTGTCCATAGGTCTCACCCTGCTTGTGAAGCGACCCACATCAGTCTACTAACACCCAGGTACCTGCATGAACAGGAGACAACAGGCTCTCTAGATACCAGCTGTCTGCTGACATTCTACTGTAACAGCTGCCTGCTATCATTCTACGTAACAGCTGTCTGCTATCATTCTCCGTAACAGCTATCTGAAAATGCTGATGTAGCAGCTGTCTGCTCACGCTACTATAACAGCTGTCTACTAACATTCTACTGTAACGTCTTCAAGGCTGAAGGATTATTACTATCTTCTTCTTTCACTACTTCTGTTGTCTCCAGTATTTGTCACCTCTGTAATTCGACTGAAGAAGCCTAATGAGAAGGCGAAACGTCTCTGCAATAAAGATACCAAACTGTTGCGTATGTCTTATTCATCTTACTTTATTGGTCTTCCTGGGTACTGAGTTCCGAATCTGTTATCCCGTCAGGATTCTAATCTGAGGGGAAAGGGGTGAGGGGAGGTGGTGTTAAAAATCGTAATAGGATCAACAAATAACAGAAATTGTCTTTCAGAACCTATGATAGTCGGTATATATGTGAAATT
This sequence comes from Cherax destructor, assembly GCA_009830355.1. Classification (NCBI taxonomy): domain Eukaryota; kingdom Metazoa; phylum Arthropoda; class Malacostraca; order Decapoda; family Parastacidae; genus Cherax; species Cherax destructor. The sequence goes on along the minus strand of WNWK01000060.1, from coordinate 773,768 downwards.
TCTGAATTAACCATTCCTTGATTTTTTTTTCTGCAGCTATCGTGTTTTCGTGATCATTGGTTAATTTAATAGTGAAAATTAACCATTCCACGAAAAAAAATGAGTATAGGGGGACTTTATCCCCCTGGCTGATCCTCCCGTAGCTAAGCTACTGCTGCCTCTTAGCGTTGTATTCCCCAGATGTAGTTCTACGACTTCTTTGGTTCGGTCATACTTCCTCTTGAAACTGTGTATGTTGTCTCATTCCACAGCCTGCCTACTTGGTACGACTCTTGTAGGTGCGTTTCGCTCATGCTCTCCGCGCACGTTTCGAGTCATTTGCTTATATTGATATGACGGAGCACAGCCTGCCTTCCCTGCCTTCTAATTCCTGTTCCCTCTTTCTCCAGTCTTTTTTCTTCCCTTTCCCATTTCTTTCAACAACTTTATTCACCTTTCTTTTTTTGGTCATCCTCTTTTTCTCTTAATCTGTGTACTATTTTCCCTTTCTTTATCTCCTTTTTCCCCCTTCCTTTTCGCCATTTCTTTAATTCATTCAGTCTCCTCTTCTTCCTCCCCATCTATTTCCTTATCTTCCTATCTCCTTTATCCTTACATCTACACTGGTCCTCGTTCTCCCTCCTCTTCTCGCCCTCCTCGTCCTCATAGCCCCTATTCGTCCTCATAAACCTCCTCGCTCCTCTCCCAGTCCTACTTCTCATCTTTATCTCCTCATCCTTCTCGTCCTCTTCGTCCCCTAATCGTCCCCCTCTCCTGGAAGGACCTATACTAAAAATGGAGTGGTAATGTTGGTGCCTCGAGGCCATAGAAGCAGTTTCCTGCCCCCAGTCTTGGAGTCCCCTCCTCTTCCTGCATTCCTTTATATACTCTTTGATCCTCTTTATTATTGACATTGGTAATACTATTCATCCTACGTAATACTCTTGAACCTACGTAATACTATTGATCCTACATACTACTATTGATCGTACGTATTACTATTGATCCTACACACTACAACACTCTTGATTTTAGATAATACTATTGATACTACGTACTCCGCACTGCCCGAAATGCACCTCATGCTAGGGGCTTTCTTTTGTAATTAACAATGTTTTATAACATATGAAACTACATTACCTGTATATTGCAGAAAAGAAATGAGTACATTATTATTATTATTATTATTATTATTATTATTATTATTACTAATACACACTACTCTTGATCCTACGTACTCCTCGTGATCCTCCCTACAGAATTCAGTCGTTTCTTATTCGTTACAGATTTTTTCCATTGTTTACATAAACTTGGAGTGTCAGAGTCGGTCTACCATGTCATTAACGAAACGTCTTTGAGAAGGACTGTGTATAATTCCCAGCAGAGGTTAGGCAGACATGCTGGAAAGTTTCCTGCAGAGGTTGAACACACATATGCTGGAACGTTTTCGCCAGGGACTGACCAAATGTATTGGACATTTTCAACTCAGGTTGGACAAACACTTGAGAGACAATGACTGTATAAACATGAATTACTTGGCATCAACACTAGACCCTCTTCAACTCCCTTGATTCTGATATATATCTAATACGTTTTGGACACTTTACCTTCGGAAGAACACTCAACATTACGGTCACTTAACAAGACTATGGCTGGCGAAATGCTTGTTGCAGAGCAGTCCGATGCTATAGACAACGTTTCGCTCTGAAGACAGCAACATGTCATGTCTTGATAAAGCTCTAATACCGAGCGAAACGCCATAAAAGACGTTTACTCCGCAGCAAATCTTTTTCTACTACACTTATGGGCAATATCTGCCATTGTACCATACTTGTGGGCAATACATGCCATCCTACAATACTTGCGGGCAACACCTGCCATCCTACAATACTTTCGGGCAACACCTGCCATCCTACCATCCTAGTAACTAACACCTGCCATCAAAAATAACAGGCTCGTGCCAGTGTGGAATGCAGTTAACCTCTCAAATTATATACTGCACTGACAGCAAAAGATATATTATTAAGGAGTCTATATTGTTGTTAAAAAAGATTATGGCGTATATGCATCTGTAGAACGTGTAAAAAAGATACCTCAATTTGCATACTGTTAGGACACCGTTTGTGACACATGGCGTATTGTCTTGAAGAAGCTGTTATTAGCATACTCGAATCACAGTCTAACATAGCAACTTATCCTCATGTTGCTGTGTTATTTTCTCTTACGTGGTTACAAATGTTAATTTCTGAACGGTACGATAAACTTGCCAATGCTCATTTCTTTAGGTTAAGTTAAATTGGGTTGGGTAAGCCTTTGAAATCGTTCTGGGTTTCGTAATTCTGTGAAATCGTTTATTAGGTTGCATAGATGTTTTAAAACTGTATATTTAACCGCAAATAAGTAAATTAAAGCACCGTCAACGACGCGTTTGGCACACATTAAAACGTTAAAAGCTACATAACACGATTGTAAACAAACCGCGGAACAGGTGGGATTTGAACCCATGGCGAGTCCTAAAACTACAGGCCTGGGTTCAAACTAAACCGGCTCCGTGGTTTCTTAAGTAAACAGACGTTGCCTAACTAATCACGAAACTATAGAATCAAGCCGTAGAATCAAACTATGTTGATATGAAGGCAACATTCTGGCCAAACATCACCATATTCATATCTCAGATAACATTCAAAACGTGCAAGAAGAATATCTATATTGTATTCACACTTCTAATAGTGCGAATGGGAAGAGTAGCTCTATTTCCTAGTATTAAGAGCCCTTCAGCATTTAGGGCCACCATGAAGGGATGCGTTGGGGCGGGGTAGGTGGGGAGGTCAGGATTAATTAATAGATTCTTCTAGGAAAGATTTTTTTTTTGACTTTGGTTTATTCAAATACATTAAACACCGGAAACAAATAAATAAAATAAAACAAATAAAATAAAATAAATAATGTAAAATATAGATCGTGTCGAATCGGGCACAGCCGACCCGACACGATCTTCATCTTTCTCCATTAAAATTACAGACTAAGAGCCTTTATATTTAATCTCATTTAAAAGCACAAGTTGAGACTCTCAGGAGTCGACTAGCACCTAGGTACCTAGGTAAATAGGTACCTGTTTTTCTAGGTAAATAGGTACCTGTTTACCTAGGTAAATAGGTACCTGTTTACCTAGGTAAATAGGTACCTATTTACTGCTAGATGAACAGGGGGAGTTAGGTGTGAGGGGACTTGCCAATATTCTCCACCTTTCCTGGGATAACGCCGAACTTAACACTGATCTACGAGGCAGCTTTTTCTGATCTGCGCTGACGGACATTCAACGTGTATCACACACTCTTAATGTGGGATGTAGACGTTGATTAAGAGTGTGTGGACAAAAAACAAAAGTATGTAGAGCACTCTTTTATTTGGACAACGTTTCGCTATAGGTAGAGACTTCTCAAGTAGAGCGAAACATTGTTCAAATAAAGGATTGTCGTGCATTCTTGTGTTTTTTGTCCTCGCACCTATCGTTGTTACGCTCTCCAACCACGCTAATTATTTCAACGCCTGTACATTCATCAGCAGAAAAGTGTCAACATTGTACGCGTCCTGCTCATTGACAAGAGTAAGAAACCTCTTATTATTTCTCCCAAATGGATTTTCCTGCGATCTTGCCTGTCTTCGGAAATGCCTTGAGTGTTTTTCAGCGTTTTTATACACGTTCGAGAGGTTCATTTCTATGCAAGGCTGTCAGTGGCTTGGCTTTCTAATATATTGTCGTTTCCTGTGTTGACACCAAGCACCCTGGCATCCTGGACACACTAGGAAGTTACATGGAAAATAGCATCCTAAATTCGGAGATGGAAAGTGATTCCCTTCTAGTACTCTCTAGACCAGGGGTGGGCAATTAATCTGGCTAGCGGACCACTTCATGAAACGTGGTTACACTTCAGGGGAAATACTTAATATAGATACAAATACATATCAGTGCAAAGTAAAGCCTTGTATATGTAGATATAAGTCAGTATTTACATAAAGTCAGTATTTACATAACTGATTTTGGTAAATAAAGAAATAAAGAGTTTTTTGGTAAATAAATACATCCCTTAGCTTTCTCTCTCGTTATTAATACTAATGATAATACAAATGCAAATATTAATACTAGAATTACTAGAAACACACAGTCAAGATACAACATAATTAATACTTTAAGTTCATCAACGTAATTGAAAAGGATCGTTCTCTTTGGCTAATATTTTTCCCTCTAGACATTGTCTTTATCCGTAGCTCAAGAGGTGGTGGCAAGGTGGAGTTCTGCTGTTTGGGCTCTCCATCTCCCACTTAACAATGATCAAAGCACTTTTTTACTCCTGTTGATAAATGCAATATCATACCACAGAAATAATCTGGCGGACCAAATCTGACCACATCTTGCTCACTATTCTAGACTAAATATGGAGGTAAAAGTAACTATTGTTTTGCAATTTCCTAGTGTGTGAAAGATTATTTTTCTAGTAATTCTCTAGTGTGTTTAGATTAATAAAACCCCATCCCCCATCTTCAGTTAAACTCCTAGTATAACCCCTAACATATCTCCCTTTAAAAATACATGAGTAGAGTTGCAGAGTAGAGATGGTGTTCCCACTTTTGTTTAATAATTATAAACATTCAGAACTAAGTATAGGTTAACCAGTATCACAATCATATCCCCATCTCGCATCTTACCCCTCATAGCCAACCTTCTTTTTAATGGTAATTACCATTTCAGTTTCTTCCCCAGTGGTCTTAGGACAGTTCTTCAAGACGGGTGATTATGTCATTACCCCAGAGGGTGGTGGTGACAGGCGGAAGTAGGCGTGGGGACAGTAACTTCCTCCACTCTCAACTCTACCTCTTGCACTCCACTGCTCTTTCCTTTTGCTCCAATCAGTTTTTTCCTTAATTTATTCCAATCTACTTCATTACATCAGTTCAATCCATCCCCTAACTCTTATCACGCAAATCCTGGTGCCCTGCTGTACCTCTTTCTCAACTCCCACATTAACACCTACAAACACACCACCGTCTTAGTCGATCCAACACTTTTATATGGCTTGTTGGACCACTCATTCATGCATACTTTAAGTCTCTTTCCTCCCACCCTGCATCCTCCTCCCACCCTGCATCCTCCTCCCACCCTGCATCCTCCTCCCACCCTGCATCCTCCTCCCACCCTGCATCCTCCTCCCACCATGCATCCTCCTCCCACCCTGCATCCTCCTCCCACCCTGCATCCTCCTCCCACCCTGCATCCTCCTCCCACCCTGCATCTTCCTTTCACCTTCTTCAGTTACAGAGTTGTCAGGAAGTGGAATAGTCTGTTATTAAGTAATGTAGTGGAGGCAGGATCCATACATAGCTTTAAGAAGAGGTATGATAAAGCTCATGGAGCAGGAAGAGTGACCTAACAGTGACCAATAAAGAGGCGTTGCCAGGAGCTGTGAATCGACCCCTGCAACCACAACTAGGTGAGTACAACTAGGTGAGTACACACACACACACACACACACACAGGCTGGGTATCAGTCACATGTGAGATTAATGAGAGTCTCCGAGGGCCACTATATTGTGTCTTCGATCCTCTGTCCCCAAGTCCCCAGCAGCCATCACAGCCGCCACTACACTGTCCCCCGCCGTCCCTGCGGTCCCCGCCGTCTCTACGGTCCCCACCGACGCCACTGTAGTCGACGTCCCCAATGTTCCCTCTCCCTCCTCCTACGATCCTCATTTATTTCATTTTCTATAGATGTGGTCAGCCCAGCTAACGTAATAAGTATGTGTAATAGAATTTGATGTAAATGGTTAGATAACTGACAAGTTGAAAAATTAGACACTTGTGCAGCATTTGGGTATATTTATTCTGGAAACGTTTCGCCCGCCAGTGGCTTCTACAGTCCCGGAGGACGCTGTAGTGTCAGGCACGATGGGGTAGACTTGATTTTTAGGGGAAAGGAGCTAGAGGTGAGAGATATGACATGATTCTAAGGTGAGGTGAGGAGTTGAATATGACTTCTAGGGGAAATGAAGCCAGGGGTGAAGAAACCATTGGCTGGCGAAACGTTTCCTCAGTAAAGACTCCCAAATGTTGCACTAGAGTTATGCCTGTGGAGGCGAGGTGCAGTCCCTAGTCCCACCTCTTAGCCTTCAGTCAATGTGGTACCTCGGCACACTAACACCTCCCAACTAGAACAATTATGTAAGTGTATTTTTGTAAGTGTTTTTGTAAGTGCATTTTTTGGAGGTCTGAAACGGATTAATCTAATTTACATTATTCCTTATGGGAATAAATTCGTTCGGTATCGGCACTCGAACAGCCTTCTGGAACGAATTAAGTTCGTAACCCGAGGTACCACTTCGTTAATTAACGGCCTCTTGAGGCAGATCACATCTACTCCTTGAACTCTGCAGTGTCTCTCCACCAGCATATCTAGATTACCCTATTTATTTAGGCCTGTTTAAGTGTGAAAAATGACACTGGCCTAGAGCCTAAGGGACTGGACTTGTTTTTCCTTCGAATAAATCTGAAAAAAAAGTTCTTTTAGAAGCAGACAACGAGAAATTAGGTTAGTCAACCAGACGAGAGACTAGTTCACAGGTACCTCCAGACTCACCGTGTGTTAGTTACCATTTTGTCCTAGGCACATGTCGATTAGACACTAGGCCTGTTGTATGTGTGTGTGTGTGTGTGTGTGTGTAAGGAAACACTTCGAAATGTTTCCGCCCCGCCGAGAATCGAACCCGGGCCCTCCGTGCGTGTCTGTATCTCTCTGTGTCTCTCTGTGTGTGTCTGTGTCTCTGTCTCTCTCTGTGTGTGTCTGTCTCTGTGTGTGTGTGTGAGTCTCTCTCTGTGTGTCTCTGTGTCTTTCTGTGTGTGTCTCTGTGTGTTTCATGTGTGTGTGTGAACAACTACGTTCGTGGATATCTACGTTAGTGGATAACTACGTTCCTGAACATCTATGTTCCAGGACAAATACTTTCCAGGACAACTACCAAACCATTTAAATAATATATATCAAAAAGCATTAATCCATACTAAAAATATCATCCACTCATCTTCTTCTTCCTCCTCCTCCTCCTCCTCCTCCTCTTCCTCGTCCTCTTTCTCCTCCTCCTCCTCCTCCTCTCTCCTTCTCCTCCTCTTCCTCCTCTTCTGCAGTAGAACACGTCTGAGAGTTTCTATTTTTTACTGCTGAAAGACCATTGTAAGCCCCGGAAGCCCCGTCAACGGCTTGTCATATCCCACTTGGAGAAAATAACAGAGAATCGAATCTTATGATGGATGGGGTCCCACTGAGTTGGTTTTTATGACTTATTGTTTTTTTTTCAACAAGTTACCAGGTCTTTCCTTCTTAACACTGGGGCTGTTAACACAGTTAAAATGGTTATATATATATATGAATAAAATGCATGTTTAGTATTTAAATTCATCTTTGTATTATTATTATTATTATTATTATTATTATTGTTATTATTAATTATTATTAATTGCTGCAAACACTATCGCCTCTTTACGAATAACATGCATGTTTAGGTATTTATATTCATCTATCTATATTATTATTATTATTAATTGCTACATGTACTACCAGTTCTACTACTGTGATAATAACTGCCTTATCAAATCTCAAATATATGTGTGGGTGAGATAAAATATATAAATAAATAATTATGTATGTATGTATGTATGTACGTACGTATGAGGGGGTAATCTTGTGTGTGTACGACATTTCAGTCACCATCGGATAAGACTGTACACGATACACAGTAACTCACTCAATCTACATGCCCCCTGTCTTCATTTTCCTGCCCTCTCTACTTCCCCTACAATACGTCCTCCAACCCTGCCACATCCCTTCTCTTTCCCTCTACCTCCTCCTTGCCCTACCACCCTGCTGCCTCATCTGTCACATCTTCTCGCGTCCTACACACCCTGCATCCTCCTGAACGTCCCTCCTGAACGTTCCTCCTGGACGTCCCTCCTGAACGTTCCTCCTGACTTCGTCCAATTCTCCAATCAAAGTCTTTTTGTGTTGTGTCCTGACTTAGCCTTGATTACAAGTACTTCTGGCAGTTAGGTATATAGACAGATGATGATTCACCTATCTCTCGACTGAAGAAGCCTACCGTGTAGGCGAAACGTTTCAATAATAAAGATGGCCAACTGTTGCACATGTGTCTTACTCATTCAACAAACTAGCTCTTGCATTATAGCCACTATTTAACTACCTTGCCTACATTGCTATGTTGTAACTACCTTGCCATGGTATAGTTCTTGCCCTTATGTTTTATGTAATGAGTAGCTTTTACCCTCATTACCAGAGTATAACAACTTCATGTGCTCATTATCATGACAATACCTCTTGCCTTCATTATCATGACATAACTTCCTCCTGTCCTCATTACCATGATCTAACCTCCTCTATTCTTGACTGACGTGGTATACGTATCTCTTTTCTGTAATTCTATCGGATTAGTTACTACATTTACACTAAGAATCTTTTCAAACCTCCTCACCCCTCCCTAGAAGTAAGGACCTGCCTTGTAAGGACTTGCCTTGTATGGGCCAGTAGGCCTTCTGCAGTGTTCCTCCATTCTTAAGTCATATTCAACCCAACACCTCTGGTTCATTCCTAAAAATCAAGTCAAACTCGCCATTAATCACTTTATCATTAGAATTAAGTCAATTCCCTCACCACTGGCTCCTTTCCCTTTAAAAATCATGTCCACCCCTTCTTCTCTGACACTACAGCGTCCTCCGGGACATGTACCTCCCGAGGCACACTCCAGAGGCACTCCCTCAGTAAGACAAACAACCCGAGTCAATAGGTGGAGTGCCAAATAACAATGAAATAGAAGTCAATACCCGGACTGGTGCCTGTGCATTATGGAGCAGACGTCTCTATCGGGGATCTTTGTCCGCCCCTCACAATGAATCATTCAGCGCTCCGCTCAAGAGGAGCTGGCTGGGGCCCAGAGTTGGCTCCACCCGCGACCCCTACTGTGCAAGTCGAGGCTGAAGAAGATAGGGGTGGCGGGGGACTTGCGGAGACGAACAGGGCTAGCAGGTAAGAGAAAGGGACATGGAAGGTGCATAGAAGACGTTTGGAAGATAAGAGGATGGTGCTGGAAAGTAAAAGGAGCTTGGGAGTTTGAAAGTGAAGGGAAGGTAAAAGGAGCTTGGGAGTCCTTGAAAGTGAAGGGAAAGGTAAAAGAAGTTTGGGAGTTCTTGGGAGTCAGTATGAGGAGGTACGGAGCTGAAAATTAGGAAGAAGAAAAAAAAAACTGGAAGATAGAGAAAGAAAGATCTAGGACTGAGGCTGTAAGATTTAGGAAGGTGGTTGGAAGATGAAAGAGAGGGACTGATCCTTGAATGGAATTCCTCGAAGTTGAAGGAGGGATGCAGGAATTGAGATTCTAAAAGACTGAGCGTAAGGAAGATTTGCAAGTATACAACAGTGCAAGGAGAAAGAGGGACACAAAAATAGACTTTGTAAAAGAAATGGAGGGGAAGAAGAATTAGAAAGAGAATGAGAAGAGGGAGAGGAAAGAGGAGGAAGGTTAGGAGAATGAGAATCAGAAGAGGAGGATGAAGGAAGTAAAAGAAAGGAACGGAGGAGGAAGAAGAGTAGCAGTAGTATTAACAAGGAAGAGAGCAGAGCTCCTTAGCATTGAGCTGCAATCTCTGGGAGAGGATTAGGAACTAAGGTAGACACGAAGGAGATGGAGAGCGAGCATAGGTGGAGGAAGGACTCGAGAGGTTCAAGTAGGATCTGTAAAGAGTACAGGAAATGAAAGGGGAATCTGAACCGGAAATGAGAGGTTCAGAGGAGGATAAAACTTCTGGAAAGAGGAGAAACAGCTGAGATGTAAAAGAGAGAGAGTGCTGGAAAGTGAAATACGATACCAGGAAAATGTAAAGAAAAGGAACTGGAAAGGGTAAGAATGGGGCCAGAAAGTGCAAGAGAGGGCTGGAAAGTGTATAGAGAGAGAAGGTAACTGGAAAGTCAAATGTCTCTTTAAATGCTCTAGTTTAACATAATTTTTCACGAGTAACAAAATGAAAACCATTATGACTCACGAAATCGTAATGACACGATTGCAAACAAACCACATACCACGGGTGGGGTTCGAACCCGCGGTCAGAGAGTCTCAGAACTCCAGACCGTCGCGTAAGCTCAGCGGCGTTCGTCTGAATGGCTTCATTATGTCTTCACCGATTCTGGACCTCTTGCTGGAAACTGTGAGAGGGGACTGGAAAGAAACAGAAGACACCTGAAAGGGTAAAAAGGGACGTGGAAAGCGAAACGGAGAACTGGAAATGAAAGAGGGGCGGGATGAAATTGAAATAGGCCACGGAAAATTAAAAAAAATGGCCGGGATGGGAAAGGAAAAGGTAGATAGAAAGTTCAATACTTTATCGGAAAAGTGAAAGAAAAGGTTGGAGAGCGAAATAGGATGGAAGAGTGAACAAGAAACCTGGAAAATGAAACAGAGACTTGGGAGGAAAAAACAGGAAAAAAGGTTATAAACTAAAACAGGAAGGGAGGAAAACAAAGGCTGGAAAGGGAAATATAAAATCATTGAAACGGTGAAATAATGGAACCGATAAGTTGAAGGGATGGAAAGGGATAATAAGGGAGGAAAGTAGGAGAAAGGGAATTTAGTGAGGCAGGGAGGAGAGAATATAAATGAAATGGAATAAGCCAAGCAGACAGAATGTCGACAAGTAGAAAGCAAATGAAGGTAAATGAAAAGGGAGGGAGAATGAAACAGGAATAGATAGAAAATGAAAATAAGGGAGGGAGAGGGAGTGATGGAGAGGATATTGAGGGAGAGAGGTAAGTAGAAAGTAAAGGAAGGGGTGGGGAGAAGACAAGATAAAGAGTGGGAGGTATGGGGAGAATTGGAGAAAGTGAGGGAGGAAGGGGAGAGCTTGCAAAAGAAAACCTGAAGAGATGAACTTAAAGGGGAAGATGTGGTATGGGGTGAAATAGTGGGGATGGAGTTGGCCAGGATAAGAATGGGGGAGGGAGGAGGGGGTTCTGGGCAACATAAGCAAACATGGAACAGTGGATAACGAGTGGGGGAAGAGGGAGGGTTCAGACACCATAAACAGTGGGCAGCAAAATGATGGGGTGTATACAGGAAAAGAAACAACATTGTGCATTGTTCAGTTTGACACATTATTATTATTGTTAATATTATTATTAGTGTTATTGTTATAATTATTATTGTTAATATTTTTATTATTGTTAATATTATTAAGTTGAAAGTCTGTAGGAGTTATCGAGGAAGAGGATAGCTCCACTTCCTCGAATCAAGAGTCTTTTATCAGCATCAAAGCTTCCCTTTGAAGGGAACTAGAGAGGAAACTAAGAGTAGATGAATTTATGTGACGAGACGAGTGATTGAACAGGAGAGTAAGTGAGAGATAATAAAGAGACGGACACACACACACACACACACACACACACACACACACACACACACACACACACACACACACACACACACACACACACACACACCTCTATCAACTTACAAACTGTGATACACAGCTTAAAAAGCGAGAGAACAATTTACAAAAGCAAGAGAAAGGTATGGAGATGACTAGAAAAATACACAGAAACACGTCTTCTCATGTTTCTGAAGGCTGAAAGAATATCACACAGCTAAAACTGGAAAAAAAAACTTCCTGGAACGAGAACGAATGTAATACTAATGTAAGCAGGGGAGAGAAGGAAAGCGTAGATGACATCAAAGATAATGGGAGATAGAGAGCAAGAGAGAGATAATTAAGAAAAGGTCTAGAGTGGAGCTGGAAGAGAAGGGTACAGCAACAAAGATATGGGAGATCCAGAATGTAGCGAAGTGATTAGTCGATCTAAAAGATGACAGGAAATTAATATTTACGACAGAGCCATAAAAATGTAGGAGCTTAAAAGGGGGAGATGAGAGGGGAGGCGCATTGAAGTGGAAGTTTACTGTCTTATTTTGTGTTTGTGAGTGTTATCGATGTTATATTCGTGTTTTGTTAGTGTACTCAATGTTATATTCTTGTTTGTGAGTGTGTTCAATGTTATGTTTGTGAGTGTGCTTGATGTTGTATTCATGTTTGTGAGTGTTATCGATATTATATTAATGTTTTGTTAGTGTACTCAATGTTATATTCATGTTTGTGAGTGTATTCGATGTTATATTCATGTTTGTGAGTGTACTTAATGTTATATTCATGTGTGAGTGAACTTTATGCTATATTCATGAGTGTGGTATCAATGTTATATTCAGGTTTGAGAGTGCACTCAATGCTGTGAATGCACTCAGAGTTGATTGCGTTCTTAAGAGTGTACTCAGAGCTGCATGTATGATTGTGTGTATACTTCGAGTTGTATAGTTGTTCGTGTGTATACTCAGAGTTCTATTCGACGAATTTTGCTTTCTGGTCTCCGACTCTTTACTTCAATTACCTAGTTAAACCTAAGTCGTACTTATGGCTGAAAAAAAAATTCTAGACGTATTTTGGCTCATCGTCTTTCACCTCCATCAATACCCTGTTGGTTCCCCATCTCTGCCTTGCAGATTATTGAGTGATTCATCATCTCTCTCTAGTTCTCTAGGGTCGTTAGGTTTAGTCCCTCAAGGCTCTCCTTGTAAACCTACCTTCTTAACACAGGAACAAGTTTTATTGCATGATGCGTTTGCCTCAAATTGTGAAGATGAAACGTTATCATCATACAATGCATAACTAACATTGTCTCTTGTTTATTTCCAACTACATAGGTTCTGGTGTTACTAAGTGTGTGCGTGTACTCACTTGTATGTGGTTGTAGAGAGCGTGTTATAGCTCATGTGTGTGTGTGTGTGTGTGTGTATTATGTATGTATGTATGTCTGGTCTAGCTGCTCAGCATTCAACATTGTCCTGATCACCCGAGTTACTTCTTCTCCTCCTCCTGTTTCTTCGTGCCTTCTTTGCCTCTTGGTAAATTGTAAGAAATATCGCATTTGTTGTTGTTCACACTCCCTCTCTGGTCTCTGTAATGATAGGTAATAAATCTCGTAATATAGGCGGCTCTGTCTGTGACAGCTCTGCAGGGAGGTGTTGGGGGATATAATCCACGGAACTTGAACAGATATAACTCAGATGTCTTAATTTATCTTAAGGTGCTTCTTAACAATGCGGTATGTACTCTATTTTTCTTGTTACCTCTTTATATGCGCCTCACCTTTGACAGTATACAAATCTACATTCTGTAGTTTCAGCTTCACTTTGTTCCAAGACTTATTCAGCAGCACTCTTCTTCAGGCTAAGGGACTGACCACCTCGTAGCTACAGCTTCGAAGGTGATGGACTGATTACTGCTTCTGCTGCCTCCTCTGTATTCGACTGAAGAAGCCTACTGTGTAAGCAAAACGTTTCGGAATAAAGATACTTAACTGTTGCACCTGTATCTTACTATCAGCCTCTTTAAATAATAATCTTAGTATTTAACAATTACTAGTAAGAATGAGGTAATTATCTCATTCTCTACAGCTATTCCATTTATACCGCCTAAACTGTCTTACCCAATCAGTTATTCCAAGTATAATTACATACGATTTCTTTTAAAGAAACACTTCCTAGGAACTCATGAAATAGAATTATTGAAAGGCTTAATTGTATCAACTTTAATGAGTGGATACCACTGGTAATTATGAAAAATAAATAATTAGAACACTCGACAGGGAATGGCTCACTAGGTTACTTCAAAGACGGTTGTTAAAATTTGTCACCCACAAAATCCACTTTTTTTAACCACATTCATTAGGGACCTCAGCGAATCACATATTTACTCCTTTTGCCTCTAGGATATACTGAGAAGATTTCCTGGCTCTACTCATCGTTCAAGTCTCCAAGACCCTTCGAAATCACTAAGACTCTTTCCTGTCTTACGACAGTTCATCCTCACTAATCAACACTCGTTCAGAGACAGTGGGAATTTCTAATGCTTGTGATCCCTTTTATTTTGAAATGGCCAAATTGAGTTAATGTTGACAGTGGTGTTTTAACTGTTTGGACTCTAATGCATTGTCATTAAGCGGTATGAATTAGAAACTTGTGCAATATGGGCAATATTTGGGTATATCGTGATTTTGGCAACGTTTCGCTCTCCAGGAGCTTGACAAAGCTCCTGGAGAGCGAAACGTCGCTTAACATATTGTCGGTAATTCTACCAACATTATTACAAAATCTTTCATTCTGGCAAATCATTCACCTCTATGCCCTCGTAAAGCCGAGAAAAATACACTAAAATATATAAGATTACGTTATTCATAAGTGCGCTCTTCAATAAAATTTTAGTACAGGTATTATACAAATTACCTGTATTTACGTAATAATGAGTCATAACGTTAATTGCATATTATTTAGTTATCTAATTTGCTCACAATGAAGTGCATTAAACTAGAGCATCAATCTCTTCAACTATTCTTGCAAGCTAAGTCTTTCTACGGTCTATTTCCACTGATAGTTCTTCTCGTTAGCTATACGTCACTGCAGAAACACACACACTCGACCCCTGCAACCACAATTAGGTAGGTGAGTACAGGTAGAAGAGGTGTGATAAAGCTCATGGCGCAGGGAGAGTGACCCAGTAGCGGCCAGTGAAGAGGCGGGGCCAGGAGCTATGAATCGACCCCTGCAACCACAACTAGGTGAGTACAACTAGGTGAGTACAACTAGGTGAGTACACACATGACTAGATTTCCTCTGGCAGATCATTTAAGTAAATCAGAAACAGTAATGGTCACAGCATGAATCTCTGGGGTACTCCACTGTTTACTCTCGCCCATCTTGATGCCTTAACTCATACAATTACTAGTTGCATTTTGTCATTTGTGTACTCATACGGTGCCCTGTGGCCTGGTGCCAAAAGCTTTCTCTTCACACTGTGAGTTTCCGGGTTCGATTCCCGGAGGAGTAGAAACATTGGGCGTGTTTCCTTACACCGGTTGTCTATGTTCACCCATCAGTAATAATGGGTACCTGGGTGTTAGTCGACTGGTGTGGGTCGCATCCTGGGACAAAACTGACCTAATTTGCAAGAAATGCTCTGCATAACAAGAGGCTTTCTATGTAGTAGTATGTCATTGATGTCAGCTAGGCCTGTATACCTTATACAAGTACTTGTAGAAATATAAATATTTATTTATATTTATTTATTTATGGATCAACTGGAGTGTTCTTGTCACCGCTGCCTACTCCTAGTGTGTACATTAGTCTGTTAGGGATGCTAAGTTTTTTTTTGTTGCAATCCAGTAATGGGGTGTGTGTTTACTCACCTATATGTGGTTAAAGGCGTCGATTCACAGCTCCTGGCTGTGTGTGTGTTTATCTAGTTTAATTTGAGAGTATTAAGCTCCGACTCTTAAGGACTGTCTAATGTGATCTGGCTCTGTTAGTTTATTCCCCTTCTTACGACGCCGTCACTTGCCCTTGTCTTGTACCTGTAGCAGTGTTCCTTTGTTTTGGTTACGCCCTTCCTGAATATTTTGGTTTATTCTTCTTTCCCTATTCCCTGGATCTTGTATATTGCGATCATGTCTCCTCATTTTTTCTTTGTTCTCCTAGAGAAATGAGGTTTAAAAGTGCGTTCACTTTTCCTAACTTCTGTTCCTTATTAGAGCTGCCAGCCTGATGACAAATCTCCCTACTTTACCTGGGTTATTTTAAGCAGAGGGGCTCCACTCCGGAGCTACATACTCGAGAACTGATCTTGTGTATGTTATTAATAAAACTGAAGCATTTCTTGTTCAGATTCGTAAAGCACTTTAAAATATAAGACGACTGAAAACAAACCACGGAACGGTCTGGACTGGAGTTTCAGAACTCACTTGCCAGGGTTCAACCCCCACCCGTTCTGTGTTTTTTTAATATATGTAATGACACTGGTATAAATCTTGGTAACTGATACTGACAAATGACACTTGAGTAAATACTAGGATATATTTATTAGAAAACGTTTCGGTCCTGAGACCTTGGTCAAGGTCCCAGGACCGAAACATTGTCTAATAAATATGTCCTGGTGTTTGCTCACGTGCCTTATTAAACCATTTAATGACACTAAACCCGTATGGTTCACATAGCACTAGGTAAACCGGAGACTTGATCTTACAGTACTGCCTCATGTTAATCTGGCTAATTATTCTGATGGTATTAAGTTCGTTTTCTCCAGAGACTGCCTAATTATGATGCTTACTTGCAAAGGTTTTTTTTTTTTTTTAATTTTTATTTTGTGTTGGTGTGAGTTATTCAGGCAGATGCTGTACAGCCTCTGCTCTCCCCTTGCCATTGTCAGTTTTCATTACTTAGCATCTGCTTCCCCTGACTTCTAATAAGACCTTTTTTTATTATTCCTGCATTCTTTTTTTAGATTGTTTTGTAGTTTTGCTCAAGGATTCTTCGCTTTTTATTTTCCTTATTAGCTTTTGTTTAATAGTGCGTTTAACATTTCTGTATTGGTGTCAAAACTGTTTATCCTCTTGGTGAATCATACATTTCCCGAGTTTTATATGCTCAACTATTTGTGGTTGCAGGGGTCGATTCATAGCTCCTGGCCCCGTCTCTTTACTGGTCGTTATGTGTGTGTCTGTACTCACCTATATGTGGTTGCAGGGATCGAGTCACAGCTCCCGTGTGTGTGTACTCACTAGGCCTGTTGTATGTGTGTGTGTGTGTGTGTGTGTGTGTGTGTGTATGTATGTGTGCGTGCGCACGCCCGCGCGTCTAGTTATGCTTGAGAGTTGAACTCCAGTTCCCAGGTTTGTGTGTGTAACGTACACCTGACTGGGGTAGTACGCAGCTTTCTATCCCCCTGAGATTAACAGTATCTTCTTTACAAATCACGTGGTCACCCTCCGCCGCCTCTTCTACCTCATTCACCATCTTCAATGACAGTAAATTGAAGCTTTTATCCCTGTGACACACTTCGTCATTCATCTCCACTGTGTCTCCGGCTGTTCTGAGTCACGTCGAACACCAATATATATTTTCTTTTGCGTGTGTTTGTGTGTTATTACCAATTTTCATCTTTTATATCACCTAGGGGCGTTGACCCCCCGAAACATCCTCCAGGTAGAAACTGTTGTCATATCATTTTTGTCAAACCATACCATGGGTGGGATTCGAACCCGCGGTCAGAGAGTTTCAAAACTCCAGACCGTCAAGTAAGTTTACAGTGGTTGCTGTCTATTGTGCCTCTTGGGTCCCAGTCCAGTCTACCACTATTTGTATACACAGTTTCCTAATATGTGGGTTTTTAGCACCTGTTAACGTGTGTGTATTTTCGTGCGTGTGTTAGTGTCTTCTTCAGTAGACAGAAACAGCTCCTTGGCAAGGAGAATTCATCATTCAGCGATGTGCAATTTATGGCTAAATTAGCATGATATAATTGCAGGCAGTGGTTGGTAAAGAACCTCCACTGAACAAGCAGAGAAGAGCATAGAGTATTTCCCCAACATAAAGAAGAGGGTTCAGTAAGTTCTGGGAGAAAAAGAAAGGGCGCGTTTGCTCAACAAGAGATCTGGTTGGAAAGATAAACTGAACTCAGAAGAAAAGATTCTACTGAGAAAAATGCCCAGGAGAGACTGCTTGAAACGTGGCTGAAACTATTGGGAACTTGTTCCCTGAAACGTTTGACGGCTCGAGTGTAACTCCCTGTGAGTGGGCCACTCCTCCTTCCTTCACTAAGGCTCAGAACCCGCGACAAGGCCGAGGGATAACCGCCTCTACTAGCTGGAGGATCATATACCCTTGTCGTTCCGAATGATTCAATTAGTCTCGTTCCTTTCTCAAACCAATACGTTGGTTAATCATAAACATCGCCGCCCCTGGGATTGCACTGTGCACTCAATTACCTATGCAATTAGCAATGATTAAATATTTACCTCTCACCACGGGGATCGAGCGCTGGTTTGTGTCATTAGTTTGATTACTGTGGATTAGACACATATGTAAACTCGACGCCGAGGAGCAAGGAGAGTTGGGTGTTAATGAACTGCATATATATATTTTTGAGTTTTATTCGCGTTTCTCCTTCTATATTCTGCCAAATTATTAGCCTTTGTATCTTGATTTCTTTTTATTTACAAGACCGCCTCTTTTTTTTCTACATGTTTTAACTCATTATGTAAACGGGAATAATTCTTGGGGAAATATATTGTTTGTTCACAGGTTCTGGGTAGTAATTAAATAATGTTCTGCATTTGTTAGTGCAGGGATGTGTGTTTATGTGTATTTCACATGGTGTTTGTGCAGGAAAGTGAGAGATGAGTGGAGATGAGTGGAGATGAGTGGAGATGAGGATGGAGAGCGGTGTGGTGAGTCACTTGTGGTGTGTTGAGCGTATCTCTGGTGCTGAGGGCGAGGGAGTTTGTGTACTCACCTAGTTGTGGTTGCAGGGGTCGACTCAAAGCTCCTGGCCCTGCCTCTTCGCTGGTCGCTACTAGAGCCACTCTCTCCCTGCTCCATGAGCTTTGTCGTATCTCTTCTTAAAGCTATGTATAGATCCTGCCTCCACTACATCGCTCTCCAGACTGTTCCACCTCATGGCAACTCTGTGGCTGAAGAAATACTTCCCAACTTCCCTGTGACTCATCTGAGTTTTCAACTATCAGTTGTGTCCCCTGTTGCTGTGTCCCATCTATGACACATTCTGGCCCTGTCCACCTTTTAAATTCCTCTCACTACACGTGTGTGTGTGTGTGTGTGTGTGTGTGTGTGTGTTTGTGTGTGTGTGTGTTTGTGTGTGTGCGTCTGTGTGTATTGGTTATTGTGGCAAATTATACGGATACATTGGAATGTTCAATGAATATCGTATCCATATGTACTCATCTATATGTGGCTTCAGGGGTCGATTCACAGCTCCTGGCTGTGAATCGACTGAACACGAATACGTTCATATATAGTTAGAAATATATCTTAGGGTAAATTAGGCTACAATTTAATTTCCCCATAGATGACGGCTTAATAGGTGAAGAAACAGTCCAGTGTTCCTCTTGCAATGTTTCAAAATGGGACAATACCTTCAAACCCCACCCGTTCCGTGATTTGTTTGCAATCGTGAGACTTACACATGAGTTAACAGGGTTACCAAATTTTATTGCTTGGGTAGCACTGTATATGGGTTGGGCAAATACAGGGTATTTCAGAAGGATGGACCCGATTTGAAACAGTAACATGTTAAAATTGGGTCCATCTCTTTGAAACACCTTGTATTATTGTTAGTTTGGGTTTGAGAAGGACCTGCCAAGTATGGGCCAGTAGGCCTGAAGTTAAAGTGCTTTTATTTCTTACGTAACTTTTATTTCCTAACTCTGGTATCCACTTTTACATGCTCTTGAGTCTTACTGCTTTTTATGCTCTTCCCATAAAAAAAAAACCTCATTACATTGGATAAACAGATGTTTTATATATATTTTTTAATGGCCTTTGTTATTGCTTTGACAATTCTCCGTCATGATGCAGGCCTTTTTATGCGGGCGAAACGTTTCACCAATAGATACCTAAGTGTTGCACATGTGTCTTAACTCATGAACTAGTCGATACTGTATACCATCACCAACATGAACAGACCTTGAGTTGAGGGAGTTGTTCATCTCATTTCAATGAAACACTGATATGATATTAGTTTTTTCTCAGTGTGGCTTTCGACAGTAAGATTGATGGACTGAACACATTGACTGCAGGATGAGGGACTGATCACCTCAAACTCCTCCTCATCTTCCACCTTTCTCAGCATTGGACTGAAGAAACCATTGGCTAGTGAAACGTTTCCATAATAAAGATACACAAATGAGACACTTGTGGAACAATGCAGAGAAAGGTGGAAGATGAGGAGTTTGAGGTGATCAGTCCCTTAGCCTGGAGTCAATGCTGCACTTTTGTCGATCTTGACAAAAGTGCAGCATATTGGCGGAGATAGAGCTTAGATACTGATGACAGATGAGATGAAGCAGTGGTAGACGGAGTCACCAGTGGGCAAAGCCACAAGTATCGTGTCTCTAGGTCAAACAAGTTTTGAAGAAATCCCTGTATCATGATCCCAAGATGTAGGGGTTTTGCTTCAAATTAATGGCCGACTTGGACTATTAATCAATGGTCCGACTTGGACTATTAATGGTCCCAGTCGGATCGAAACGTCGTCATGAGCTTTCTTCTATATGTGAATTATTTGTGGCTTGTAGTTATTTTTAATTCCAGTTTATTTAGCAAAATTTCCTTTGTAAATACTCGTTAGAACATTTTATCTAATTTCTAAGGTAGGAAGGATTTGAGGGGTGGAGGGAGGGAGGGAGGAATGATTGTAAGGGTATTGGAGGAACGTAAGAATGATTGTAGTGGTACTGGAGGGAGGTACGAATGATTGAAGGGTGGAAGAGCAAAGATAGGAGGTAAGAATGCGCGAAGAAACAGGAGGGTCAGAGGGAGCTGCATAAATGGGTGCTAAATAAAAGTAGGGAGAGGTCTCTTAAACAGCGACAACCTTCTCTTCAAAGTGTATAGAAAACCTTGCAACAAGAACGATCACATACACTTCTATTCGCACTAAAAGAGGTGTCCTTAATTGGCTTCTTGAGAGCTCTTCGCATCTCTAGCTCTTGTTTCTTTAAAGAGGAATATATATACATAACAAAAGCCTTCACAAGTCTCCAGTTTTCATCTTTCTTCATCTGGGATTGTAGACTCAAAGCACAAGCTATGCTCAACAAATCCCCCATGGAACAATCCGCTAAGTAGTTCTTAGTACTAAGGTCTCATGTGGTGTAGTTGCCAGCAATACCCACCAGGTGCTTGCTAAAAGCAGCATCAATGTTTCGACAGTGAATACATCCTCTATCAAAGACCTCACTAAGAAACGTAGTCCCACATCTCTAACTTTCACAGCGGGCGTCGACACCATCACCTGTGGAGTCAATCCCTAGAAATGTGTAGGGGAAACAGGTAGAAATCTTTCGGTCCGCCCAAATGAGTGTCATAAACCCTGTAAGAGGGTCGACTTAAAGTACGTCTGTGTCCTCCACAGAAATTCCACTGGACATTTGAGAAATTGGAATGATACCTAACTCGTCCTTACTGATCTTAGAAGCCGACGATGTCTGGAAGCCTCGCTAATCGCAGTCACCGATACAGTGGCACATAACACTGTAAGCTATCAAATTTCAACGACACTGGAATACATGATACTCAACCAGGTAAATCCCAACCTATCCCACAACACTGGAATCAACACTGACTTCCTCCCTGCATTTTTCAGGTCATTTACGTGTCACCTATACCCCACTTTCTGCCTATATATACTGTTATTTTTAACCTCTGTGTTAGAAATGATCAGTGTCCCAGGACCGAAACGTTTTCTGATAAATATGTTCTAGTGTTTGTTCAGGTGTTTATTAAAATCAGTTTATTGGTATCTATTTCCAAGGTTTATACCAAGAAAGAAAAGGTTGGGACCCACCTCTCTTATCCTCTACCCACCGCCCCTCCATCCACCGTCCCTCCACCCACCGTCCCTCCACCCACCGCCCCTCCATCCACCGTCCCTTCACCCACCACCCTTCCACCCACCGCCCACCCAACCACCCCCCACTCAGCCACCGTCCCTTCACCCACCACCCTTCCACCCACCGCCCACCCACCTACCGTCCCTTCACCCACCGCCCCTCCACCCACCGCCCACCCAGCCACCGTCCCTCCACCCACCGCCCACCCAGCCAGTCTTCACACCTGACGCAACAGTCCCACGCTCCAACACCTCGGATTTCCAAAGAGGTTCATCATTAGGCTCATTACAGCAGAGCGAGCAGTGGTGCATGTTGTTAATGACACAAGTAGTGGCGTCCTCTTGGGTGTTAGTGGTGGCGTGGGTAGTGGCGTCCTCCTGGGTGTTAGTGGTGGGTAGTGGCGTCCTCCTGGGTGTTAGTGGTGGCGTGGGTAGTGGCTCCTCCTGGGTGGTAGTGGTGGTGGTGGGTAGTGGCTCCTCCTGGGTGTTAGTGGTGGCATGGGTAGTGCGTCCTCCTGGGTGTTAGTGGTGGGGTGGTAGTGGCTCCTCCTGGGTGTTAGGTGGATGGGTAGTGGCGTCCTCCTGGTGTTAGTGGTGGCATGGGTAGTGGCGTCCTCCTGGGTGTTAGTGGTGGCATGGGTAGTGGCGTCCTCCTGGGTGTTAGTGGTGGCATGGGTAGTGGCGTCCTCCTGGGTGTTAGTGGTGGCGGTGGGTAGTGGCGTCCTCCTGGGTGTTAGTGGTGGCGGTGGGTAGTGGCCTCCTCCTGGGTGTTAGTGGTGGCGGTGGGTAGTGGCGTCCTCCTGGGTGTTAGTGGTGGGGTGGGTAGTGGCGTCCTCCTGGGTGTTAGTGGTGGCGGTGGGTAGTGGCCTCCTCCTGGGTGGTAGTGGTGGTGGTGGGTAGTGGCGTCCTCCTGGGTGGTAGTGGTGGTGGGTAGTGGCGTCCTCCTGGGTGTTAGTGGTGGTGGTGGGTAGTGGCGTCCTCCTGGGTGTTAGTGGTGGGTAGTGGCGTCCTCCTAGGTGTTAGTGGTGGGTAGTGGCGTCCTCCTGGGTGGTAGTGGTGTTGGTGGGTAGTGGCGTCCTCCTGGGTGTTAGTGGTGGTGGGTAGTGGCGTCCTCTTCGGTGTTTGTGGTGGTGGGTAGTGGCGTCCTCCTGGGTGGTAGTGGCGTCCTCCTGAGTGGTAGTGGTGGTGGGTAGTGGCGTCCTCCTGGGTGGTAGTTGTGGTGGGTAGTAGAATCTTCGTGGGTGGTAGTTGTGGTGGGTAGTGGTGGCTAATGGCGTGCTCGTGGGTGGTGGTGGTGGCTAGTGGCGTCCTCGTGGGTGGTGGTGGTGGCTAGTGGCGTCCTCGTGGGTGGTGGTGGTGGCTATTGGCGTGCTCGTGGGTGGTGTTGGTGGCTATTGGCGTCCTCATGGGTGGTGGTCGTGGCTAGTGGCGTCCCCGTGGGTGGTGGTGGATGGTAGCGTCCTAGTAGGAAGTGGTGAAGGAGTGTCGTCCTCGTGGGGCGGTCCTCGTGTCGTCCTCGTGGTGGTAGTTGTGGTGGGTAGCAGCATCATGGGAGGTGGTGGGATAGTAGTAGCACCATGGGAGGTGATGATGGTAATAGCAACATCATAGGAGGTAGTAATGGTAGTAACATCATGGAGGTGATGGGGTGGGTAGCAGAATTATGGGAGGTGATGGTAGTAGCAGCATCATGGGAGGTGGTGATGGTAGTAGCAACATCATGGGAGGTGGTAATGGTAGTAGCATCATGGGAGGTGGTGATGGTAGTAATATCACGGGAGGTGATGGTAGCAGCATCATGGTAGGTGATGGTAGTTGTATCATGGGAGGTGGTGATGATATTAACATCATGGTAGGTGGTGTGTGCTCATGTGGACGGGAACGAGGAAAGTGTTCGCTGGCTGTGTTTGCTTGCCTCATCACAGGGAGAACCTCGCACGAACACCTCTGACGCTCCCTTCAATACCGCCGCTCCTTTCCGCTGTGATGAACCCACTGATTATCCACCCTCCCACCTGTTTTCACACCTACTTCACCACCCACCCAATTGCTTGCCCGTCCACCTTACCACCTAGCCACCCACATGCTGTCTCCCCCAGTCCTATCACCCACCTACCTACACTACTTACATCTCAGTGGTATTCATTGCCGACATGATGAATTAGACACATGTGCAACATCTGGGTGTCTTTACTTTGTAGACATAACCAAAGTAAATATACCCAAATGTTGCATATGTGTCTATTTCATTACCTATATTACTGTTCCCCAAGGTACACTACTAGCCCCACTTCTATTTCTTATTCACATACCTGACACAGATAAGAACATAACAAACAGCATTGTATTATCCTTACAGACGATACTAGAATCTGTGTGAGAGTGACAGCCATAGAAGACACAGCGTCTGAGTTGATATGAGTCAAGTCTTCCAGTGGGTTACTGATAACAATATTTACAATTAGAAAATCCTTTATCTACTGCGTTACGGAAGGACTGAGGAAATTAAAACAAGGTTTGAGTATAAGACGTACTCTAATTACTCTGTAGAACGCAAGTCTAGAGACCTGGGAGTGACAATGTCAGGATATCTCACATGCATGGAACGCAGCAATGTTGCTATGACAACTGATAGGAAAATGATGGGTTGGACAACTAGAACGTTCAGAACGAGAGACGTCACGCTAATGATGACAGTCACCGGATCACACTCAAACACCGACTAATCCATCCATCCACCCATTTATTCATTCACCCACTTATCCATCCACCCACCAGCCTACTTAACCATCCACATGCCCATCCATCTCACTACTCATCTAATTATCCCAGTATTTGTTTTGTGTCATCACTGTCTTGCAGTGAACCAGTTACGCCTAATTTCTCGATGCTGTTTTTTTAACTACTTTCTTATACATTACCTCGATTCTGCTTCTGTTGTCCTGTTGATACCACCATTATTAGTATTAGCAGTTATAGTGGTAATACTAACAGATGCTTTATTGCATCTGTTGTTGCTGTTTGGTTACATGCTCCTTTCTGTTATTGTCGATTTTTCTTTCTGTTGCAATTGCAGTTTTGACGTTATTTTTCTGCATTACCGTTGATGTTATCGTTTTTGTTGCTGTTCTTGTTTGTCTTTTGTACTTTAGTGTCCTTTGTTGTGGTCCTTGCCTATCTGTTGTTATCGTTCCCGAGTGTTTGTTGTCGTCCTTGAGTGTTTGTTGTCGTCCTTGAGTGTTTGTTGTCGTTCTTGAGTGTTTGTTGTCGTTCTTGAGTGTTTGTTGTCGTTCTTGAGTGTCTGTTGATGTCGTTCTTGCGTGTATGTTGTTGTAGTTTTTGCGTGTCTTTTGTTGTTGTAATTCTTGCGTATCTGTTATTGTCGCTTTTTGCATGTCTATTGTTGTCGTTCATGTATGTCTGTTGTTGTCGTTCTTACGTGTCTGATGATGTCATTATTGCGTTTATGTTGTCGTCATTCTTGCATGTTTGTTTTTGTTTTTGGGTAACTGTTGTTGTCGTTCTTGAGTGTCTGTTGTTGTTGTTGTGTATCTGTTGTTGCAGTCTTCCCTGGTATTCATGTTGTGCTAACATCTGTTTGACAGAATTATTTTGTCCGGACTGTTTATCTTCACCTTTTGATTATGCATGTTGATGCATGTTGTTGCAACTCTTGATTTTGTTTGACTATAGAATTATGTTGATAGTGGTTCCCTTGATGCAACCGTTGATGATGCCACTACTAGTGATGCTACCTTCAATAATAATAATAATAATATAATTCATCTATTACTACTACCGCACGAGGAAGTAATAACAGGTGTCCACGAGTACAAATATACGTACAATGCTTAACAAAAGTCATATTAACAATGGTTAGGGAGCAGTGTACCAGCTAGGTCATTTAAATGATTACCTCCATACCTTTGACACAAGCGTCTCAACGTTGTCTCTCAGTCCTTCCCTGCGGGCCAAGACTAAGTTCTTTATCCCACCCCATCAACCCCCTCACCCCATCCTTTCATAAACCTCTTCTCTCTCTCTCGTCATTCTCCCTCGAAAGCCACAAATGCTAATTATTGAGCCCCCGTCTCCCCCCTGGAGATAAAATACTAATGCAGACATTGAAAAAAGTTTCTGAGGCAAACTTGAGCTGGGTGACTGGAGAGGGGGGCGGGAAAAAATGGCACAAAGGCTCACCTCTCGTAAAATTGGCCTCATTCATATCGGAAAGTGAAGGGGGCCACACTGCCCCACACCGATGGCATCCAATTTGGAGATGGGTGCCATAGCGGCGCTCATAAAAGGCTTATATACTCTCTAATAAACCTGCTCACGGTGAAATAAAAACCACCACCCCCCTTCCCCTTCCCTTCCCCTTCCCCTTCCTCTAAACCCTAAGAGAGCATGTTGTAAGGCCCTGCGGCTACACGCTATTATATCATCTAAATTAAGGGTGGCAGTTAGGACACACAAGAACGAAATGACAGTCCAATGCGAGGGGTGGGCGTGGGCGTAGGGGCGTGGGTGGTTCCCAGGAGATGCCTTTTACCAATACAAATTATGGAAAACCGGAGAACAAGTTAGTAAAATGAGCGATGTTTCTTGTTGGCGCTGCTGAGCGTCGTCCGATTCCTCTCACCGTAACTTCGATTCTCCCCAGATACGTCCCGCTGCAGTGTGCACTTGTGAATTGTTCTCTGTTAGTGTCATTCGTAAAATAGCAATATTATAACGCTGCAATAAAATGCAACAGACTGCACAGGAAACGGTATTTAGAGGCTTAGTGTACGTACCGACATTATTGATTGATCCCTTGATGAACGCTAGCCAAACGGTCCTAATCGACAGTAACTGCGCATATCTCTAGATTACAGACTCTCTCCCTGCCTGCGTAAGCCCGCTAAACACCATCAAATTAGCCATAAATAACTACTAATTACCATGTGCAACGCAAGGCAACGGGCGGCGGGCGTGGCCGAAGTCGTTACCAGCTGAAAGGGCGGAAGAGATCGGGATGAGGCCAGAGTTAAAATATTCAGGTGGTTCCATCGGCAGTCCTCAGTGATAAAAATCCTCGGCACATAATGAAATTCACCGGCTCAGGGGACTCCAGGGCTGCCGGGTAATTAGACGGAGAGGAGGAGGATGGCTAGATGATGGATAGACGCGGGATAGTTGATGGATAAGACTGGCTCGAGGGGGATAGGGGGTTGCTGCAGGGGTCGCAGGAGGCTGGGTCAGATGCCTTGGGAACAGCAGGGGAAGACTGAGATGAAGTATTGTTAGTGATGGTAGAGTGCAGTGGGAGGGAGGCTGGAGGGACGGTAGAGTGCAGTGGGAGGGAGGCTGGAGGGACGGTGGAGTGCATTGGGAGGGAGGCTGGAGGGATGGTAGAGTGCAGTGGGAGGGAGGCTGGAGGGACGGTAGAGTGCAGTGGGAGGGAGGCTGGAGGGATGGTAGAGTGCAGTGGGAGGGAGGCTGGAGGGACGGTAGAGTGCAGTGGGAGGGAGGCTGGAGGGACGGTAGAGTACAGTGGGAGGGAGGCTGGAGGGATGGTAGAGTGCAGTGGGAGGGAGGCTGGAGGGATGGTAGAGTGCAGTAGGAGGGAGGCTGGAGGGATGGTAGAGTGCAGTGGGAGGGAGGCTGGAGGGACGGTAGAGTGCAGTGGGAGGGAGGCTGGAGGGACGGTAGAGTGCAGTGGGAGGGTGGAGGGACGGTAGAGTGCAGTGGAGGGAGGCTGGAGGGACGGTAGAGTGCAGTGGAGGGAGGCTGGAGGGACGGTAGAGTGCAGTGGGAGGGAGGCTGGAGGGACGGTAGAGTGCAGTGGAGGGAGGAGGGACGGTAGAGTGCAGTGGGAGGGAGGCTGGAGGGACGGTAGAGTGCAGTGGAAGGGAGGCTGGAGGGACGGTAGAGTGCAGTGGGAGGGAGGAGGGACGGTAGAGTGCAGTGGGAGGGAGGCTGGAGGGACGGTAGAGTGCAGTGGGAGGGAGGAGGGACGGTTGAGTGCAGTGGGAGGGAGGCTGGAGGGATTGTAGAGTGCAGTGGGAGGGAGGAGGGACGGTAGAGTGCAGTGGGAGGGAGGCTGGAGGGATGGTAGAGTGCAGTGAGAGGGAGGAGGGATGGTAGAGTGCAGTGAGAGGGAGGAGGGATGGTAGAGTGCAGTGGGAGGGAGGAGGGATGGTAGAGTGCAGTGGGAGGGAGGAGGGATGGTAGAGTGCAGTGGGACGGAGGGTGGAGGGACGGTAGAGTGCAGTGGGAGGGAGTAGGGATGGTAGAGTGCAGTGGGAGGGAGGATGGAGGGACGGTAGAGTGCAGAGGGAGGGACGATGGAGGGATGGTAGAGTGCAGTGGAGGGAGGATGGAGGGACGGTAGAGTGCAGTGGGAGGGAGGATGGAGGGACGGTAGAGTGCAGTGGGAGGGAGGGTGGAGGGTTGGTAGAATGCAGTGGGAGGGAGGGAAGGGATGGTAGAGTGCAGTGGGAGGGAGGATGGAGGGACGGTAGAGTGCAGTGGGAGGGAGGGTGGAGGGCTGGTAGAGTGCAGTGGAGGGAGGATGGAGGGACGGTAGAGTGCAGTGGAGGGAGGATGGAGGGATGGTAGAGTGCAGTGGGAGGGAGGATGGAGGGACGGTAGAGTGCAGTGGAGGGAGGATGGAGGGATGGTAGAGTGCAGTGGAGGGAGGATGGAGGGACGGTAGAGTGCAGTGGATGGAGGGACGGTAGAGTGCAGTGGGAGGGAGGAGGGAGGGACGGTAGAGTGCAGTGGAAGGGAGGAGGGATGGTAGAGTGCAGTGGGACGGAGGGTGGAGGGACGGTAGAGTGCAGTGGGAGGGAGGAGGGATGGTAGAGTGCAGTGGGAGGGAGGATGGAGGGACGGTAGAGTGCAGTGGGAGGGAGGATGGAGGGAGGGTAGAGTGCAGTGGGAGGGAGGATGGAGGGACGGTAGAGTGCAGTGGAGGGAGGATGGAGGGACGGTAGAGTGCAGTGGAGGGAGGGTGGAGGGTTGGTAGAGTGCAGTGGGAGGGAGGATGGAGGGACGGTAGAGTGCAGTGGAAGGGAGGAGGGATGGTAGAGTGCAGTGGGACGGAGGGTGGAGGGACGGTAGAGTGCAGTGGGAGGGAGGAGGGATGGTAGAGTGCAGTGGGAGGGAGGATGGAGGGACGGTAGAGTGCAGTGGGAGGGAGGATGGAGGGATGGTAGAGTGCAGTGGGAGGGAGGATGGAGGGACGGTAGAGTGCAGTGGGAGGGAGGATGGAGGGACGGTAGAGTGCAGTGGGAGGGAGGATGGAGGGATGGTAGAGTGCAGTGGGAGGGAGGATGGAGGACGGTAGAGTGCAGTGGGAGGGAGGATGGAGGGATGGTAGAGTGCAGTGGGAGGGAGGATGGAGGGACGGTAGAGTGCAGTGGAGGGAGGATGGAGGGATGGTAGAGTGCAGTGGAGGGAGGATGGAGGGACGGTAGAGTGCAGTGGGAGGGAGGATGGAGGGACGGTAGAGTGCAGTGGGAGGGAGGGTGGAGGGTTGGTAGAGTGCAGTGGGAGGGAGGCTGGAGGAATGGTAGAGTTCAGTGGGAGGGAGGAGGGACGGTAGAGTGTAGAGTAGTAGCAGTATAGTAGAAGTTTTAGTAGTAGCGGCGGCTGCAGAAGTGTAGCAGTAGTAGTGTCAGTGGTAATAATGATAGTAATATATTTTTCCATGGATCCCATTCAGTGGAGTGCCGGGCTCCGGTAATGACCTTCTCTAATTTAGCTGGTTGATGCTTCGAGGATGGAAGGCCGAGAAGCAAGAGATAGTTTTGTTTTGCTGTAATTTTCGTGAGGCTTCTTAATGTGCCAAGTTACTGAACGAGTCCTCAGTGTTGAGTGTGGAGTGCCAAGCACTCCTCGGTGCTCACGACTTGCAACCCGGCCTCAGCGGTTCCCGGTTCACTGAACACTTGGATTCCCGGTGCACTTTCTTGGTTCCGGACCATTAATATATTTCTGCCCACCTTGAGCCAAAATATCCAGGAGTAGCTGGCACATATTCGTGCCTTATATAATGAAGTGGATTTTTTCTTACTGCTTGGGACGTATCAGGGTTCCAGGTAATGAAATGGTGGATCCCCAGGCAAAGGATGCTGTATTAGGCTCCCTCTATAGCAGACTAACAGATGGGACCTAAAGACGAGTAACAGGTTAAGCTGGGTTTGACAGGACGTGGGTGTTTGATCATTTTTCAACTGGAATAATACTTATGGGATGGTTGCCTAGACCGAGGATAGTATACACACCTCACCCACGGTTCCTCCTGCTCCTTTCTATGTGCCTTAGTTCCTGACACTGACTGTGATACACTTTAAATTTGCCCGAGGATTATCTTTTTCATAGAAATTTTAAGAGAGTTTCTTGACGTTAATGATTAATTGTTTTTTACAACTATGACAACTAATAAAACTATCACACTCACACCACCCCCTACTACTATTATTATTTTTTATACTAGTGTCCAAATGTTGGCATGGTATATTGGTATTGTTAGGAGCAGCTGCCCTCTGCATACAATTACTCATGGACGGTCTCCTCATTACATATTAGCATTAGGCATTACTGACAATGAGAAATAAACGAGGAAGTCTTTGTTCTTATAGCGCTGATTATTCATAATTACTCCAGGGCTATATTTCTTACAGTCAATTGGAATCAACAAACAAAACATAGACGAAATAACAGATATCACTGGATTAAATATATCATCGTAAAACAAAGACGCATGCTCTCATAAACCAATATAATATCATACAATGTCTACCTAATCAATCATTATTAAGTTCATTACTCGCAAATAACAGCAATTTGCCAAAATTATTATGGGAAAAAGCAAGTCAGGTGCTGGTACTTGGGTTAATAAATGTAATATATGTCTTGACTTGGGGGTAAGCAACTGCCCCTCAGAGATACCTTTTGGGCTCTATTGAAAGTTATTTGTTATTTGAAACTTTGAAAACATACCACGGGTGGGGTTCGAACCCGCGGTCAGAGACATACATTCCAAAGGTTGAAGGGGAAGTTTAGAACCTGCCTAGGTAGTGGTGGCTGGTTGGTGCTCTAACTGCTAGAGCAACAGCCAGCCACATCTAGAGCCAGCCAGTCTACCACATGCTAGAGTCTAACATGTGGTAGACTCTGGTTAGGTTACTTTTGTTTGGTTTGCATTTAACTGTGTGCTGGGCAACGAACCCATTACTTTTGATTTATTTACTCATTATTGTGTAGCTATTATTGTTAGGCATTCCTGTCAGGGAGATACTTTTTTTGAGTTTTGCCCTGGCGGCAGTGGTCAGCTGGGGCGGTGGCGAGCGAAGGTAGCAGCGAACACCTGCGTTGGCGATGGTGGCACAAGGAGATGGCAGCGAATAACGATGGTGGCAGCGGCGGCAAACAACACAGATTGCTATTATATTTACTCACTGCGGCAGTGTTTTGGCTTGCGCTGCTTCTACGCACTCTCCACTATTTGAGTCGCTCGAGGCGTATATGTATGTACCAGCAGGATCTTCCATACGTACATACCTCGCCTGGATCTCCTGTACATTCATCTCACAAAGATCTCTGACGTATATACATCTCGGATGGATCTCCGATAGATATATATCTTACTAGTCTGTCTGACGCGTATATCTCGCGAGAATTTCCATTTGCGTATTTATATTTCTGGGAACTCCGGCAAGTGACTTGTACTTAGTGTGTTGAACCTAATTTATCGAAATATTAGTTGGGAAAATCCATTATTATTTTTATTATTATTATTATTATTATTATTATTATTATTATTATCACGGGAAGCACTAAATCCACAGGGGTTACACAGCACTTGGGAAATTTGAGGCAGTCAAATTATGATTGAAGTACGGAAAGTGCAGCTTGAATTCCAGAGATCAAGCCCACGTCACCGTCATCAATGGTAAGTCTAGTATTCATTCAACAACAGTAATAGTTGAAAGCCTAACCAACAGAGGATCTCCAAGATCATCAAGGAGATGAATCGTCCTCTGTTGACCGGATTGACTCTTGACGTCACTGAGTTATTCTTGGCACAGAAGTGAATTGCCAAGTTAATGGGGTACGCTCTTTATTGCTGCCTCTAACACTAAGACAGGCAGTTGTCTCCATCAATAATCTCAAAAGAGTTATATATTTCTCTCTGATAATAACACGGGGTTAGTTATTGTTTTAATAACACTAGGATTTATCTAACGCCATCTGATTACAATAGTTATTTATTGCCATCTAATAAGTTATCTATTTCGATCTAACAACACAAGAGTTATCTATTTCCTTAAATAACTAATGCCTGTTTTTATTTAGATATCAACACAGGAGTTATTCTGATTTATTTGGTGTTTCTTTAGAGTTTTGTTAGATTAAGAATATTTAAATGTTACTAACTGCTTTGTATTTTTATTCTGCTTACCAGTAAATTACTTGTAGTTGCTTCGGGGGGGTCACCGTCCCCGCAGCCTGGTCCCAGACCAAGCCTCTTGATTGCTAGCCTGATCGATCAGGCTGTTGGTACCTGCTGCTTGCAGTCCAACGTATGCACCACAGCCCGGCTGATCAGGAACTGATTTGAGAAATTTGTTGAGTTCCCTCTTGAAGACAGTCAGTGGTCTGCTATAATCCCCTTATGCATGAAGGAAGGAGGTTTAAGAGTCGTCCCTATACTTATTGAATTCTCTCTCAGTGTACTCATCTCTTACTACTCTACTGCTTACTAGTACTCTGCTAGTCAGGATTTTAACTATCCATCTACCCACCTTTCCAGTTACTTCCCTTGCACGCATTTTGTGCGAAGTTACCCAATTGTCGCACTTGGCAAAATCTTTTGCAAAGTCGGTACACACTACATCTACCTTTTGCTTGTCTTCCAGTGAATTTAAGACCATATCGTAATGGTTCAGCATTGAGGCAGGAACGACCTGTTCTGAACCCACGCTGACCTGGGTTTTACAGATGCTGTGTTTTCAATTGACTGGCAATCTTTCTTCTTAAAACTTTCGAAAATCTTGATTTTGTGGTACAACAATGCTATGAATATAGTTATTTTTTTTACAATTGCTTTGCTGTCACCTTTGTGCAGTGGGGTCATCTTTGTGCAGTGGGGTCACCTTTGTGCAGTGGGGCTGTATCGGTGGGTTTTAACAACAGTGGGATGACTCCAATGTCCGGGTTCCTGCTCCATAAAATGTTTAAGACACGTGATAATGGCTTCTTGCGTTTCTTGATGAATATGGAGTTCAACTAGCCAGGGCCTGGGGCAGAGTGCATTGGCATGCAATCAAGGCCTTCTTTGAAGTTAAATGGGGGTTAGAGTTGTATGAGAGATTATTTGGGTGTAGAATGTTGCATTTTGCGTCTCATCCATGAAAAACAAATTTGGGTCTTCAGTCTTTATGCTGAGCAATGACTTGTAATGGGATTTGAATATTTCACTCATTTCTTTGTTGCCTCTTTGTTGTTTTGTGCCTCGGATTTTGCTCCCTCTATCTTCTGGACAATGAATGCCATATTGAATTTGACATCAGTGTTTCCCATTTCTCTAGCCAATCTTGCTTTTTGTTCTCCGAAGTTTGTTACTTTTGAGAAGCTCTGTTATCCGTCGCCTTCGCCCATAGAGGGCGCGCTTCTCCCTTTCCAAGCTGCACCTCCTCCTTCGTGATAGTGAGTCATTGAGCTTATACTCTCGAGATACTAGCAGGGCTTCACCATTAGCTCCCAGTTGATGTTCTTGTTGTTAAAATTAAATTTCATAAACATAACCCCCATGACTGAGTTGGTTTTGTTAAGACCAGTGAGTATACATGTCTGAACTACCATTAGGTTGTGGTGTTAGTTTACCATCTTCGACGCTGTCTAGAGACTAGAGTATTCTCTAGTCTGGTCGGTTCCGCTATTTACTAGCAAAAGACGTATATATTTCAGTCTTAGTGGTTCAGTTTTGATATATTTATAATAACACCAACGTCCGTTTTGATATCAGTAATGACACTAACGATGTTTTGGTATCAAGAATGACGCTAATGTTCTATTTTTGATATCTATAATGATGATAGCGTCATTCTTGATATCAAAACAGAACGTTATGTTCTGTTTTGATATCAAGGATGACACTAGTTTGGTTTTGATATGAATGACTCTAACGAGTTTAAATATATGAAAATCCTCTATACTGAAGGACATGTGGGATTACCAAAGTACCTGATTCTTTCCCCTCCCACCATCCTTCCTTTCCCCATCCTCCCTTTCCCCCACAAACAAATTTCCCCTCCACCATGCCCCCAATCCCCACCATCCAACCTTCTACCCAGCACCCGACGCACTCCCCACCATGCATACAACCCCAACTCCCCAACATCCAGCGTCGTTGAACCCTTCCCTTACTCTCCCCTCCCCATCACTCTCACCCCTTCCCTTCCTCCACAACTTCCTTCATCCCCCTCCCCTCTCTCGACAACCCATCCCTCCTCCACCTAGCAGTAATAATATCTATAAAAATTTTATATGAACATAAATAGGGTAAAAACTTTTGCATGAAGTCATTACATATGTTTATTCACCTCAACCTATCACTTACACTGTAATTTATATGTGATTTCCATCTTGCATTTTATTAAAAATTCGCACCATATAACGACAGGCAAATTATATGCATATATTTTGCGTTATATTTCTATATTCTGGTGCACAGTTTACTGTTATTCTCGCACGTATTATGTTAAATTTCGCGTTATAATGTTTTAATCTACATTATGATGGTGTTTGATGATTTACACAGTTAAGCTCTGATATTATCTTGTTAACCCACGTGTTTTATGCTGTTATACCCTGTACTGTATTGTTATACCCCAGTGATATACTCTTGTACCTCCGTGTTATAGTGTCACAACCACGTGTTATATTGTTATATCTACGGGTTTGGTCTTTAATTACGTGTTATATTATGATAGCTACTAGTCAGTTTTTTAGCAACGTGTTATATTATAACGTGTCAGTTTTATAACTACGTGTTATAATAGCTACGTGTCAGTTTTATAGATACGTGTTATAGCTACGTGTCAGTTTTATAGATACGTGTTATAGCTACGTGTCAGTTTTATAGATACGTGTTATAGCTACGTGTCAGTTTTATAGATACGTGTTATAGCTACGTGTCAGTTTTATACTGTTATAGCTGTGTCAGTTTATAGCTACGTGTCAGTTTTATAGCTACGTGTATACGTGTCAGTTTTATAGTACGTGTTATAGCTACGTGTCAGTTTTATAGATACGTGTTATAGCTACGTGTCAGTTTTATAGATACGTGTTATAGCTACGTGTCAGTTTTATAGATACGTGTTATAGCTACGTGTCAGTTTTATAGATACGTGTTATAGCTACGTGTCAGTTTTATAGATACGTGTTATAGGTACGTGTCAGTTTTATAGATACGTGTTATAACTACGTGTCAGTTTTATTGCTACATGGTATTTTATGACTACGTGTTATATTATTATGGTTGCGTATTTTTATTGAACCCCGTTCCAAGTTGTTTTAAGCCATGTTATAGTTGTATATCACGAAGTATGCTCGTATACCCCGTGATATACTTCATCGAAGACCTGCTTTTTAATTCCCAGGCGCTGGTGTCAACGTCATATACACGGTATCACAAGGTCTCTCCAATGCTGCTTTTTTATTAGTCAAAAATATTAGTTATATGATCAGTGCACTGCTAACTTTTTCTATATTATTGTTATCTGTTGGAACAATATACGCGTACACAGTAGTGTGTACATGTAGCAAAAGGTGTGTGTGTGTACCCAGTAAAAGTATACACAATAAAAGTAGAGGTGTACACACAGTGAACTACTACAACCTATCCACATTTTAATAACTTTTTTTATGAAGTTCCCAACGTCAATTTATCAACGCTCTTGTTTCATTTACCGATACTGTTTTCTTCATTTTAACTTACGTTTCGTTGGATTAAATGGCATAAACCTGTGAAGCTTGTATTCAACCACAAGCCAAGTTAAAAAAAAAAAATAAAGTCTGGACGAGCGTCCATCGTGGTGCCAGAACGAGTTGAAGTACAGAGGCCCGGACAGAGACCGGTCAGTTTTAGCTTCGCCGCCTCAGTGGACCCTTCCCGACTGTTTACTTATACGGAAGACAAATATCGTAAACTATCAATACTTTGAGAGTTTTCATAGCGATTTTTTTTCCACGGTGATAAGTTGAAACTGGAGATTTACACGATTTTAAGTCCAGTTGCCTGATAACACGAGCACAGCCTTCTTTGGTGCGATTGTGTGACATGATACGAGCGCCTGTGTTGGAGATCGTCATGAATAGCGCATCTGTGTGACTTCATCCTTAGTTCAGCTTCATTTGCATATCATAACAAGGAGATGACAAAGTATCTATACGCAGAGCTTGGTGCAGCTTATTGGAGGCGAGTCCACACAGCCACGTCTCTATTTTATGCAAGCTGAAGGCGATAATGCCAGATATCGGGGCTATTTGTTACTCTCTCTTTTTCTTTCATATTCTCGTGGCTAAAATAGAAACAGTTCATAGGGAATGTAGTGTTTGATGCAGCGGTGAAGATCGTGTTTTAAACGAGACTTTCATACATTATGTATTTTTGTATGTTTTGTTCATTTATGAATAAATGTTGAACTAATGATATATATATATATATATATATATGTCGTGCCGAATAGGTAAAAATTGGTCATTTAGCAAGAACTCACTTAAAATTAAGTCCTTTCTAAAATTTTCTTTTATACGACTGCAAATCTGACACGAAATTCACGAAGCGATGGCAAAGCTTACGCAATGCCGAATGATAGCAAAGCTATCTGAACGATACAAGACTAGCCCCTGCTCCAGCTTCAACCCTAGCGTCAGCTCGTGCTCTAAGTCCAGCTCCAGCTCTCGGACAGGCTACCCATATTACAAACTCAGGTTCTCAAGACCTGTTAACCTGGTCGTAAAAAGGGAGCTTGGAGCAAAATAAACACAGCTGAAAACTTTGAATTGTATTTTCCTTCATCAAGTATCAACAGAGTTATGTACACTATGTACACTATGTACAGCAATAGGTAATATAAGTGCACGCCACGGTAAGCCAAGGCAACAATTGAAGCCAAAAGACAGAGACCGCTGTGCTTCAACCAGCAGCAGAATGAGTCTGACAAGGGTGAAAACGTGAGTGCTTCCATATCACCTTCACAATTGTCAGACCTACATACATTATGATTATCTGAACCTAGGTACTGATCTGACGATGGGGCCCCCTATGATCTGACGATGGGGCCCCCTATCGTCAAACCCTTAGCACCTGGTTCGATGGTTGGGGAGGCAGCCTAATATGAAGTGTGTACATGCGCCGAATAAATGTAACGTACTCTTTGCATGTCACAGTGTAAAAAATAATAATTTTGTACCAAAAGAACCTTAGAAAATTTACCTAACCTTATTATAACAAGTGCAATTTAATTTAGCCTAATCTAACTAAATATATTTTAGATAAGTTTACAATAATTTAATAATGAACACAATGCAATATATTTTTTTCGTTCGGTTCGGAATTATTATTGCAAAATTATTGCATACACAAATTTTCGCTTGCCTTATTCGGCAAGAGGAGCGTTGCTTTTTAAGCCAAAATCGAAAGTTTTACCTATTCGGCATGACATATATTTAATGATCAGTTGTGTACGGAGTCCCGGGGATCGAACCACCGTTTATAATATATATATATATATATATATATATATATATATATATATATATATATATATATATATATATATATATGTTTTTATTTTGCATCAGAACCAAACTGACACCCTAATCTAACCATGCTAAATGTTACGTTGTATAAAATAGCTTAGTTTACCTAAACTTTCTAAGGATTTACATAAGGCTAGTTAATTGTTTTCCTTAAGAAAACAAATTTTCATTATCGATATACGCATAGGTATACACGTGGTTATACACATGCGTATAAGCATGGATATATGCATCTTGTATATAGCATACAAATACCTTAGCAGTTATATATGTTATTGTTTCTAAACAGATCCACCGTGAAGACGGAATGAAGTATTTAGTTCAGAGTTATTACGCTATAAATGGTAGTGTTTATGAAAGGTTGGTCGCTTCTAGACGTAACCCTCATTTATCCACTCAGACGCAAGTGATGTAAAACGACACTTCTACGAAGCTCTAAATAGTTTCATTGGACGACGGGAAAGGCAGCGTCGTTGTATCAGCTAGCGTGTGGTACGTACGCTGGATATTAATATAAGAGATATACCCAAGTTAACTATATTGCTTAAACATGTTGAGTCATTGAGCAGTCATGTGGATCAACTCTGTATAGCAGACTTCTGCCTCAGACTTGATGGGTTATATACACAGGAATTTCCTTGAATTAGATTGCCCGTGGGGATCTTCGGATGAGTATGTTATGCATGGCTTGGCAGGACCTGGGTGTTGGGTCGTCGCTGTGAGACAATGATCTGTTTAGCCACCAAAAACTACTAGCCACCGACGTGGCTAGTTTATTGTGCACCCTATATCCATCCTGTGGAGGGTAGCGCAAGAGCATATGGATACACAAAGGGCCTAGGCACTAGGTTGCGAAAGTTTTTACAGAGTACATCTGGATATGTGTCTACAGTTCACTTATCTGTTACAACGATACACGTCACCAGGGACCTTGCTTGCAGCTGGTCCTACCCTCTGTGTAACTTGTGGCGTGCTACTGACTGTGGTGCTACTGACTGTGGTGCTACTGACTGTGGTGCTACTGACTGTGGTGCTACTGACTGTGGTGCTACTGACTGTGGTGCTACTGACTGTGGTGCTACTGACTGTGGTGCTACTGACTGTGGTGCTACTGACTGTGGTGCTACTGACTGTGGTGCTACTGACTGTGGTGCTACTGACTGTGGTGCTACTGACTGTGGTGCTACTGACTGTGGTGCTACTGACTGTGGGAACAGTTTAACTCCTTATCCATGGCTTTGGCCTTTTCGCCTAAGTCAGTTTTTTTTTTTAATTATTTTTTGGGCATGTAACCCTTTGAGTTACATCAAACGAACTTAGCAACTTAACATTGCTAAAGTTACTCCAGCTAATAAAACTTAATATTACTTAATATAGATAAGTTTAGCCGAAATTTCAATTGAATGGGGAGGGGGGGATGCCTTTATGCGGATGAAGGGATCTTGATTCAACGAACTGGAGCTAAGCTCTCTTTCGTTGGTTGATTACCTCCCAGTCTCCAGGCGCTGCTTGACCTTAGTGGTTTACCGCTTCCCCATGACAATAATAATAATCAGCTACATATAGACTGTAAATTTTCATATTATACAGACACACACACACACACACACACACACACACACACACACACACACTATAAAATATACAGAATGAAGCAACAATGTCTTGGGTGTGGTTAGGTCACAGGGGCAGGTACCTCTTACTAATTAGGTATGTAATTATCTTGTCTTGTCTTAAGTCACCATATGGCAAGTTAAGATTTCTTGAGTTATCCTATAGATTATGCCGGAGTAAAAAGGTACTCTTTTCCATTGTACTTTTAATATTTACAGAAGCACATGTTATATTTCCTTCTCTATGCTCCTTCTCTATGATCCTTCTCTATGATCCTTCTCTATGATCCTTCTCTATTTGTGATGGAAAAGTGAACTGTCTTGGCATTTTTTAAAAAAACATTTGTGCTTTACTTTGTATCTAAGTTTCTCTTGTAATTTTTTTGTGGGCTGAAGAGGGTCTTGGTACGAGACCGAAATATGCAGTATTTTTAACTTCAGTCCATTTCCGAAACGTGGTCAGTGGGGAAAATATCCAGACTCACACAACTCTCATCTGTATAGAATTTACCGCCTGGATTATACTCACATCTTTATTTTTAATAATTTTCTTTTCAGTATTTATCTAAAGTTACACTTGAGTTCATATTGGGAACTATATTTTAAAAACCTGTTGAAATGAATTGTTAGTGTTGTGTTGCTATTAAAATTAGGATCTAGGGTTATTATAAATGGTTTTTTTTTATATAGGATTGTGACATTGACAGCATACTCCTGACACTGAATTGTTTCTGCTGCTCTCAGATGTGGTTTGTAATTCTTAATATGCACAAATACCTATTTTTTTAGTTACTGGAATAATAGTCATCATAATGTTTATAGGATTTCTGTAGACCGTCTTTTGTAAAGACATGTTTTCTGATTATTTCAACATGGTGAAAGGACAGGAGGGTAGACAGCAGCCGTCCTCCCTGGACGGCCGCTGTCGTACAAGTGATCAACCGGAAGCCTGATAACAATGAACATTCCTAATAGTTTTGTTGGTTTTCCATTATGCTTCATAGTGCTCTATGTGATCCCCCGGGTCAAGGTGCTCTTAAAATCTCACCACTTCCCTCCATTATAATCGAAAATTTTTATAATATCAGGCTGACCTTAATAACTCCCATTTACAGTCATTATTCACATCAGATGGAACAACTGTTCTTTACGTTTTACATAAATATACATCTTTACACATAAATACTATAAACATTGATCAGTGACACGAAGTCTGTCTGAAGACGGCCTCACTCTGAAGCCGAAATATACAATATTAATTTAAATTGCTGCTTTGTGTACACGCTGGTTTCTCTGTATCATAAATATACATATTTATTAAAGAAAAAAAAGGCTCAAAACCGTGACTGGAACAATACAAAAATAACCCACACATAAGAGAGGAGGATACGACGACATTTCGGTCCGACTTGGACCATTTACAAAGTTACACTCATATTTATTCTATATCAAGTGAAGAATTGTATTTTGACTTTCTTGCAGGTAGGTAGGTAGGTAGGTGTGTGTGTGGGGGGAGTCTTCCCTCTTCCTGGTCACCTGTTACACAGCGCTGCCCAGTCATACTGTAGTTGCATGATTTATATACATTTGTATCGGTGTTTTATTTACAAAGTTAATGTTAATTTCAGAAGTATCATGCAGGAGAAAATCAATTATTTTTTCCCATTTTTGTGAGTCGTTTTTAGATACGTTCTGAATGGCTCTTTTCAGCACCCTTCCCTACTGGCTCTCTCATGACCCCAGTCAACTCCTCCCTCAGCACCCATCACCCTTCCCCATCCATACTTTTCCTTCCGGCTCCCTACTTCCCCGTACTTGTTCGTCTTCCCTACTTCCCCCTTCCTCCTCCTTGCTTTCCCTCTCTACTCCGGTGATCAAGTTACTGATGGCTACAAGAACAAGACAGGTGTGGGTTTGGTGGTGATGATTTATGAAGATTTACTGTGCATAGTTATTGATGGGTAACTATATTTAAATTCACTATAATTTAGTTTAAAATTATCTGAATCTAAATTATTTATATTTAACTTTCTTTGTTGCTTAGATGTAAATTATGTAATAGATTCTGTGGCCTTGAAGATCCAGGAGCAACCCCATAAAAAAAGACTATTCAGAATAGAAACCCCAGAGGGTTAATAACCCAGAAAAAAAAACAAGAAAGCCATACAGTGTTAAATTATTTATGTTGAGGTTCTTAGTTACTTCCTTGGCTGCCTTCAAGAGGGAGCTGGACAGATACTTAAAGTCAGTACCCGATCAGCCGAACTGTGGTTCGTATGTTGGACTACATGCGGCCAGCGGTAACAACCTGGTTGATCAAGCC
This sequence comes from Cherax destructor, assembly GCA_009830355.1. Lineage (NCBI taxonomy): Eukaryota > Metazoa > Arthropoda > Malacostraca > Decapoda > Parastacidae > Cherax > Cherax destructor. Next base: position 732,475 of record WNWK01000060.1, on the reverse strand, counting down.
CTGATCCACCGGGAGGCCTGGCCAAGGACCGGGCCGCTGGGGCATTGAACCCTGGAACACCATGCAGGTAGACTCCAGGTAGACTATAGTCAACTAACTCTAGGTATCTACTTACTGTCAGGTGCGCGGGAGCAGCCAATGTCAGGGAGATTTACTTCCCTTGAAGTAAGCACACGAATGTTGAGGTTAAGGCATGCATATAAAGCTGGTGGGCCCAAGAGACTAGCAACAAACTGTACAGGGTGTGGCAGGGAGTGGAAGTTTGGCTTTTTCCTACCTTAGACATCATCAGTATGAGAGAATTCTCTGGTGATTGAGCATACATCTCATACATGGCCACCTGTTTGTCCAACCTACTCTTCAATCATGACAAACCAGTTTCGCATACATTACCATTTGTATATCTGTGTGCACTCGAAATGTCACGGAAATTTTAATACATGTTATCCTTGGTTAGGTTAGATTTGGTTAGGTCACCGTATATTAACCTCTATTCCCATATACCCGACAATAACGAAATAATAAAAACAACGCATGACTCACGAAATCGTAATAAAACACGACTGCAAACAAACCACGGAACGGGTGGTGTTTGAACCCATGGCCAGGAGCTTTAGGACTCGCTTGCCACAGGTTCAAATCCCACAATGAATGTCTTACATGTAGCAGCTCGAGGTCGTATCATAACATTGTCAAATGAGTGTCAGAGATCCTGCCGCCGTCTGTGTCAATCCTTTATGTGTAAACATGTTTTGTTTTCCGGGATGCCTGCCAGGACTTCTGTGAACTTTTAAGATCATTGTGGGTATATTTTTTAATGGTTTTTAAGTTATATATGATGCATTTGTTGTTTGAAGGTCTGTGGACCGGGCCGCGGGGGCGTTGACCCCCGGAACTCCCTCCAGGTATACTCCTCAGGTAGACACCTTCCAGGTAGACTCCCTCAAGGTATACTCCCTCCAGGTAGATACCATCCATGTAGATACCCTCCATGTAGACACCCTCCATGTAGACACCCTTCATGTAGACACCCTCCATGTAGACACCCTCCATGTAGACACCCTCCATGTAGACACCCTCCATGTAGATACTCTCCATGTAGACACCCTCCAGGTCTCAGCTTTCTGTAGATTCCATGATTCCTTCATTCCTTCCTTCTTTCCTTCCCTCCTTCCTTACTTTCCTCTCATACTCAATCATGTTCCCTCTTTCTACTTCACCCTATTCTCCTTCCTTCCTTTTTGCACCCCCTGCTCCCCTTCCTACTTTCTCTTCTATTCTTTCTACTTCTTTCTCTGTTGCCATCCCTCACCTCTTTATCACTACTCCTTTTCTATTCTCTTCCTACTCTTCTTCCTTCTTCGTTCCCCTCCCTTCTCTTTCCTATTCTTCCTCCTTCGTATGCCCCTCCCTACTCATCCCCTATTACCCCATCTCTACTCCTCTACCCACAAACCCACCTTCCGTGTCCCCCTATCCCTCCCTCTCGCCCCTCCCTACCTGTCTTCACCCTCCGTCTTCCCCCTCCCCGTCTTCCTCCTCCGTCTTCTCCCTCCCCCAACTTCCCCCTCCCCATCAACCCCCTGCCCCACTAAGGTAAACACAACACTGGGCCTCACAGCTAGCTCCTTCACTCTCCCAATCTTAAAAAAGTAATAAAAAAAATGTCGATAAAAGATTACTTAACGATAGCGGCGAGTGCTAGTTGAGCTTAGCATAACTAGTATATTACCAGGCAACACCCTAGTAGTCCAGGCTCTTAAGTGGTAGTAAATAGTCGCTAAGTGACCCCCAGCTTGCCTCTCAGCCCCTTGATACAAGGTAAGAGATGATGAGGGTAAGAGGCAGCGAGGGTAGGGACATGAGTGAGGGGAAGATAAAGATGAGGAAGGTAAGTGGGAGAGAGGGTAGGAACATGAGAGAGATGCAGATAAAGGAGGAAAAGTAAAATGGAAGATAAAAAAAGGGTATACAGCACCCACAAGTTGATGAGAATGATACATGTTTGGGATCTTAACGAGACGTTTCGCCTGCTCAGCAGGCCTCTTCAGTCGAAATACAAAGGTGAGAGCAGAAGTCGTTGTGATTTAGGTATGAGGTGGTCAGTCCCTCAGCCTTTAGAAGTATCATGTTTAAGGGGGGAAGAGAGAGGAAGGGGGTATATGGATGGAATACGGAAGTACGTAAGTAAATATGGGAAAAAGACACTTATGTACAGTTCAGGACATTTAAACACGTCACGAAACATTAAAACACGTCACGAAACATTAAAACACGTCACGAAACATTAAAACACGTCGCGAAACATTAAAACACGTCACGAAACATTAATTCACGTCACGAAACATTAAAACACGTCACGAAACATTAAAACACGTCACGAAACATTAAAACACGTCACGAAACATTAAAACACGTCGCGAAACGTTCCCTTTACATAAAAGTCTTTTTCCACATCTCGGTATCACCAAAACATTAATTTTCACGTAAGTAAAAACGTGTAGATGAGTAAATAAAGATATGGTTAGGTAGGACATTTTTAATATGTAAATTAACTAGAAGATAACTAATGTAGGAGAATTAGACACATGTGAGACATCTGGGTATCTTTACCTGTCCTAGTATTGGTAAAGCCACTGGGGGGCGAAACGTCCACAAATAAAGACACCCAGATGTCGCACACGTGTTTAAATCTTCACCTCGTCGTTATTGTATAACATTCATGTATAACATTCATGTATAACATGTATAACATTCATGTATAACATTCATGTATAACATAACGTAGACTCGATCCAAACACGAAAATTTAAATTGACTTAATTGCAAATCACTTCCAAGAATGAGACGTTGGTAGCCTTCACGTGTCTTCATACTGATGAAAGGTTCTTGTTCCAAGGAACTGCAGCTACTGCCCCCTCGGATCAAGCGCAATTAACACCCTTTCCCATAGGCTTAACGATTTCCTATTAACATATGTGAAAGATTAGAAGAATTGATAGATAAATAATAGATAGATACATTAATAATTGGGGCCATGAATAAATGAAAAAAATACTGGAGTGCAATAATTTGATAAAGACGAGAATATGTTAAGTGAAGACAGACACAAACAAACAAGTAGACACAAACAAACAAGTAGACACAAACAAACAAGTAGACACAAACAAACAAGTAGACACAAACAAACAAGTAGACACAAACAAACAAGTAGACACACAAAAAAGCAGTAGATACAAAGGCAGATGTAGATACTCAGGAAATCAGATACACGGACTGAACACATCGACCCCAGGCTGAGGGACTGATTACCTCAAACTCATCTTCCACCGTTTTTCTGTCTATTGGACTGAAGAAGCCACTGGCTGGCGAAACTCGATAAAGATTCCCAGATGTTGCACAAGTGTCTCAGTCTTCAACTTTTCGGGTTTCTAACTCATTTGCATCACAAGAAGCACAAGAGGGGGAGGGTTGCATTATTTTTTTTTTATAATTTACAACCAGTGTAGGCCTATAACATCTGTGTATGCATTGCAACCACTGTAGAAACAAGCAACATGGACACACACACACACATATATATATATATATATATATATATATATATATATATATATATATATATATATATATATATATATCTTAGAGCCATATGTGTTGAAGCTAAATACAATTCTTCTTGTAATAGACAAATATAAATTGATAAATAATAATGACAATTGTTATTAAAACCTGAAACACTGTAACAAAGTCAGGTTTAGTGTTTTATTGTGAAATATAATGTTAAAACATGAGTATGTGAAAGTTTCAAGTTTTAATAACAATTGTTATTATCGTTTATTTAACTGAAGACGAAAAACAAAACCAGTGAAATTCCTCTCAATTTTAAGTATTTCAACCACAGTTGAGAGAGACGCCATTAATCAGAGAGTCAGAGTGCGTCTAAGTGAATATAAGTGCGGCAGAGATCAAGAATTGATCCTTCAGGGACGTAAAGTGATCGTAAAGTCAAGGAGCTAATGAAATATAGAGTGATATCTCGCCGCTCGAGAGCTGCGTAGATTATGAAAATGATCGCAGCTGAGAACGGCAAGAGTTCTTCTGAGAAGCAATTATGAGAGGAGGCAGGTGGCAGTTGTCGTGGTTCACTCGTTCATTGTGACGTGGACGGCGTTCACTGTGTCGTTAAGGCGTTCACTTGTCGTTGGGGGGTTTAGTGTGTCGTGCACGGCGTTCACTGTGTCGTTAAGGCGTTCATTGTGACGTGGACGGCGTTCACTGTGTCGTTAAGACGTTCACTTGTCGTTGAGGGGTTTAGTGTGTCGTGCACGGCGTTCACTGTGTCGTAATGGCGTTCATTGTGTCGTCAAGGCGTTCATTGTGATGTGGACGGCGTTCACTGTGTCGTTAAGGCGTTCACTTGTCGTTGAGGGGTTTAGTGTGTCGTGCACGGCGTTCACTGTGTCGTTAAGGCGTTCATTGTGACGTGGACGGCGTTCACTGTGTCGTTAAGGCATTCACTTGTCGTTGGGGGGTTTAGTGTGTCGTGGACGGCGTTCACTGTGTCGTTAAGGCGTTCATTGTGTCGTCAAGGCGTTCATTGTGTCGTCAAGGCGTTCATTGTGATGTGGACGGCGTTCACTGTGTCGTTAAGGCGTTCACTTGTCGTTGAGGGGTTTAGTGTGTCGTGCACGGCGTTCACTGTGTCGTTAAGGCGTTCATTGTGACGTGGACGGCGTTCACTGTGTCGTTAAGGCGTTCACTTGTCGTTGGGGGGTTTAGTGTGTCGTGCACGGCGTTCACTGTGTCGTTAAGGCGTTCATTGTATCGTTTTAATTGTGGTTGTCCATAACTTTAAGATATTTTGCATGAAATGTGTATATAAGTTTTACCTCATTGACGGTAACCCAACCCAGGCAGGATGACCCAACCCAGGCAGGATGGCCCAAGCCAGAGGATGACCCAACCCAGGCAGGATGGCCCAACCCAGAGGATGACCCAACCCAGAGGATTACCCAACCCAGGCAGGATGACCCAACCCAGGCAGGATGACCCAACCCAGAGGATGACCCAACCCAGGCAGGATGACCCAACCCAGGCAGGATGACCCAACCCAGGCAGGATGACCCAACCCAGGCAGGATGACCCAACCCTGAGGATGACCCAACCCAGGCAGGATGACCCAACCCAGAGGATGACCCAACCCAGAGGATGACCCAACCAAGGCAGGATGACCCAACCCAGAGGATGACCCAACCAAGGCAGAATGACCCAACCCAGGCAGGATAACCCAACTTAGGCAGGATGACCCAACCCAGAGGATGACCCAACCCAGGCAGGATGGCCCAACCCAGAGGATGACCCAACCCAGGCAGGATGACCCAACCCAGAGGATGACCCAACCCAGGCAGGATGACCCAACACAGAGGATAACCCAACCCAGGCAGGGTGACCCAACCCAGGCAGGATTACAAAACCCAGAGGATGACCCAACCCAGGCAGGATGACCCAACTCAGGCAGGATTACAAAACCCAAAAGATGAACCAACCTAAGCAGGATGACCAAACCCAGGCAGATAACCCAACCCAGGCAGGATGACCCAACCCCATGCAGAATGACCCATACCAGACATGATGACCCAACCCAGGCAGGATAATCCAACCCAGGCAGGATAACCCAACACAGGCAGGAAAACCCAACACAGGCAGGGTAACCCAACACAGGCAGGATAACCCAACACAGGCAGGATAACCCAACACAGGCAGGATAACCCAACACAGGCAGGATAACCCAACACAGGCAGGATAACCCAACACAGGCAGGATAACCCAACACAGGCAGGATAACCCAACTCAGGCATGATGACCCACCAAAAAATTAATTAAATATATAAAGGAGTGACAATGAATAAAGACAATATTTTTTGACTAAACGAAAGTACTCGGAAACACTTAAAGCAGATAAAATAGACTACGAGGGAAGAAGAGGGAAGAGGGATAGAAAGATGCCAGATTAGAACAGAGGGAGGTGAGGAGACAAGCAAGGTCAGGTCAAGAGTAGGTCACGCTTCTTCTGAAAATTTGAACATATGACAGTGAATTTGAAGATATGACAGTGAATTTGAAGATATGACAGTGAATTTGAAGATATGACAGTGAATTTGAAGATATGACAGTGAATTTGAAGATATGACAGTGAATTTGAAGATATGACAGTGAATTTGAAGATATGACAGTGAATTTGAAGATATGACAGTGAATTTGAAGATATGACAGTGAATTTGAAGATATGACAGTGAATTTGAAGATATGACAGTGAATTTGAAGATATGACAGTGAATTTGAAGATATGACAGTGAATTTGAACATATGACAGTGAATTTGAAGATATGACAGTGAATTTGAAGATATGACAGTGAATTTGAAGATATGACAGTGAATTTGAACATATGACAGTGAATTTGAAGATATGACAGTGAATTTGAAGATATGACAGTGAATTTGAAGATATGACAGTGAATTTGAAGATATGACAGTGAATTTGAAGATATGACAGTGAATTTGAAGATATGACAGTGAATTTGAAGATATGACAGTGAATCTGAAGATATGACAGTGAATTTGAAGATATGACAGTGAATTTGAAGATATGACAGTGAATTTGAAGATATGACAGTGAATTTGAAGATATGACAGTGAATTTGAACATATGATAGTGAATTTGAAGATATGACAGTGAATGTGAACACATGACAGTGAATCTGAAGATATGTTAGTGAATTTGAAGATATGACAGTGAATCTGAAGATATGACAGTGAATTCAAACATTTGACAGTGAAAGAGAACATTTGACAGTGAATTCTAACATCTGACAGTGAAAGGGAACATCTGACAGGGAATTCAAACATCTGACAGTGAATACGAACAGTGAATTAGAGTCGAGGGCAAAACATTCGAAGATATTTTAGAAAAAAGAAAACAATCGCCCTTGAAGAAAGTCGATTTATCACTGTTTAAGTGTTATCAGGTGCGATTAATTTCTTCCCTTAATGACTTCAGACGTCGGGTGAAGGGCTCTTGATTCAAGGATCTGGTGCTACCCAACCATTCTTCAGATTAGACATAATTACTTCCCTTTCCCCAGGTGCTTTATAACCTCTACGGGTTTAGTGCTTCCATAATATATATATATATATATTATATATATATCTTGGAGGGAGAGGGTAAAGGAAGTTTTGTGTGCGAGGAGTTTTGACTTCCAGCAAGCATGCATTAGCATGTTAAACAGGAGTGAATGGAGACAAATGGTTTTTAAAACTTGTCGTGTTGTTGAAGTGTGAGCAAGGTAACATTTATGAAGGGATTCAGGGAATCCGGCAGGCCGGACTTGAGTCCTGGAGGTGAGAAATACAGTGCCTGCACTCTGAAGGAGGGATGTTAAATGTTGCAGTTTTATAACTGTACTTTAGAAAACTTACCTAACCTTATTATAACAAGCTAAATTTAATTTAGCCTAATCCAACTTAATATATTTTGGATAAGTTTACAATAATTTAATAATAAACACAATGAAATATATTTTTTTCGTTAGGTTCTGAATGATTTTTGCGAAATTATTGCATGCACAAATTTTCGCTTGCCGTATTCAGCAAGAAGAGCGTTGCTATTTTAGCCAAAATCGTAAGTTTTACCTATTCGGCACGAAATATATATGTATACAGAAAGATCACAGCCAGCAGGATTCGAACCCACGTTTGGAAGGTATCCATGAGTGTGGCTTTCCCCGGAATGTGTCAAGCATTAAGGAAAACATATCTAGCATTCTCACTAGACCCTTAACGTTACCTACCAGTGTTGTGCAGTGCTCTAGAGCCTCGAGATATTTACCTGGCTTCCTGGAAGGCTGCCTAGGGTCTCCTTTTAGTCTCTGACAGTCTGCTAATCGATATCAAATGTGCAAATTTTTTATATTGTCTTTTGAAAATTCCCCAGCTCGTGTTAAAGTGTTGAAATGCAATGTCACACATGAAGAAATCTCTTCCACGTGTACAATTACTATTAGTGCTGAATTGCATAGTTGCAGAAGCAAGCGTCCATTCACCCTTCACTCTAAAGAATTGACAACACATCAACATAGGAAATAGAATGTTATATTGGTTATCTATTCGATTACTCCCAGGCAGTAATTACACTTCTTTAGGATAAGGCAACTGGTGGTCTAAAATAATTAATGGATGTACTAGAAAAAAATGCTCATACTATCCGAAATTCGCGGTATCCGGCCCACTGACAGCTGTAAATGCTTCTTCTCAGTCTCTGAAGTCCACGACATTTGGCCAGTTAGTATCAATAATTACTCATACTATCAGAACTCAGCGGTATCTGGCTAGTTGATATTGTTGATTACTCGAAGTTAAGGGTAGCAACCTGATGAAGTATTAGAAGTTTGGATATTATAGGTCCCTGAAGCTTCAGATCTTAATGACTTCAGCACATTAAGATATACAGAGCCGAGTGAATAGTTTGTTTACATACATGATTGAACTGGCCCAACAGCTCAGGGCTTTGAGTATGTTTTGAAGGCTGTGAGTGTTTTGAAGGCTTTGTTTTGAAAGCTGTATGCTTTGAGGGTTGTGAGAATGTTTTGAACGCTGTGAATGTGTCTTAAAGGCTGTGAGTATGTCTTGAAGGTTGTGATATGTTTTGCAAGTGTGAGTACATTTTAAAGGCTGTGAGTACGTTTTCGAGCGCTGTTATTTTCTTCACCTCAGTGACTGTGTCTCAAGGGTTGTGAGTGTTGACAGGGCTAAGGGCAGTATCAGGGCTAAGAACAGTATAGGGCTAAGGGCAGTATAGGGCTAAGGGTAGTATCAGGGCTAAGGGCAGTATCAGGGCTAAGGGCAGTATCAGGGCTAAGGGCAGTATCAGGGCTAAGGGCAGTATCAGGGCTAAGGGCAGTATCAGGGCTAAGGGCAGTATCAGGGCTAAGGGCAGTATCAGGGCTAAGGGCAGTATCAGGGCTAAGGGCAGTATCAGGGCTAAGGGCAGTATCAGGGCTAAGGGCAATATCAGGGCTAGGGGTAGTATCAACACGACTCACGAAGTCGTAATAACACGATTGCAAACAAATCACGGAACGGGTGGGATTTGAACTCATTGTGACTCCTAAAACTCAATTGCCACGGGTTCTAACCCCACCCGTTTCCTGATTTGAGTATCTACAAGGTTGTGACTGTTTCTTGAAGACTGTCTGAGTATCTCATTTACTAAGTCATGATTTGTCGGATCTTTGGCAGGTGCAACGGATAAATTTTGATCAATAGGCCTAGCGAAGGAAAATATTTGAGTTGAATGAATAAATGTTTAAAAAAATTTGACAATGGCTGAGAGAAGGAAGATGTTTGAGTGAAGAATGAATGTAGTTAAGAATAAAACTAGGAAAGGTAGGAAGGGAAGGGTGAGAGGTGAAGAAGAGAAATGAGGGAGAGTGAAGGAATGAGAAATGATGAGAGAGGAGGGAAGAAGTGGAGAGGAGAGGGAAGAGAGAGAGAGAGAGAGAGAGAGAGAGAGAGAGAAGAGAGAGAGAGAGGGAGAGAGAGAGAAAGAGTGAGAGGGAGGAGGGAGAGAGGTGAACGGAGAAGATTATAGAAGTGAAGGGCTGGCGTTGAAACATTCACAAATATTTCAGTGTTGGTGGTAAGTTCTTTGAGTCAGGTGTAATGACTGGCTGGGTGACCGCAAATGATTCGTGAAGATAGACTTAAAGGATTTTACAGCCGTGTAGTGATTTTACGAGTCTCCCATCCCTCGGTCAGCATCCTAATTCATTCTTCCCTCTCTCTCTCTCTCTCTCTCTTTCTCTCTTTCTCTCTCTCTCTCTCTAAAACAAAAGTACTTCGCTATTTATATATATATATATATATATATATATATATATTTCATTTTCTCGCTGATTAGTGTTTCTGTTTCTGCCCTGATTTAATGAATAGGAAGGAAAGACATAGACACATTAAAGGAAATTGTCGTGTTACGTTGTTCAACAGCACGACATAAAACATAGCTGAGGCAACGTCGACGACATTCAAGTAATGGTAATAGTCGTTCTAACCTCCAGTACTTGACACACCAACTTAACCAAGTTGAACCTTCAAGAGAGTTCACCCTGGATTAAGAAATTAATGGCACTAGCCTCCCTGGACGTTGTACTCGCCAAACACTGAGATAAAGTCAAACTGCTTATAGGAAACCCACTAATAAGGATAATTTCAAGCACTTTTATTCACATCATGATCTACAAAAAAAGCAGAAAAAAGGGTGATCAGTGGATTCTTTCGTCTGGCGCTTAATCAGAGGTGATGATCTACTGAAAGCTGTGCAAGATTATGGAGAGAAAAGCTTCACCAGTCTCAAATTACCTACTCACAATCTTTTACTGCAAAAGAAGCCCCATGCTAACACACAACACTGTTATACCCAAGGTTATACTAAATGTAGACTCATCGTATCCATGGTCACCACAGCCAACATAGTCTCTCCCATCTACATAAAACCAGCATTGTATCTGTGATCACCACCAAAACAGAGCCATCAAGAGATCCTTCACACCCAACATAGCACCAAAGATGCAGTGATTTATAGTGTCCCTTACTGGGTATGTAGTAAAGGTTACACTGGATAGACACCCAAAAATTTCCCTCACGCGTACGGTAACATGAGCATACATGCAGAATTGACAATAACAACAATGGTTGCATACATCACCGCATTTCCCATGTCCACCTCGTGGTGTGGGAAAGAACTATACTGTGATTGATTAAGCCTCGTCTAGGTGAAACGCAGTAGCAATAAAAGGTCTCGTTTTATTATTGGCTGTTTACTACCATTTGTAGACTCAGCCAGACACACACACACACACACACACACTGCAGTGCTCACATTAAGGATTCGTTTTGTATTTTTTCAAGTAAATCAACAGTTTTCTTGTTTTGCAAGACTTAAAAACTTCTTGAACCTAGTTGAATGGCTATACTCTTGCCTGTGGTCGCAAGCATCTGGGGTTCACTTCTCAAGTGAATATCCCAGAAAAATCGATACAAAATATATGATTAAAAAATCCGCACTCGCACACAGATAAACGAGCACATAGCCACTTAGAGTACAACGAGAATTCTATAAAGATGATTAACTACTGTCGGTTGTGATAGTCCACTATCATTGATAATAATAACTTGTTACAGAATTTTACGTCGGGGTTAGTAATGTACGGTCATTATGCTATGAGCAGTGTGCCTGTATGCTAACTGCTTAGTAGGAATTCGTACTCTCATTACTTCTTAGTACAACGGGCGACCATCAACAGCACTGCTGGACAGACTGGCCGCCGATCAGCGGACGGAGGATTGAGCCTCCAACACTCCTGCGCTGAAGGCAATATAACATATAATACAATACAATGTAATGCAATACAATACAGTGAAGTACAATATAATACAATACAGTGAAGTACAATATAATACAATACAGTGAAGTACAATATAATACAATACAGTGAAGTACAATATAATACAATACAGTGAAGTACAATATAATACAATACAGTGCCCCCGGGCAAATAATTGATTCTGTGGCCTCACTATACCTCCCTAACCCCACAAGAATGTAATCAACCTCTTGAACACGCGGTTTAAAACTGAACATACTATATATATATGTACATTGTATACTGATTGTTCTGTCAACTGGAGCAGTGGGAGGCACTGAGTGCTCTCATTGTAAGCCAGCCCAGTGATAATATAATAGAGAGAAATGTTAGAATTAATAACTAAATGACAATAGTCATCGTTCCCCAGCTTACGAAAGCTACAACCACAGACAGCTTAATTATCTCTGACTATCAATCCTCATTTCTTGCTATAAAGAACCAAAGACCGAACTGCAACGTGCTTGTTTCTGATGCTATATACAGACAGTAAGGCATTAATAACCACCATACTTAAATAATATTACTGTAGACTCTCAGATATGTCTTGAAGAATAATGATATTACAGTGGCTGGAACAATTCATTATTAAACATCAGTTTCAAGAAATTTTTTGATGATGTTTTGGTGTTTCCTGTTAATTATGGAACTCCAAGAGCAGCCACTTTCACGAGGTGAGTTCTGAATGACTCTGGATAGTCATGCAAAACACATGACAAGTGGTACAGTATATATATATATATATATATATATATATATATATATATATATATATATATATATATATATATAACTGAACCATTCTGAACCTAACGAAAAATATATTTCATTGTGTTTGTTTATTATTAAATTATTGTAAACTTATCTAAATATATTTAGTTGGATTAGGCTAAATTAAATTGCGCTTGTTATAATAAGGTTAGGTAAGTTTTCTAAGTTACTTTTGTTACAAAATTATTAATTTTTATAACAACATAAATGAAAAAAAATATATTTTTGAACTCATAAGAGAAAATTTTAGAAAGGACTTAATTTTAAATGAGTTCTTGCTAATTGACCAGTTTTACCTATTCGGCACGACATATATTTATATATATATTACATTACTATTGTCTTTATGACTGGATACCTATAACTCATTCACCATAGAGTATTAAGTAGCTCCAATCCCTTGGATCAAGAACACTTAGCCAGCATCAAGATCCCTTCTCCCCATCCTTGAAGGGGAGAGCAGAGAGAGAGAGAGAGAGCCTGTGTTCGTCTTGAGCTTTTTTGTGTTTGTGTGTGTATATATGTGTATGTGTGTGTGTGTATGTTTGTGTGTGTATGTGTGTGTGTGTGCGTGTGTGTGTGTGCGTGTGTGTGTGGAGAGGGGTCTTTGAAGTGACTGGTACGTCAATTAAGGCACAAGTGCGGTCTGCTGGTTCCTCAGACACAGCCCCGTAATCACAATCATTAGTTGGTCTCCTCAGAAAGAGCTGATAATCTTCGACGAGACGGAGTGATGGAGGATCAAAGAGGCTCTTCTCAGTCTGTCGTTGAGGGGGGAAGGGGAGGGGTGATCATTGTGAATATTCTCTGTTTGTTTGATAGTCAATTTGTCTCTGCTGGGTCGCCCTTCCGTCCCTACCCCCATTCCCTTCCCTCCTTTTACTCCCTGCTTACCTACCACCCCTTTCCCCCCTCTCACTACTAGGCCAACTTACCCTCCCCCTCCCTTTATTCTGCCAACTTGCACCCTCCCTACCTTGACTGTTAATTTACACCCCCTCCCATAATATCTTCTTGCACCCTCCTTACATTTAATGTGGGTCAGTTTACACCCCATCCCTTTAATCTCTGCTTTTGTATACACTAAGAGTGTGTAGACACGTACATGTGTGTGTACTCACGTAGTTGTGGTTGCAGGGGTCGAGTCATAGTGTATGTGTGTGTACTCACCTACTTGTGGTTGCAGGGTTCGATTCATTGCTCCTGGCTCCGCCTGTGTACTCACCTAATTGCACTCACCTAATTGTGGTTGCAGGGGTCGAGACTCAGCTCCTGGCTCAGCCTCTTCACTGGTCGCTACTAGGTCCTCTCTCTCCCTGCTCCATGAGCTTTATCATACCTCGTCTTAAAACTATGCATGGGTCCTGCCTCCACTACATCACATGCCAGACTATTTCACTTCCTGACAACTCTATGACTGAAGAATTACTTCCTAACATCCCTATGACTCATCTGAGTCTTCAACGTCCAATTGTGACCCCTTGTTTCTGTGTCCCCTCTCTGGAACATCCAGTCTCTTTCCACCTTATCTATTCCTCAAAGTATTTTGTATGTCGTTATCATGCCTCCCCTAACCCTCTTGTCCTCCAGTGTTTTTAGGCCGATTTCCCTTAACCTTTCTTCGGAGGACATTCCCCTTATCTCTGGAACTAACCTTGTTGCAAACCATTGCACTTTCTCTAATTTCTTTACGTGCTTGACCGGGTGTGGGTTCCAAACTGGTGCTGCATACTCCAGTATGGGCCTGACGTACACGGTGTACAGAGTCTTGAACGATTCCTTACTGAGGTATCGGAACGCTATTCTCTGGTTTGCCAGGTGCCCATATGCTGCAGCAGTTATCTGGTTGTGTGCTTCCGGAGACATGCTCGGTATTATACTCACCCCAAGATCCTTCTCCTTGAGTGATTTTTGCAGTCTTTGCCCGCCTAGCCTATACTCTGTCTGCGTTATTCTTTGCCCTTCCCCGATCCTTATGACTTTGCATTTGGCGGGGTTAAATTCGAGAAGCCAGTTGATGGACCAGGCGTCCAGCCTGTCCAGGTCTCTTTGAAGTCCTGCCTGATCCTCATCTGATTTAATTTTCCACATTAACTTCACATCATCTGCGAACAGGGACACTTCTGAGTCTATCCCTTCCATCATGGCATTCACATATACCAAAAATAGCACTGGTCCTAGGACTAACCCCTGTGGGACCCCGCTCGTCACAGGCGCCCACTGTGATACCTCATCAAGTACCATGACTCGTTGTTGCCTCCCTGTCAGGTATTCTCTGATCCATTGCAGTGCCCTTCCTGTTATACGTGCCTGATCTTCTAGCTTCTGCACTAATCTCTTGTGAGGAACTGTGTCGAAGGCCCTCTTGCAGTCCAAGAAATTGCAATCAACCCACCCCTCTCTCTCGTGTCTTACTTCTGTTACCTTGTCGTAAAACTCCAGTAGGTTTGTGACACAGGATTTGCCTTCCATGAATCCGTGCTGGTTGTCGTTTATAATCTTGTTCCGTTCCAGGTGCTCCACCACTCTCCTGATAATCTTCTCCATGACTTTGCATATTATACACGTCAGTGACACAGGTGTATAGTTTTGTGCCTCGTTTCTGTCTTCTTTCTTAAAAATGGGGACTATATTTCCCGTCTTCCATACCTCAGATAATTGCCCAGTTTCAAGGGATGTGTTGAAGATTGTTGTTAGTGGCACACACAGCATCTCTGCTCCCTCTCTAAGGACCCACGGGGAGATGTCTGGTCCCATCATCTTGGGACCATGTGTGTGTGAGTGTGTGTGTTATTATATATATTCAGCTGTGTAGGTGTGTATACCAATGTACGCGCATGAATGTCGCCTGACGTTCTTTGTATACAACTATGCGAGCTAACAAGGTTTGCACGTTTTCCTTTACGCAAACTAACCTAGGGACCTGGTCTCTTTAAGGAAATTAATACAGTGTAATGCAGCTTAGCGCTGCCCAACTTAACCGGAATCAGCCAAAGTTTAGTGTGTGTTGCTTAGTTCAGTTGAAGAAAAACAAGTGTTTGATGCTCATACGGGTTATTGTTAGGCTAGTGTAGTTATTCTTAATAAAAAAAATCTTTATTGATATATTGTATATTAATGTATGTGCAAATTTAGATATATTGTATAATGTCGCAAAAATTTCTATCTTCCCATCCATTCTTTAGGTATCCCTGAAGGGGGAACTTTAGGTATCCCTGAAGGGGGAACTTTAGGTATCCCTGAAGGGGGAACTTTAGGTATCCCTGAAGGGGGAACTTTAGGTATCCCTGAAGGGGGAACTTTAGGTATCCCTGAAGGGGGAACTTTAGGTCGTTGCATGAATTTTATTTTTCTTCCAACTTTTTCATTTTGCTCATAACTCGAGAATCTCCCAACCCATCGGACTCAAATTTTGAACGCTGGTGCACGGTAACGAGGACCAGATTCTAGGAACAAGCGGCATGTGCAGGTGCCCTATGACCAAAGCTACTGAATCCATTCCCTGCATCCTGGGATGGCTGGAATAACTTCCGAAATCCTCAGTGATGCAGCTTCCAAAGTTCAGGAAAGTGCTTTCTACTTCTAGGACGGTGGAGAGTGAAATTCAATTGAGTATACCTGGAGGAGGTTTCGGGGGTCAACGCCCCCGCGGCCCGGTCCATGACCAGTGTAGATTTTACAGTTGTGTAAACTAGTGTGTAATTTTGATTTCTGTTTAATCACTAGGCTCAAAATATATGTATTTAACTCATCTGAACGGCTTCAGTATTTAATGACCGTTGCATCTTACGGTCAGGATAGTGCCCCTTCAGTTTAGTTCTAGTATGGGTAAATTTGTCATATATTTTCTAATTTTCCTCTACACTGCTTGGTTGATATTTTTCCACTTGCTTCTCTCCTTCTTTCCAATTCTCATCCTTTACTTCTCACCCTCCTAAATCTTTTTCCTCTCCATTTCTTTACCTTCCAATTCGTCTCTTCCTTATTTGTTGCACCCCTATGTATAAATTTTCTCAATACTTGCCCTTGTCTCTGTTTTTACATTCCTCCTCCTACCTAGATTCTGATTCTCTCTCTCTCTCTCTCTCTCTCTCTCTCTCTCTCTCTCTCTCTCTCTCTCTCTCTCTCGTGTAAGTTTTGAATATTTACTCACAGATCACGTGGTAGTTTGTTTTGAACGTCAAGTCTGGCGGCTTCGTCTGCACGAATATTACATTATGTATACGAAGAAATTTCACCAAAACGCTTTCGTGATGAATTTTTGGAGAGGCCAAGTAAAAGGCGGTAGTTGACGTGGTACTGGCACCTCTCAACTCGTGCTGGTGAGAGTATGAAACACACGTGATACAGAGCAAAACTTAACAAAACGTTTCGCCCAAAATTGAAATTTGGACATGATAAAGCTGAGTGCTGTGAGAAACGGAGTCTAAAATAGTCATATTCTGAATTACGTCGCCGCTGTCTCCACCTCGTCGTGTTGTGTTGTTGGTTATGACAGGTTTATGCAACCTAGACGTATTTCAGTTTAACCTAACTTAACCTAACCTAATCTAACGTAAGCTTAGATAAACCAAATACAAACTTACAGGTAAGGTTAAAAAAAACTAACTTTTGGAATGCTGAAATAATATTTAACGTGGTACAAAGATAATAATTGTGTTTCTTCTGATCAGATTGACACACCCAACACATCATGATCCACGGACCGAAACGTCGTCCACGTTTACCTTCCAGATTGTGGGTTAGTTGTTAATTGTGTCTTTCGTGAAGACAGTTTCAGTCATGGACCTTTATCAGGTAGAGGCTTGATGGAATGACCGAAACGTCTTCTAGTCTGCATTTCTGGTTGGTGTGTTTGTTGTGGTCAATATTGCAGAGTTGCCACATTTTCTAACGTTTCTTTAAGGATAACCAGGAAGTTGTACTTCCTGTTCTCTTTTTCCCATCCTCTGTTACCTGTTCTCTTTTTCCCATCCTCTGTTACCTGTTCTCTTTTTCCCATCCTCTGTTACCTGTTCTCTTTTTCCCATCCTCTGTTACCTGTTCTCTTTTTCACATCCTCTGCTACCTGTTCTCTTTTCCCATCCTCTGTTACCTGTTCTCTTTTTCACATCCTCTGCTACCTGTTCTCTTTTTCCCATCCTCTGTTACCTGTTCTCTTTTTCCCATCCTCTGTTACCTGTTCTCCTTTTCCCATCTTCTGTTACCTGTTCCCTTTTCCAATTCTTCTGGCATCTGTTCCTTTCTCCTATTCTGCTACTTGTTCTCTCTAACTGTTCTTCCGCTATTTGTTCCATAATCCTGTTCTTTTACTATTTGTTAGCTTCTCCTCTTCCTCTGCCTTTCTGTTATTCTCTCCTTCTCCCTATTGTTGATTTCACTTGATTTTCGTTATATTTTTTTCTGCCTATGTAGTTATTATCCTATTTGCCTTCCATAGTTAATTATGATAGAAAAAGAGGATGGCTGAGGCCAATTATCCATTTATCTTAATATTTATTCTTCCACCTTATTCTTTCTTCCGCCTCATTTTTTCACCTTATTCTTATCTATACTTTATATTTTATTCTCCATCTTTCTCAAACATTCTTTGCCTAGCTAAACCTTCTTTACCATGTCTCTTTACGTCACTCTCCGCCTCTATTCTACACCTTTTCTTCCTCCTCCCTACCTATCTGTTATCGATTTTTCCATCCCTCTCCTTTCTTTGCCCCACTTCTCTCACCACTAGTCTGTTTCCCCTCTTCCCCCACTCTTTACTCCATATTTCTCTCCTAATCAACCCTATATCATCCCCTCCCTCCCAACCCCTTCCCCACACCTACCAACCATACCACTCCCCTCTCTCCCACCCACTCCTCTCCCCCATTCTCTCCCCCACCCCCTACTACCACTTCCCCTCCCCTCTCCTTGCGTTCCAGCAGAGAGGAAATGGGAATGGATCAAATTATACGCATGTAAACTCATTAAATGTCATTAATTTTGGAGTATAATCGTTGATAAATGTGATGTGATTGGCATTTCAACTTACTGGATGGTAATTGAAGTTCAACAAGAGCAATTTTGTATCCTATGTCATTTAAAATTACTTAGGAGTTATCTGTAATTATCCTTCAGATTACGCTCTCTCTAATTGAGGCTTTAAATGTAAATCAGTATTTTCCATGTTATGATATTCAAGTTAGTCATATATATATATATATATATATATATATATATATATATATATATATATATATATATATATATATATATATATATATATATATGCTGTGTGTGTGTGTGTGTGTGTGTGTGCGTGTTTGTGTACTTACCTAATTGTGGTTGCAGGTGTGTATGTGTTTATTTCGTGCCGAATAAGTAAAACTTGCTATTTTGGCTTAAATAGCAACGCTCTTCTTGCCGAATAAGGCAAGCGAAAATTTGTGTATGCAATAATTTCACAAAAATCATTCTGAACCTAACGAAAAAAATATATTTCATTGTGTTTGTTTATTATTAAATTATTGTAAACTTATCTAAAATATATTTAGTTGGATTAAGCTAAATTAAATTGCTCTTGTTATAATAAGGTTAGGTAAGTTTTCTAATTTTTTTTGGTACAAAATTATTAATTTTTACATTAACATAAATGGAAAAAATATATATCTTTAAACGTATAAGAGAAAATTTTAAAAAGAACTTAATTTTAAATGAGTTCTTGCTTATTGACCAGTTTTACCTATTCGGCACAACATATATATATATATATATATACAGTGAAAAAAATGTGAACTGTCAAGCAGTTTCGTGATTTCCAACATTTCCTTGATAACGCGAAAAACCACGAAAGCGTTTAGAAGCTCACTATTTTTCACCGTTTTTGTTTTGCGTATTGCGATATCACCTGTTTACTGTGATTTTATTGCATATATGATGAACATTTGGGCAGTTAGGAAAGACTTAGAAAAACTAAGACATCCTCATATCTTTAGAGGATATTTATTCTAGAGTAAATAAATCAATATTTCGGTGACAAAATCATCACCATCATCTGGAATCATATTCTGGAAAGTGATATAATAATGTACGAATCGTAGTATTTTTTTAATATACCGTCCGTTTCCCACCGAGGCAGGGTGGCCCCAGAAAAGAAGAAACACTTCCACCATCACTCTAGTAGTATATAATAAAAATTACAATATTAAGAAAACGTGAGAAATTAAAAAACAAATAGTAATGAATCAGGCAGTTACCAAGACGAACCACAACAAAGAATATAAACAAACAACTTAACTCACTAGAAAGAGGTAAATTATAATTATTTCAGAGTAAATAAGATAATCGCAGTATCGTAAATCCGGACATTGTGAGAAAAGTGCATGTTTCAGTCGCTGTGCTACCCGAGAAAGGTATCCCCGTATCTCACAAGCCCAGACTCTTCTACCTCAGAGACGAGAAAGGAATAGAACAGAATGCGGCTTAAATTTCTGATTCAGTTGAATATTAGTTAATAGACAATCACAAGTCATCACATGGAAATTTATATATTTCTTCAAGAAATTAGCACATTTTCACCTTCACAGGCCAAATATAATTTTGTGTCCTCTCTTCAGCAATAGCCTGGTTGACCAGGCAAGCACCAGATGAGCCTGAATCATGGCCGGGCACCGGGAGTAGAAAAACTCTCGGAACTCATCAAAGGTATATACGAAACATCAACTTTGAAAGTTTAAAATCAATCGGAAGAGGCATTCTCCAGTTATTGCACAGAGACTAACTTTAAGTTTGAAATCGCTCAAAACTTGCATTCAAAGGTATCCGTGTTGAAGGTTTGAAGCTAATCGGATAAATCATTCACATGAAAACTAATATTTCAATTATCTTAATTTCTTCAGAAAAATATAGCAACTTGTTACATACACAGACGAAGATTAATGCAAAACTTTCTCTAATTAATTTACACCACCGTTAAAGGTTTGAAGCTGATCTCAAGAGGCATTATCCTTTTATTACACAGAAAACAATTTAATAAAATTGGCAAATCAAAACAAAATCAATGCATGGTTTCCATTGGGGCAAACACGCCAGCACTAAAAATATGAAGCCGATCCCAAGATGCATTCCCCTCTTATGGCACAGAATCCAATAATTTAATTAAATATGCTAGTAAATTAATAAAGTTGAACCTGCACCACCGAAACTTAAAAATAATCATTCTTCTTATAAGAGTGAAACTGTTCCAGCTATATTATAGGACACATACCATAACAATGGAAAATAAAACTGACATATTGAGCATTTACACCCTCCAATAACAGTCCCGGCATTCTAAGTAAGATACACCAGTGATGAAATCTGGAAGTGGATCAGAAAAGGCTTTCTCAGGTTACTATATTTAAACTGAAATTAGGAAGGGTATATATAAAATTGACCAGAGAGGGAGGAGAGAGGAGAGAGAGAGGGAGAGAGAGAGAGGGAGAGAGAGAGAGGAGAGAGAGAGAGAGAGAGAGAGAGAGAGAGAGAGAGAGAGAGAGAGAGAGAGAGAGAGAGAGAGAGAGAGCAATGATGGTCGCTAGGCATCATGATGGTAATGCTGGAGTAGTGGAAATAATGAATGGGAGAGTGCTGGAACACGGAGATGAGGTTAATACCCTTGACGTGAAGTTTGATTCTAAACCGTCTATGAAGAACCACATAGTAAATCTTGCAAACAAGGTGAGTGGGGAAGGTGAGAGAGGGGGAGAGAGAGGGGAAGAGAGAGGGAGAGAGACGGAGAGCTCTTGACTGAGCTTCATTACTTAGTCAATGGTTAACATCAAAATTTTCTCTAGCTTTGTCATATTCTTGGCTGTGTGTGGGTTCCACACTGGTGCTTCATACTCAAGAATTTTACGTATCTGATGAATGAGGATCTGAAATGTTCCTTGTGTACGGTTCAATGGGCCATTCCCATAGTTGATATTCACAAGAATATTTCACATTCATGGTGGAGCGCTAAACCTATGGAAAATAGAGCACTGGGGGAATGGAAGGCAAACAGGTTCGATCCGATTAAGGGGCGATCAGGTTCAGTTCTTGAAAAAAAAAATGAAAAGCCCCCCTCCCCTTCACAAGCATCGGAAATTATCGTCCCCGCTACCCGGTTCCAGATCAGACTTCGCTGATCAGTGAGGCTGTTGATGTTTGCAGCGCGCACTCTCCGACGCAAGTATATGGTATTTCGTTTAATATTTGGAGAGAGAGAGATATGTTGGGTGTGATGCCTACACCCAGTTGTCTCTATCAGTCACTCGTGAAGTTTCAGTCTTCGAGATGTGATTTGATGTTGTTGATCTAAATAATTAGAACCAGGGACGGATCTACTGTGAAAATAATGAAGCTTAAACTTCAGGGTCCCTTAACCCGGAGGGGCCACAGAAGTGACTTTAGTCCACATTGCTTAAAATTTTTGGGTCTGCTGTATGAGAAGGGGAGTTGCGATGGGGCCCCCATAACAGTTCAAGCTTCAGGGCCCCAAAAAATGTAAGTCCGCCACTGATTAAAACTACCCTCCGTTTTCCCGGATCAAGCCCAATTACTTCCCGCTTATCTGGGTCTGTATGACCTCTAGGAGTCACATATTTATAAAAAAAAAAAATATGAAAAGTTCACAAAAATCTAAATTGTCATTTTTTTAGCTAAAATATTTCGATTATTTAACTTATAATCGAAAATAATGATAATTTACGATATTTCGGACAGTTTTCTGCTTATCACTAAAATTAAAATATTTTGCCTAAAAAACATTTTACATAATCTCATAGATTTTATTGCACAATTTTAATTTAAAAAGACGTGAAACATTAACAAAGATAAGAAAAATGAGCTAAAATATTTTATTGATTTGCTAAAATCTGCAAGACACCCGGCTACTCATGCAGTCTGTGTCTGTCATTCTGTAAGCAAGTTATATTTTTCTAAGTTATATTCATCTTCTAAGTTATATTCATCTTCTAAGTTATGTTCATCTTCTAAGTTATGTTCATCTTCTAAGTTACATTCATCTTCTAAGTTACATTCATCTTCTAAGTTACATTAATCTTCTAAGTATTTTACATTCATCTTCTAAGTTACATTCATCTTCTAAGTTACATTCATCTTCTAAGTTACATTCATCTTCTAAGTTACATTCATCTCAAAGTTACTTCATCTCTAAGTTACATTCATCTTCTAAGTTACATTCATCTTCTAAGTTACATTCATCTTCTAAGTTACATTCATCTTCTAAGTTACATTCATCTTCTAAGTTACATTCATCTTCTAAGTTACATTCATCTTCTAAGTTACATTCATCTTCTAAGTTACATTCATCTTCTAAGTTACATTCATCTTCTAAGTTACATTCATCTTCTAAGTTACATTCATCTTCTAAGTTACATTCATCTTCTAAGTTACATTCATCATGTGTGTGACACGAGACTGAACCTCACATGACAGTGTCGTGGAGTGCCAGGAATCGATCTTGGCTTGTCAGAATGCCAGGCCGCTGCTATAGCTACTTAGGCAGGTTGTTAGAACTGTGGCTTGGCATTTTGATTTATCTTAGTTCGATCCCCAGCTCTGCTCGTAGTGTCCTGTGTGTGTGTGCTCGCCTATTTGTGGTTGCAAGGATCGAGGCATAGCTCCTGGCCCCGCCTCTTCACTGTATGTGTGTGTGTGTGTGTGTGTGTGTGTGTGAATGCCCCAGCAACCTCACATATTACATCAGTAACATAAAGAAATAGAAAAAGATAGAGAGAGAATGAGAATATCTCATCATCACATCAAGTTAATATTAATCTTACACGTCCTTCTTCAATCTCCTCATTGTACATTTACAACTCAAGTGTTCACACCGCAGTTCGTACTTATTTTTTATACACGTGACACTTTATTTTTTGCCCCTAATGCACAGGTGTAGGCAGCTTGTTGTAAAGTTTCAACGACAATAGTTATTATTACTTAATTAGTATGTCGTTTAATTCTATAATTACGATATATTCCGAAATATTGTTTTGAATAACCGCTTCTGTTACTATTACGAGTGCTATTGTTAATATTTATATTATTATTATCAGAGAGAAG
This sequence comes from Cherax destructor, assembly GCA_009830355.1. Classification (NCBI taxonomy): domain Eukaryota; kingdom Metazoa; phylum Arthropoda; class Malacostraca; order Decapoda; family Parastacidae; genus Cherax; species Cherax destructor. The sequence goes on along the minus strand of WNWK01000060.1, from coordinate 709,139 downwards.
GTGGCTGGTGTCACCACGCTACCAGACTCGGAGAAAACTTCCCCTCAATGCTCGTGTGCAGGCGCACACCAGCATGGGTAGAAACAACAGTAACCCAACATATATGTACACAGACGTACATACATACGCTTGTGTACATATATGTACACAGACGTATGCATGTACACACACACATACACACCTTCCTTATCAACCAGGAGCACAACATCAAGAATATATCAGCTGTTAACATAATTCTCATGGCGTAGAAATATACAACCAAAGTCAGGCAATTTAAGCGGATTTCGTATAGGCCTATGCTACTTAGCTGATTGCCTGGGAGGTCTGCTGCGTCTAGCAGCGAGCCGGCAGACATGGGCGGCTCTGCACTGACCTATTTGAATAATGCGATTGATATGGTGGTGTTATGTTGAGCTGTAAACCCTGTGTGTGTGTGTGTGTGTGTGCGCGCTCTCTCGCGCGCGCGCTTGTGTGCACGCCCGCGCAAGCGGTCACTATACGACTTACACACGTGTCCCTGGTGGGGGGGGGGAAGGGTAGCAGCAACACACACACACACACACACCACCTCTACGGCACACAGATTTATCGGAAATTGGGTTTACACAAGACACACCATCGTGACGTCCCTTGTATATTTCCTCGGAGACGCTGAACCACCAGCGCTAGAACTACTACGGAAATTTCTGGGAAATAATCGGCAGGTACGATTACCCTAAAAAAGCTCCTTTATTAAATATTTATTACGGTGAAAGAATCACTTATTAAATGGACAAAAACACAGTAAGGAAACCCAGGCGGCTCCGTAGAGAGGCGCCGCAACCAATCAGCGCCTCTGAAATCAATCACCATTGGCGGCTATTGGCCAGGGACGCCATAGTCCCCGCCCACTATCTAACCGATCACTTCCTATTGGCTATTGACACCACTGATTGGTTTCACTCGTCACAGTTCAATAACCAATAGGATCGCGCGATTGGTTCCGGCCAGCCGAAGTGGTTCCAATACTTCGGTGAGTCTCACTTCCTCTTCATTTTCCGCAATTTTTAAAGCGGTAAAAATGATATTTATTAGCGAATTTACGACTTTCGTTCAGTTTTAATTCGTCTTCGTTCGTATTCGATCGATCATGGCGGTGCAGCGAGCTTCAGAATCACAAGGGCTAACTCACTCACTCTCTCTTGAGTTCTTGGATGCCATACCAGAAGACAGAGATGTAAAGGAAGGCTTAGACGAGGCCTCTTTACGCTCCGTCCATCACGAAAATCAATAACATATGTCAGAAGAGACTAAAGCGATCAGGCCTGAAGGCTCTCTCGCTTTCTCTCTCTCTTTCTTTCGGATTACTACTTCAGAGAATCGGTGGGGATTACTTGTTTACAAAGTACGTTGGTGAGATTTCTTCTATATATGAGTGAGTGGGGGGATTTCTCCTATACAGGAGTCGTTGGTGGGATTTCTTCTATATATGAGTGGGTGGGGGATTTCTCCTATACAGGAGTCGTTGGTGGGATTTCTTCATATATGAGTGGGTGGGGATTTCTCCTATACAGGAGTCGTTGGTGGGATTTCTTCTATATATGAGTGGGTGGGGGATTTCTCCTATACAGGAGTCGTTGGTGGGATTTCTTCTATATATGAGTGGGTGGGGGATTTCTCCTATACAGGAGTCGTTGGTGGGATTTCTTCTATATATGAGTGGGTGGGGGATTTCTCCTATACAGGAGTCGTTGGTGGGATTTCTTCTATATATGAGTGGATGGGGGATTTCTCCTATACAGGAGTCGTAGGTGGGGTTTCTCGCTCGTAAAACTCGTTCTTGGAATAACTCGTTTATTGGATTCGCTGGGGGGATTACAAGGATTACTGGCGGCTTAGGAAAGTCACCGCCCCACCTGCCCGGTCTCAAACCAGGCTCTTGGTTGCTGGTCTGATCGATCAGGCTGTTGCTGCTCTCAGTCCAACATATGCACCACAGCCCGGCTGATCAGGAACTGATTTGAGGAATTTATCGAGTACCCTTTTACCCGTTAATGTAACTTGTTAGCAGGATTACTCGTTCATAAAATTCGTTGGCGGGATTACATGTTAATAGAATATGCTAGTAGGATTACTGATTAAAATTAATCTGTGGGATTATTAGATATGCCTGTTTTCCTCTCTCCTAGTTATCAATTATCACTCAAGAATGTTTCTTTTTATTGTCTTCAAAGTTTTTTTAAGGCAGGTGTACTGTAACTGCTGGCATGTGCAAGTGCCTCTCTAGTTAGTTTTATACAGACTATTTCCAGATTTAGTTCCCATGTAATAACTTGAGAAAGCCTCTTCTGTTCAGCACACCTACCACACACACACACACACAAGGAGCTATGGATCGACCCCTGCAACGACAATTAGGTGAGTATACACACACACACACACACGGCGGGGCCGAAACATTTCGAAGTGTTTCGTTACACACACACATACATACAACAGGCCTAGTGTCTAATAGACATGTGCCTAGGACAAAATGGTAACTAACTCCACCAAATGCACACTTTCCATCACACACTCCCTCCATCACACACCCTCCATAACACACACACTCCATCACACACACACCCTCCATCACACACACCCTCCATCACACACACACCCTCCATCACACACACACACCCTCCATCACACACACACACACTCCACCACATGCACACTTTCCATCACACACACACCCTCCATCATACACACCCTCCATCACACACACCCTCCATAACACACACCCTCCATCACACACAAACACCCTCCATCACACACACCCTCCATAACACACACCCTCCATCACACACACCCTCCATCACACACACAGTAACTGGCTCCTTGAATTTAACCCTGCCAAATGTAAAGTCATGAATATCGGGGAAGGGCAAAGAAGACCGCAGACAGAGTATAGTCTAGGTGGCCAAAGACTGCAAACCTCACTCAAAGAAAAAGATCTTGGGGTGAGTATAATACCGAGCACATCTCCTGAGGCACACATCAATCAGATAACTGCTGCAGCATACGGGCGGCTGGCAAACCTAAGAATAGCGTTCCAATACCTCACCAAGGAATCATTCAAGACTCTGTATACCATATACGTCAGGCCCATACTGGAGTATGCAGCACCAGTTTGGAACCCACACCTGGTCAAGCACGTCAAGAAATTAGAGAAAGTGCAAAGGTTTGCAACAAGACTAGTCCCAGAGCTAAGGGGATTGTCCTACGAAGAAAGGTTAAGGAAATCGGCCTGACGACACTAGAGGACAGGAGGGTTAGGGGAGACATGATAACGACATATAAAATACTGCGAGGAATAGATAAGGTGGACAGAGACAAGATGTTCCAGAGAGGGACACAGAAACAAGGGGTCACAATTGGAAGTTGAAGACTCCTATGAGTCAAAGGGATGTTAGGAAGTATTTCTTCAGTCATAGAGTTGTCAGGAAGTGGAATAGCTTGGAAAGCGACATAGTGGAGGCAGGAACCATACATAGTTTTAAGACTAGGTTTGATAAAGCTCATGGAGCAGGGAGAGAGAGGACCTAGTAGCAATCAGTGAAGAGGCGGGGCCAGGAGCTATGACTCGACCCCTGCAACCACAAATAGGTGAGTACAAATAGGTGAGTACACACACACTCCACCACATGCACACTTTCCATCACATACACCCTCCATCATACACACCCTCCATCACACACACCCTCCATCACACACACACACTCACCCTCCATCACACACACACACACCCTCCATCACACACACACACCCTCCATCACACACACACCCTCCATCACACACACCCTCCATCACACACACACACACACCCTCTATCACACACACACACTCACCCTCCATCACACACACACACACCCTCCATCACACACACACACCCTCCATCACACACACCCTCCATCACACGCACACCCTCCATCACACACACACACACACCCTCCATCACACACATCCTCCATCACACACATTCTCCATCACACACACACACCCTCCATCACACACACTCCCTCCATCACACACACTCCCTCCATCACACACACACCCTCCATCACACACACACCCTCCATCACACACATCCTCCATCACACACACATCCTCCATCACACACACACCCTCCATCACACACATCCTCCATCACACACACACCCTCCATCACACACACACACCATCCATCACACACACACCCTCCATCACACGCACTCCACCACAACCTCCAGGTGAGTTAATTCCAGTAGCGAGGTGGAGGAGGACCGCCTGTTGACCTTACGAGACTCCCTGATGCTTTACCTTCCTACCTAACCTGGAGGGACGGAGGGAGGGACGGAGGGAGGGAGGGACGGAGGGAGGGAGGGCATGGATGAGGGAATGAATCAAGGTAGGGAGGGAAGCTAGGTAAGATAGGTATATGGAAATTTTGTAAACAAAAGAGGGGGGGTTGAAGGGTGGAAGATGAAAGTAGGAATGAGGGAGAAGGGAGTAAAGATATGGAAAGGGAAATTAGGATAAAGCAAGAAGGTAGGATGGGAGAGATGAATGGCATGGGATGGAAAGAGGGAAGAGTTGGGGTATATTAAAAAAAGCCATAATAGTGGGGAAAAAAGGAAGAGCAATGAAGATAACTAAGAAAACAAGGAAGTGGAAGAGGAGGAGGAGGAATACTAAAAATAGGGAGTCAGCGAGAGGAAGGGATGGGGGGAGAGACTGCGAATAACGAAGAAAATTGTAGTGAGAAATAAAGGATTTAGATATGAACGAAGACAGATGAAAGACGAGTAAGTGAAAGAAGTTGGGGAATAAAAATGATGGAATTATTGTAAAAAAAAAAATGATTCGCGTGAGAAGTAAAGGAGAAAAAAACACGTAGAGAGGAAAGGAAGGCAAAGAAAAAAAAGTAAAAGTGTGTAGAAAGAAATAGGATTTATGAATATTTATGATGATTAATACGAGGAAAAATAAAGAACAAAAATAATGGAAAAATAATATAATAAAACGGGGAAATAACAAATGAAAAATAGGAAAGAACAGAAATAAGGCGTAGACAATACAAGACTATGCATAACAAAAGATAATTATTTACAAGAGTTGTCAGATAAGCGGGACGAGGGAGAAAAGCAATAAGTGGAGAATGTAAGTAGAAAGCAACATAGAATAACAGAGGAATAGGCGGAAAATAGTAGATTAGGTTAGATAAGGTTTGTCAGGAAACAGGACAAGTGTTTCCTGACGCAGGTCTTAGTCATATGATGACCCGCAACTTTTGTTCATCTGACCGAGGCCTTCCGCTGGCTTTCCCCTCCACCACTTTAAAAATGAAGGTGGCAAATAAAAGATTAAACAAACATGACGTTTTTCCTTCACTAGTTTTCTATTTAAAGTTCCCGCCTGTAAAGTCATTATTATTATTATTATTATTATTATTATTATTATTATTATTATTATTATCATTGGGAAACGCGGAACCAGTTGAGGGTCAAGAAGGGCAATCAAGTTCCAGCCCTACATCGTGTATGTCTACATCACTAGTGTATGTCTACAACTCTAGTGTATGTCTACAACACTAGTGTATGTCTACAACTCTAGTGTATGTCTACAACATTAGTGTATGTCTACAACTCTAGTGTATGCCTACAACACTAGTGTATGTCTACAACTCTAGTGTATGTCTACAACACTAGTGTATGTCTACATCACTAGTGTATGTCTACAACTCTAGTGTATGTTTACAACACTAGTATATGCCTACATCACTAGTATATGCCTACATCACTAGTGTATGCCTACATCACTAGTGTATGCCTACATCACTAGTGTATGCCTACATCACTAGTGTGTGCCTACATCACTAGTGTATGCCTACATCACTAGTATATGCCTACATCACTAGTGTATGCCTACATCACTAGTATATGCCTACATCACTAGTGTGCCACATCACTAGTGTGCCTACATCACTAGTGTATGCCTACATCACTAGTATGCCTACATCACTAGTGTATGCCTACATCACTAGTGTATGCCTACATCACTAGATGCCTACATCACTAGTGTATGCCTACATCACTAGTGTATGCCTACATCACTAGTGTATGCCTACATCACTAGTGTATGCCTACATCACTAGTGTATGCCTACATCACTAGTGTATGCCTACATCACTAGTGTATGCCTACATCACTAGTGTATGCCTACATCACTAGTGTATGCCTACATCACTAGTGTATGCCTACATCACTAGTGTATGCCTACATCACTAGTGTATGCCTACATCACTAGTGTATGCCTACATCACTAGTGTATGCCTACATCACTAGTGTATGCCTACATCACTAGTGTATGCCTGTATCACTGACGTACACTGCATCACTGACGTATGTTTGCAACAATCATGGGCAATAAATATGGTCCAATTTTTGGATCGAGAGCCCCCCCCTCCCCTCACGTGCATCAAGGCGATGCCATTGTGCAACGACCTTGATAAACTTAGGGACGCTGCAACATGATAAACTTAGGGACGCTGCAACATGATAAACTTAGGGACGCTGCAACACGCACATTGACAACAATGGTTTATATATAAGCAAATATTATTACCAGCTGGCGACAAGAAAGCAACAAGAGTCCATTAATAAAACACTAACAGCCAACTTGAGATAGATAAACCAAACAAATGTTCCATCAGATAAGGCAAGAGAACAGTTCCAACATAGGGAACAAGCGAGTCGATAATAATAGAGCCGTAAGAGAGAAACGAATAAATACAGGTAACATGAATACAGAGGACAATAAGGGCTGAGAATGTTAGAGATGGTAATAACAGCGGATAACGTTAGAGAAACTATGATAACAGTAATGGAAGTCAGAGACTGGAAATGAAAGCTGAACTATATTTCGTTCCATCTTGGCCCATTATCAGGCTGTGAATTATTACACCCAGTGTACTGTGATGTATTCTTCGCCGCCAGAGACGCGCTGATAGCACCGGATAGACACACTTGGTGTAATTAACAACTATGATTAATACGAGGTGACTTCCTGGCAGCGAGATCAATATTTCTCTCAACAATACCTCGCTGGAAATAAACATTCACAGCGTCAAGAGAGAAGTGAGAAACAGTACACGAGAAAACGAAACGGCTGTCGTGGTCAGTGTACTGCCTTCTTGCTTTTGAAGGGTCTTTTATAAATTGAAACCAAAGAATAAAAACGACACAGTACCTGATACGTGAGGATTATTTGAGTAAACTGGAACTATTCTGTCTCTGTGTCAGACTTCTGCTTCAAGAGACAACACAGGACATATACGTTACTATGTATTTGGGAAAGTCGAAGTTAGTTATAGTTTACAGATGTGTTGTAGGTGAGACTCCCGATAGCGTGTTAATGGACACGTGAACAACCAAGATATTTACTGCAGCTACGTTTCGCTCACCAGAAGCTTTGTGAAGCCACTACAGTAAATTGTTGTATATCGTATTCGTAGTTCATGTCTCCACTTATATAAACACTTATACAGAGTTCGGCAGGACTTTTACTTGGTCCTCCTATTAATGGTGTTTTGTCCTCCTCTTACTGGTATTTTGTCCTGTTATTAGAATTTGGTTGTCTTATTTAATGTTTGACCTTCCTAATATTGGTTTTTGGTTCTATTATTTGTGTCTAATCATCTTATTGGTGTTTGGCTCTTCTGTTATTGGTGTCAGATCATCTTATTGGTGTTTGGCTCTTCTGTTATTGGTGTCAGATCATCTTATTGGTGTTTGGCTCTTCTGTTATTGGTGTCAGATCATCTTATTGGTGTTTGGCTCTTCTGTTATTAGTGTCAGATCATCTTATTGATGTTTGGCTCTTCTGTTATTAGTGTCAGCTTATCTTATTGATGTTTGGCTCTTCTGTTATTGGTGTCAGATCATCTTATTGGTGTTTGGCTCTTCTGTTATTAGTGTCAGATCATCTTATTGGTGTTTGGCTCTTCTGTTATTAGTGTCAGATCATCTTATTGGTGTTTGGCGCTTCTGTTATTGGTGTCAGATCATCTTATTGGTGTTTGGCTCTTCTGTTATTGGTGTCAGATCATCTTATTGGTGTTTGGCTCTTCTGCTATTGGTGTCAGATCATCTTATTGGTGTTTGGCTCTTCTATTATTGGTTTTTGATAATGTTATTGGTTTTTGGCTTTTCTGTTGTTGGTGTCTGAATATCTTAATGGTGTTAATTCGTCCCATTTTAAAAGGAATAATCAATTTTGAGATTACTTTTATTAGATTGAGAGTCAGGCGAACACACCTGCGAAGACGCTTGCAAGTGTTGCTGCTTGCAAGTGTTTCTGCCTGCAGGTGTTGCTGCTGTTCCCTTGGAGACTTGTGGCGTGTTGTTGACTGAGGAACATATAGGCTGCTTGCCCACAACTTTGGCCTTTCTTACCTAAATATGTGGTTTATAAATGCCTTGTTGACTTTAGGGACCTCGAAGAACTTTTACAGTCTTTAAATATTAATCATTAAGTAATATTTTACCCGATGGGGTAACCAGTCTGTGGTAGCAGGGGTAGCGGAGGTAGCAAGAGGTCTGTGGTAGCAGGGGTAGCGGAGGTAGCAAGAGGTCTGTGGTAGCAGAGGTGGTGAGGGCAGCGGAGGTGGCGTGGAAGTTTGTGGTTACGGGGATAGCGGGATTGTCTGTGGTAGCAGGGGGTAGCTGAATAAGCGGGAGATCTGTGGTAGCAAGAGTAGCGATAGGTCTGTGGTAGCGAGGGGTCTACCGACCTGGAGGGTCTTCCTGGGATCAACGCCCCCGCGGCCCGGTCTATGTCCAGGCCTCCTGGGCGATCAGGGCCTGATCATCGAGGCTGTTACTGCTGGCCGCACGTTGTCCAACGTACGAACCACAGCACGGCTGATCCGGGAGGTCTGTGGTAGCGGGGGTAGCGGGAGGTCTGTGGTAACGAGGGTAGCGGGAGGTCTGTGGTAGCTGGGGTAGCGGAGGAAGCGGGAGGTCTGTGATAGTGCATGTAGCAGGGGTAGCGAAAGATCTGTAGTAGCGGGGGTAGCGGGAGGCCTGTGGTAGCGGAGGTAGCGGGAGGTCTGTGGTAGCGGACGTAGCGGGAGGTAGCGAAAGGTCTGTGGTAGCGGACGTAGCGGGAGGTAGCGAAAGGTCTGTGGTAGCGGACGTAGCGGGAGGTAGCGAAAGGTCTGTGGTAGCGGACGTAACGGGAGGTAGCGAAAGGTCTGTGGTAGCGGACGTAGCGGGAGGTAGCGAAAGGTCTGTGGTAGCGGACGTAGCGGGAGGTAGCGAAATCTTTGTGGTAACGGATGGTCTGTGGTAGCGGAGGTAGCGGGAGTTTTGTGGTAGCGGGGGTCTGTAGAGAAAGGTCTGTGGTAGCGGGGATAGCGGGAGGTCTGTGTTAGCGGGGATAGCGGGAGGTCTGTGGTAGCGGGGATAGCGGGAGGTCTGTGGTAGCGGGGATAGCGGGAGGTCTGTGGTAGCGGGGATAGCGGGAGGTCTGTGGTAGCGGGGATAGCGGGAGGTCTGTGGTAGCGGGGATAGCGGGAGGTCTGTGGTAGCGGGGATAGCGGGAGGTCTGTGGTAGCGGGGATAGCGGGAGGTCTGTCATAGCGGGGATAGCGGAGGAAGCGGGAGGTCTTGTGATAGCGGGAATAGCGGAGGAAGCGGGAGGTCTTGTGATAGCGGGGGTAGCGGAGGAAGCGGGAGGTCTTGTGATAGCAGGGGTAGCGGAGGAAGCGGGAGGTCTTGTGATAGCGGGGGTAGCGGAGGAAGCGGGAGGTCTGTGATAGCGGGGGTAGCGGAGGAAGCGGGAGGTCTGTGATAGCGGAGGAAGCGGGAGGTCTGTGACAGCGGGGGTAGCGGAGGAAGCGGGAGGTCTGTGATAGCGGGGGTAGCGGAGGAAGCGGGAGGTCTGTGATAGCGGGGGTAGCGGAGGAAGCGGGAGGTCTGTGATAGCGGGGGTAGCGGAGGAAGCGGGAGGTCTGTGATAGCGGGGGTAGCGGAGGAAGCGGGAGGTCTGTGACAGCGGGGTAGCGGGGAAGCGGGAGGTCTGTGACAGCGGGGTAGCGGAGGAAGCGGAGGTCTGTGATAGCGGGTAGCGGAGGAAGCGGAGGTCTGTGATAGCGGGGTAGCGGAGGAAGCGGGAGGTCTGTGATAGCGGGGGTAGCGGAGGAAGCGGGAGGTCTGTGAAGCGGGGTAGCGGAGGAAGCGGGAGGTCTGTGACAGCGGGGGTAGCGGAGGAAGCGGGAGGTCTGTGATAGCGGATGGACAGCGGAGGTTGTGATAGCGGGGGTAGCGGAGGTTATAGCTGGGGAGTGTCGTGATGGTGGGGTAGGGAGGAGGGGAGGTCTGTGGTAGTGGTGGGGAAGGGTGGTTAGTAGTGTGGTAACTAGTAGTGTGTGGTGGTAATAGTAGTGGTGGTGTTGATGGTGAAGTAGTGGAGGTGGTGGTGGAGGTGGTGGTGGTAGTGGTGGTGGTAATAGTAGTGGTGGTGGTAATAGTAGTGGTGGTGGTAATAGTAGTGGTGGTGGTAATAGTAGTGGTGGTGTTGGTGGTTGTAATAGTAGTGGTGGTGGTAATAGTAGTGGTGGTGGTAATAGTAGTGGTGGTGTTGGTGGTTGTAATAGTAGTGGTGGTGGTAATAGTAGTGGTGGTGGTGGTAATAGTAGTGGTGGTGGTAATAGTAGTGGTGGTGGTAATAGTAGTGGTGGTGTAATAGGTGGTTGTAATAGTAGTGGTGGTGGTGGTAATAGTAGTGGTGGTTGTAATAGTAGTGGTGGTGGTAATAGTAGTGGTGGTGTTGGTGGTTGTAATAGTAGTGGTGGTGGTAATAGTAGTGGTGGTGGTGGTAATAGTAGTGGTGGTGGTGGTAATAGTAGTGGTGGTGGTGGTAATAGTAGTGGTGGTGGTGGTAATAGTAGTGGTGGTGGTAATAGTAGTGGTGGTGGTGGTAATAGTAGTGGTGGTGGTGGTAATAGTAGTGGTGGTGGTGGTAATAGTAGTGGTGGTGGTGGTAATAGGGGTAGTAATAATGGTGGTAGTTGTAACGTATTAATGTGCACAATATAATAACTTTAGTCTCTTTTTTTTACCATCTCTTTCTATCTCTTCTTTCTTCTCAGTCTCATACTCTTGTCCTTGTTTCCACTCTTCTCTCACTCTTCCTCCCTGCTCATAATCTCCCTGCTCATCCTCTCCCTGCTCACCTTCTCCCTGCTCATCCTCTCCCTGTTCAACCTCTCCCTGCTCACCCTCTACTCTCCTTCTCCATGCTCACCCTCTCCTTGTTCTTCCTCTCCCTGCTCATCCTCTCCCTGTTCTTCCTCTCCCTGCTCACCCTTTCCCTGTTCACCCTCTCCTTGTTCACAATCTCCCTGCTCATCCTCTCCCTGCTCACCCTCTCCCTGCTCATCCTCTCCCTACCCACACTCTCCCTGCTCACCCTCTATTCACCCTCACCCTGCTCATCCTCTCCCTGCTCACCCTCTCCCTGCTCACCCTCTCCCTGCTCATCCTCTCCCTGTTCACCCTGTCCTTGTTCACAATCTCCGTACCCACACTCTCCCTGCTCACACTCTCCCTCTCCCTACTCACAATCTCCCTGCTCACCCTCTCCTTACACTCTCCCTGCTCACCCTCTCCCTACTCACAATCTCCCTGCTCACCCTCGTCTTCCTTCAATAGCAGAGAATCATCAGACCCTCGCTTTTACAATAGACGGCCTAGAATTTTTAATTAATGGGAAATTTTTAATTAATGGCAACAATTAACCCAAGCAGCGTCTTAGGCTGGAAACAATGGAGGGATCCACCGGTGATCTATGGATGGGGAGCCTTTTTTCATTAATGTCCCGCCCGGCCTCTATGGGAATCACGAATGGGAATGGGATCGATTCGTCAGGATTTGATAGATCGTAAATTCCTACCTGGTGTATGGGGATTTTAAGGCTGATGGGGGGCGAGGTCGAGAGTGCAATGGGAGGTAGAGGAGAGGGGGTAGGGGTACGATGGGGAGGGGAGAGTGAAGGAGGAAAAAGGAAAGGGGGAATTAAGGAGATATGGGAAGGAGGTTAATGTAATATATGTACCAGCCTTTTAGTGTGTGTATGTGTGTTTGTGTGTGTTTGTATGTGTGTATGTTTGTGTGTGTGTGTGTATGTGTGTGTGTGTGTGTGTGTGGTGTGTGTGTGTGATGTTGTGTATGTGTGTGTGTGATGTGTGTGTAGTGTGTGTGTGTGTGTGTGTGATTTGTGTGTTTAGTGTGTGTGTGTGTTGTGTTGTGTGTGTGTGTGTGTGTGTGTGTGTGTGTTATGTGTGTGTGTGTGTGTGTTTATGTGTGTGTGTGTGTGTGTGTGTATGTGTGTGTGTGTGTGTGTGTATATGTATATGTGTGTGTGTGTGTGTGTGTGATGTTGTGTGTGTGTGTGTGTGTGTGTGTGTGTGTGTGTGTTTATGTGTGTGTGTGTGTGTGTGTGTGTGTGTGTTATGTGTGTGTGTGTGTGTGTGTGTGTGTGTTTATGTGTGTGTGTGTGTGTGTGTGTAAGATGACACATTCTCCGTTAGTAAGTGATAACATAATGAATGTTTTGAGTGTAAAGGAAACTAGCAAGAAATGAGACACCTGTATAATCTGTAAACAAAAGGGGAAAGAACGAATTAAGGAAATGGAAAAATAAGCAATAAAGTGAGAATGTGTGGGAGAAAAGAGGCGAATGGAATGAAATATACCAGATAAGAAGGATGAGGATAAAAACGGGATGGTATAAAGTTTAGGTAGGGAGAAAATAAGGAGAGAGGAGAGAGAGAGAGAGAGAGAGAGAGAGAGAGAGAAGAGGAGGGACGTTTAAGAGGGAGACATGAAGATAAACGAGTGGGAGTGAAGGAAGAAATGTGAGTGGGAGTGAAGGAAGACGGGAGGGAATGAGGGAGTAGGACAAGGAGGGAGTGAAGAAGGCAGGTAGCAGTGAGGATGGGAGAGAGAGAGAGAGAGAGAGAGAGAGAGAGAGAGAGAGAGAGAGAGAGAGAGAGAGAGAGAGAGAGAGAGAGAGAGAGAGAGAGAGAGAGAGAGAGAGAAAGAGAGATAGAGAGAGAGAGAGAGAGTAAGCACACCACACCACAGGTTTGATTCATCACCATTATATCGTGGGTTTGAGCGGTTGCACTAATTAAGGAAGCCGACGCCTGGGGTCTGATTTCCATAGTCTGAATATATATTAGCCATATGCCATATTGGCCAGAATAAATTATCAACAAGACAAGTGTGGGGGAAAAATTCCCACTCAAGAAATAAAAACAATTTCGAGACCAAAAACAAGCGCTCAATTATTAGCAGTTGTGGGTGTGAACTTTTGTGTTTCTTTACGTTCTTAGTGTTTTATGCCACGTATTGCTGTTTTAGTTCAGGTATCGCTGTTTTTTTTTACCCTAAAATGGGTGTTAGTCGACTGTTGAGGGTATCTTTCCAGGGTATTATGGTACTTTAGAACCTTGCTAGTAACCCAGGATAACCCAATAAGTTCAGAATTCCACTGAGGACTGTCTGTCTTATTTTCACTGGGGTTCTTTAGTCCTCTCCACCAAGTCGACAATCAGCCATAATTATCTACTTGCTGCCATGTGAACAAGGGCAGGAAACGCGCCCAACGTCTCCACTCATGCCGGGGATCGAACCCTTGTCCCACAGTGTGCGTGCTGAGGAGGATATCAAGTGAGACACGAGTCTTTAAATTCTGCGATGTAAATAAAGAAAATATCGTGGCTATTTCTTTGTATTTATTTATTTTTGGATAAAAATATGCTTTTCTAGGTTCAAGTAACCTAATTTAGAGAAAATATTATTTGTAAGTTTACAAGTGTATTGTACTGTATTGTTCATCCCGTATATTGTATTGTTCATCCCGTATATTGTATTGTTCATCCCGTATATTGTATTGTATTGTTCATCCCGTATATTGTATTGTGTTGTTCATCTCGTATATTGTATTGTATTGTTCATCTCGTATATTGTATTGTATTGTTCATCCCGTATATTGTATTGTATTGTTCATCCCGTATATTGTATTGTATTGTTCATCCCGTATATTGTACTGTTGATCCTGTACTCTTTATTATTCACTACTTTGTGTGGACTGTCTTTTTGTGTCCTACATATTGAATATATATATATATTGTATTGTTCATACCACAAACTCTGGTCTTCAGTTGCAACCCTAAACGTATATCTAACCCTTTATACTTCTATTTTAACCTTTACATACATCATTCGTTCCTTTTTTCATCTATCCATCATCATATCCTCGCGTTGTCACCTCTTCCTCATGTCTTTTCTCACATTATCACATCATGAGGTGAGTACAAATGGGAAGCATCACGTCTGTCTGGCGCTCAGCAGACGGAGGATCAAGCCTACACCTCCATGTATTGAGCTGAGTGACCCCCCGTGGGTTTAGCGCTTAAAATTATTTTTTTCTTCTCAGATTATCACCTGTCTTGCATTCCCTCACTTCTGTATTTATTCCTTCTGCAGTCCACGTCATATCTTCTTTATCCATCTTTCTCTACTTCTGTCCAAGAAGTACCTCTTCATCTTTCTCTACTTCTGTCCAAGAAGTACCTCTCCATCTTTATCTACTTCTGTCCAAGAAGTACCTCTTCATCTTTCTCTACTTCTGTCCAAGAAGTACCTCTCCATCTTTATCTACTTCTGTCCAAGAAGTACCTCTTCATCTTTCTCTACTTCTGTCCAAGAAGTACCTCTTCATCCTTCTCTACTTCTGTCCAAGAAGTACCTCTTCATCTTTCTCTACTTCTGTCCAAGAAGTACCTCTCCATCTTTCTCTACTTCTGTCCAAGAAGTACCTCTTCATCTTTCTCTACTTCTGTCCAAGAAGTACCTCTCCATCTTTCTCTACTTCTGTCCAAGAAGTACCTCTCCATCTTTCTCTACTTCTGTCCAAGAAGTACCTCTTCATCTTTCTCTACTTCTGTCCAAGAAGTACCTCTTCATCCTTCTCTACTTCTGTCCAAGAAGTACCTCTTCATCTTTCTCTACTTCTGTCCAAGAAGTACCTCTTCATCTTTCTCTACTTATGTCCAAGAAGTACCTCTTCATCTTTCTCTACTTATGTCCAAGAAGTCCTCCTATCCCATTTTCCCGGCTTCTTCATATTTTCTCTCTTTTTCCAGATTCCTTTTCATCTTTATCCTTCATTAGATTTCCCCCTCCCTGTTTATCACTATTTCATCTTCATCACTGATTCCTTTCTCAATCTTTATCCTTCATTATGTTCTCCCTGTTTATCACCTACTGTGTCGTGCTTCGCAGTCTTATCTTTCTTTCATATTCATTCTCTCTCTCTCTCTCTCTCTCTCTCTCTCTCTCTCTCACCCTCTCTCTCTCTCTCACCCTCTCTCTCTCTCACCCTCTCTCTCTCTCTCTCACCCTCTCTCTCTCTCCCTCTCTCCCTCCCTCCCTCGTATCCCCACTGTTCTCCATCACATCAACCAAACTTTCTCTCCCGCCTCTCCCTCCTCATTCTCCCTCACCACCACCATCTTCATCAACCCCATCTCCCTCCCTCATCTCTTCCTTACCCTTCCATCTCTACTTCAACCCTGGGAAATTTTTATTGCCCCCTGCACAAGTAATGTATTCAGCCTGTTATGATTTATATTCTTTTACCCATTCAAGCCTAGAAGGAAAGTAGCGCTGTTAACCAGAGAGAGAGAGAGAGAGAGAGAGAGAGAGAGAGAGAGAGAGAGAGAGAGAGAGAGTGGGGGGAGGAATTTTTTCTCACTCTCGTTCGTTTTCATTTCGGACATTATCTTCCTGTTTAGTTTTTTTTCCGAACGGTTCCAGGTTTTTGGTAAATTAGTCTTTTTTCTGTCTTGAAAGGCAGTTTTTTGTGCTTCCATTCTGTTGGATAGGTAGTGGAGGGTAGCTATAGGCTCGGCAAGTTGAGGGATAGGCCTGCCGCCTGGGATGGGGATTGATCACACCAATAATTCTGACGGCATAATCCGCGGGTGGGTTGGGGAGTCACACTAACTATTTTAAATTCCGTGATGGATCCTGCTTCTCCTACCAACTCGTTCTGATCGTGTGAGCGCCGTTCCCACCCCTCTGCCCTCGCTCCCTAAGACCCATATTCTCCCCACCGAACGTCTTCTAACCCCCTGATAAGCCATTCCCACCGCTAGGTCTTCGCGCACTAAGACCCACATTCTATCCACGATCTTCGTTGTCTTTGATTTTCCTGTGTGTCTTGGGACCCCGAAGACTGACTGCTCTTATATCCAAATTCGGTTTCAAAGGGCAAAAAAACACACGTGAAATAATTGCGTTTACGAATTAACTTCCCTTTCAAAATTTTGGGAGAGGAAATATTATATATTTTTAAAATGTTTATTTGCTGACTTTTTTTTTTTTTTTGGTATAGAATGAATGTTTATTACAATGATTAAAATTTCAAATAAAGGAAAAAATGCCTCCAATAATGCCTGACTTGCAGTAAAGAGTTAATAGTCACTATACCATGGCTTTAAAAACTGAGGCTAGTACCACTACTAGTAGTACTAGTACCACTACTAGTAGTACTAGTACTACTACTTCTATTACTACTGCTGATACTGCTATTATTATTATTTCTACTACCAATACTAGCTCTTTACTACTATTTTTACTACTACTAATACTAATTCTTCTACTACAACTACTACTACTAGTAATACTAATACAAGCTCTTTACTACAACAACTACTACTATTACTACTACTACTACAGCTGCTGCTTTTTCTTCACTGTCAGTGGATTAGATGTTTATGATATTGATTTGGGTGATGTGTAGTCGTGCTGGAAGGATTTTGAAGATGGGGACCCCGTCATTGACGCATTTCCAGGGTCGAGGACCCCGTCATTCACGCATTTCCAGGGTCGAGGACCCCGTCATTCACATACTCAAAGGACCCCGTCATTCACACACTCCCAGGACCCCGTCATTCATACACTCCCAGGACCCCGTCATTCACACACTCCCAGGACCCCGTCATTCATACACTCCCAGGACCCCGTCATTCATACACTCCCAGGAGCCCGTCATTCACACACTGCCAGGACCCCGTCATTCATACACTCCCAGGACCCCGTCATTCACACATTCCCAGGACCCCGTCATTCATACACTCCCAGGACCCCGTCATTCACACATCCCAGGACCTCGTCATTCACACCTCCCAGGACCCCGTCATTCACCTCCCAGGACCCCGTCATTCACACACTCCCAGGACCCGTCATTCACACACTCCCAGGACCCGTCATTCACACACTCCCAGGACCCGTCATTCACACACTCCCAGGACCCCGTCATTCACACACTCCCAGGACCCCGTCATTCATACACTCCCAGGACCCCGTCATTCACACACTCCCAGGACCCCGTCATTCACACATTCCCAGGACCCCGTCATTCACACACTCCCAGGACCCCGTCATTCACACACTCCCAGGACCCCGTCATTCACACACTCCCAGGACCGGGGACCCCATCATTCACACACTCCCCAGGGCCAAGCACATGAAGAAATAGGCCTAATGTTGTTGTATTCAAATTTTAGGGGCTGGTTCCATTAGGTGATCCAGGACTATTTACATACA
Organism: Cherax destructor; assembly: GCA_009830355.1. Taxonomy (NCBI): domain Eukaryota; kingdom Metazoa; phylum Arthropoda; class Malacostraca; order Decapoda; family Parastacidae; genus Cherax; species Cherax destructor. Next base: position 691,458 of record WNWK01000060.1, on the reverse strand, counting down.
TCCACTGTGACACCACTTAGGCTGTCACAGTACACAAGCCTTTTCTGTCTCCGGCTGTCTCTTGTTACTAGTGTTGCTGTTGATGTTTCCCACCCCTCCAGACTCCCTCTATCCCTCCCTCCCTCCCTGTGTGTACCCTCCCTTCCTTCATCATGTGTGTACCCTCCCTTCCTCCCTCATGTGTGTACCCTCCCTCATGTGTATACCCTCCCTTCCTCCCTCATGTGTGTACCCTCCCTCCCTCCCTCATGTGTGTACCCTCCCTTGACTCTGCTGTCTTTTGATTTATTACTCCTCTTTCCCTCTCACCTCTTTCCTTCCTTCTCTATTCTTCTTTCTTTTATCTTCCTACTGTTTTAATCTCATACATCTCATTCTTTGTTCTTTCTCGCTTCTGTCACTTTCCCATGCTCTATTTTTCCACTTTCCCTTTCTCTTTATGTTTTTTCACTTTTCATTTACTTCACCTTCCTCCTCTCCCACTCGCACTTTTCACCAATTCACCCTCTCCCTCCTTCTTTATACCCTTTCCTTCCTCTCCATTCTTACCTGGAGTATACCTGGAAGGAGTCCCGGGGGTCAACGCCCCCGCGACCCGGTCCATGACCAGGCCTCGCGGTGGATCAGGGCCTAATCAACCATTACACTCTTTTGCCCCTCTCCCTCCTTCATTACACCCTTTTTCCCCTCTCCCTACTTCATTATACCCTTTCCCCTCTCTCCCTACTTCATTACACCCTTTCCTCCCTCTCCCCACTTCATTACTCCCTTATTCCTTACATTCCTTCTTTCCGGAGAAAAACATTATTTTGGTAATTTTTTCCCACCAATACAGTGCTTTACGAAAGTCACTGGCAATCACTTTAATAAAAATATATTCCACAATTCACATTTTTAGTGTTATTATATATTCAAAAGTTTCATTAGGTAATTGACGTTGTGCAGTAAATGTTGATAATATCAATATCTGTTAATCCAGTCGACTACAGCTAGTCCGACAATGTATGCAAATTCTTGAAATTTGCATATATTTGCATGAATGAGAAGCTCATCCCATAAAAAGCATTTTTATGGTTCTTTGTAATAGTCGTTGGTCTATTGACTCTTCGAGTGACTCATGTTAATCCGAAGGTTCAACTCAAGAGTTACTGCGGTGAAGGTTCACATACAAGAGTTATAATAATAATAATAATAATAATAATCATTATTTCTACAAGTACATGTACAACGTATATAGGCCTAGCTGACATCAGTGACATACTACTATATAGAAAGACCCTTGTTATGTAGAGGATTTCGTGCAAATTAGGTCAGTTTTATCCCAGGATGCGACCCACACCAGTCGACTAACACCCAGATACCTATTTTACTGATGGGTGAACATGGACAGCAGGTATCTTAAGGAAATACGTCCTAATGTTTCCATCCGTACCGGGGATCGACCCCGGACATCAGTATTTGAGGTAAATGCGTTAGCAGTCGAGTTACGTTACACCTTATACATCAAAACACAAAATATAACTGTGTTTACCTGAAAGCTCTTGTACGATGAGACTTATATTGGTCTATAACTAAATTTTGGAAATACATTTGAGAGTTTTTATACGTTGGTTGTAGAGAGTTGTAGACGTGAATTATGTTGATGTGTAACCAGGCTCTGGTTATACACCGGTAGTGTATCAGTGTATAACCATGGAACCGGTGGGGTTTGAACCATGGCAAGTGAGTCCTAAAGCGCACATCGGTGTAACTGGGTAACAAGAGCAGAGCAAAGCTTTGTTAAGACAACGTTTCGCTACAGGGAGAGAGCATTATCAGACCTTGACTTTGTTCTCTAGCGAAGTGTTTTCTTTCTGTTCGACCCCCTGTGTTATCAACACTTGGTGACGCTGTTCCTCACAACAATAGCGTTTAAATCAGTATTTCTTCTGCAGACACGAGTCTTCGTGGACGTGCGAGATAGTACAGCTGTTGCGGGAATAATTCTCTGATTTTCGTCATGACACAGCACGCACTCATGTCAATAAACACCTGGTTCACGTCATGACACCTGGTTCACGTCATGACACCTGGTTCACGTCATGACACCTGGTTCACGTCATGACACCTGGTTCACGTCGTGACACCTGGTTCACGTCATGACACCTGGTTCACGTCGTGACACCTGGTTCACGTCATGACACCTGGTTCACGTCATGACACCTGGTTCACGTCATGACACCTGGTTCATGGCATGACATCTGGTTCACGTCATGACACCTGGTTCACGTCGTGACACCTGGTTCACGTCATGACACCTGGTTCACGTCATGACATCTGGTGTGAAGGCGTCCAGCAGGGCGAGCTTCTCACCCCCTCTCCAATTCTGCCAAGTCACTAAGGAAGTATACACAAATAACCCGCACACAGGAAAACGTAACTTATTCTTCTGTATGCGGGTTATCTGTGTATTACTCCAGTCACGGTGTTATCTTTTTATTCTTCAGTGAGGAAGTCACTGACGTTATCCACTGAGGTTAACGTCTGGTTACTGCGCGATGATACTCTAGCTGGCACCAGTAAATTAGTAGGTGAGTATGGAACTTATATTGGATTGTTCCTGAACCACTCAGTTTGCGAAGTACTTTCCTCCGGTCACAGATCATCGATCAAATTGCAGGCACCTTGCCAGGAGTGACACTGCCTGCAGTATTCTCCACGGTGCTGTCCTCGGCTCTAAGGAGAGCGCTTGATTGGAAGAGAAAAACAATCGCTAACCTGGATGACCAGACCGGGGTCACTTGTGCTTCCAATGCCTTTTACCTCCTCACAAGATATTCATCCCTCAATAAGGTAATTGTTTTCCCATGTACTCCATCCCTTGGCAGATTTAAAATATAGGATTATGATATTATCCTAAACTCCATGCTAGAAAAATCCTAAACTTTCTCTTGAGGCCTCAAAGTGGGTACCTGGGTAGACCGGGAGTAGGTACAGCCTCCCAGTACCAACTTTTCTGTCCTCTTCCATAGAATCAAGTGAAGTAGTAATGCAGAATCTACCAGAAAAGACAAATAATTCAGGGGGGTTCGATGACTCCAGCTTCATTAGCGGCACCACTCAACTCTCAGAGCTTCTGATTGTAGACCTGCAGTGCTGACTTGTGCTACAATCAATGGCCAGCAACAATGTCAGACCCCAATGTAAATAAGTCAAGGATCCCAATGGAAATAAGCCAAGGACCCCAATGGAAATAAGCCAAGGACCCCAATGGAAATAAGTCAAGGACCCCAATGGAAATATGTCAAGGACCACAATGGAAAGAAGTCAGACAAGACAATAACTTATATGATTATATATATATATATATATATATATATATATATATATATATATATATATATATATATATATATATATATATATATATATATATCACGGAAACCAAGGACCCCAGAGCGACCAGCCTCCTCTTTCAGAGATCAGTGTTACGATCCAGAGGGAAAACGCCTGCAACCTTCTGGGCACGCGGCCCACCGCCATGATGAAGTATTTGAGATGCAGGTCCTGAGATGTCATTTATGTTGTTCTCCTTCCCACTGTATCTTTGTTAATGTATTTTGTTTTCAAATAGAAATCACCCTTCACTGGTTCACTGCAGTATATGCACTTATTTGCAAATTTACAAATGTTTCAGCACTAGCCAGGATAAGGATTAACAGTGAGAACATACAAATGCACCAGAATGTGTATGGTCACAGTGAGGTACGAGGGAGCTTCCGACTAGAATGAGTCTGGCTGCTTGAAATGATTATAACAAGGTAATCGAGTCAGCTCTCCAACTCATTCCTGACGAGTCTGAGGCGCCACAGTATACCTACTGGTCACCAGACTATCTGGGTCGTTATACTGGTTGCCTGCGCTTACATCTAGTATAGACGACTACCGGACTTTAATTGGTCTTGAGCGCATTCATTTTAATATAACGTACCTGGGGCGTGCAACTAAGAGCTCACAGCTCCTATCCAAGAGCTCTCATTACTCTGGAGGTTTTTAGCAGTTCCGTTCTTTGCAACTGGCATATCTTGAGCCCGCTGCCCCGACGGACTGAGTGCACATGTGTATTGGAAGCACAGTGCAGCTGACGCACATGGAATCCTGTATAAGTTTTAAAGGATCCCATACGAATTACAGCAAAGTCAACATCATTATTAAGAGAAGTCAGTCAGTAGCCCAGTGACCAGACTAGAGAGACGCTCGACCTCTCTTTGACTTGCAACCTTAATATTTTTGCAAGCCATCTCAACTGTATCATACAACCGTATGCACGCTTTCTCACACCTATGACCCATTTATTGTTTGGTTGGTATTGATGATAGAGAAGAACTCAAGGTCTACAAGCATAGGGTACGACTTTGTCCCAATAGGATCAGAAACCCTTGGCCCCTGGTGATAAAAAAAAGCTACAAGTTTTCACTAAGAATTAATTTCCAGGCTTACTGATAAAACTAAGAGATCCAAGGCTTCCCATGTTACCCGTCCAGTACCTGTAAGAAGCTTTTTGCAAGCTTAGTAACTAACTTGAATTCTGTTAGACATTGTATTTTGTAAATAAGATAATAAATTAGGAAAGAGATGCAAGCAATGATCCAGGAGGATCATTCGGGAAGAAGTTTCGTGGAGGCTCAATGCTTCGTTCGTAAATCACGACACTGACACACTGCCTAACTGTACTTGGCTAACATCATGGCCATCCATAACGTCCATAAGTGCTAGTAAGTGTATCCGAGTTCGAATCCCTCTACGAAATACGACCGGGAGCAGACGAGCTGCCCGTCGACATAACATGTCCCCCATACGGCTTCTTGCCAGAGAAATTGAATATACGAGGACAATATCCATTAAGAAACGAAGTCACACGAACAAGAAACGTGACAATACCCAAAGGCTGACGGCTAGCCCGAGCGTTCCCGGGAAGTATTCATGTCCTGTTGACTGGTGTCTCTTTACGACCCAAATATAGGACATTGAAGCCTCCACATCTCATCCTTTTACTGCTTGACATGGCTAGACTGAAAAATATTCGCGACTCTGCCTGGAGACAATTTCTTTAATAGTTTTTGTTGTCTGTTGCTCCCGGGAACACTAGGACCACAATGGAAATAAATCACTGACTTTTTTATTGGATTATCCTAGATAATTTACAGTATATTTGGTAATTATATTTATGTGTACCTATGCCTAAATAAATTTACTAAAATATGCTTAAAAATTCGCAAACAGGGGAATTTTTAATGAACATTATCTCAGTCCACAGCAGGATTCTAACCTGCGCACTCTGTATCAAAATACACAGTACTTTCGCCACTCAGCCAAATCCCAGCTGAGTGTGCAGGTTCGAATCCTACTCTGGACTCAGATATAACGTTTGTTACTAAAATATATATTCAGTCCTCTGAGACAGAAATACTGTACATATGATACAGTGAGATGCAAATATTTCCAGAACACTATGTCAATACACTGAGAGATAAATGTAACCCATACTCCCCTTTAAGGGGAAGACTGAGTCTTGATGCTGGTGAGGGGCTATTGATTCAAAGAATCGGGGCTACCCCTCTTTTTTTCCCCTCAGATCAAACCTGATTACCTCCAATTCCCCAGGGAACTATATAACCCTCACTGGTATACCTCTTCCAGATGAATATTATACAAATAATAAACTAAGATGTAAATAGACGTAATTCACTGAAAAGTTGCTGTAGTTGATATAAAGAGGCGGAAATCTGATGTAAAGAGGCGGAAATCTGATGTAAAGAGGCTGAAATCTGATGTAAGCAGATTTTAAAATACTGTGAACGTAGCAACGTTCTCTGCTTCCCTATCCTGTTATTAATGTCTTCTGTTGCCCGTTTTGTTATCACTAATATCTTGTTGCCTGCTACTGTTGGTCCGCTTCCCTTCTCCACCCGCTGCTTCTGTTTATAATAACTGACGCCGCTAACAGACCCACCTACCTGCTGCCGTTTACGTAGCGCCTCGCTACCGTTCGCTTCGCTGATAACAGACCAATCTGTTTGTCGCCGTGTTTTACTAAGACTATGAACAAAACTGTACTTCAGCAGAATGTACTCGTACGCTAGACATGTGCTGTTAACAGTCTCTAGTAGTCTACGGAGAAGAAAGACCTGAAGACCGCGCGCACCAACAGCCTGGTTGATCATTCAGTCACCAGGGATGACCGTCCTCAGGCCGAGCAGTGAGAACAGAGCAACGTACGGGTATGTCGTAGGTCTGGCTTATTTTACTGGACTTCAAGCAGGTTCTTAGGGTACTTAGCATGACACAGGTGATTTACTTTCAGTAATGCTGCATAGATGTGGCAGAGAGACACTTCATGCACGAGGTAATGCAGAGAAAAGCGGTCTTCAACATTGTTCAGATTGAAAAAATTGAGATACATGTGCAACATCTGGGTATCTTTATTGTAGACGTTTCGCCCTCCAGTGACTTTATCAATACACATTCTAGGACATAAATTCAAGACAGTAGAACTATATACAAAAGATGAGGTAATCACTCCCTCAGTCTTGGAGTTGGTGTGAAGAGCACCGTAGTCTTCATTGTTCAGATTAATGAGTAAGACACATGTGCAGCAGTTAGGTATCTTTAATGTTGAAACGTTTCGCCTACACAGCAGGCTTCCTAACTCTTACATATGTTTCTTACCCATCAACGTTATTTTATACCATTTTCAACACTGTTCAGATTGTCAATCTAAGGTAAAGTCAGGCGTATCTAATCCCCCTTAATGAGCTAAGTACTTTTTTATACGTAAGGAATGTGTAGCAGAAATCTTTGAATCCAGAAAGTTAAATGGGAAGAATCAATAGGGAGAGGTAAGGAAAATTAAAATGAATACACCTCAAACTCTAACTCAGAACTTAACATTATTAAACTATAAAATTATAAATAGGTTCATTAGTACTAAATGGGAAAGGGACTCTAAATGGGAATGTGTGCAAAAGAGAGTCAAAGTTACTCACAAGTTGTTTTTTTTAGTAATCCTTTTGTGTTCATGAGTGTAAAAACACTAACTCCATCGCCCTTCCTTCTCCACAAACTCGAGGCAAATTTTCTAAAGTCGTCGCCTCCAGATCTCTCTCTTTAAAACCAAATGCAGTATTATATAACACGTGACGACAACTCCTCTAAAACGCAAATGCTAAATACAAACACACCCTGTACAAACGTATGTAATTATTTTTAGATTAGCAGGATTTCTCACAAATACACTAGACGAGTGAACAGTTCCTTCACGTGTACTAAACAAGGTTCCTCACATGACCTAGGCAACCCAAGGAATCTGAGCTATGAAAACTCTCGACCCACCATTAAGTCATAACTCAGGAGGCTCACGTGGTTATATTTCTCCAAATATGTGAATGAGGTTCTTTTAATGTTCAACAGATCGTAAGTATTGTGGAGGAAACGCCTCTTCAGAGTTTCTCGTTTTTGTCACTCTACGCTCAACGATTTGAAGGCCACGTATAAGTTATATATAAACGTTTCGCCAACCAGTGGCTTCCTCAGTCCAGTACAGATTGAGGGACTGAAAAAATTGTCTCCAGACTCAGGGACTGATTACCTCAAACTCCTTCTCATCTTCCAGAATTCATCTCTGCAAATAGACTGAGGAAGCCACTGGTTGGCGAAACTCTTCCACAATGAAGGTACCCAAGTATTGCACAAGTGTCTAATTCATCCACATATAATTTACACTCCACATCACATCCCCCACACTCCTAAACACCTTTGAGAGTTAGTTGAATCTATGATTCACTGTATATACCTACAGTAACCCTTGAATATATCGACTCCTCAAGAGTATGTCCTCTCAGACATACTAAACATTAAATTTTACATTTGTTTTGTCTTTGGGCAATTTGATAGTTTTTTGTAATCTTCAATTGAAAAAAATAGCACATACATTTATTTTTTTAATGACTAATTAAATTGTTTTTAAGGTGGTCTTTATAAATTTAAAATCCATTCAATTTTGATCTATAGCTACTGTTGCTATTAAGCCTGTTAAAACTCCACTCGTCTCTCCCTCCACTCATACATCCAACCCTCCACTCATCTCATCCCCCATTATACATGAATCATACATCCCTCACACATGCAATATATTGAAAAAATAATTTATGCAGAATCTTACTGTACAATATGTTGATATCTGAGTTACTGTTGCATTTTCTGAGTAATTTTGGGACCACGGTTCGAACCTCTCGTCCATCCTACCAGTGGTTGTTTTTTTTACACCTTGCATCGCTTGTTCGCGATTTTTTGTATATATATGTCGTGCCGATAGTTAAAACTTGCGATTTTGGCTTAAATAGCAACGCTCTTCTTGCCGAATAATATAAGCGAAAACTTGCATTATTCGACATTATTTCATTGTGTTTGTTTATTATTAAATTATTGTAAACTTATCTAAAATATATTTGGTTGGATTAGGCTAAATTAAATTGTGCTAGTTATAATAAGGTTAGGTAAGTTTTCTAAGGTTCTTTTGGTACAAAATTATTAATTTTTACATTAACATAAATTAAAAAAAAATGTATCTTTAAACGTATAAGATAAATTTTTAGAATGGACTTAATTTTAAATGAGTTCTTGCTGATTGACCAGTTTTGCCTATTCGGCACGACAAACACACATAAATTATGTGTGTGTATATATATAATATATATATATATATATATATATATATATATATATATATATATATATATATATATATATATTATAGCATAATATGGTACAAAAGATTTAAGAGACACATTGTTGATATAAAGATGGCATATACATTACATGAGGTGTGAGAGATACATGTCTAGTACATATTAATACGTGTTCGTTACTTATTATAATGCGAAAATCTCATCTAGCTCCTCAGAGCTGGGGCGTGTGCCCAAAATACAACAGACATTACCCCTTTGAACAGCAGCGCTGAGTCGCTGGAAAAGAAAACTAGCTGCCCTGGGATCCCTAGTTACCCTAATGAGTCTTTTGCCCAGCTCCTTAAGGATCTTAGTTGCACTCAATATTGAGCTTAGCGTATGTATTCAATTACAACCATGTGAAGAACACGTATGCGCAACACAAACAACGAAAATACATGTATACACCCATGTGTATACCATGTGTAATATAGCTACACAAGTCGACGCTTCCTCGTGTTTTTCAGGATTGACAAATGTCGCCATACGTTTCTTCTGCTTATTTGCGAGTTATTTGTGTACACATCTCTGGGAAAATATTCGGTAATTACAGGGTCCCGATCTACCACGGATAAAAGCAGCAGTAAATGCTTCAGGAATTCCATTTAGTGCCGTGAAGCACCAGTTATGTATCAGATAAAGAGAAAATGCGAACAGCGAAGCACCGAACCCGCATATAAATGTTATCTGCTGGCAGCAATAACAGGTGGAAATTATGTGGAGTTTCAGAGCGAGATTAGGGAGCGGCGTTGGCCTCGTAAAGTGGGCGCCCAGCAAGCAGTTCATCCGGTAACGTGCGGGTTTCTAATCACTTAGGGGCCATAATTCTCGTCAATGAGTAATTGCACTTCCGACACCTGAATTGCTAAATTGCGTTTCAGTCCGGGCGCATTCAGAGGGTCAGGTTGTCGACTGTCAGCTACCCCCTCCCCTTCCCCTTCCCCCTTCCCCCTCCCTCTCCCTCCACTACCCTACCCCGATGGTCTCTACATATCAGTGGTTGTACAATTAACTATAACAATTTTGCTGGGAATAAGTTATATCTTCTAGAAAAAATGACACTTATGCACAGATCAGGACATTTATTAGAGAAAATGTTTCTCCACTAATGTCTTCTTCAGTCACTAGGGGCGAAACGTTTCCTCTAATAATTGTCCTGATCTGTACCTAATTTCTCTTTTTTCACATCTTGTGGGTATAACTACACCATTTTTCATGTACCTTCAAGGACTCGGCTTAGAGACGTTTTTTTTGGCTTTATTAATGTTTTTTTCGGCTGTTAAGTCTGGCATATCATTGCAAGTATATTTAGTTTACCTGGAGTTTGCCTGGAGGCCTGGTCACAGACCGGGCCACAGGGGCGTTGACCCCTGGAATTCTGTCCAGGTAAACTCCAGGAGAGAGTTCCAGGGGTCAATGCCCCCGCGGCCCGGTCTGTGATCAGGCCTCATGGTGGATCAGGGCCTGATCAACCAGGCTGTTACTGCTGGCCGCACGCAGTCCAACGTACGAACCACAGCCTGGCTGGTCAGGTACTGACTTTAGGTGCCTGTCCAGTGCCTGCTTGAAGACAGCCAGGGGTCTATTGGTAATCCCCCTTATGTAAGTTGGGAGGCAGTTGAACAGTCTTGGGCCCCTTAGTGCATAATTGAAAAGTATAACATGCTAGAAACATGGTACATGACTAATGAGATACTTTTATTATATATAAAATGTTGACTATCTTCGAATAAGCTCTTTGGACGGATCTCAACACTGTGAAGTAATGGAGTCAGTATCAGCTGATGCAGTTCTGAATCACGTTTATGATTTGAGTTTTATTGTCTCTCAACGCGGTTTAACAATGGGCCCTTCTTGTTTAACAAATTAACTAACACTTTTCACTACGGTGTTTACAGCAGTGGAACATGATAAAGAGTACAGTATTGTATACCTTCACATCATCAGGCATTTGATCGAGTTCCGAATTATTATTATTATGATTATTATTATTATTATTATTATTATTATTATTATTATTATTATCATCAAAACTAAGCGCTAAACCCACCAGGGTCATACAGCGCTGATCGAGTTCCCATGAGTTACTGAGAAAGTGGTCTCCCAAAACGGGTCTCCCAAAACGGGTCTCCCAAAACGGGTCTCCCAAAACGGGTCTCCCAAAACTAGGCATGACTGGTGGGGATAAATCAGAGTGGACCTGTTACTGTATATGTGATGTTCTATACGGGTCGGTGATCGACCTCATACACAAACGACTCTGATAAAGAAATAAATAGCAAAATATGTTCGCTGGTGACACAAAAATTGGCGGACAAATAAATTATTAGAAGGTCAGGAAGCTTCATTATGGTTTAAATAAGTCAAAATTGTTGTCGGAAAGTAAAAGGGAAAGATGTACATAGTGTCATATGAACAAATGTAAACTATTATTCCAGGTCTGTTGTTATTACGGTTAATGAGAAACTAGGTAATGGTGTGTAGGTCACAACCCAGGTGACTCGAGGATCTATCCTCTGTCCGCTACCTATTTCTTTTCTCTTATTCTTGAGAGAATGAATTAACCGTGACACCTATAAACTAACTCTTGCAAACGTACGTACATACGTGTATGTGTGTGTGTGTGTGTGTGTGTGTGTGTGTGTGTGTGTGTGTGTGTGTGTGTGATTGAATCAATGAATGAACTGAGAAATTGGGATCATTCATAAATTTATTGCAAGATAAATTAAAAATATATTTGTTTTAGAAAGGTAGGTTAAGGGGCACGTCAGGTCCTCTGTCTTATATCTTATTTTTTCCCTATAATCTACCTTGTCTATAATTACTATCGCACTTGCTTTGTCTGCTTTCGTAAGGTGAAGTCCAGGATCTTTCCTTAATTCATGGTATAACTTAACAAGTCTTTGAGGACAACTGTGTTGCCCAGGTCTGAGCAAAGCTGATAGTTGGATTCTGTGATAACTGGAGACTGCATCTTCTGGTTGGCTTCAAACTTTTAGTGCTGGCGTGTTCTTCTCAAAGAAAGATTCGAATGGATTTTGGTTTGTGTACAAACTGGTTTCCATGCATTAACCGGGGAATGCTTCTTCCGACTAGTTTGAAACTTTCAGCATTTGTGCATCTTAGAAGAAAGTATAGGCTGTCAGTGGGCTATGTAAGTGCTATTTTGAGAATGTTATACAAGTAGATAACACAGCAGTTTCTGTGCAATAATCGGAGAACACTAAAGCTGATCACTTTCAGGTTTTCAACACTTATGCTTGCTGCTCCTGGAGAGCGAAACGTTGCCACAAACTGTCTAGTTGCATCTGTCTTTATTTTTTTTACCTAGCAATTTGTCGATAATTCTACCATTATTACTAAGGTTCACATTGTTATTGGATTGTGTGTGGGAGTCAACGTTCTTATTTTATTTTTAAAATCCTGTAGTAATTTTTTTCGGGCTTCAAAATTTAGAAGCTGACTCATGTCAATTAAAAAAAAACATTATAGCTTAAGACTGTGCAAGTGTACAAATTTTCTGGCATTATTAAATACATAGTTGGGAATGGTCAGTTTCCTTGCTATTACTTGTCATATTATCTTCATTATAATCACCTTTATTTTGGTCATCTTTATTCTCATTATCAGTTTCATTATCTAAAAGGGAGGTGGTAAATCCTTAGGGATCATACACATCCTGGGGAACGAGAGATAATCACGTTCGGTCATGCTAGTGACCAATTCCTTTTATCAAAAGTCCTCCATCTTATATCAAAAGTCCTTCACCTTATATCAGAAGTCCTTTGCCTTATATCAAAAGTCCTTCACCTTATATCAAAAGTCCTTCACCTTATATCAAAAGTCCTTCACATTATATCAAAAGTCCTTCACCTTATATCAAAAGTCCTTCACCTTATATCAAAAGTCCTTCACCTTATATCAAAAGTCCTTCACCTTATATCAAAAGTCCTTCACCTTATATCAAAAGTCCTTCACCTTATATCAAAAGTCCTTCACCTTATATCAAAAGTCCTTCACCTTATATCAAAAGTCCTTCACTTTATATCAAAAGTCCTCCACCTTATATCAAAAGTCCTTCACCTTATATCAAAAGTCCTTCACCTTATATCAAAAGTCCTTCACCTTATATCAAAAGTTCTTCACCTTATATCAAAAGTCCTCCACCTTATATCAAAAGTCCCTCCCCCTAATATCAAAAGTCCTTCACCTTATATCAAAAGTCGTTCACCGTATATCAAAATCCCTTCACCTTATGCCAAAAGTCCTCCACCTTATATCAAAAGTCCTCCACCTTATATCAAAAGTCTTTCACCTTATATCAAATTCATTTGAACTGAAAAAGCTGAGCTGTAACTCTATGCTACTTGAAGGTAAGAAGGTATAGCTTCTAGGCCTCTGGAGTACATGTAGCATGATGTATTTATTACCAACTTTATGGGTGCTTGTACTCTCGCGTGTGTTGAGTACAGGAGGGCTGAGGTTATAAGATCCGTAGGGATCCCCTTCTTGGATCGTTCAACGACAGAAACAAGTCTAGTTTTATTAGTGTTTATGTATAATTTAGACGCTAATGTTACTGTAATGACTTCCAGCAATCTCAATATATACATTTAGTTGTGTGTAGCGGGAGATTGTATTTTCTTAAGTTATGCGTGTCTTGCTGAAGAAGCCGGTAATTCGCCCGCCAAGCATTTTAGAGGTGAGAGTAATTTGGTTATTATAGTCTATAAAGTTGTGTATTTACAGCTTCGTCCCACCCGGGTGGCCGAGCTGTATTGCTGATTAACTTACACGCTAGTTAGAGGATCATCAGAGAGTGTTGTTGGATTATTAGAGTATAAAGTTGGATTTTGGTGTGCTTTTATAGGATAAGGGCTGCTCTTATTGGATTATTAGAGGATCTGGACGGGTGTTGGTGGATTAGAGGATCTGGACAGGTGTTGGTGGATTATTGGAGGATCATTGAAGGTATTTTCAGGATATTAGAGGATCAGGGCTGGTGTTTTTCAATTATTAAAGGATTAGGGCAGGTGTTGGTGGATTATTAATGTCACTGTCTACTTAAATGCCTGGAGGGCATTCCGGGGATCAACGCCCCCGTTGACCCCCATGACTGTGGATGTAGGTGGATTATTACTGGATCATGGTAGGTGTTGGTGGATTACTAGAGGACAATAGTGGATGCAGTGTTGGTGGTTCATCAAAAGTAGATCGGGATGAGTTAAAAAGTTAATGAATCAGTTGACGAGCACCCAGTAGGTTGTGCTGCAATGTTGATGAAGCATCTAAAGAGAATCATTTAGCGTCGTTTATAGCTCACTTTCTATTTTTCGTTGTTATTTTGGACTTGACAACGAGTTTGAGGGTTAAATGAAAAAAATACGTCACTGTGAGGGGTTGAATGAAGACGTTCTACAGTGCTCAAGAAATCAGAGGAGTTAAAGTTATGAATGTTTGTGTGGGGAAGTTGAGTTGTGTATATTTGTATTATTATATGGGTAGATTAATAGGGTGTGTTTGTATGTGCTTACCTACTGTGTCATCCTAGCTCCTGGTACCGCTGATCAACTGCACAAGACAGGTTTACTCCTACCTGGTGGATTTTGTTGTACCTGGCTGTTAAAACTTCCTGATGTGTACTTCCACTTATCTGCTGTGTACATTTTCTTTTAAATTATTGCACTTCCTGGCTACCCTGAGGCTGAGCAAACACTTCCTATCGTCCCAGAGACTTGTTTACATCTTTAATTTGCTTTCTGTGGCCGATTGTTTTCGATCCAGGCCTTTGAAGCAGTTTGACCCTGTCTGTTGTGTCAGTTTGACCCTGTCTGTTGTGTCAGTTTGACCCTGTCTGTTGTGTCAGTTTGACCCTGTCTGTTGTGTCAGTTTGACCCTGTCTGTTGTATCAGTTTGACCGTCTGTTGTGTCAGTTTGACCCTGTCTGTTGTGTCAGTTTAACCCTGTCTGTTGTGTCAGTTTGACACTGTCTGTTGTGTCAGTTTGACCCTGTCTGTTGTGTCAGTTTGACCCTGTCTGTTGTGTCAGTTTGACCCTGTATGTTGTGTCAGTTTGACCCTGTCTGTTGTGTCAGTTTGACCCTGTCTGTTATGTTAGATTGACCCTGTCTTTTGTGTCAATTTGACCCTATCTGGTGCGTCAGTTCAACTCTGTCTGTTGTGTCAGTTCAACCCTGTCTGTTGTGTCAGTTCAACCCTGTCTGTTGTGTCAGTTTCACCCTGTCTGTTGTGTCAATTTAACTATGTCTGTTGTGTCAGTTTGACCATGTCTGTTGAGTCAGTTTGACTCTGTTTTGTCAGTTTGACCCTGTCTGTTGTGTCAGTTCAACTCTGTTGTGTCAGTTTGACCCTGTCTGTTGTGTCAGTTCAACTCTTTTGTGTCAATTTGACACTGTTGACCTGCCATATTACTGTCATGTCATCTCTGGTCTGTTTTTCTTCTAAGATCATCAAGTTCACGTCTTGTAGACCATAACAGAGGAGCACTGCAATAGGCCTACTGGCCCATGCTGAGCATCTTCTTCTCAAGCTTAACACTACTCGGTTCTGTTCTAAACTCTAGCAGGTTTGTGAAGCAAGATTGGACATTTGTAATTCCATACTGCTTACTGTTATAGAAATACTTCTCTCCAAATGCTCCATCACTCTCCTGATTATCCTTTCCATTACCTTACATAGTATGCATGTCAGCTAAATTAGTCTTTAGTTTAACCCTTCCTGTCTATTTTCTTAAATACCTGGATTACATTCGCTGTCTTCCATCTCTCTGGCAATTGTCCCGTATCTATTGACTTTAGATTTTAGCTAGTGGGTCAGACAGGGCTTCTGCTGCCTCCCGCAGAATCCATAGCAAAGCTTTCCTACCCTTTTCAGGCTTGTTATGTGGTCTTTCAACGTCATCTATCTTCTGATGTGGCTGAAGCAGTCTCGGTTCAGACTTGTCTTGCCGCTGTGTCGTACAGAGATAGAGACAGAGTTACAGAGACAGAGAACATTCTCTCTCGCCTGGAACCGTGTCATCTCAACCAATTCTGTCAACCTCGACAGTCGAGGAAATCTGTCAGAACGTTTGATGCTGTGATCTCGCTGCCCGAATGTTAGAGGCTGAATTGAGCCCCACCTTCAAAAGAAGCTACGTGGGTAATCCGTTTGTCCTCTTTCCTCCCTTTTACTCCATTCCCTCCTCTTTCTCTTTCTCCACTCTTCTCATTCGTTCCTTTCTTCTTCTCCCCTTTTCTTCCGCTTCCTTCTTCTTTCCCCTCTCCTCTTTCCCTCCCCTCTTTATTTTCATTCCTGTTTTTTATTACCCTCCATCCTTTTCCTTTCTCCTCCCCTTTTCATGACCCTCCATTTTCTCTTTCCCTTCCCCTTTTCTATTATCCTTCCCCTTTCTCTTTCCCCTCCCCTCCTCTTTTCTCTTTCCCCTCCCCTCCTCTCTTCTCTTTCCTTCCCTTAATCGTCCCATCATTTATCTCGTAGTTTTCTTTTCTTCTCTTACCTTCCCACTTTCTTCCCTTCAATTTTATGTTGCTCTCTCTTTCCTTCCTTTTCCTCCACTCTTGTTTCTCGTTCAATTTTTAATCTCGTGTCACTTTTCTTGTATTCTCTTACATCTCTACTTTACCTTCCTTCCTAAACCTTGTGTTTACTTACTTCTCCTTCCCCTTTCAAAAAAGGAATTAAATGACCACTTGAAAAATTGCCAGATTTTCGCTTGTCCTGTAGGCCTACGGAACTCTAGCAACAATAGTCTGGTTGGCCTCATTCAGGGGTGGAAAAACTCTCAAACTGGTCACAGGTACGTCTACTTTATCTTCCATCATAAGCCTATTATTTTCCTCAATTCACACTCGTTTTTCCACTCTTCTTGTACTGTATTTTCTTATATATAAAAACTAACCTGAACTGATTTTCTATGTTTTTTATTCGCTATAACTCTTTTATACAGTTATTTTTATTTACTTAATCTTTATTCATCTTTTCTTTGATCATGTTTTAGTGCTCATTCCTTAGTTCTCTTTCGAGAGGAAAAATCTTAGTTGTTTAGGTCAGTGTTATTCTACACTTTGTTTTGGTTCTCTTTCTTAAACTAACATTTTAAGAGAAATATTATTTTTCACATCCTGTATGTTTTCTGACTCAGTAAGAGGAGGAGGAGAGAGATCACCAACAAGCTGATTGGTCAAATATCGCACCACGATTACTGGACGAGTGTCGAGTCTTTACTATCCCTTCCTTTGACTTACCCCTAAAGGAATATACTTCAATAAAATACTATAACTCGGTATTAGAAGTGTTGATGAGTAAGACATGGCCGTCCCAATGGGTATTTGTAATGGGGGAAGGTATCGTTCAAGTACAGAGGTGACTATAATACCCTGGATACTATGGAGGAAGTGGAGATTTTGAGGTGTTCTGTACCTCAGCCTTGAAGAGTTGATAGGTGTTCAATCCCTTCAGTTTTGATAATGTAATGATGATTGATAGTGACTGATCCAGCGAACTTACTCACGAAACCTCACCACCACCACCAGTACCACTGGTACCACCAGTACCACCAATACCACTGGTACCACCAGTACCACTGGCATCACCAGTACCACTCGGCTACGGCTCTCTCTCTCCTCCCTCCCGGACACAAGGACGCAAATATAAACAACGAATCTCCCCACCTGGCCCGTGATTCCAACTTTGGATTCTCCTGGATTCTTGAACGCATTTCTAGAGCATTGTATTTAGGTGATGCAGACTAATAGTGTGAAACTTAATGGAAGATTGTGCCATTCAGATATAGAGAAAAAAGTTATTTTCACGAAGAGTTGCAAAAAAAACGAGAATTTATCCCACAGTTGTGAATGCAAACACAGTTGTTTTTAATCTGCTGTGAATGCAAATACAATTGTTTACCATTTTCGCAAATACAGATACAAGTGATTTTTGGTGTGAGTACAGAGGTGACTGTTTTAAACTGTTGTAAATGCATATGCAATTGTTTTCCCAATTCTGAAATTAAACATACAGTTTATTTCTACTGTTGTGAATACATATAATAATAATAATAATAATAATAATAATAATAATAATAATAATAATAATAATAATAATAATAATAATAATAATAATAATAATAATAATAATTATTATTATTATTATTATTATTATTATTATTATTATTATTAATTTGTAGTGCTGGACCTGATGGTGATTGTATTATGTTTGTCAGGAGAAATCGACCAGAATCAGGATAATGTTTTTTTTTATATTTCTCCAGAAAATCACTACCAGGTTTAGCACTTCAAATTAATAATTAATAATACTAATACTAATAATAGTAATACTACTACTACTAATAGTAATACGACTACTACTAATAATAATAATACTTGCTCAGTGGAGTTTTTGGTCTTATGACCGAGGTCTGTTGTTGGCTCTCCGGACCATGAGATAGGATGGCAATTTTTCCACGCTATGTAATTTGCGATAATAAGCAAGGGTACAGCACTACACCCAGTGGTGTCCTACGATCACTCAGCGCTAGACATGAAGGCTCGATCTTCCGTCCGCTGACCGTGGCGGCCCGATCTCTGATCATCCAGGCTGTTGGAAGATCGGTAGCACCGCTATACTGTAGGTTTAAAGTCATGCATTCAACGAGTTACTAAATAACTAAATAAGTGTAAATAAATCCTCCTCTTCTCGTCGTTTATTTTTTTTTTCATATTTTCTCATTTTCCTGTACAATTCTCTCTTCCCTCTTGCAAGAGTTCTCTTATTTTCCGTTTTCCTTCTCCTGTACATTACTCTTTCTTAAACTTATCCGCATTTTTTTTGTCTTTTCTATGTCCTGCAACTTTTATTCATCTTTCCTTTGTTTCCTCTTTTCCGTATCCCCCCCCCCTTCCTATTCTTTATCCACAATCACTTTCCTGATCACTATTTTCTCATTCATCTTTTTTTTCCTTGCTACTCCTTTTCTGTCTTACCATTTTTAATGTCTTTCCCATTTCCTTACCCCTTTTCCACTTTACTCATTTTCATCTCGTCCCGTTTCATCACCGCTTTATCTCATGGGAGAGGCAGCTTAGTTATGGTATGGGAGAGGCAGCTTAGTTATGGTATGGGAGAGGCAGCTTAGTTATGGTATGGGAGAGGCAGCTTAGTTATGGTATGGGAGAGGCAGCTTAGTTATGGTATGGGAGAGGCAGCTTATTACTTCTACTACTACTACTACTACTAATACTACTTATATCACTACTACTTCTACCACCACTAGTTTTTTCACCTCACCTTGAGAGTATATATATGCCAACTGTGTCCATATATCGCTTGTAACGGCTTGAGAAAGCTCCTGGAGAGCGAAACGTTGCCACAATAAAATGTCACATGGTATGGGAGAGGCAGCTTAGTTATGGTATGGGAGAGGCAGCTTAGTTATGGTATGGGAGAGGCAGCTTAGTCATGGTACGGGAGAGGCAACTTGGCCATGGTATGGGAGAGGCAGCTTAGTTATGGTATGGGAGAGGCAGCTTAGTCATGGTATGGGAGAGGCAACTTAGTCATGGTATGGGAGAGGCAGCTTAGTCATGGTACGGGAGAGGCAACTTGGCCATGGTATGGGAGAGGCAGCTTAGTTATGGTATGGGAGAGGCAGCTTAGTCATGGTATGGGAGAGGCAGCTTAGTCATGGTATGGGAGAGGCAGCTTAGTCATGGTATGGGAGAGGCAGCTTAGTCATGGTATGGGAGAGGCAGCTTAGTCATGGTACGGGAGAGGCAACTTGGCCATGGTATGGGAGAGGCAGCTTAGTTATGGTATGGGAGAGGCAGCTTAGTCATGGTATGGGAGAGGCAGCTTAGTCATGGTATGGGAGAGGCAGCTTAGTCATGGTATGGGAGAGGCAGCTTAGTCATGGTACGGGAGAGGCAACTTGGCCATGGTATGGGAGAGGCAGCTTAGTTATGGTATGGGAGAGGCAGCTTAATTAGGGTATGGGAGAGGCAGCTTAGTTAGGGTATGGGAGAGGCAGCTTAGTTAGGGTATGGGAGAGGCAGCTTAGTCATGGTATGGGAGAGGCAGCTTAGTCATGGTATGGGAGAGGCAGCTTAGTCATGGTACGGGAGAGGCAACTTGGCCATGGTATGGGAGAGGCAGCTTAGTTATGGTATGGGAGAGGCAGCTTAATTAGGGTATGGGAGAGGCAGCTTAGTTAGGGTATGGGAGAGGCAGCTTAGTTAGGGTATGGGAGAGGCAGCTTAGTTAGGGTATGGGAGAGGGAGCTTAGTTATGGTATGTGAGAGGCAGCTTGGTCATGGTATGTGAGAGGCAGCTTAGTCATGGTACGGGAGAGGCAGCTTAGTCAGCTTGATGCGTGTAAGGAGGGATGGTCTGCCAGACCACAGAGACGAAGAACGTTTCTCAAGCGACACCCAATCCCCTGATTTGAATATAATGCTGAATGGTGCGCCTGCCAGATGTACAGGGGAAGGGGAAGGGGGAAGGGGAATGGGAAGGTAGGGTCCTTGTCTGCCTCCCTCCCTCCCTCCATTACCTTCCTTGCATCCCCCCTCCCCTCTCTCTCTCTCCCTCTTTCATCATCTGAACCCTTAATGGAATGCCTAACGATACCCTCAATGCCCTCCTGAAGGCTCCCAGCTCAGGCTGATAGATTTCAGGATAATGCTTGAAATCCATCCTGCGCGATGGAATATGACGGGGAAACACAGAGCGTTGGTTCCCACTGTGTATCATAACACCTGGAGGGTGTTCCCGGGGGTCAACGCCCCCGATACCCGGTCTATGACCAGGTTACTTCCCACCAAAGCAGGATGACATTACAATATTACATTCACTTTTAATTAAAAATGCTCATTTTTATTCTGACATTTGACTTATTTAATTTTTTTCCCATCAGATTCGTATCCCATGATGTGCGTAAATACAGGATGGGGTGGGAACACACCACTGATGTGTACAATATTGATAAATTAATAATCTTCCGCACCTTTTTTCCTATTTCTTCTTTGCCTTCCTCGTTTTTTTTTCCTTTTTCTTGCCTTTTCTTTCCGGCATCATCGTCACCTTCCTCATCTTCCTTATTTGCTTCTTGTTTTTTAACCATCCTCACCTCCTTAATGCCCCATACCATCCTCACCTCCTTAATGCCCCATACCATCCTCGCCTCCTTCACCTCACTCCTCTCCTTCATTTGCCTCTTGTTCCTTTACCATCCTCTCCTACTTGAATTCCCTTATCCACGTCTCCTTCACCTCTCCCGTCTTACCTCCTCTTCCTCTCTTCCTTCTCCTTCCTGCCCATTATCTCGCCTCGCCCTTCTTCACACACCACCGAGGAATTTAGTTTCTTTTGTATGTGTGTGGCTGTGTTTGTCTGTCATGGTGCTTTGCATATTTAATTTATTGATTTGTTTTACTTTTTCACTGTTTTATCACCGTTTTCTCTTACGCCTGCTGGATACTTTTTTTTTTTTTTTTTTTTGTGGTTTTGAATTGTGTTTTAAAGATTTTCATTTTTATGATTTTTGTTTTGAAGATTTTTGTTGTTTGACTAATGTATAGGCGTTGAAAATTTACATACATGTAGAATGCAATATATGGAAAACCCCTAACTGAAGAGGTGACTGGCTAATTTAATGGTGACTGGATAATTTAAGTGGTCACTGGATAATTTAAGTGGTTACTGGATAATTTAAGTGGTTACTGGATAATTTAAGTGGTTACTGGATAATTTAAGTGGTTACTGGATAATTTAAGTGTTTACTGGATAATTTAAGTGGTTACTGGATAATTTAAGTGGTTACTGGATAATTTAAGTGGTAAGTGGATAATGTAAATGGTGACTGGTTAATTTGAATGGTAACGTTCTCAGAAGATAATCAGAAGTGGATAATTTTCTATAATCTAGGGAGATAATTTTATTTTATAATCTAACAGTATTGTCGGCATTCTCCAAGAAACAAAAGTGCATCGGTTATTTGGTTGATATGCGCCTCAGGAGATGTGCTCGGTGTGATGCTCACCCCAAGATCCTTTACTGTTGAGTGAGAATACTGCTGTGAGAGATACACTTCTTTTTTCTGAGCGAGTTAATCAGATGATGAGTAAGTGGGTTACTTAGAGGCAGTGTTCTCTGAGTGGCTTAATTACTTGCAGTGCTCTGAGTGGCTTAATTACTTGCAGTGCTCTGAGTGGCTTAATTACTTGCAGTGCTCTGAGTGGCTTAATTACTTGCAGTGCTCTGAGTGGCTTAATTACTTGCAGTGCTCTGAGTACTTTGCAAAGGGGAATAATTTTTTATTTTTTTTGCGTCCAGGAGACCAAGAGCTGTGACTCAACTAGACCCAGGAGCTGTACTTCACCTAGGCGTAAGAGCTGTGGCTCAACTAGGCCCAGGAGCTGTATTTCACTTAGGCCTAAGAGCTGAGGATCAACTAGGCCCAGGAGCTGTACTTCAGCTAGGTCTAAGAGCTGTGGTTCAACTAGGCCCAGGAGCTGTAGTGTTCTACCCTTGTTTTTTGGTTAAGAATTTAGTTAATTGGTGAGAAAACTGCAAACTGGCATTACTTACTTATTAACCCTACCGGAAGTGATTAACCATGCATGAAGTAATTAATCCTACAGGAAGTAATTAACCCTAATGGAACTAACCATACCGGAAGCTATTAACCCTGTCGGAATTAACCCTACTGGAAGTAATTAACCCTACCGGAAGCAATAAACCCTACTGGAGGTAATTAACCATGCCGGGAGTAATTATCCCTATTGGAACTAATTAACCATGCCAAGAGTAATTAAAAGACACATTTCTTGACCCTCTGATTGCAGCTCAACTAGGCTCAAGAGCTGTACTTCACCTAGGCCCAAAAGCTGTGGCTCAACTAGGTCCAAGAGCTGTACTTCACCTAGGTCCAAAACTGTGGCTCAACTAGGCCCAAGAACTGTTGCTCAACTAGGCCCAAGAGCTGTACCTCATCTAGGCCTAAGAGCTGTGGCTCAACTATGCCCCAGAGGTGTACTTCACCATGGCCCAAGAGCTGTGGTTCAACTAGACCCAAGAGCTGTGACTCAACTAGGAACAAGAGCCGTGGTTCAACTGGACCCAAGAGCTGTGGCTCAACTAGGCCCAACAGTACACGTGAGGGAACACATAAGCTCTCAACCGTCTCTTATATATAATTCATTTATTTTTTTGCTTGGGGCTCCTTAAGACAATATTGGAAGGACGTCTTGAAGACGTTGTCGTCATTAGATGGGATAATTATCTACGTGCCATTCAAATTAAGGAGCCGGAGAGGAGGAGAAGAAAGGCAGAAAGGGTGGGGAAGAGAAAGGATGTGGGGTGGGAGGGAAGGAAGGGGGAATGAAGGGAGTGGGATAAATGGAGAGGGTGTGAGGGAGCAGAAAGGAGTGGAAGAGAAGTGGGGAGAAGGAACGGGAAGCACTAAGTGATTAGTGTTTGTGTGTGTGTACTCACGTGTATGTGGTTGCAGGGGTCGAGTCACAGCTCCTGCCACCACTTTCTCTGGTCGCTACTAGGTCCACTCTCTCCCGGCTCCAAGAGTCTTATCGTACAGTGTGTGTGTGTGTTAACTTGCGTGGGCGTGTTTAGAATGATCAGACGGTGGAAGGAGGTGGTGGAGGCTGGCACCATACACAGCTTTAAACACAGGTATGTCACGGCACATGAGGCAAGAAATGAGTGAAAGTTTTTGAAAGAGATTACCTCCGAACCACAACTACTTGAAGGCTGCCTGCAGATCCTTCAAGCACCACTGTGTCTAAAACCAGGTCCCAGACCAGACATCCCTGTTGTAACCTCATCAAGTGAGGCTACTGATGTTCCCTACACGTTAGATTATGTTAGGTTAGGTTAGATTATGTTAGGTTAGGTTAGATTATGTTAGGTTAGGTTAGATTATGTTAGGTTAGGTTAGATTATGTTAGGTTAGGTTAGATTATGTTAAGTTAGATTAGGTTAGGTTAGATTATGTTAGGTTAGGTTATATTATGTTAGGTTAGGTTAGTTATATGATGACCCGCCACTGGAAGTTTTGGTCATCTGACCGAGTCCTTTTCCTGGCTTACCCGTCCACCCCTTTAAAAATTAATAAAAATTACGAGGACAGTGTCCGCTACAGTATTTACACATCAGAAGTGATCATGTTTTCAAAGGAATTACGGTCTAAGATACGTAGTGCTTCGTTACACTCGTAAACAAATAGGAAGTGCGTCTGTCTGACGCTCAGCAGACGTCTTGCGCTGCGTGACCCACATGGGTTTACCGCTTAACATGAATTATTGTTATTATTTCGCTCGAAAATTGTTTTCATTTTCCTGACCTTTTTTTTTTAACTTTACAGTTATCTTTTTATTTTGTTTTTCTCTCCGTGGTTCGTTCGTTCTTCCGTCTTGTGTATATCGGTTCGTGTCTCTCTCTCCCTCTTCGCTTATCCTTTGAGGTTTCTTCTCACCTTCCTACTACGACACTTGTGTTTTTGCCTCTCCTTTCTACACCATTCTTTCTGTTCCCTTGCTATTTATGGTTTTTGTTTTTTCGTTTCTGTGTCTTCCTTTCCGTTTATGTTTGCTCCCGTTTCTGTTTCTTCCTTCCCTTCCGTTTATGTTTGCTTCCGTTTCTGTTTCCTCCTTCCCTACCGTTTGTTTCCTCCTTCCCTACCGTTTCTGTTTCCTCCTTCCCTACCCTTTCTGTTTCCTCCTTCCCTACCCTTTCTGTTTCCTCCTTCCCTACCCTTTCTGTTTCCTCCTTCCCTACCCTTTCTGTTTCCTCCTTCCCTACCCTTTCTGTTTCCTCCTTCCCTACCCTTTCTGTTTCCTCCTTCCCTTCCGTTTATGTTTCCTCCTTACCTACCCTTTCTGTTTCCTCCTTCCCTACCCTTTCTGTTTCCTCCTTCCCTACCCTTTCTGTTTCCTCCTTCCCTACCCTTTCTGTTTCCTCCTTCCCTACCGTTTGTTTCCTCCTTCCCTACCGTTTCTGTTTCCTACTTCCCTACCCTTTCTGTTTCCTCCTTCCCTACCCTTTCTGTTTCCTCCTTCCCTACCCTTTCTGTTTCCTCCTTCCCTACCCTTTCTGTTTCCTCCTTCCCTACCCTTTCTGTTTCCTCCTTCCCTACCCTTTCTGTTTCCTCCTTCCCTACCCTTTCTGTTTCCTCCTTCCCTTCCGTTTATGTTTCCTCCTTCCCTACCCTTTCTGTTTCCTCCTTCCCTACCCTTTCTGTTTCCTCCTTCCCTACCCTTTCTGATTCCTCCTTCCCTACCCTTTCTGTTTCCTCCTTCCCTACCGTTTGTTTCCTCCTTCCCTACCGTTTCTGTTTCCTCCTTCCCTACCGTTTGTTTCCTCCTTCCCTACCGTTTATGTTTCCTCCTTCCCTACCGTTTATGTTTCCTCCTTCCCTACCCTTTCTGTTTCCTCCTTCCCTTCCGTTTATGTTTCCTCCTTCCCTACCGTTTCTGTTTCTTCCTTCCCTTCCGTTTCTGTTTCCTTTTTATCTCTTGTTTCTTTGGCACATTTTCTATCTTTACTTTCTCTCACTTCTTCAAACTTTATTTTTTTTCTCGTCTCAAGATTTTTTTATCTTTTGCCTTTCGCTTATTTTTATCCTTTCGTCTTTTATTTATAGTTCTTTTCCTTTTTCTTTCTTTTTCTTTCTTTTCCTTTCTATTTTCTTCATTATTTCTTTTCCTTTCATATTCTTTTATTTCATTAACTTTTTTTCCTTTCCTCTCTCTCTTTCTAGTCAACTTTTGTTTCTTCTGTTTGCTTTGCCTTCCTTTTTATCCTCCCCACCCTTCCCTTCTTCCCCTCCTCTTTTCTCTTTTCTTCCCTTTCCTCTTCCTCCTCTCTTCCCTTCCCTTCTCTTCTCCACCTTCCTCCTGTCTTCCCTTTACCCACTTTTTCCTCCATTCATCATTCTTCTTCCTCCCTTTACTCTGTTCTACTTCCCTTTATTCCCTTTCTTTCACTATCCTCCTCTCGGCTTCTCTTTCCTCCCATTCTCTCTCTCTCTCTCTCTCTCTCTCTCTCTCTCTCTCTCTCTCTCTCTCTCTCTCTCTCTCATCTTTCCCCTCATGTTCTTCCCTGCTTCACCCTTCTTCCCTCTCCATCCGTTACTGCTTCCTGTTTCTCACCCTTCTCCCTGTCCCTGTCTTCCTCCTCTTCCTGCTTCTGTTTCTTTTATTGTTGCTGTTCCTGCTTCTCTTGTTTTTATTACTTTTTGTCATCTACATTCTCCTATTGCATTCCTGGTGATCCTCCTCTTGTTACTGCTCCCTGTTCCTTCCCCCTTTTTCCTCTCCCTCTTTTCCTCTTCCCCTCTTCCTTCTCCAGGTCTTCATCCTCCCTCTCTTTCCCCTCCCCTTCTTTCTTCTCCCCCTCTTCCTCCTCCACATCTGCCTTTCCCATTTTCTCCTCCCCTCTTCGTCCCCTTTTTCTCTTCTTGATCCACCTGTTCCTTTTTTTCTTACTACTGCTAATATTGCAGTTGTTGTTGCTTCTCCTCATACTCTTTATCCTATTCATCATCCTCTTCCTCTCCACCCTCTTCCTCTTCCATATCTCTTCCCCCTCCTACTACTACCGCTGCTACCACTACAGTTCCCCGCGCTGGCTGGTCCGGGCTGGGACCTCCATTGATTCATCCTCGCTGGCGATTAAGACAGTGAAATATACCTTTTGCTGGGAACATTTGTAAAGTGTCACAGTGACTGTTTAATCTGTTCATATTAACATCATCATTGTCAAAGGCGCCTTACTCAGTAGATTGGGGAGTCAGGGTGGCCGCCTCTCTCACTGGCTGAGTGTATTGTGTGCTGATTTTGTGAGCTACTGAGGGAGGGAGGGTGGGAAGGGTGAGAGGGAGGGAAGGAAGGAAGGGAATGAAGGGAGGGAGGAAAGGGAGAAAATGAAGGGAGAGAGGGAGGATGGGAGGGAGGGAAGAAAGGAATAGAGGGAGGGAGGATGGGAATGGAGAGAGAGGGAGTTAAGGAAAGAAGGGAGGAAAGGAATGGAGGGAGGGAAGGAACCAAGAGAGGAAGGTAGGGAGGGAGGGGAGGAAGGAACTAGGAATAAAGGGAAGTAAGGGAGGCAGGAAGGGCATGGAGTGAGGGAGGGAGGGAAGGAAGGCAGGGAAGAAGGGAAGGGATGGAAGGAAAAAAGAATGAAGGGGAAAAGGAAAGGATGAGGCTGGTAAAAGAGGGGTTAATTGAAAAAGGAGAGAGGGAAGACGAATTAGAGTGAGTGAGTTAGAGAAAGTGAGAGAGGGAGGGAAGGACGAAAGGGACATGGAATTAAATGTGAAGCAAGGCAGGGAGGCTGATGGTGAAGGGGGACATAACAGCTGATAAGTGTAGGGGAGTGTGGCACTGTGCGCCTACCCGAGGCACCTCACTTAATATTCTCACACTGGAGCACTGATGATACACTGGGTGACTGGTTGTGCCCTTGTGAGTGTCATCCCGTTTATTACTAACCATGGCACTGCTTTTGTTTACGTTTATGCACTGGAGATGCATTTGTAAACACGTAAGTTCCTCACGTGTTTAATGTATTTTTTCATTGGAATATTGTTAATGAAGGATTTTCTATCATAGATGAAGAAGTCACCCCATTCAATTTAGGTGAATTTGATGAGTTAGTTTCAATGCAATAGTATTTTTTTTCACTCCATAATTCACAAATATTTATCTTGCAAGACATGCAATAAATTAAAAAAAAAGATATTTTCTTAGTGTCACTTAAAATCATATATATATGATCATTTATCTAGTCAATGAATGTTGACAATATGTTCACTGAGCTGTGTTGGATAAATGGTTGTCATCTGAATATCGTAGAGAAAGGGACTAATTTCATTTGTAAAGTTCACTGTGTTTGGTCTTCCTATTTACTAATTGCTTGCTAAGAGTAACGTCCAGAGGAAGTTTGCATTCCCAGATCCATTCCGAATATGTTTCTTGATGTAAGGTCGATACCATAGCACGTGAATGACTTACATAAATCTTCATTGATACAGGAACATTCGCCTTAATTTTGTCGCTAGTATATAAAACACAGGTTGTAAAACAAACACTTGAAACGTTTCGCTTTAAGAGCAAAACGTTATTCCAATAAAAGCTCGTTATGTAACGTGTCTTTTCTTCGCTATTGTCGGCAGTACAACATTTGGATCTATGTTATAAATCAGCAAATATAGATTATGTTCGGCAAATGTTAATTTATTTTTTTAACACAATTTTTTTTGCTATGTATTGTTAACTGATGTGAGGTTAAGAAGGATAAAGGGTTGAAAAGGGAGGATTTCTAGTACATATTTCTAAAGGAGCGAGTGTTAGATTCAGTTGTTGTTCAGCCTTAGTTAATGGCTGGAACACAATGATATCAGTAGCTTAATAGAGAATGAAAGGGAAGGAATAAACGAGAAGACTTGTTAATGAGAGGTAAAAGAAGCTATTTGAGTAAAGGTTGGCTTGGGTGGAAACAAATCAGGACGTGGGTGTTGGAAACTTGTGCTTGTGGATTTTCTTTTAGTGAGGTGTTAGTGGTTGCATCTTCTGAGGATTGTGTTGACGTGAGAGTTGGTGCACAGGCATAGAAAATCACTAGTGGAATGAGGTGAGACTGGAAGTATAGGAGAAAAAAGTAGGCTAATGAAAGGCTTTTGCAATGTAGTGGTGATACAGGGAAGGCGGAGTATACAGAGAAGAAAATAATTCTTTAAATAGTGGAAGAGTGTAAAAGAGAAAATATATTGAGAAGCAAGATTGTTAAAAATTGTTAAAAATGAAGCTTTGTAGAATATTTTTTTTATATGTCTAGAGTTGCTGGATGAAGAAGTAGAGGTTGTAAACTATTGTATTCACAGGGAAGGGGAAGATAGTTCTAATTATCAGGATCCAGAGCTCTTCACCTGCGTCATCACAGTCTCGTTAAAGAGAGAGGTTCAAAAGAGATAGAAGAGAATATTTTGAAAATTCGTTGAGTATAGTTGATGAAATGGAAGAGAAATTTCCTACTTCAGACGAGGAGACCAAGTTATATCAAAACGAGTGAAGAGCCGGAAGTGTGTATGGAGTGAGGCAGTCAGAAGTTAAAAGTGGGAACAGCAAGAATGATGGATGGGATTATGACTCAAATGTTGAAAGCAAGTGGGGATAACTTGCTGGAATGGTTGTGTTTGTTTATCGTGTGTAAGAAAGAAATGAGGTTTCCCAGGAATTGTATGAAGGAAAAGGGATCAAGAGACTTTAAAGATTATTGGAAAATAAGTCGGGGGATACCAGATGTACTGCATGACAGCACTGTGATGGATAAAGATATGGAAATTATGATCACAGAACATTATAAAGATTTGACTTTCAGCAAATTAGTGGCGTCTTAGGCTCTCAACAAAGGGTCTTGGGGAGGGTGGAGACGATGAACATGTTTCCTTATAACTGTTGCCTCTGCTCGCCTAGCAGTAAACAGATACCTGGGTGTTAACAGCTTTTGTAGGTGGCATGCTTTGGGAAAGATATGAGTAGGGTGGGAGAGTTGTATACATAAGATAAGGCTGAGGTAGTACAACAGCTCTCAACCTGTAAATACAACGGTGCAAAACAAGGGTTGGTTGGGGGGGGGAACCAAAGAGGGAATAGAACGTGTTGATCAAATATTTTTTTATGAAAGCACGTAACTGAACAGTGTTTCAATAAGAGAAAGTAGCTGTTTGTGGATTTATAAAATTAATGTGACTGAATAGACAGGGAAACGAAGTGACAACGGTAGAGTTGGTGAGTTGAAAGCAATAAAAATATTTTAATGAAAAAACAAAGGCTCAAGTTAGGATACGTAGTCTGAGAAAAAGGTCTTGGGCAAAGATGTTTAATGATCGATCTGTTCAAGGAAATTAACACTATTTACAGATATAAAAAAATTCACCAAAACTTAGCCGCTAACCAGGAAGGATTGTAATGGTGTATTGTATACAATGCAAAGCGTATGGTTTGTAAAGGTACACACCACTTTGGAACACCGTATAAGTAAACCTCGAAGGGTCCATTATATATTCCCCAGGATTTTCTGGATTCCTTGAAGAGATGGATGTCAGGTCTGGTGGTAGCAGTGTAACACAAGACGCGATACCATAACTTCACTGACGTGGTGACGGTATGCTAGTTCAAGAAGTTGTCTTTGCAGCTTATTTTCAGTGAGTACAAACTCCCTGTTTACTGCCAGTATTAATAAGTGGTATCAAAACACATGACCCACATACGACTACTCAAGTCCTAGTCATCTTAAAAGCCAATTACAGCCAATGTAGTTTCGTCACCCGTTCGTGAAAATCTTAGGTACTGCTAAAAAAAAAATTCTTTCCCGAAAATAAAAATGTCTACTTTCTTAAGTTTCATTACTTGTAATGCATAATACTAATTTACCTTCCCGGTGAACAGTGACGTCAGTTGCTTAATGTCAGCAGCAGGCTTTTACGAACCTCATTTTATCTTACAATGCGTTTTTACTAAGTAGGACATTATAAAGATCATATTCAAGATAGAGACAGATGACTTAAGAGTCGACTCTAAAACTTGACTGAACATGTGTTGACGTGTTTCTCCCACCTTGTTTGAACCTCAGGGTTAATCTCACTTCATTCTTTGAACGACCCAGCCTCTGTTGACGGTACTTTGCCGAAAATGCCGAAATTTATTAAAAATCTGCCCATCCTGTAGCGTGTTGCGTACTTTTGCTTCCAACACTTTTAATTTTTTTTTTTTTTATTTATACCAAAGGCAATATGCATTTCACTTTAAAACTTAATATTTTTCAAAAATACATTATTTAAAAAAAAAAGCAATAGATAATTTATTACAAACAGAAAACAAACATTAAAAATGACTTACGACTCACGGGCCATTAAAAGCAAGCTGTTGGGGCAATCATTCAAAGGCATATTCGAACAAGCACCGAATTGCCCAATAAAAAACGTGTTGTTTCAAAGAGGCGATGTGTACTGTATGAAATATCGCTCCCAGCTTGGCCATTTATTCATAACCTCGGTATAATTAAGTCGGATAATAAAATGCAATCTCTTATATTCATAATTTTATATAAAAAAAGTACTTTCTAAAATGATACTTGCAGTTTATGTATTAAGGTGTATGTATTATATATATATATATATATATATATATATATATATATATATATATATATATATATATATATATATATATATATATATATATACATATATATTGTAGGTACCCCTTTTTCTCTTTCTTGTACTTACGTTCAGTAGCATTTTCTGGATCACAAAAACTCCGTGACTTGAGTTGTTGTTATGGGCTGACAATGTAACGCTCGTACGAGCCGTACTTGCACACAACTTTGTTATTCTCCCGAGCCCAATAATGTGGGGTGGGCGTGCCGGCATCGTAGCGGAGCCGGGTTTGATACCTCCGGCTTCGTCTTCAGCCCTAGTAATATGACGGGTAGACCACTAGGGAAATCCCGCATAAAATTAAAGTGCAGTGTAGGTTAGCTTACCGTCTCAACCCGTAGATTACACCTGACGCAGGACTGGGAATTACCTCCTGGGAATTGGAATCCAGGAACCGCGAGGGGGATGGGGTTAGGCGTATGGTTAGGGTGAGGGAGAAGGGAAGAGTGCTGGTATAAGGGGAGGGGTTGGGGGAATTAGTAGTAGGAGAGTATTGGTGGGACGGGTGAGGGTTGTAAAGGGTATGGAGAGGAATAAGGGTGCTGGTAGGAAGGGTAGGTGTGGAGGCAATTGAGATAGGAAGGGTGCTGGGGAAAGAAGGGGACGTTAGAAGGGGTTTGTGTTGGGGTAGGTTTCTGATGGTAGTGGGAGGAGAGGGAAAGGATGCTGTTTGTTAGAAAGAATTGTTGGTGTAGGGAGAGTGGGAGTGCTTGTTGGAGGGGGAACGTGTGTAAGATATGGATTGGGGAAGAATTCTGGAGGGTGACAATGGTGTTAAGGGTATGGATAGGATTAGATTTTGTCACCGAAGCGGCTAATTTATTGTCCACCTCATATCCATCCCGTGGACGGTAGCGCAAGAACATATGGATACACAAAAGGACTAAGAACTAGTTCCCTAAAGGGTTTACAGGAATACATCTGGATTTATACCTACAGTTCACAGAAGAGGTTGTTGTTGCCCAGGTTACTTTTCACGAGAAGAGGAACACACTAGAGGCTTCCTGACCCTGATGTTGACCTTAGCACTCGTGGGTCTACGAACACCATCGCCTATACAAGATTCTGTTTACTCGTGACCTAGTTAGGTGATAATGTCCTAGGCCTCTATATCTGTCCCCAATATTCTTTTTATAAGTATTGTGTATAAGTATCTATATCTCCATGGGGAAGTGGAACACAATTCTTCCTCCGTAAGCCACGCGTGTCGTAAGAGGCGAACCCATTCTCCTGTATAAATTACTAGATTTAAAAAGAGAAACTTTCGTTTTTCTTTTTGGGCCACCCTGCCTCGGTGGGATACGGCCGGTTTGTTGAAAGAAGTATCTATATATGTACACATACACACACACACTCACGCACGCATACACACATACACACACACGCACATACATACACACACACACACACTATCCCAGGCAGACTGAAACATTTAGGTCTAAACCATGAAACCATACGGTTTTTACCCTCACTTACTCCCCTTCCTGCTGCTTCCCTCACTCTAGCGCACTCAGCTCAGGTCCGTAGTTCGAATCTCCAGTACGTCTGGATAACACTAGGGACGTGTTTCCATAAGACACCTGTTTTCCCTGTTCACCCATCAGCATAAAATAGGTACCTGGGTGTTAGTCGACTGGTGTGGGTCGCATCCTGGGACAAAACTAACCTAATTTGCCCGAAATGCTCTGCATAACAAGCGGCTTTCTATATAGTAGTATGTCACTGATGTCAGCTAGGCCTGTATACCTTGTACATGTACTTGTAGAAATAAAGATATATTATTATTATTCTGCTTCCTTCATCCTGTTTTCCCCGAGGTTGAGTCCTTACTAACCATACCACGGGTGGGGTTCGAACCCACAGAGCCTTGAGTCCTTACTGTTGTGTAGTACGAGCGGCCTTACCACCATTCCTTACATATTTGCAGCCTAGCTAGCCGGGAGCTTCCAAATATGTCAAAATTTCCCATTTGGTCCATTTCGTCCTGAAAAAGATTCTTCATATAGTCTGTATTGCAGTTAACAGTCTCATACTGTCTGCCGTTAACGACCACATAATGTGACTTACGGTTTCTGACATGGAACGACTTATTAATACGTCTTCAATTACGATACGTTGAGTTATGTCGTTGTTGTTGTCGTCGTCGTCGCTGCCGCCATAGTCGCGCCTACCGCAGGCGCTGCGCCTACCGCAGGCGCTGCGACCACCGCAGGCGCTGCGACCACCGCTACCGCCGCTGATGCCGCTGTGATTCATTTACTTTCTCTTCCATCGAATTTTGGATACAGTTATGACCTGTGATTATTTTTTCCCTCTCCTTATGTTGTGGTTGTGTTGTGTTATGTATTGGTTCCTTACCTGGAGTTTACCTGGAAAGAGTTCCGGGGGTCAACGCCCCCGCGGCCCGGTAGATGACTGTAGTATCTACGATTGTTATTGTGTTGGTGCTGGTTGTTGGTGCTGGTACTTGCTGTTGGTAGTGTTTATATTTATCTTAGTATCTCCTTGGGTGTTATAGAAGCTCGTGTTAACTACCAGGTCACAGTGCTGTGTCATCTACCAGGTCACAGTGCTGAGTCATCTACCAGGTCACAGTGCTGTGTCATCTACCAGGTCACAGTGCTGTGTCATCTACCAGGTCACAGTGCTGAGTCATCTACCAGGTCACAGTGCTGAGTCATCTACCAGGTCACAGTGCTGTGTCATACCAGGCCACAGTGCTGTCACATACCAGGTCACAGTGATGTGTCATATACCAGGTCACAGTGATGTGTCATATACCAGGTCACAGTGATGTGTCATATACCAGGTCACAGTGCTGTGTCATATACCAGGTCACAGTGATGTGTCATATACCAGGTCACAGTTCTGAGTCATATACCAGGTCACAGTGCTGTGTCATATACCAAGTCACAGTGCTGTGTCATCTACCAGGTCACAGTGCTGTGTCATCTACCAGGTCATAGTGCTGTGTCATTTACCAGGTCACAGTGCTGTGTCATATACCAGGTCACAGTGCTGAGTCATCTACCAGGTCACAGTGTTGTGTCATATACCAGTACATAGTGCTATGTCATATACCAGGTCACAGTTCTGAGTCATCTTCCAGGTCACAGTGCTGAGTCATCTACAAGGTCACAGTTCTGTGTCATATACCAGGTCACAGTGCTGAGTCATCTACCAGGTCACAGTGCTGAGTCATCTACCAGGTCACTGCTGAGTCATCTACCAGGTCACAGTGCTGTGTCATATACCAGGTCACAGTGCTGAGTCATCTAAAAGGTCACAGTGCTGTGTCATATACCAGGTCACAATACTGAGTCATCTACCAGGCCACAGTGCTGTGTCATATACCAGGTCACAGTGCTGTATCATATACCAGGTCACAGCTTTTTAAATCCCTCATTTTCCTTTCCCTTTTTCTCTCTTCCCTCTTTCTCTCCTCCTCTCTTACTTTTATCTTTTTTCCTCTTATCTCTCGTTTTTCTCCCCTCATCTCTTCCTCTTCCCCTCCTCCCCTCTTCCTCTTCCTTCTTCCCCTCTTCCTCTCTTTCTCCTCCCCTCTTCATGTATGCAAATTACCCACGCAAGAAATGGCGCGAAAGAATTGGCGTTCAGTATCTCTTCTTTTTAATCAGTTCCTCAATGAATATAAAGCTACAGGTGATGGAGGAGGGAGGGAGGGAAGGAGGGAGGGAGGGAGGGAGAGGAAGAGGGAGGGAAAGAAAATTGGAAAGGATAGAAATGGTGAAGAAAGATGTAGATTAAGACTGATATTGATGGAAGCAAATGTAGAAGTGGGTGAAGAGGAGGAGGAAGAAGCGGAAGAGAGAGGGAAAGGAGACAGGAAGGAAGAGGATTAGATTTAGATTTTGTTGCCGAAGTGGCTAGTTTATTGTGCATCCCATATCCATCCTGTGGATGGTAGCGCAAGAGGATATGGATACACAGAAGACCTAGGAACTAGGACCCATAAGGGTTTACAGGAGTACATTTGGATTTATATTTACAGTTCACTCATCTTTTACTAGCAAATTTAGGATATTTGCTTAATATATCTGGTATCTTATTTTCATTAATATAAGTTCAAGATAGTGACCTAACAAAATAGTAACCATAATTTTTAAAGAGGTGGACCGGTAAGCCAGCGGAAGGCCTCGATCAGATGACCAAAAGCTCCAGCTGTGGGTCATCATATAACTAAGTCTCGCGTCAGGAAACACTTGTCCAGATAGTGTCCATAGGCCTAGCCCCACAATTTGCATTTAGTTTGATCATCATCTGTGTGTCTCCCAAACTGCCAGAAGTATTCGTAACCAAGCCTAAGCCTGACTACTATAACATCAGTCAGTCTGTTCGCACTGCAAGTTGCTCCATAAAGATACTCATCTGTGCAAAACAACCACGGGGGGAGTACAGTGATAGCTCTAGGCCTTTCGTATTGCAATCAACACATCATCAGGAGCTTGCAAAATTGCAGAAAAGAGGAGGATGCCCAAGCAAGTACGTTCCCAGAGGACCATCTTCACTGGAGTGAAGGAATAGAGCTATTATTCTACTAGAGCTATCATTCTGCTAGAGCTATCATTCTATTATAGCTATCATTATACTAGAGCTATCATTCTACTAGAGCTATCATTCTTCTAGAGCTATCATTCTACTAGATCTATCATTCTACTAGAGCTATCATTCTACTAGAGCTATCATTCTGCTAGAGCTATCATTCTGCTAGACCTATCATTCTATTATAGCTATCATTCTACTAGAGCTATCATTTTACTAGAGCTATCATTCTACTAGAGCTATCATTCTACTAGAGCTATCATTCTACTAGAGCTATCATTCTACTAGAGCTATCATTCTACTAGATCTATCGTTCTACTAGAGCTATCATTCTCCCCCGTGGTTGTTTTTCATCCTGTATCGCTTGGTTTCCGATATTTGCATAATACTCATCTATGTTGATGTTGTCACAGTGGATTATAGATCTCAGGCTTCTAACTGCATTCCTATAGCATTCAGTTTCATTTCTTGCTTCTCTCCTGTCATTATTCCTAATGCTGGACACACATACACCACAGATACACCTTCAGGGTATAGATGAATGTTACTTTTCTTGGCTAACATATCAACTTCATTATAAAGGAGTAATCCAGTGTGTGACGGAATAAATAACACTTGTATATTTTCCTTTTCCCTGATTTTTTAGTGTCTATACCTGGCTTCTCCAATGAGCATGTTGTTAGAGTCATTACGTCAGTAAAGAGCCTTCAGTGATGACACAGAATCAGTGTCGTAAGGTAACTTTAGTGCCATTAGGATGACAAACAATACAGTTTGCAGTGTAGACGCCCAGTTGTTAATTTTTATGCCTAACTCAATAAAGTTCCAATCGTAAGGAAGATGAAGAAAGGAAATCTTAAAATTTACGGATCATTAAAATAGGTTACTGACTGCTAGTGTTTGTAAAAGAACACACACACACACACACACACACACACACACACACACACACACACACACACACACACGATAAACCTAATCCCAGAATAAAAGGTAATAACACTTAACAAGCACACGATAAAACAATAAATACTGGGTTGAGTGGACGGGTTGAACTGGAGGAGGAAGAGGAGGGAGGGAGGGAGAGGGAGATAGTAGGGAGGGTAAGAGAGTGAGAAGGGCAGAGGGAGGGAGAGTAAACGGATGAAGTTGTGTAGGAGTGTGGGTCCAGGAGTGTGGGTCCAGGAGTGTGGGTCCAGGAGTGTGGGTCCAGGAGTGTGGGGTCCAGGAGTGCGGGGGCAAGAGTATGATACTGGAGTATGACACAGGAATTTGACACAAGAGTATTACTCAGGAGAAGTACGGAGTGGAGACTCAACTGGTCAGGTCACGTAACCTAATCCAAATTTCACATGAATTCTTCTAAGTATACATCTTAATTCTCTTAATTATTTTCTGCACTGAGAACGATCCTCAGGGAGGGATCGAAATATTGCTTTTTCATGTTTATTTACAAAATGTGTTTTATGAGAGACTTACGAGCTGTGACCTATAACAAATTAATCTCGTTACAGGTGTGATCTATAACAGGTTCACAAGTGTGACCTATAACTGGTTTACAAGTGTGATCTATATCTAGGTTATTCCTACCTGTATTTAACCCCTTTCCCCAGGATTTGGTACTTGTGTTTGGATTTGCAGTTTTACTCGCGGACAAACTTCAGTAAACTGGAAGATGCCTGAGTCTCCAATTGTAACTGATAGCATTTTACAAAGATAAATTTTGAGTGAGTCCTTTATACATGTGTGTGTGTGTGTGTTGAAGGGAGGCATATGTATGTTGGTGACCTGCACAAGCACTCTACGTCTTGCAGCTTCCGACTTGTTTGAAGCCTCAGTAATCCACGCTCAGTCGGGAATGAGTGTTACCAGTTGGGCTCACCAAGTGTTTTCAGTACTGAAGTGTTTGTATCCCCCATCTTGAAATATTCATACAAATATTCATTATCTGAGTATCTCTCACTATTCTGACGGTACACTTATGAGTATCCTTCAATATTCATGTATCCCTCATTCATGCTTAATATTTCTCATTATTAATTCGAGTATCCCTCATTATTCATATGAGTATCACTCATTATGCACATGACTATCCTTCAGTATTCATATGAGTACTCCTTGTTATTCTACTTTGCATAGTAATCTCTCATTATTGATAAGAGGATCCCCTCATTATTCATATAAATATCCAGCATTACTCATAGCAATTATCCATCTTTATTCAGATGAATATCTCATTATACGAGTATGTCTCATAATTCATATGAATATCCTTCGTTTTTCACTTTTAATATGTCCATCACACTGACGGCGTTCTGATTATCGATTAAAACTGAATAGTGGGGAGTTTACCCTCCAGTATCCAATCAGATGCACTGTATACTGCTTGATGAACCACTGGTAATCGATTGTAAACAAAGAGAAACCCTGCCAGTCCGCACCCTTCCTTATTTACGTCTGGAGTTCCACTGTGTGCTCTACTGACACTAAATTGGAGCCTCAGTGGAACTTAGCAGCCGAGTGTGTGATCTCTTAGCAATCAGTAATACGTGTGACTTTGTAAATGGTCCAGGTCGGACCGGGACGTCATCGTGGGGTTCTGTATGCTGGTTATCTGTGTATTGTTCCAGTTGCGGTATTGTGTTTTTTGTTCTTATAATTTTATTCTTTGTTAGGCATGTTTAAACTGATGTGCTAACGTACTGGTGTTCAGAGACTTTCCAGTGTACATCAAGGTTATGTACTGACGACTGACTCGGTCTGGCTACCTCTGCTTCTGCTTAGAATTGAGGCAAAGATAGAACTGAGTAGCGAAGGTTTTTATCTGCTCCCTCCCCTACATTCGTCCACACTGAGTGTTTTCTGAATTTATTGGCTATCACCGATTGAAGCCTCAACTGATAGTTTCTGAAGGTCAGTAGTGAGTGTGTACTCACCTAGTTGTATTCACCTAGTTGTGGTTGCAGGGGTCGATCCACAGCTCCTGGCCCCGCCTCTTCATTGGTCGCTACAGGGTAACTCTCCCTGCTCCATGAGCTCTATCATACCTGTGTGCGTATGTGTTAGCTAGTTACCATTTTGTCCTAGGCACATGTCAATTAGACACTAGGCATGTTGTGTGTGTGTGTGTGTGTGTGTGTGTGTGTGTGTGTGTGTCTGTGTCTTCCCCTCTCCCCAGCTAGCAAGCATCCCGGCAGCATACATCCTGCGCTGATATAACTACAGAGAGTCTGGAGAGACTTCACGCCAAGGAGTGTACTCGTGTTTCCTGCGAGTCTGAGAAGTAATTCTTACACCAGGGCGGAGAAACATATCTTTGGCAAACTATCTCTTCTTTATACAGAGCGAGATTTGGGCGTAGCGTTGTAGCATGATGTTATTTCATGCTGGGACTGCATACTCTCCGCTTCCCGCTGCAGGAAAATTTTATACCGTATTTGTATTCTGTAGAGAGATTTGATATGCTATAAGAGTGCACTGTGGGAGTTGATTTGTACACTGGAGTTTCCTTATCGTGTTCCGTTTAAGCTGGCATGCTGTATGTTGTGATAATAATGAGTTAGTATGATGTAAAAAGTTCTTTTAGTCGTGACTTAGTATGATGCAGCGTAAAAGGTTCTTATTAGTAATTCTTTAGTTGATATGCTGTTCAACATTTAGCATGATGCAGTGTAGGTTCTTCTAGCGATGTAGTTAGTATAATAAAATACATTTTAGTAATACATTGTGGTACTAGAATTTTTTTTTGTATATTGCATTTATATATTTATAGGTTGTGTACATGTGCAATGAAGTTTAATTAATATTTTGAGGATTTGTTAAGATATTTTTGTTAAGGTTTTATGATATTTGCATATATGTAAATAGCGTGCTAAAAATATCTAGCCTAGACAGGACTCGCAGCAATGGCTTTAAGTTGGAAAAAATCAGATTCAGGAAGGATATAGGAAAGCATTGGTTTGGTAATAGAGTTGTGGATGAGTGGAACA
This sequence comes from Cherax destructor, assembly GCA_009830355.1. Taxonomy (NCBI): domain Eukaryota; kingdom Metazoa; phylum Arthropoda; class Malacostraca; order Decapoda; family Parastacidae; genus Cherax; species Cherax destructor. Next base: position 651,890 of record WNWK01000060.1, on the reverse strand, counting down.
AACTCCTGAGTACCGTCATAGAAGCTACGACGTTGTGTAGTTTTAAAAATAGGTTAGATAAATACATGAGTGGGTGTGGGTGGGTGTGAGTTGGACCTGACTAGCTTGTGCTACTAGGTCAGATGCCGTGCTCCTCCATTAAGTGAATGTGACTGACCTGACTAGGTTAAGGCATTGGGTTAAGCCGGTGGGAGAAATTGACCTGCCTCCCATGGGCCAGTAGGCCTGCTGCAGTGTTCCTTCTTTCTTATGTTCTCATGTTTCTTTCACACACACGTATTTTATATTAAGACACATGTAACTTGTGTTAAGTCACACGGAATTCGTTTAAGATATATGCTAAGGTAATGACACATGTAAGAGCAAATTGTACTCTAACTCTACTATTTTCATGTGTTCTGACAGTGAATTTTCTAATAATTTGCGGAAGATCTTTTGTAAATATGTTGCAGACTGTATATTATTGAAGGACATGCGACCAGTGATGCTATTATATGTCTGGTAATATATATCGGGAAATATCAGTGTTGTATGTATGCCTTGGAAATGCTTCCTGTGGGTGTGTGCTCCATGCTGTAGTGTGCTGAGGTATCGGCTTCATTATCGGTGGGTATCGGCTAATTTTGATTTTATCGGTATCAGTCTGAAGATTAAGTATCGGTATCGGCAAAGAAATTGGTATCATACCATCACTGCAAATGCAGTTACATCACTGGAATGTGTATTCTTCTGGACGTCGCTATATTTTCGATCGTTGTAAAATTTATCCTCATTCTGGTACGTTAATTTTATTACCCAATTTCCACCATCAGTGTCTTATCGCTCTCTGTAAATCTCCACATCGTGTTTCCTGTACTTAAAGTCAGGTTACGTCAATTAAAAATTGTTTACGTTTTGATACATAAAAGATCAAATGAAAATTTTAACTAAAAATAAACCAACTGGCCACAGAATGTTTGGGAAAAACGTTGAAAAACCACACGATTATTAACGCTTTAACGGGAATAACAGACAACAGAGGATTTGGAAAGTCCACACTGAGACTATCTGCTGAGAAGAACTATCTGCCTATATTATGGGGACTATCGTGTATTATCTAAGTGTGTGAGTCAGAGATAGAAAAGCAGAAGGATCTTGATGCGAAAATATTTCATGACTACCTATGGGATTATTTTAATTAAAAAAAATCTGATTTTTTTGAGGTATGTGTAGTAACTTCACCATATTAAAAGTTGGATGGTGAATCACTGCAGACACAAACATCTTGCTAGTTATAGTGAATGGTGCGTATAGCCAAGAGTACAGGGAATGATAAGAGCAGCCAAGAGTACAGTGAATGGTAAGAGCAGCCAAGAGTACAGTGAATGGTAAGAGTAGCCAAGAGTACAGTGAATGGTGAGAGTAGCCAAGAGTACAGTGAATGGTGAGAGTAGCCAAGAGTACAGTGAATGGTAAGAGTAGCCAAGAGTACAGTGAATGGTGAGAGTAGCCAAGAGTACAGTGAATGGTAAGAGTAGCCAAGAGTACAGTGAATGATGAGAGTAGCCAAGAGTACAGTGAATGGTGAGAGTAGCCAAGAGTACAGTGAATGGTAAGAGTAGCCAAGAGTACAGTGAATGGTAAGAGTAGCCAAGAGTACAGTGAATGGTGAGAGTAGCCAAGAGTACATGGAATGGTAAGAGTAGCCAAGAGTACAGTGAATGGTAAGAGTAGCCAAGAGTACAGTGAATGGTAAGAGTAGCCAAGAGTACAGTGAATGGTAAGAGTAGCCAAGAGTACAGTGAATGGTAAGAGTAGCCAAGAGTACAGTGAATGGTAAAAGTAGCCAAGAGTACAGGGAATTCTTACAGGATGAGCGAAAGTTAATTAACAAATTGTTTTTTTTAAGTCTTAATGCCGGTGATGGACTCTTAATCCAAAGAATTGGAGGTATCCACCCTATCCTTGGATCAAACCTGATTATCTTACTTTTCCCTTAGTTGTTTAGAGTTTCAAAATAATAATAATTAGCCCAATGTTTCCCAGCTTTTGTGGGTGTCAGGTTTATTGTGTGGCTTTGGCTAACTGAGCCTAATTTAGAATTATTATTCTGTAGGCCAACTGAAGACTGAATGGTACAATTCTGAAGGGACACTTGTGTACAATCAGGACATTTATTAAATGCCGTTAACTGCAAAAAAAGGCCTTTTTTCAACAGCTTGTCGGTATCACCAGACCATTTACAATTTAACTGACGATATACTGACGTAAAATGTCATGCAGTGTAAACATTTCTGCTGCAGAAACATTGATTGTTGGTAGGAAGCCAGCCGTGTTTGCTGATATTTCAATGTGATCTCCTGTCAGAATATTAAAGCCTGTCCATGAGCTGAATTGCAGTTAAACTGAGTTATACTCACGCACCATTAAGCAGAGTAGATTCCGCTGACGTGCTCTCAGAGCTGCAGTTGCAAGAGTTGCAGAAATGTTATCTGGTATGCAAAGCGGCTAGCCTAAACTTTTACCAATACTGTAGACTCAAAGTTGTTGATCAGTCAGGTATATTGTTAATTTCTTGATGACTTAAACACACGTGCCACACCTGGGTATCTTCATAAAGATACCCAGGTGTTGCATAAGTGTCTAATTTATCGATTTCTCTGTATTGTATACTATTAATTTATGTTATTTTTTGATAAAATTTGTTGGAAAATGTTTTTTAACAGTTAGTAACTTAACGAATCCCAAGCTTTGGTTCCCTCTGTTGATAGCCCATGGAAGTAATACACACATACACACACACGCACGTGTATTTGTATGCCCAGCTGGGTTCATATTTCGCTCCATGCTGGTGCTGCCACCTATAGGCCTACCTAGCTCACCCCGCACCACACTTACTCTGGCTCATTCAGGCAGCCGAGTTTACTCAGTCGACAAAGCCTTTCTCCGTCACTCTCTCCTGGGCATGGCCCTCCGGACCTGGGTACTTAAAACACTGCCTGTGTACCACGAACCCAAATAAAGTAAGGAGCCTCCGAAGCCTTATCTTTCATCCGCTTCCAACACCCACCCAATTTTCGACGATATTGGTGGAAGTGGTGGTCTCTGGAAGTGTGTATGCTCGGAGAGAGGAAGAAGCACGAACATGTTGTCTCCACTTCATCGCCCCATACAAGAAGCATCCGACTCTCTACGAGATGTCCTGAAGTCGTGTCTGCAAGTTTCATTATTCAGACACAGGATCAGCAGGATCCAGGCCGAAATTTGCTGAATTTTCCTCGAGAAATCTTCGTGGCATCACCTGGACTCCACAGCATCCCACACTGTTTTCAAGTCACATATCACCACCTGTATGTTTCTGCTATTTAGCTCAGCACGGCTATTTCAGCAAGTCAGAGGTGAGTTTGTGTGGTGCTCTGCGTCCAGTGTGGTTGATTATCCACATGGGTATGGGTGAGAAGTATAGGCATGGCAGTCCTGGCTCTACCATACACACCTCGACATACAACACCCACACTTATGCTACCACCATACACCACTACACTCTCACTCTCCTTCTGCTGTTTTTCTGTGAATTCTTTGCCAGAGCTGTGTATCTGAGTGCCCGAGGTCACTTTGCCAGAGCTGTGTATCTGAGTGCCCGAGGTCACTTTGCCAGAGCTGTGTATCTGAGTGCCCGAGGTCACTTTGCCAGAGCTGTGTATCTGAGTGCCCTAGGTCACTCGAAGCCACGTGTGGATAATGCTACGTGGAGAGAGCCACGTGGGCTAACAAGCCAGATGTCCAAAGCCACATGCTGTTGTCCGCTGCCTGACATCACCCTCGACGTCACCATGCTGCCCGCATCACTCCCCTGACGTCACGATGCTGCCCGACGTCACCTCACGTCACCCCAGGACGTCTGCCCTACGTCATTCCAGGACGTCACCCACGACGCCTGCCGGACGTCACCATGCTACCCGACGTCATTCCAGGACATCACCTCGGGACGTCACCCAGAACGTCTGCCCGACGTCACTTCACGATGTCATCCCACACCACCTCAGGACGTCTGCCCGACTTCATCCCTCGACGTCACCCCAGGACGTTCTGCCCGACGTCACCTCACGTCGTCACCATGCTGCCTGACGTCACCGTTGCCCGACGTCACTCCACGACGTCACCCCGACGTCACCTCGTGATGTCACAGGATGTCACATCGATAGTGTTATATTTTCCCAGTGACCAATTTGTTTCAGTATTGTGGAGAAGAGCGAGAGAAGATATATGTCACGTGTTAATTCCTCTTAGTGTTCTCACATGTTCATGTCTTAGTGCCGATTTTTGCATAGAAAAACATTTTTTGCTAGTGCAAGCCATGTTTTAGCTGCATGTGCAGTGCGGGTGTGTGCAGTTTTCCGTATGTCTCGATGTGTGGTCTGAGCACAGATGTGTGTAGACCACAGTATGGTCTGAGCCCAGACCATTAGCAGCTGATATTAGTCAGTCTAAGCGTCAGTTTACGAGCGTCTGAGCCGCTATGTACAGAAAGCTCTTATGCTCGCCGTTCGTAGACGCCTGAGTCGTACCTGCTACGACTCCAAATTGAGACTCATTTTACTGCACCTCCTGACCACCAGAGTGCAGTTATGTGTAGAAAACCAGTCTGAGGACGCTTAGACTAAACTCTGCTATGGCTCGAACTCTGTCGAAAGAATGACATCGTCAAGCCGCAGTAGCTCTGTCGGCAGGCGACTGTCTGACTCATGTCACAGCTTCAGTGAGCAGCCTCCACAAAGATTTCACTTTGACTGCTAGCCCGCTCACTATAATTAAGGTGTATGCTGTTACGACTCCCAGATGTTTCACCTGAGTCGTCTCTTCTACGACTCACTCCACTCTTGCTGGCAGTGACAGCCCCAGCGAGAGTACCAGTTGAGAAATGTCCTCCTGAGTCGCTTGCCAGAAGTCCTGCCCAGTTGCTGAGTATTGACGATGCCTCACTCGAGGGCACCAGCAGGTTGTGCCCCAGGATGAGTGAACCCTGCGGTGACTACTACGAAGACTGCTTCACCGTTCCAGAGGAGACCGCACCCTTTACGTCATAGCTCAGCCGCAGCGATGTCTCTTGTGTTGCAGTATCTGTCCAGACACAGGAAGGCATTCAGTGACGCCCGCCAAGGCTCACTGCCTTGGACCACGATGTTTTGCACACCCCACCTTTTTTTACTTCCCTCCCCGTAGGAAGTTTTTTTTGTCCATGTCCACATATATATATATGTTTTTATTCTGTGTTCTGTGCCCTGTTCCTGAGATAGACCGAGAGTTTTTTTTCAGTCAATCATGGTCGAGGACGACCATGGGTAGGTGGTCGAGCGATGTATGCCCAGCTGGGTTCATATTTCGTGCCATGCTGGTTCTGCCTCCTATAGGCCTACCCAGCTCACCCCGCACCATGTTTACCCTGGCTCATTCAGGCAGCCGAGTTCACTCAGTCAACAAAGTCTACTCCGTCACTCTCCTGGGCATGGCCCTCCGGGCCTGGGCACTTAAACACACTACCTGTGTACCACGAACCCAAATAAAGTAAGAAGCCTCGGAAGCCTCATCATTGACCCCTGCTACCACACACGTAATCTTTTTCGACGATATATTCACCTTATTGCTGGATCATCGAGTCACTATACAGTGTTATTCATTTGATGAGTGTAAATTATTCATTATTATACTTACTACAATTTGCCTTAGAATAATTCGTTAGTTTCTTAAACATGATTTTTTTTATATAAACTGACCTGTAATTATAGTATAATATTGACCTAACATTAAAGATAGGTTTCAAAGCTGCACATTTTGGGGAAGCTGAAGCTATTATGTCAATGACATGATTTCTGTTTTGTCAGACATAAGGGTAAGTGAAAAATTATAGTCGCTTTTAGTCACTCAATTTGGTAGTCAAATCCAAAATTTTGAGTCTTGGCTTATGGACTATAAGTTGGAAGTATTAGCTCTTAAATCAATTCATTAATACATCTGTAATTTTTATCTTATTTTATTTTATTATTATTATTCACTGAAGCAGAATATAATATTATAGTTCTCCTTCAAGAGGAGTTACTCTACCCTTCCCCTGGATCTAACCTGTTTCCTCCCATTGTCCATGCGTTGTATGACTTCCAAATAGGAAGCGCGTCTGTCTCGCGGTCAGCAGACGGAGGATCAAGCCTCCACCACGTCTTGTACTGAATGACCAACATGGGTTTAGCGCTAGGACTTAATTCTGAATGAGTTCTAGCTAATTGACCAGTTTTACCTATACGGCACGACACCTACACACACACATATATAATATATATATATATATATATATATATATATATATATATATATATATATCAATAACTACACTGAACTAGCCAGGGGTCGAACCCATGATGCTTTGGTCCGCCTCATGATGAGCGAAAACACATGACGTTCTAGTCCACTGAACCACACAATCCTTAAGAGTAGTGTGGTTCAGTGGACTAACGTCATGTGTTTTCGCTCATCTGAGGGCAAGCATCATGGGTTCACTGTAGTTCATGTGTATTGATCAATACCACTCGTTCATGGTTACTAAAAATAAATATATATATATATATATATATATATATATATATATATATATATAAACTTACCATATTTATTTATACATTGTGTTTCACCGCTAGTCTTTTTCATTTTTTTTAGATATGCTATATTTGATGTACAACTACAATTTTTTTTACATATATATATTTTATGTTGGCTTCTAGCAATGAAAAAATCTCGTGTGCAACGCGTATTTTGCAAGTATAATATATATATTTTTTCTTTGTGTTTGTAATATATATGCGATCTGCTAACATAGTAAAAAGATTCTGAAATTTTAAATGGGCATATGAAACTATTTTCCCGGTTCTACTGAACACGGTGGGTTAGAATGCTAAAAAAGGAATGCTGATTTGGAGTGTAAAGCAAAAGGCACAGAGTGTGTTGCTAAACTGTGTCTGTTTAATATGTTTGTAAATGTAGCAAGTTTTGCACCGTTGTAGTGGCGCTTGTGTCTGTGTTCCCTCTGTACTATTGATGCTTAGGACTGATGCTTGTGATTGATGGTTTGACATTGATGTGGGATCTGTGTGTCATGGCATATAATACCATCAAGATAATAAGACGTATGTGCAATACCTGGATATCTTTGAGTTAAGTATCTTTATTGACAGTAAAGATACCCAGGTGGGGCACTGTGAGGGGTATCGTTGCTTGAGCTTCAATAGAAAGTCATGTTTGAAATTGATGCAAGGGGGAATGGTTGAAATTGATGCAAGGGGGAATGGTTGAAATTGATGCAAGGGGGAATGGTTGAAATTGATGCAAGGGGGATGGTTGAAATTGATGCAAGGGGATGGTTGAAATTGATGCAAGGGGGATGGTTGAAATGATGCAGGGATGGTTGAAATTGATTCAAGTGGGATGGTTGAAATTGATGCAAGGGGGATGGTTGAAATTGATGTAAGGGGGATGGTTGAAATTGATGTAATATTTTCCTTTTAGTGAAGATAGTTTTAAAATAATATTTCTTGGAGTTATTAAATATTCATCTTCAATTAATATTTCTTAAACTCCTTTTTTTTTCTTTTTGACATAACTGATAAAGTATAGAATAAAAAATATATATATTGCTTTGCACTTTAAAAAAAATCTGTGGTAAAATAAATTATAATGTATTATACATTTTTTTGGGGGGATATTTGGGGATTTTAATTTCCTCTTTTTTTCTTCCTCCCTCCATTTATCCTTCATATTTTTTACCTCTTTTCATCTGTGTCTTCTTAATTCCTACTATCCTACCTCTCCTAGTTCGCTTTTCACTATTTCTCCAAATTATCCTCCCCTTTTTTCCTCCCACTTTATTCTTCCACTTTCCGTTTCGTCTTCCTATTTTTCTCTTCCTATTCCCACTTTGCCTCATTTCTCTTCTTCCCTCTCCAACTCTTTGCCCTCCAATTTCTTCTCTCCAACTTTTTATTCCTCTTTCTTCCCCTCTCTAATCCTCTCCTGACGTTAGTCATTCCTCACTCATCCTTCCTACTCATCCCTCATTTTTCTATGTCCCTGTCTTTCCTTTGCCCTACATTCCCCTTCCTATCATCAGTTCTTCCCTTTATTCATTCCGCCTCTTAGATCTTTAGTCTATGAAAAAATTAGTTTCGGTAACAAACATTCTGTATATATATATATATATATATATATATATATATATATATATATATATATATATATATATATATATATATATATATTTTTAAATATATTATGCAATGGAAAGATGGGGACATAGAAAAATGAGGGATGAGTACGAAGGAATGAGTACTGATCCTCTTTGTTGATCCTCTATACTAATCCTTTATTTCCCCAGCACGAGGACTCTACAGGAACGATTCTTTCTTGATAATGAAGAACTCCGAGTCATTGTGGATAGCCTTTATTTCGATTAAACTTGATTACCACCCATTTTCCAGACGGTGTTTGACTCTTGCGGCTTCCCATTAACTATATCTATTCCAGCATTCAGATATAATCCTCCTTTCCTTACAGGATAACAAAAAACAAAAAGAGTTGGCTGTTTCCAAAGCCATCAGGGATTTACACAGCAGAGTTTCAATATAAATCTTCGTTTTATGAATCCACAAACCAGTGTTGCAGTTTTCTAGCCAATGCAGAGTCATTAAGATAACGTCCATAAATGATGGGAACCCAGAATACTACTACTGCTACTACTACTGCCACTACTACTACTACTACTACTATTACTAATAATAATAATAATAAAACTGATAAGACCCCAAAAAGGCTGAAAAGAATGTGTCTCGATAGGGCACCAATAGCGGACTTTGAGAGAACTTCAAACGACTCGATTTCTCTTTCATGGTTGTTTGAAGGTATGATTGGTTGTGTGGTGGAGATGAGGAGGAAGGGAGGGGGAAGGAGAGACCGAGGGAAAGAGTTGGATTTTGAACATTAAAAAAAAAAAACCTAGTTTGTTTGCTTGTATATCGTTTTTCCCGTTGGTGTTTGTTTGTGTTTATGTGAATATGGTTGTGTTGATGTGATCGCCTAGTTGCATTTGCATGGGTTGGTAGAAAACCGTCAAGTTGAAGGATAAGACACTTGTGCAACATATGGGAAGACGTTCTGCAAGTGTCTCATTCTTAAACTTGTCTATTTTCTAAATCACTTACATCACTTAGATGACTTATCACAAGATAATATTTGTGATGGGACAGACAACACCTTCCTTCCTTCAGAGCGATACTACTTATATAGCGATACTATTATTTATTATTAGCGATACTACTTATATAGCGATACTATTATTTATTATTAGCGATACTACTTATATAGCGATACTATTATTTATTATTAGCGATACTACTTATATAGCGATACTATTATTTATTATTAGCGATACTACTTATATAGCGATACTATTATTTATTATTAGCGATACTACTTATATAGCGATACTATTATTTATTATTAGCGATACTACTTATATAGCGATACTATTATTTATTATTAGCGATACTACTTATATAGCGATACTATTATTTATTATTAGCGATACTACTTATATAGCGATACTATTATTATATTACTATCGACTAATAGCGATACTATTATTTCTTTTAATCTGGCTACTGTGTCTGTTAGCAATTTTTTTTGCTGATGGTGATTTACGAGCAAGACTAATGGTGAGTTAAGAGCAAAACTGATGGTGATTTAAGAGCAAATATGGCGATTTAAGAGCAAAGCTGATGGTGATTAAAGAGCAAGATTGATAGTGATATAAGAACAAGGCTGATAGTTATTTACGAGCAAGGTTGATGGTGATTAAAGAGCAAGATTGATAGTGATATAAGAACAAGGCTGATAGGTATTTACGAGCAAGGTTGAGGGTGATTTATGTGGTAAAGATTCAGATTGCAGTGTAAATATTTGGTCTAGGTAGAACGATATGGCAGTGATTGACGAACGGTTGTCGTGTTGATTTGGGTGATTTATGAAGATTACTCGTGTTTAAATGACATCACGTGCAGTATACATGTATTCTGTCATTGTCACTTTTCATAGGCAAGCGCTAAACCCGTAAGAGCGCCTGGGAAATGGGAGGTTTAATCCAAGGGGAGAGTAGCTCAAATTTCTTGGATCAAGAGCCCTTCCCCAGCATCCCTCTAGTATATCTCTCCCCTCGAAGGAAGAGGTATACTATGGCTACCTGGGAGGTATGTTAATGACATAATAAAAAAGAATGATATTTGGTAGAGTAAATAAAATTACAGATATGAATGATATGGGATTATTGCCGGATTATTGCGGGGATTATCATGGGGATTAATACGGAAATTATTAATGGAAATTGGATATGTGTAAATGATTCGTTGAACCTAATATGACATAATGATGTTGTGAAATGTAATTTGACCACGAATAATTATTATTTTTATGAATGATGTGGGTTACACTGTGTGATATAATGATGGAACGTGGAGATGTAGATTTGTTTTAACGTAGTGAACTTAGTCCACTAAATTAATATTTGTGAGATGGTCTATCATCAAACTTTAGGGAAAATTAAGGCTTAAACTGACATTCTCGTGCGTGTTAGTTACCATTTTGTCGTAGGCACACGTCGAGTAGACACTAGGCCTGTTGTGTATGTGTATGTGTGTGTGTGTGTGTGTGTGTGAAAGTGTAAATAAAACTTACGTTTTTGTTCCACCCCTGACCTCCTCGTCCTCCCCTGCGTCTGGCCTCGTTCGGACACACCATCGAGGATTGATTAGCCTGCCATCTTTAACATGAGAAAGCTTTGTGCCAGGGCTGTCTTTGTAATGTTTGACGTTTTATTAGTCAAACTGATATTGGACGCCAATCATGAGTGAAAGACTGCGCCTTGTCTTGCCTGTCAACCTTTTCCAGCACGGTGACACATTTTCCCCACGCTTTCCAAAATTTCCAAATTTTAGCGCTTATGTTATGATGTTTAGGCAGTGTATTTTTCGTCCGAACTTCGTCTGTTTTTTTTCCTGCTCTCTAATAATCGATTTTAACTTTTAAGATTTTTTCATTTATATGATGACTATTATTACTATTATTAAATATATATATTTTGGTCTTAGTGAGAATTAATATCAGAAAAGGAGAAACAAAAATATTGTGTCGAGTCATCGCGTCGTCGAAGACTATAATCTTCAAAGCCAAACAGACTTGTGAACTGGAAAAAGAGGGATGGCTGCCTTTCTTGTCATTACGTGAATGGAAGACTCAGAACAAGAGGAAAACCGAACCAGGACTCGACACTATCTTTAATATTGCACACACACACACGTGTTGCAGCCCCGATATGCCAAACTGTCTGGTATTACTGTGTCCACTGAGCTTCACAAGAATGTCACAGCATCCTGAAAGCATCTCTTTTCTCTCTTGCTCTCTCTGAAGGTCTGGGAGATGGAATATAGATGCTGCGAGGTGGAGAGACGATGCTTTGTCGGATAATGATGCCTTTACATAAGTGGGACATTGTTTCAAACGTGTCGTTGACAGCTTTGATATGACTCTGCTAATTATTGCGCCTTATACCACCAGATATTCCCTCCTCTCTTTTTTTTTCTTTTCCTCTCCTTGTTGTTGGAGAGGGGCTTCTCCACTGGGAAGAATATCATGGCTAATGATTACCTTTAATGTTGAACTCGACTTCAATGTGGCGTTGTGTGTGTGTGTGTGTGTGTGTGTGTGTGTGTGTGTGTGTGTCGGCTTTTGAGAGTGCCAATGTTAATGATGCAGCGATGCCTGTATGAATGGTGCCCTTCTTGTACACACGAGTTTGAATTTTTTTTTTGTATATTATTGCGTATTTTTATATCTGGGATTTTTTTTTGCATATCTATTTTTTGTAAAAGGGAATGGAAATTCAAGGGGCTTCTAATGGGCTGTATGTTTTCCCGGTAGTAATAATTTTTCATGAATACCCTCAGATTCAGAATTTTTAAACAATCATGTACTTCGCTCTGTTTACTTTTTGATTTTTCACAAATTCTTTTTTTTGGATATGGAAAAATAAACTCAAATGCAGTATAAGGATTATTTTTCCATCGTGTGGATATTTTATACCTTTTATCTCCATTTTGGATTATATCTTGTAATAATGTTGGTAAAATTACCGATAACAGGTAAAAGAACACAAGGGCAACTAATGTGACATTTCATTGTGGCAACGTTTCGCTCTCCAGGAGCTTTGTCAAGCCTGTGACGGCTTCACAGAGCTCCTTGACAAAGCTTTCTCAGTCCATCGATCTACTGAGGAAGCTTTGTCAAGCTTTATCAAGGAGCTCTGTCAAGCTGTCAACGGCTTGACAAAGTTCCTGGAGAGCAAAACGTTGCCTCCATAAAATGTCACATTAGTTGCACTGAGGAAGCCACTAGTTGGCGAAACGTTTCCACGATATAGATACCTAAGTGTTGCAAAAGTTTCTAATTCATCAACTAGGTGTTGGTCGTCAACTGTGACTCTCATCCAGAGGTAAAACTTCAATTTGAATTCGAGTAAAGCTCCAGTACAGCTGGGAATCATATCCATGACAAAAAAATATCAATGTGTAAAGAAGAATAAATCACAAAACTGTCGCTGGAACTATTAGAAAAAACAGTCCTCGAGAAGAAACTCGTGGGCTTAAAACGGAAAAAAAAACCACTACATGGGACTTACTGGCCAGTAAGTCCCTAACATGGGACTTACTGGCCCATTTTAGGTAAAAAAAAAAACAGAAACAGAAATTCAGAAGACAGAAGAGGCGAAGGAAATATAGAAGAGCAAAGATCGGTCTAGTCACGAGTGTTCTGAAGATTAAAGTATTTGATAATATACTGAGCAAGGCTTGCGTTTATAGACGCTAAAGTGGGACTAAGATACGTATTGTAAATGGTGTACATACCAGCACCCTGGTAATGGGGTAATCAGATTACATTCGAAGAAGATGAATGAAACTCAGTTTTTTTGGATCAAGATCCCTTTCGCAGTATCACGAAGGAAAATATTTGAGAAACACTATTGGATCACAGTATTTTGGATCCAAGAGAGTTTTAGATAGTTTTAACAGAGGATCTCTAACATGGCAGACAAACGAAGCGATATTAGTGTCAGTAGGTGAATACTTCCATTTTTGTTAAGTCTATCAGAGAGTGGCCAGCTTCACGTGTAATGGAAATAGGAAAAGGAGCAGGAAACGGAGCAGATGGCGGAAGCAGGTGTCAAGCTTGACACCTAGAGATAGGAGGGTGTTATTACGATTTTGTAGATTGGAAAGGCAAAGTACAGGAGTTCCCACAGGAGAAGGGGATTTAGGAGATAATAAAGTCCGTTTAGCATGTGACTAGGCATAGCTAATGAGATTAGCAGGATAGCCAAAACGAGAGAATGAATTTCGATAAGTGGAAATTTCAAACTCAACAAATTTTAAGATCAGAGATGTGGAGGGAGCTAAGTAAGAAAGAAACAAAAGCAATTTTCATGTCAGGAAGATAATGATAATAAAAGTAGTGAATATTCATTCCCCTTTGCATAGGCTTGCATTAAACCAGTGATTCCCAAAGTGGGCGGTACTCTCCCCATGGGAGATCGAGGGGGGGGGGGAAGGGCGTCGAGAAAAAAGGGGGCGGCAGGGTGGCATCAGAACCAAGGAAACGTCTGTTTAACAAAAGCGTTATACCAAAATCTAAATCAAATCAGCCCATTCTACTTTACTGTCCAGGTTACAGTTATTCAGCCAGTTGTGAGCTCTTCCAGTTTCCCAGCCTCTCTGAACTGGAGAAGAAGAAGAGCAAACCAGACGATGACAGTGTTGTGCACACCTGAATGACCTGCTTAGAGACGTCTGTCTGACAGAGTGCAGATTTTTTTTTTTTTGACTAGGAGATCAATACTTTCTTAGATGTTAGCAGTGAGGAAACAGGAATATTGAAGGTAGAACTGATTACACTCCGAAATGATATTGAGCTGAGGCCAAAGTTCAAAAAAATAATATCAAGATTTTTGGTTACAAAAGAAATTTTCTGACCGCTGCCCTGCAATGTGCAACAAAAAAGATGCACTTTATTCCCAGCATCATATTTATTAGAGCGAGGTTTCAGTACAGTCGCCAAGCTTTTTCCAAGTAAAGAAACAGACTGAAAATTACTTAACTTGGGGATTTAAAACTTCTTCTTAGTGCCTTCAAACCTGATGTTGAGAAGCTGACGTTCCTGCAACAAGCACATCCATCTCATTAAAACTGACAAAACAATGTAGTTACAGATGAGATGTAAATTGACCTTTACAGATTAATTAAATTGGTTTACTATGTTAATTTTTATTTGAAATAAATACGCTTGTTTATAGTGTTAGATTATTTGTTGTTTTGAATTTACAGTAAACCTAATACCAAGAAAGAGGTGTGTGTGTGTGGGGGGGGGCACTAGGGGTATGGCCTGGAAGCCAAGGGGGCGGCAGCCTAGAAAAATATGGGAACCACTGCATTAGACGGAAAAGAAAATCCTGCCACAGAGAATGGTTATAATTATAATCTTAATTTTTGAAGGGGTAGACCGGTAAGCCAGCGGAAGGCCTCGGTCAGGTGACCAAAAACTCCAGCGGCGGGTCATCATCTAAGACCCACGTCAGGAAACACTTGTGCTGTTTCCTGACAAATCTTACTTAACCTAATCTGTCACAGAGTAATAGACATGAACATCAAGGAAACCGTGAGTACGAGTACCACTCAGCTCCGAACTCAACAGACGGAACAAGATGAAGAGTACTAAGTAAAGGTTGGAAGGGACTGAAGTCAAGTGGCCAGAGGAAACATATCATCTAGATTGCGAAGCCAGATAGAAGGACGAATCTTATTAGTAGTAAATATAACAGTTTCGAAATACCCCATATAAAGGTTAGCAAGAACAATGGAATGAGGTGAGTCCAAAGCAACTCTTAGGCTTTGAGAAGAGAAGTTACTCGTAATGAAGTACAGTTTAAACAAAGAAGATAAAAAACAAAACAAATATCAGTAGTAGGTTGGTACCAGCAGCCACCCACCGTCCTATCATATACTAGTTACCTTCTGTCAAAAGGCACTTGTCGATAGACACTTGGCTTGTTGTATGATGTGTGTGTGTGTTTTACCACTCTATTTTCCGCCAATAAGAAGTAAACCGAAGAAACATCTTTGCCGCAACTCAAGCAGAGCACCGTCTTGGTTTATTCTGGAAGTCAGTCTTTCACACAGTGCTTTTATTTGCTCTCTTCTTTAAGAATCAGTCAAACATTACACACGTCCTGTATGTCAATGATGTAAATTATTACCAGCTAAATTTCCGCTGACTTTTCATAGATTTAGGTTGGATTATATTGTTCTAGGTTAAGTTTTTAGAAGGCAGTGCTAGGTTACTATTGTGGTTTTTGATACAAAATATCAAGTTTGCTATGCTAACTTACATAAACCATCCTTACCATTATCATACCACCTCTACAATCACGAACAATAACAACAATCAAAAACATCTCTCGTAACCTTAATTGCAAAGTCACAATCATAACCAGTATATTTACACAGCCACCACTGTACGTACTACCAGCATCATCACATCACCACCACCAGCACCACCTCCTCCACCACCACCACTGTACTACCATCATCACCCCGCCACCACCACCACTGTACTACCATCATCACCCCGCCACCAGCACCATTACCACATCACCAGCAGCACCTCCACCACAACCACCTCCACCACCACCTGTTTCTAACACATTCACCACCACCATACCAACTACACCAACGCTATCACCATCACCACCACTACTAACACCCCTCTCTACCACCACCACCACTACTAACACCCCTCTCCACCACCACCACCACTACTAACACCCCTCTCAACCACCACCACTACTAACACCCCTCTCCACCACCACTACTACTAACACCCCTCTCCACCACCACCACTACTAACACCCCTCTCCACCACCACCACTACTACATACCCCTCTCCACCACCACCACTACTTAACACCCTCTCCACCACCACCACTACTAACTACCTCCTCTCCACCACCACCACACTACTAACACCCCTCTCCACCACCACCACTACTACACTACCCTCTCACCACCACCACCACTACTAACACCCTCTCCACCACACCACCTACTATACCCCTCCCACCACCACCACTACTAACACCCTCTCCACCACCACCACTACTAAACCCTCTCCACCACCACCTACTAACACCCTCTCACCACCACCACTACTAACACCCTTCCACCACCACCACTACTAACACCCTCTCCCCACCACCACTACTAACACCCTCTCACCACCACTACTACTAACACCCTCTCCACCACCACCTACTACTAACACCCTCTCCACCACCACCACTACTAATCACCTCACCCACCTAAACTTTCACCACTCACTACTAACACCCTCTCCACCACCACACACTACTAACACCCCTCTCACCACCACCACTACTAAACCCTCTCCACCACCACTACTACTAACACCCTTCCACCACCACTACTACTAACACCCTCTCACCAACCACCACTACTAACACCTCTCCACCACCACCACTACTACTAACACCTCTCCACCACCACCACTACTAAACCCTCTCCACCACCACCACTACTAACACCCTCTCCACCACCACCACTACTAACACCTCTCCACCACCACTACTAACACCCTCCCACCACCACTACTACTAACACCCTCTCCACCACCACCACTACTAACACCCCTTCCACCACCACTACTAACACCCCTCTCCACCACCACTACTAACACCCCTCTCCACCACACCACTACTAACACCCCTCTCCACCACCACCACTACTAACACCCTCCCACCACCACTACTAACACCCTCTCCACCACCACCCTACTATAACACCCTCCCACCACCACCACTACTAACACCCTCTCCACCACCACTACTACTAACACCCTCTCCACCACCCACTACTAACACCCTCTCCACCACCACACTACTAACACCCCTCTCACCACCACCACTACTAAACCCTCTCACCACCACCACTACTACTAACACCCTCTCACCACCACACTACTAACACCCTCTCCACCACCACTACTACTAACACCCTCTCCACCACCACCACTACTAATACCCCTCTCCACCACCACCACTACTACTAACACCCCTCTCCACCACCACCACTACTAACACCCTCTCCACCACCACCACTACTACACCCCTCCACCACCACCACTACTAACACCCTCTCCACCACTACCACTACTAATACCCTCTCCACCACCACCACTACTAACACCCCTCTCCACCACCACTACTACTAACACCCTCTCCACCACCACCACTACAACCCTCTCACCACCACACTACTAACACCCTCTCCACCACCACTACTAACACCCTCTCCACCACCACACTACTAACACCCTCTCCACCACCACTACTACTAACACCCTCTCCACCACCACACTACTAACACCCTCTCACCACCACTACTACTAACCCCTCTCCACCACCACACTACTAACACCCTCTCACCACCACTACTACTAACACCTCTCCACCACCACCACTACTACTAACACCCCTCTCCACCACCACTACTAATACCCCTCTCCACCACCACCACTACTACTAACACCCCTCTCCACCACCACTACTACTAACACCCCTCTCCACCACCACTACTACTAACACCCCTCTCCACCACCACTACTACTAACACCCTCTCCACCACCACTACTACTAACACCCTCTCCACCACCACTACTACTAACACCCTCTCCACCACCACTACTACTAACACCCTCTCCACCACCACTACTATAACACCCTTCCACCACCACTACTACTAACACCCTCTCCACCACCACTACTACTAACACCCTCTCCACCACCACTACTACTAACACCCTCTCACCACCACTACTACTAACACCCTCTCCACCACCACTACTACTAACACCCCTCTCCACCACCACTACTACTAACACCCCTCTCCACCACCACTACTACTAACACCCCTCTCCACCACCACTACTACTAACACCCCTCTCCACCACCACTACTACTAACACCCCTCTCCACCACCTCACTACTACTACACACCCTCTCCACCACCACTACTACTAACACCCTCTCCACCACCACACTACTAACACCCTCTCACCACCACACTACTAACACCCTCCACCACCACTACTACTAACACCCCTCTCCACCACCACTACTACTAACACCCTCTCACCACCACTACTACTTACACCTCTCCACCACCACCACTACTAACACCCCTCTCCACCACCACTACTACTAACACCCCTCTCCACCACCACCACTACTAACACCCCTCTCCACCACCACTACTACTAACACCCCTCTCCACCATTACTCACCTACTACTAACACCCCTCTCCACCACCACTACTACTAACACCCCTCTCCACCACCACTACTACTAACACCCCTCTCCACCACCACTACTACTAACACCCCTCTCCACCACCACTACTACTAACACCCCTCTCCACCACCACTACTACTAACACTGCCTCACATCCAACCGACCAGCTTCGTCTTTTCTTATCCTTTCTTATATCCTCCATTCATAATTTTCTTTATTCCTGTTCCTCTTGATCCTCTTCTCATCAGATCACTGACCTCTTGAATGATGTCGAAACTTGACCCCAACACGGAGGGGAGGGGGGAAGAAAGGGAGGGATGGAGGGGTTACAGAAAGAACGGAGGAGTGATGGTAGGAGAGTGGGAAGGGGATTGACGGGAGGAACGGAAGAGGAGAAATGAAGTGAAGGGATGGAGTGATGGGAGGGGAAGTGGAGTGGTTAATGGGAGGGGAAGTGGAGTGGTTAATGGGAGGGGAAAGTATTTAAGGAAAAGAGGAATATGTGGATAAGGACAAGGACATAGATATGGTAAGGGGGAAATAGGAGAAGTGGTCGAAGGAAATATAAGCGAATGTTGGAAGTAAACAGGAAATTGGAGGAGTTGAAGGGAGTAGGAGGGGGTGGATATGTATGGGCAAAATAAGTTATGTTGAATTAGATACGAAGTTGCACCTGCAACAAGGCTTTCAATGTTATATGCAGGAGTTGAGGTGTCTTAATAAGGTTGGATGGGCCACGTTGGGTTATTATTATGGAAGACAGAAGGAAGCAGCTGACAGATTAGTAAGGGAATGGGGACATATAAGATCTTTCAAAAGATTAGATGACTGGAATTCCACTTGTAACCTTTACCAGATGGACAGTTGTCATACCATACGTCAGTATGTACTGGAATGTGATCAAATTTATGAATTCAGAGACAACTCAGAAATGTTCAAGAAATGTCAAGGTATTTCATCCACAGTGGTATATTACAAACCATTCTGGAAAATATGCTTTTAGAGTCCACTTCCTCCTCTTCGTCTCTCCCTGCCATCTGCCACTCGATTTAAAAGGATGTGTTCTCTTCAATCTTCTTCGAATTCTTAGTTTTAAATTCTTCTTTCTTGTTATTCTTTCTGATGGTTTCAAAATGTCTTCGCTTGTTTTTAATTCTCCTTTTATAAATTTGCATGTTGCTGGCACTCCTCTATTTTCCAGCGAAGATATAGTTAAATATTTCAGCTGTTAAAACTATACCACGGGTGGGGTTCGAACCCGCGGTCAGAGAGTCTCAAAACTCTAGACCGTCGCGTAAGCCACTAGGCCAGCTAGTTTCAATAAGATTCATCCAACTAGGTATATTTCTACACCATTTCAGCTGTTGTTTGTAAGTAATTCTTTATTTAGGGCTTGTTTGATTGCACTTATTAAATTTATTTATATTTTGCCTGTTTCTCTTGACGTGTGGATGATATACTACAGCAGCATAGTCTGTAAAGCATATATTTAAAACAATGCCTTACCATTTCTTGACTATATATTCTAGCGCTGTCTTCAAAAATTGCCAGCAATTTCCTGGAATCTGTCACTATTGCAATTATGTTGTCCTCTTATGATCCATTATTTGCAATCATCCCTAAGTATCTCTCAATTTTTTTTTTAAAGAACGCATCACACAATCTGTACTCCGAACGAGGTGCTGTTCCACAATCAACAATATCCATTACCAGCAGTTTCCAGCATTATAGACCATCATGTACTCTACCTGCTCAGCTTGCATAAATACTCACTATTTTTATACGTTTCCGTACATCACTGCAAACGTAGGTGGCGAGGATGTAAACGTACAAGTGCATGAAAGATCTTACGAAAGATCGTATTTATTATATCGAGGTTTTACGTTATGAAGAGGATAAAGAGTAACGTGAAGCTGAATATCCTTATAATAAAGGATGACGCTGTTTTTTTTTTTTTTAGTCTACTGCAAACGTAAGAAAGAAAATTAGAACCTGTCGTGGAGATAATCCCTGAGTGTTTGTGTACTCACCTAATTGTGGTTGCAGGGGTCGATTCATAGCTCCTGTACTAACCTAATTGTGGTTGCAGGGGTCGATTCACAGCTCCTGTCTCCTCCTCTTCACTGGTCGTTACTAGGTCATTCTTCCTGCTCCATGAACTTTATCATACCACTTCTTAAAGCTATGTATAGATCTTGCCTCCACTACATCACTTTCCAGACTATTTCCACTTCCTGACAACTCTGTGGCTGAAGAAATATTTCCTAACATCCCTGTGACTCATCTGAGTCTTCAACTTCCAATTGTGGCCCCGTGTCGATTCCTCTAAGTATTTTATTTGTCGTTATCATATCCCCCTTCTTCCTCCTGTCCTTCAGTGTCGTCAGGTCGATTTCCCTTAACCTCTCCTCATAGGACATCCCTTGTGTGTGTGTGTGTGTGTGTGTGTGTGTGTGTGTGTGTGTGTGTGTGCGCCCGCGCACGCCCATTTGTAGAGCATGGTGTCCCGTCTTCAGTTGCAGTTTTTCTTTTTTGCTTATTTTTTTCCCAGAGTTGTAGCTCATGTGACCTTCATCACATAAACTGAGATACCTTATCGTGGTGGCATTCTTTAACCTGAGAGCCTAAGAACCCAGCAATTCAATTGGCCCATATAGCTGGGAGATTTACCCTTTTGTCAAAATTTGCTGTGACATACTCACCGACGTAACAGGAATTAATATAAAAAGTTTGAGTTATGACTAAAAAGCATCGAATTGTTTTATGTTGTGTTTACGATGTCCGTAACACGGTACCCACGATAGCAGCAAACTGATATAATAGCAAATAGTTAAAATGATAGCAACAAATTGTTATAGACAGTAACAAATAGTTAAAATGATAGCAACAAATTGATAATAATGTTAACAACGTTTTATTTAAAAAATTGAATAAATAATTTACAAAAGTGTTCAATAAACCAAATGACTCAACCTCCAGCGACCCTCTGTAATGTTAGTAAGTCTACAAGGAGGACCTTGATGCCGGTGAAGGGCTCTACAAGGAGGACCTTGATGCCGGTGAAGGGCTCTACAAGGAGGACCTTGATGCCGGTGAAGGGCTCTACAAGGAGGACCTTGATGCCGGTGAAGGGCTCTACAAGGGAGGACCTTGATATCGGTGTAGGGCTTCTGATCTGTGGAATTGGAGCTACCAACAGCTTCCTCAAATCAAACATGATTTACCTCCCTTTTACCAGACGCTGTATAACGTCTACTCCTGAATATCACAATTATAATATACCAATAATAATAGCAACATCAACGGTAATACTAACAATAATAATAACGATAATAATGAAAAATAATAATACCAATAATAATAAAAACAATACTAATTACAACACCAACAACAACAATAATAATAATAATAATAATAATAATAATAATAATAATAATAATAATAAACAAAAACTAATAATAATAATCTACTGGTTACGAAATACTTTCCATCGTTTTTTCTACAACATTTTTCTTCTTCTTGCGTCATGTCCCTTTTGATAAAGCATTTTTCCCTCGTACACTTGCATGTTATTATACACTTGTCATGTTATTATACACTTGTCATGTTATTATACACTTGTCATGTTATTATACACTTGTCATGTTTCCTCTCTTCTTCCTGTCTGTAAAGATCATATCTTTACCCTGAATTATTTTTATTCTGTCATTTTTATTTTTAATATTTTATGATTTATATTTATTTTATTAATTATTATTATTATTATTATTATTATTATTATTATTATTATTATTATTATTATTATTTTATTATAATTTGACTTGGTTTGGTTGTATTTGTTTTTTGTTTCTTTTGCTATTTTGTATTTTTGTTCGTTCGTGCTAGTTGTTTATTGAGTGATCTCCCAGGTCAAGGTGCTGAGAGATCTCCCAGGTCAAGGTGCTGAGAGATCTCCCAGGTCAAGGCGCTGAGTGATCTCCCAGGTCAAGGCGCTGAGTGATCTCCCAGGTCAAGGTGCTGAGTGATCTCCCAGGTCAAGGCGCTGAGTGATCTCCCAGGTCAAGGCGCAAAGTGATCTCTCAGGTCAAGGCGCAAAGTGATCTCCCAGGTCAAGGCGCTGAGTGATCTCCCAGGTCAAGGCGCTGTGAGATCTCCCAGGTCAAGGCGCAAAGTGATCTCCCAGGTCAAGGCGCTGAGTGATTTACCAGGTCAAGGCGCTGTGAGATCTCCCAGGTCAAGGTGCTGAGGGATCTCCCAGGTCAAGGTGCTGAGGGATCTCCCAGGTCAAGGTGCTGAGGGATCTCTCAGGTCAAGGCGCTGAGAGATCTCCCAGGTCAAGGTGCTGAGAGATCTCCCAGGTCAAGGTGCTGAGAGATCTCCCAGGTCAAGACGCTGAGTGATCTCCCAGGTCAAGGCGCTGAGAGATCTCCCAGAAACCTTCCTTATATTCATACGAAGGTCATAATGCTCCTGCATAATGGGAAATAATAAGGCTTGATCCAAGGAAGGGAAGGGTAATTCCAAAGCCTTGGACCAAGAGCCCTTCACAAGCATCAACCTTGACAGCAGTTATTGTTTATGAAAGGTCACTATTTGAGAATAAATTCCCCAGTTCACCATAAACTCCTACTTAGGAACTTACGACGACGTTTCGATCAAGTTCTTTGTGACCTGACAATGGCCACAACGGACCGAAACGTCGTCGCAAGTTTCTTTGTCCAATGTGCAGGTTATTTGTTTACTGATCCGGTTACGGATTTTTTTTTTGTTGTTCTGTTTTCACTACGACATATTTATTGGAAAATATTTTCTAATATGTCCTAGTGTTCGTTCATTTGTTTTTTAAACCAAGGTTTACACCGTCATGAGGTTCCTCTTTTCAGTGCTGGGCTTCAAGTGAATTGTTCCAGCCACAGTGACTGGAACAATTCACCGGTTCGGCATTTTGTCTTTCTTACATCTGAAAGGTATTTTGAAATTTGCAAGTGTATCAGTGGTGAGAGGGGGAGTTAATAAGTGCTCGTGGTTCTCGGTCTGACCACGAAGCCGGAGGGCAAGAGAAGGTAAGGCTTCAGATAAAGCTGGAAGCTCCAGGCTTCACTTCACAAATTTTCTGCGGGGATGCATTTATTTTTAATTCGTGTGTGGTGTCACTGTCTACAGTATCGCTCTTGCTGCCTAAGCATTTACTTATTTCCCGTCTCCGTCAGCTGGCCCAGTGGGTTACGCACTGGCCTGGAGTTTAACGACTCACCATGGATTCTAACCCCATCCGTACCGTGGTTTGACAACACTTCAAACTTGCACTTAAAAAAGTTTTAGATGTGATTCCTGTCTCTACCTTCTCTTTAGAATTACTTCTTTATCAAAACTCACGAAATCGTAATAACACGACTGCAAATGACTCACGGAACGGGTGGGGTTTGAACCCATGGCGAGTGAGTCCTAAAACTTACAGGCCAGTACGTTAACCACTCGACCTGTGAGATTTAGGATTCACTGGCCACGAGTTGAGGCCTCACCCGTTCCGTGATTTACTTATCTCTGTCAACACAGAAGATATTCCTGTCGTCTCGTTGACTCATTTGTGTCTTCAGCTTCCACCGGTGCTCACTCTTGTTTCCTACCGTATAACCACCCAGTTCGATGTCCTCAAAGGATTATGCCGTGGATGTCTAATGTATTCTTCAACTGTTAGTGATTTAATTCTCAAGGTGTCTCTTCGCTGCCTTGCCTCTCAGCACAGCTCTAAGTCTGGTTGTGACCGTGTCAACGTTGAGCTTCTGTATGCGTTTGAGTATACAGGAGTACATGGAAACGACAGATAATGTTGTGGCAAGGAGAGTGAGCTGAAGAGGAAACAGAGGAATAGGGGAAAGAAAGAGTAGTCAAATGGAAAATAGTAAGCTGCAGGGGAAGAGAAAATGTTCTGGAGGTGATATGTTGGAAATGGAACAGTGGAAAGGAGGAAGAGTGAATGGAAAGAAGTAGGGATGAGGGAGAGCGGGGGATATAAGTGAGAAAAAGAAGTGAGATGCAGGGAGGAAGAAGGGGGTGAAGGGAAGGGAAGGGAATTTAGAGAGATTGTACACGCACCAGCTAACCAGACAGACACAGACGCGCGCGCACGCACACACACCCATGCACAGACACAAATACACACACGCCCACATTCGGATTGAAACCTTTACTTTCTCAAACTATTCATTAAAAACATCATGGGTTATCGCCCCCCCCAAAAAAAAAAAATCGAGTAAAATTGCATTCCATGGAAAAATTCACTTCCTTCCCCAGCTCATAAGGTGTCTGCATTGATCTGAAATTTTGGCTCATGAAGTCGCGCGCGATCAAACGTTTCCTGCATAAAGATTACCCAATTTTCACACATAACTTACCATCAAAGAGGTGGAATTCAAAGGGAAAATACAAGCGTGGAAGACAAATAGGAAACTTCTGGCGTTGCACGGCGATCAATAATCATTAAGTCTGAGTACTACTAACCACCTCATTTGAATGTAAGAGAGAGAGAGAGAGAGAGAGAGAGAGAGAGAGAGAGAGAGAGAGATAGATAGAGATATATATATATATATATATATATATATATATATATATATATATATATATATATATATAGTGTGTGTGTACACTCACCTAGTTGTGGTTGCAGGGGTCGAGTCATAGCTCCTGGCCTCGCCTCTTCACTGGCCTCTACTGGGTCACTCTATCTGCGTCATGAGCTTTATCATACCTCTTCTTAAAGCTATGAATGGATCCTGCCTCCACTACATCGCTTACCAAACTATTTCATTTGCTGTGTGTGGGTGCGCACTCCTCCATTTCATCTATATTTTCTAGTTAAAGGGGTTGAGTCTCAGCTCCTAACCCTGTCTATTAACTGCTTATTACTGTTTTACTTATTTGCCTCATAGGCCCTATCATGCCCTGAGTATTCGTATGAGGAGGTTATGTTCTAGCTCTTGGGCCTTGCCTTTTACGTATCACGGGTTTAAAGATAAAGATAAAGGAAATAATATATATATCTGTGATATGAAACTGAGGAAGAAGTCTTAGTGGCTGGTGTTCAACACCAGCCTCTAAGACTTGTGTTCAACACCAGCCACTAAGACTGGTGTTCAACACCAGCCACTAAGACTGGTGTTGAACACCAGCCACTAAGACTGGTGTTCAACACCAGCCACTAAGGCTGATGTTGAACACCAGCCACTAAGACTGGTGTTCAACACCAGCCACTAAGACTGGTGTTCAACACCATCCTCTAAGACTGGTGTTCAACACCAGTCTCTAATACTGGTGTTCAACACCAGCCACTAAGACTGATGTTGAACACCAGCCACTAAGACTGATGTTGAACACCAGCCACTAAGACTGGTGTTCAACACCAGCCTCTAAGACTGGTGTTCAACACCAGTCTCTAAGACTGGTGTTCAACACCAGCCTCTAAGATGGGTGTTCAACACCAGCCTCTAAGATGGGTGTTCAACACCAGCCAGCTGGTTAGGTAAATACAATCAACTGAGTGTTGTGGTCACCTTGTTAGACTTTTTTCTTATATAACTGATATTACTTCAATTTTGTTGACCATCACTACACATATAACCCGCACATAGGACAGTGAAGCTTATGGCGACTTTTTCGGTCTTGCTTGGACCATTTACAAGTCACACTTTTCCATTTACCTTCCCCTTTACCATATACTTTACTTGTTTTGCCTCATATCTGCCCTCCTTTACCTGCCATCCCTGTCCTTATTCCTGTTTCTGTTTTCCCTATATCATCATCCATTTCCTAACTTTCACTCACCCCTTGTTGTTTTTTTCCAATATGTGCTTTGCTTTTCCCTGTTGATACCCTTAAGGTCATTTCTGGATCTCTGAGAATGTGCTAGCCCCTTGTTTACATTCCAGGATTATATTAGTCTTTACTCATTGCAGCATAGTGGAGGAGCCTTCTGCGTTCGACGATTCTCCTTAGGTCCCTGTCATGTTTACATGTGGGTTAACGTACTAGAGAGTGGACTTGATGTGTTTGTGGTAAGGGAAGTCTGTTGCTCTCTCTCTGAACTCCTTCAGCTGCAGTTGAGGCGAGTCTTCGTCAGCTGTGGATTGGGTTCCCTAGTGTACCAAGCTCCTGTGGTGATCTTGGCTGCATTTCTTTGGCATGATTTTGTTCATGCAAGGACGATTATTGTTTTCCCTGGCCAGTCGAGGAGTGAAGGCGGAGTGGACTAAATGGTGATCATTTTACGAGGACTCGTAACCATTTACCAAGCAAGTCGTTGGTGCTTAGTGCTGCTTTCCAAGCTATTTTTGCTGCTCTCGTCTTGACTGAACCTCCTGGAAAATTACTCTTCAAGGAATTAGAGCTACCCTCTTCCTCCTTGGATAACCTCTGACTGCCTATTTTCCGGGAGTTTATAACCCATACAGAATTCTCTGGTTGCCCATGCACAATACACCCTGGTTAACCCATAGGTGCAAAATATACAAAACTAGCTGAATCTCTGTCTCCAGGCAAGGCACGAAGACGTAGAGTTGTGTTGGCGTATGACTCATGTCAATAAAGGATCACATTATACTGCTTATGTGTTTATTTTTCCATTGTGTCGGTATTTTATACCATTTGTTTCCACAGAGCTTCTGGGTAGTGAACAGTAATGCTGAGGTAGCGGCTGGTATAATGAACATGCTCTCTAGCAGACTTCTGCTTGCGTACATTTCTGGGCCACGTTAGACGGTGTTTTTATGAAATGGTGGGCCAGATCTACCTCCAGACAAACAGAAAGTGTAGTGGGTAGTCTCCACCTAGTGACTGGGTGGAGACTACCCACTACACTATCTGTTTGGAGGTAGATACTTGGAAATACTTGGGCGGGTTATTCTTTGATTAGGTTTTAACCTGTGTGGATGTGATCATCTATTTGTAACTACTGGAGTTACCGTACTGTATAATTTATTATAAAATTACACTGAAGTGTAGATATTAATGAGTTTTTTATGATAGAGTGCTCAATATAATTTTCGGTTCATTGGTCTTTAAAGTCCATAATTCTTTGCTGCTTCTCGTTTCCAGAAAACTCCGCCCCCTCCCTTTCTCTAACGGAATGCGCTGTGCCTCTTCATTCCCCCTTCCCCTTACCTTTACCTCCTCTTCCTTTTTTTTAAATTTCTGATACAAATTTGTGGATTACTAGTGGCGTTGAGAATGACAAGGCGGCGCCGGGGGTTGCATGCTAGGCACCTCGGGGTCACATGCTAGGCACCTCGGGGTCATCACTCATGCTCAAGTCCAGCCTTTATATCATCGTCGGTGCGACCTTCAAAGGCAACCAAGAGCCATTATCAGCCATCTTCTATAACGGTATAGTGAGCTTTTAGCTGTTCTTACTGGCCGCTCCCTTGCCCATCCTTGGCCTCCCCCCTTACCATCCTGTGCCGCCCCCTTCCCCATTCTTTGCTTCCCCCTTCCCCATCCTAGGCCGCCCCTCCACCTAACCTGGCTGGCCCCTCCCTCGTCCCTGGTAGCCTTTCCCCTGCCATTTCACTTTACCTAACCGCTTCTTCCCCTTCCATCTCCACACATCTTTCCCTCCCCTCTTCACATCTCTTCCCTTTATTCCCCTTCCCACATATTTTCCTCTATTCCCCTCTCCATACCTTTTCCCCTTATTTCCCTTTTCACATATCTTCCCCTTCCCTCCTAACAACCATTCTTGCTATCTCCTCACATCCACCATTCTCACCCATTTTACATCCCCATTTCTTTCCCCAATACCGCTAGTTCTCCCTCCCTCCCTCTTACCACCGATGTACCTCAATCCGACCTGCTTCTACCACCCTTCCTCATGGCCTCCCCTCCCTTACTTTCCCTTAGCTTCCCTTTACCAGATTTCCTCGCTTCCCTCACCCCTGGCTAAAGTTCCGATGGTGGCACTGACTTTGGCATGCAGACTCGCAAATTGCCGTCAGATGATCGTGTTTGAAACAAAGATCAATAGCTTGACTCTCGCATGATTCGTGTGCTGGGCTATTGTAGCTTCCCCCTTCCTGGCTTGCCGGAGTTCCCTGTCAAGGATACGCACAAAAACTACTGAGCGATAAACCTGGAGTGTGGTGTTTTAAAGCTGTCTGGGCAGCGGGGAGGAGCCTCTTTGATGTGGTAATATTCGCAGTGGGAATCAATCATTTGTTGACACGTGCAGCGGTTGTTGGGAAGACGCTGACCGCGGTAAGTAAAACAATTCTCTCTCTCTCTCTCTCTCTCTCTCTCTCTCTCTCTCTCCACACACACACGCGAGTTTTTTTTTGTACAGGGTTAAGAGTTCCTATCTTTACAAGCTAAGAGCTGTTACCTATCTCGGCTCATTCGATGGTCTTACTCTACTCATTTGAGTTTTACTTGTGCATCCTTCTCAAGGGACAACTTCGACACCTCCATAAACGTGTTGTGTGAGTTCTCCTACTCTACTCCTTTCAAGTTCTTGCATTTTTTTTTTAGTGTGAAGCTTAATACCGTAAGATTAGTAGCTTCATTTGCATTACTACATATATTACAGTCTTAATATTATACGTTGCCGTAAGAAATAGACGCTCGTCTCGCAAGCATTAGTAGACTTTCGACGTCATAAGTAGACGTTCGTCGTCTTAAATATTAATGAATATGGTGCATGAAAATCATTCATTTTACTTTATATATATATATATATATATATATATATATATATATATATATATATATATATATATATATAAAATATTACAAAGGTTAGTGGACGAGTTTGGGAGAGTGTGTAAAGGTAGAAAGTTAAAAGTGAACATAGATAAGAGTAAGGTGATGAGGGTATCAAACGATTTAAATAAAGAAAAATTGGATATCACATTGGAGAAAGGGATTATGGAAGAAGTAAATGTTTTCAGATATTTGGGTGTTGACGTGTCAGCGGATGGGTTTATGAAGGATGAGGTTAACCATAGAATTGATGAAGGAAAAAGGTGAGTGGTGCATTGAGGTATCTGTGGAGACAAAAACGTTACCCATGGAGGCAAAGAAGGGAATGTACGAAAGTATAGTGGTACCAACACTCTTATATGGGTGTGAAGCATGGGTTGCAAATGCTGCAGCGAGGAGGAGGCTGGAGGCAGTGGAGATGTCCTGTCTAAGGGCAATGTGTGGTGTAAATATTATGCAGAAAATTCGGAATGTGGAAATTAGGAGAAGGTGTGGAGTTACTAAAAGTATTTGTCAGAGGGCTGAAGAGGGGTTGTTGAGGTGGTTTGGTCATTTAGAGAGAATGGATCAAAGTAGAATGACTTGGAGAGCGTATAAATCTGTAGGGGAAGGAAGGCGGGGTAGGGGTCGTCCTAGAAAAGGTTGGAGGGAAGGGGTAAAGGAGGTTTTGTGGGCGAGGGGCTTGGACTTCCAGCAAGCATGTGTGAGCGTGTTAGATAGGAGTGAATGGAGACGAATGGTTTTTGGGACATGACGATCTGTTGGAGTGTGAGCAGGGTAACATTTTGTGAAGGGATTCAGGGAAACCAGTTAATTGATTTAATTGGACTTGAGTCCTGGAAATGGGAAGTACAATGCCTGCACTTTAAAGGAGGGGTCTGAGATAGTGACAGCTGGGAGGGACTTTTCTCAGCTGTCGTATCTGAGCTCCTCTGCAAAGACAGTGATTATGTATGAGTGTGGTGAAAGTGTTGAATGATGATGAAAGTATTTTCTTTTTGGGGATTTTCTTTCTTTTTGGGTCACCCTGCCTCGGTGGGAGACGGCCGACTTGTTGAAAAAAAAAAAAAAATATATATATATATATATATATATATTAATAATTTTGTACCAAAAGAACTTTAGAGACATTACCTAACCTTACTATAACAAGTGCAATTTAATTTAGCCTAATCCAGCTAAATATATTTTAGATAAATTTACAATAATTTAATAATAAACAAACAAAATAAAACATTTTTCTACATGGATCAGACGATCACCCTCCATGTCGTGCCTAAACACGAAACTTAACTCACTAATGTTTTTTCAGAGTAAACATATTAATTGCAGAATCGTTTTCACCAAGTCCAGGTTTAAGTTGTTTAAAGATAACATCTCTCTAAAGTAGTTAAATCTAAACTATTCTATAGTTTTGCTATAATTTTAAAGTCATCTGGATTTAGAGTTTGTTAGACTCGGCACGAATCCTGATGGCTGAGTGAGGTGGTTCGAACACAGGAGTAAAACTTCTGGTGATAAATGGTTTAAAATGCCGACACGATGGAAAAAATAAACACAAATTGCGGTATAATGCGTTCCTTTGACTAGTTTCGCCCACACAGTGGTCTTTATCAAGGCACAAACAGATCTACATATGTGGGCGAAACGTAGTCAGTAAAGGATCTACGTTCAAACTCTCTAGGCTGTACTTCCTACATTTTTACTAATTCAATTAGAACACAGCTGTGTATGTAGAAAGTATATTTTACGAGCTTAAACAAATCTATCATACAAGAACCATCTAGGAGCTTGAAATCCAGACATTTTGTATTATTGTATTAATTGTATTAGTACCGACAGGTGGACGAGTTAGACACGTGTGTATCAGACGCATCTATGTTGTTGAAACCTTTCGTCTGTTTTGCTGTCTTCTTCAGACGTATACAGAGCTGACTAAATATTGTAAACTGCGTTGTTTTTATTTAGTTATAAAGCAAAAATATAAAATTTAATACACACACAACCCGCACATATAAAAGAGAGGAGCTTACGACGACGTTTCGGCCCGACTTGGACCATTTACAAAGTCACACTAACACACAGAGACAGAGGAAGGGTATTTATAGGCAGGCAGACAGGGGAGGGTACAAGAGAGTGGGGAAATGTAGGAGTAGTGGTAGTAGTGGTAGTAGTAAAGGTAGTAGTAAAGGTAGTAGAGTAGACAGTCATATGGGAAGGAGCACTGCTATGAGGCTACGACCCGCAAGGGGGTACGAGAGGAAGAAAAGCGAAAAATGAAGGAAAATACAAGGCAAAAGAAAGAACAGAAAGAAAGGAAAACCAAGGAGAAAAAAGGAGAAGGGGAAGATAAGACAGGGAAGGAATCAGGTTAAGTCACGGGTGTTCTGAAGTTTAGAGCATTTAACAATGTAATGAGAGAGGAAAGCATCAACAGAGACAAAGCCAGGGCTAAGATTCATACAGGGAAAGTTGTGTATAAGGGAGGATTCAACCAGGCGGCGACTATGAAAGTTAGACGTAGGGTAGACAGTTTTAGCAGAAGACCAATCAATGGGATGACTGTGATCTCTGACATGACAGAAAAGAGCATTATTAGTGTCGGCAAGCCTAACACTATTTTTGTGCTCCCTGAGTCTGTCAGAAAGAGATCGGCCAGTTTCTCCGAAGTACTGAAGAGGACAGGTATTGTGCCTTTTTTGTTATTTATAAAATTTAAGTATTTTTCCTTAAACATGGTAAAATTAAATCAAGCCTATTTTTAAAATTACCCTTTAGGTAATTTAAAAAATAGGCTGGACAGATACGTGAGAGGGATTGGACGGTTATAATTAGAACCTGCCTAGCATGGGCCAATAGACCTACTGCAATAACCCTCTATTATGTTCTTATTCCTTAAACACAATTGTATCAGCCAGAAGATAAAAACATAAAACAAAAAAAGTATACCTCCCTAAACACATGACTTAAACACAGCAAAATGCAGAGCGCGACTTTATACAAGCCCGGAGAGTAGATATTAACGTCGTAACTTACAGTCAAGAGGCTGTGGACCCGGGGAGACAAAACCGAGTAACGACACGGCTCGGCCTCCATTTCGAAGCGAGTAAGGCGGAATATTGAGGCCAGAGCCACACCTGAGATTAATGTATTAGTCTGTGCAACTGCCAGGTGATATAGTGTTATCGTACTACAAGGTGACTGTGTATTGTGGCACTGTCAGGTTACTGTATTGTGGCACTGTCAGGTTACTGTATTGTGGCACTGTCAGGTTACTGTATTGTGGCACTGTCAGGTTACTGTATTGTGGCACTGTCAGGTTACTGTATTGTGGCACTGTCAGGTTACTGTATTGTGGCACTGTCAGGTTACTGTATTGTGGCACTGTCAGGTTACTGTATTGTGGCACTGTCAGGTTACTGTATTGTGGCACTGTCAGGTTACTGTATTGTGGCACTGTCAGGTTACTGTATTGTGGCACTGTCAGGTTACTGTATTGTGGCACTGTCAGGTTACTGTATTGTGGCACTCTCAGGTTACTGTATTGTGGCACTGTCAGGTTACTGTATTGTGGCACTGTCAGGTTACTGTATTGTGGCACTGTCAGGTTACTGTATTGTGGCACTGTCAGGTTACTGTATTGTGGCACTGTCAGGTTACTGTATTGTGGCACTGTCAGGTTACTGTATTGTGGCACTGTCAGGTTACTGTATTGTGGCACTGTCAGGTTACTGTATTGTGGCACTGTCAGGTTACTGTATTGTGGCACTGTCAGGTTACTGTATTGTGGCACTGTCAGGTTATTGTATTGTGGCACTGTCTGGTGATTTGATGTCATGGCACTGTCTGATAACTGGATTGTGGCACTGTCAGGTGATGTAACAAGCCTTGTGCGACTGACTCACCAAGCCTTGTGGCACTGCCGAGAGACTTCTCAAGCTGTCTGGCACACTCCGGCCAATTCTAGATAACCCCAGCAGCCTCAGGCTCTACATACTTGTTCACACATGTTGTATGTGTTATCGTATTTCATAAATTTTATTCTGCTAGGCAGGTGAATACCAGGGAAGAAGGGCTCGGTAAGTTCCAGTAAATGGGGCCAAAGGGTGATGTTTATAGTGGAGAGGTGATAATGATAGTGGTGGGGTAGTAGTTGTAATGATCGGAAGAGGAGGAGGCTGGAGGCAGTGGAGATGTCGTGTTTGAGGGCAGTGTGTGGTGTGAATATTATGCAAAGAATTCAGAGTTTGAAGATTAGAATGATGCATGGGGTTTCCAAAAGTAGTATTCAGAAAGGGGTAGTTGAGGTGATTTGGACATTTAGAGAGGATGGAGCAAAATTGGATTACTATGGCATATAAATCTAGGGTGAAGGGAAGAAGAGGCAAGGGTCTTCCCAGGTAGGCCTACGAAGGGGTATGGGGTATGGGATGTTTTGAGTGCTAGGAGCCCAGACCCTTGTTTGAGCATGTTAGATAAGAGTGAGTGGAGGCAATTGATTTTGTAAGATTTGACGTACTGTTGGAGTGTGAGCGAGGTAACATTTATGAAGTGATTCAGGGAAAACCAGTTAGTCTACCTCAGTTAAAAAAATAATACCAACAATGATTAATAATAATAATAACAATAATGATTCTAGTTTACCAATGAAGAAACCCTCAAACATATTTCACTACAAGGTAAATGGTTATAACCATGACCATAATTTTTAAAGGGGTGGACCGGTAAGCTAGCAGAAGGGTTCGGTCAGATGACCAAAAGCTCCAACGGCGGGTCATCTAAGAACTGCGTCAGGAAACACTTGTCCAGTTTCCTGACGAACCTTACCTAATGTAACTACAAGGAGTGGTGGAGGTTCGACCCTCCGTCCGTTAATCCAAGCTTGAACACCAAGCTTGGACACTAAGCTTGGACACTAAACTTGGACACTAGGCTTGGAAACTAAGCTTGGACACTAAACTTGGACACTAAGCTTGGACACCAAGCTTGAACACCCAGTTTGGACACCAAGCTTGGACACTAAGCTTGGACACTAAGCTTGGACACTAAACTTGAACACCAGCTTGGACACTAAGCTTGGACACTAAGCTTGGACACTAAGCTTGGACACCAAGCTTGAACCCAATTAGAAATGAAAAACCATTAAGTAAGATACATCTTGGAAGCCATTAAAAATGGCTCTCTAACCCAGCAACCCTCCAGGCACAACGCACTAACCCAGCAACCCTCCAGACACAACGCACTAACCCAGCAACCCTTCAGACACAACGCACTAACCCAGCAACCCTCCAGACACAACGCACTAACCCAGGAACCCTTCAGACATAACGCACTAACCCAGCAGGCCTCCACCTACAACGCACTAACCCACCAATCCTCTACAGATAAAGCACTAGCCCAGAAAATTTCCAAGAGATAAACCTCTAACCCAGCAAGCCTCCAGATATAGCAAAATACACTAACCCAGCAACTCACTAACCCAACAAGCTCCAGAGATAACCCACCAATCCAGCAAACCTCCATAGCCCAATAACCCATCAAGCCTACAGAGATAACCCACTATCTTATTAAACTACTAACCTAGCAACCCACTAAGCAGCAACCAACAAAGCCAGCAACCCACTAACCCAGCAAGCTAACTCAGCACCTCACTAACCCAGCAAGCCACTAACCCAGAAAGCCACTAACTCAGCAAATCAATAAGCCATCAAGCCACTAAGCTAGAAAGGCACCGGGCCAGCAAGCCACTAAGCCAGCAAGCCACTATGCCAGCAAGCCACTAACCTAGGTCACTGAGTCAGAAAGCCACTACACCAGCAAGACAGCAAGCCACTAAGCCAGAAAGTCACTAAACCAGAAAGCCACTAAGCCAGAAAGCCACTACACCAGCAACAAAGCCAGCAAGCCATTAAGCCACTAAGCCAGCAAACCACTAAGCCAGAAAGTCACTAAGCCAGCAAGCCTACAGAGATAACCTTCAGTTATTAATGAGGATGAACTTATTATTGCTGCTTAAAACACAAAGAATTCTATTATGAAACTTAATTAAATTTTCATAGAATTATAAATGAAGCTGTTTACCCTGATTATTATTATTATTATTATTATTATTATTATTATTATTAGCATTATCAGTGTCATTATTTTTAGCATTAGTAGTAGTAGTGTCATTATTGTTAGCATTATTATTAGTGTCATAATTATTAGTATCATTATCACTATTATTATTAGCATTATTAGCGTTATTATTAGTAGTGTCATTATTATCATTAGAATTAGTACTATTGTTAGTATTATTATTATTATTATTATTATTATTATTATTATTATTATTAATATTAGTAGTAGCAATAGTAGCAGTATTGGCATTATTATTATTATTTGCTATCTGTAATTATCTACCACTACTGCTTCTGATTCTTCTTCAAATTCTTCTTGTCATTCTTTTAGTTATTCTCCTTGTAATTCTTCTTTTAATTCTTGTCCTTTGTCATTGTCGTCTTCGGAAACGTTAAATCCGTAGGGGTCCTACTGCACCTGGAGAATGGGTGGTAAACAGTCTTGGTCGATGGAAAAGAGGGTAACTCCACGTCCTTGGATCAAGATACCTTCAGAGTCATCGACACCACCTTCCCTTGAAGCATTCGGAGCCGAAATAAGACATATATAAATATAAAAAAGTAATGTAGGGGCGGGGAGCATAAATGTAGGGGCGGGGAGCATAAATGTAGGGGCGGGGAGCATAAATGTAGGGGCGGGGAGCATAAATGTAGGGGCGATGAGCATAAATGTAGGGGCGAGGAGCATAAATGTAGGGGAGGGGAACATTAATGTAGGGGAGGAGAGCATAAATGTAGGGGAGGAGAGAATAAATGTAGGGGAGGAGAGCATAAATGTAGGGGAGGTTAAGATACTTAAGACCTCTGACATTCGATGACTCTACTTGAGTCTCTACTAACATCAAGTCAACTTTTATCCCTTAAATTTAGATTGAAGTACAGCATCCATAGCGATGAAAGATGAGTACCTCCCAGTTCATATCTCCCCAGAGATACACACATCTAGGTGAGTAAACACTAAGAGATACACAGCTCTTGGTCTGTGTACCATAAAATACACCCCTCTTGTTATACCCTGAGAGATACTTCTCGGTGTAAATACTCTGTAAATACACCTCTCGGTATATGTACCCTTATACGAAACGCGTCGTAGTGGATATATGTACTTAGTAGTCTATCCCAGTGGGTCTGCCACATAGTTGTTGCCTTATTTTTCTGCTAGATGGCGCTGCCTGGCAGTCAAAACGTTTAAAACATCCACGTCAAGATACTATCACTGTCTTCAATATAATACTAACATCATTCTAATCTGTTGAAATCTGTAGTCCGATTATGGAGGAGAATATTCGCTCACTTCTTGAATTTATATATACAGAAACATATAAATTTCGGTGCATATATATATATATATATATATATATATATATATATATATATATATATATATATAATATATATATATATATATATATATATATATATATATGTCGTTCCGAATAGGCAAAACTGGCAATTTTGGCTTAAATAGCAACGCTCTTCTTGCTGAATAAGGCAAGAATTCAAACAGGGTATTCAAACAGGAGGAGGCTGAAAATTAATCCATGAGCATTCCAATGCCACGAGTGTCCTCGGATCACGAGAAACACCTAGCTCTGCTGGGTGCGTGATCTTTGTAGGATCGATGGCTGAGTGGATAAGGTGACATGTACGTTGTGTTGTCTTTTGAGGCGGGTCAATGTGTCGTGGGGTCGATCCCTGGCCTGCCGCAGTTTGATAAATGATATATATATATATATATATATATATATATATATGTGTGTGTGTGTGTGTGTGTGTGTGTGTGTGTGTGTGTGTGTGTGTACTCGCCTAGTTGTGGTTGCAGGGGTCGAGTCATAGCTCCTGGTGTGTGTGTGTACTGAAAACTTAGTCCCTATTTAAAGAATTAAATTGTTCTTGACTTTTGGTGTAGAAGTAAAATGTAGCCATAATGACCTTAGTGTAGACTTGAAACCTAAGAGGTCATGCAAACAGAAGTATCACTGTGAGGAAGAAACGAATTTTAAGGCGAATCTAGTGATTTCTAAGATGGCCACAAGACTTTTATTTTCCACACAAGTGACTATATGGTAATAATAATATGTATCACGGGTTTAACTAGACAGTATATGGGAATCAATCAATTTCCCTTGGAGCGTATATTTTGCCTATTGGAACACCCTAGTACATGAGTACGTAGTGAATGTTTAAGATGATATACCCTTCAAGGAAGGTTTCTAGATGCCAATGAGGAGCCTCTTCTTTCTTTGGATCGAACCTAAATACAGTACCTTCCATTCCCTAGGTGTTATAGATCACTTGTTTTATGGAAGACAAAGATCAGCTGTATTCAGATTGTATAATTTCTAGTTCTTGTTTTTGTTTATTTCTGCTTATCTCTATGGGGAAGTGGAACAGAATTCTTCCTCCGTAAGCTATGCGTGTCGTAAGAAGAGACTAAATGCCCGGAGCAATGAGCTAGTAACCCCTTCTTCTGTATAAATTACTAAAAACAAGATAAGGAAAAACTTCATAATAATAATAATAATAAATAATAATAATAAATAATAAATAATAAATAATAATAATAAATAATAAATAATAATAATTAATAATATTATTATTAATATATTCAAAGCGCTAAACCTATGGGCTTAGAGCCTTCCCCTAGTTATAATAACGTCATTAGAAGACGTCAGTGTGGGCAGAGTCGAGAATAATGAGGTACATAGAAGAGGCTGGCTTCTTAGGCATAATATTTCGGGTAATGTAAAATTATTCACATGCTTAAATTTTTTTTCATGTAAAAATTATTCACTGGAAGAGGCATAATTTTGAGCATCCGGGGAGGTAGACAGAAAATAATTTATCGGTAAAGAACAAAATATTTATTACATGCAAAATATTCGTAATTTGTTTGTATGAGATATCTCTAAAAAAAAAAATAATAAAAAAAAAAAAAATTCTACCTATTCGCCTGGTCACAGACCGGGCCGCGGGGGCGTTGACCCCCGGAACTCTCTCCAGGTATGGAGAGAAAATTAATGTTACTGAGAGAATGATTGCACTTGGTTCGTGTAACTGTGGGGTATGTTCCTTCTGTGGTTAGAGAAACAGGAGCAAATACTTACGTAAGGCAGTTGAAGAATTAGACGCATGTACAACATCTGGGTATCTTTGTAGACGTTTCGCCCTCCAGTGGCTTTATCAATACAAGGACATAATGGGAAGACTGTAGAACTATATACAAAAGATGAGGTAATCAGTCCATCAGTCTTGGAGTTGGTGAAGATCACCGTAGTCTTGAAGAGTCTGAAGCACAGTAATGAAGATTGGCGTTTATAAACTGGCGTCAAGGTGAGGGACGTGCAGCATTGCCACTTAAGGCAATGGCAACGTTTCGCTCATTGAACCACGTTCACTCCTGATTCATGTATCATTAACCTCAACTTGGTATTATTTTCCAGTTTTTTTCATCACGGTCACATGTGTTATCTGGGTGACACGATGGTTAAGATACCACACACATGGTTGTTGGTTCTTGCTAATCATCTGCCGGATTCATCAAGAACACACTGGTGAACGCTTCAGTTAGTGTGTAGCTTGACGCACCTGACAGGGAGAGGGTTGACAAGTGTAAGTTGTGTAGAGGGGTTTATCAGCACTGTCAGTGTAGAGGGGTTTATCAGCACTGTCAGTGTAGAGGGGTTTATCAGCACTGTCAGTGTAGAGGGGTTTATCAGCACTGTCAGTGTAGAGGGGTTTTATCAGCACTGTCAGTGTAGAGGGGTTTATCAGCACTGTGTAGAGGGGTTTTATCAGCACTGTCAGTGTAGGGGTTTATCAGCACTGTGTGAGGGGTTTTATCAGCACTGTCAGTGTAGAGAGTTTATCAGCACTGTCAGTGTAGAGGGGTTTATCAGCACTGTCAGTGTAGAGGGGTTTATCAGCACTGTGTAGAGGGGTTTTATCAGCACTGTCAGTGTAGAGGAGTTTATCAGCACTGTCAGTGTAGAGGGGTTTATCAGCACTGTGTAGAGGGGTTTTATCAGCACTGTCAGTGTAGAGGAGTTTATCAGCACTGTCAGTGTAGAGGGGTTTATCAGCACTGTGTAGAGGGGTTTTATCAGCACTGTCAGTGTAGAGGAGTTTATCAGCACTGTCAGTGTAGAGGGGTTTATCAGCACTGTCAGTGTAGAGGGGTTTATCAGCACTGTGTAGAGGGGTTTTATCAGCACTGTCAGTGTAGAGGAGTTTATCAGCACTGTCAGTGTAGAGGGGTTTATCAGCACTGTGTAGAGGGGTTTTATCAGCACTGTCAGTGTGAGGAGTTTATCAGCACTGTCAGTGTAGAGGGTTTATCAGCACTGTCAGTGTAGAGGGTTTATCAGCACTGTCAGTGTAGAGGGTTTATCAGCACTGTCAGTGTAGAGGGGTTTATCAGCACTGTCAGTGTAGAGGGTTTATCAGCACTGTCAGTGTAGAGGGGTTTATCAGCACTGTCAGTGTAGAGGGTTTATCAGCACTGTGTAGAGGGTTTTATCAGCACTGTCAGTGTAGAGGAGTTTATCAGCACTGTCAGTGTAGAGGGGTTTATCAGCACTGTGTAGAGGGGTTTTATCAGCACTGTCAGTGTAGAGGAGTTTATCAGCACTGTCAGTGTAGAGGGGTTTATCAGCACTGTCAGTGTAGAGGGGTTTATCAGCACTGTCAGTGTAGAGGGGTTTATCAGCACTGTCAGTGTAGAGGGGTTTATCAGCACTGTCAGTTTAGAGGGGTTTTATCAGCACTGTCTGTGTAGAGGGGTTTTATCAGCACTGTCAGTGTAGAGGAGTTTATCAGCACTGTCAGTGTAGAGGGGTTTATCAACACTGTCAGTATAAAAGGGCACATGTGCAACTAATGTGACCTATT
Source organism: Cherax destructor (assembly GCA_009830355.1). NCBI lineage: Eukaryota > Metazoa > Arthropoda > Malacostraca > Decapoda > Parastacidae > Cherax > Cherax destructor. The sequence goes on along the minus strand of WNWK01000060.1, from coordinate 611,650 downwards.
GTGGCAACGTTTCGCTCTCCAGGAGCTTTGTCAAGCCGTTACCAACACTATAAGGACACATTAGTTGCATCTGTGTCTTTTTTCCTGACATATTCTCGGTATTTCTACCATTATTACTGTCAGTGTAGGGAGGTCCATCAACACGAAGCCAGTGTAGGGAGATCCATCAACACGAAGCAAGTGTAGGGAGGTCCATCAACACGAAGCCAGTGTAGGGAGGTCCATCAACACGGTCAGTGTAAGGAGGTCCATCAACACGGTCAGTGTAGGGAGGTCCATCAACACGAAGCTAGTGTAAGGAGGTCCATCAACACGGTCAGTGTAGGGAGGTTCATCCTAATTCAACCTAAACAAATTCACAACTCTAATCAATTTGAATCCACATCAGGTTTGGCATTAGAGTTGTGGATGGGAGAAATGATCTCCGTGAGAGGGTGTGAGTAAAATTTACCTGGCATGGGTATAACTTTGATTTACTTTTGATGAGTTCTGAGAGTTTGTCTAGTTCCGGAGCCCGGCCATGGGCAGGCTCGTCTGGTTCTTGTCTGGTCAACCAGGTTGTTGCTGTTTGTTGCCCGCAGCCCCACATATCCATCACAGCCTGGTTGATCTAGCACCTGGTGAAGATACTTGTCCAGTTTCCTCTTGATGATTTCTACACTTGCCCCAGCAGTGTTTCTGTTATTTTCTGGTAAGATGTTGAATTATCTGGGACCACGAATGTTGATACAATGTTTCCTTATTGTGCCCACTGCACCAGTGGATTTCACTGGGTTTGTCTTGCACTGGGTTTGTCTTTTAGAATTTCACTCATTTCCTGTTCATCATCAGTATACTCTCATCAATATACTCTCAACAATGGTCCAATTCTACAGGCATAAAATAAAAATATTTTGGGTTTCTTCCAAAATCCTGGATGGTCTTTTGTTTCCTTTGTACTACTTCTGTTTTGGTATGACATCCTGAGTTTTTACTCTAAATCAGTGATCTCTCAGCTATCTTTCCTCCATTGCGACATATTTATGGTTTTAAGCAATTCAGTAACCCGTTTTATTCTTTTGTGCCATTTCCGACCCTCTATGTGATCTTCTGGGTCTCCTCAATGGTACGTGTTTAATACAGATCTTGTTTGCTTCTATATTCAGCTTCTCCAGGCACTGGTATGGATTTAGGGCGCTCATGTCTGTTTTCCAGGATGTCTGATAGTTCTCGGTTTATTTTGTCCCGGTCAGTTTTATGGTAGGTAGGCCTACTGATGTGCTCCATTATTCTTGTGTTCTTATGTTATGAGTGAAGTTTTATTTGGGTTAAACACTAAACTACTGTAGCGGATCTCATTAACAGGAACGCAGTTTTAGCGGGTGGGTGGGGATGTGTACTACTGACAGTGTAGCGGGTGGGTGGGGATGTGTACTACTGACAGTGTAACGGGTGGGTGGTTTAACAAGGGTTGCACGCTACTGCTGACCGAAATGCGCGTTTTGCTACTTCGTAAAAGAGTTCCGAAGCTTCTAACACTTCTGGGAAATCGATCCTGGGTGTCTTAAAGTGCTACAGGAATTCGCAGAACACACTGGTCTTTATGGGACCAGGTCGATGATGGCGAGGACGATGATGGCAAGGTCGATAATGGCGAGGGCGATGATGGCGAGGGCGATGATGGCGAGGCTTGTCACTATCTGATCATATATACATTCGTGGTACCATCTTTAAGTCAGACTTAATGATTAACACTTGAGCATAGTTCAGTACGTCTGTACTGGACTGAAGGCGCCCCTTAGTGGGCGAAACGTATCCTCACTAAACATCTTGATACTTGCATATATGTTTGTTGTCACAGGAGCAGAACACATGTTTGTTGTCACAGGAGCAGAACACATGTTTGTTGTCACAGGAGCAGAACACATGTTTGTTGTCACAGGAGCAGAACACATGTTTGTTGTCACAGGAGCAGAACACATATTTGTTGTCACAGGAGCAGAACACATGTTTGTTGTCACGAGCAGAACACATGTTTGTTGTCACAGGAGCAGAACACATGTTTGTTGTCACAGGAGCAGAACACATGTTTGTTGTCACAGGAGCAGAACACATGTTTGTTGTCACAGGAGCAGAACACATGTTTGTTGTCACAGGAGCAGAACACATGTTTGTTGTCACAGGAGCAGAACACATGTTTGTTGTCACAGGAGCAGAACACATGTTTGTTGTCACAGGAGCAGAACACATGTTTGTTGTCACTTGTTTGATAGCTGCATTTTAATTTGAAGTGTTTTTCTTCGGAATATAATTCACAACAGTCTACTAACACCTATGTACATTTGTTTTAATTTATAGCTTTGGCGGGATAATCGACGGGTTTAATATTTTTATTTTATGCCCCCTTTTCGCCCCTATTCCTCGTATTTCAGACTGTCTTTCGATGCCCTTGAAAATGATCTGAGTTTTAAAAAGATGGACCCTATTTCAGTAATATGCTGCTTTGATATTGGGTCCGTTTTGAAACACCCGTATGTGCAGTGGTCTAAGTTACTTGTGTTATTTCTCTCTTGTTTACACAAATAACCTGTGCATAGGAGATAGAAGCTTGTGAGGATGTTATTTGTGTATTGTTCCAGTCACGGTATTGCGTCTTTTTTGTTATATTTAAATATGTTAATCTCCTCGGCTGGTTCTCTCGTGTTGGAACTTTTCGTGTTTCTAAATATATTTAACCAGATGTAGGATTTATGTTGGAACTGCGTTCTCTGACACGATTTACATACATAGTCGTCAAGGATACTGTCAAGGTCGCTGAGTCTAGTTACTAGATTCTTTGAGAGTGTGAAGGACTTGCCTAGTATGGGCCAACAGGCCTGCTGCAGTGTTCCTCCTTTCTTATGTTCTTATGTTCTTATGTGTGTGTGTGCGTGTGTGTGTGTGTGTGTGTGTGTGTGTGTGTGTGTGTGTGTGTGATGTGTGTATGTGTGTGTGTGTGTGTGTGTGTGTGTGTGTGTGTGTGTGTGTGTGTCCTTATATTTCTCTCTTCGCTTGTACGTTTCACTCTTCGTTTATCTGCCACAGTTACCCGGCGAGGAATTACAGGAAACAGCCCTCAGAAGCCGATACAAAAAAAAAAAATACGAACTAGTAAATCTTGCTGTATTTTCCGATATACGTTTCTCAAGCGCAAAAATGAGGAAAAATTGAGTCTTTCTATTCTGATTCGAACTCAAAGCCATCCTGCTCAATGTTTTCACTGAGGATCGTTCAGGAGCCCCATGGCTTCGCTCGCAGACTTTCCAAGGCACTTATTTTGGAACATCGAGAATGAGTTTCAAAAGTCGAAGGTAAGTCAGACGGGACGCTAAGAGGAGGAACTTTACTAGAGGCGAGAGGGCGGGCCAGGCCGCGCTCGTTACGTGGGTGATAATGGATAAAATTGCCGTCGGCGTTTTTCAATGACTGCAACAAACGTGGTCAGATTCGTAGATTTTTTTTTAGCCTCCCCCTCTTGTTTTTTTTTTTATTTTAACCCGTTTTCTTTCTCTTCGGGAAAAATTCTCGATATTCTTGAAGAAATCGTGAAATCGTGAGTCCTTTTAAAGGAATCACAAGGCAGACGAAATTACGGTGTACGAAGCTTTCAATGGTTCTTCAGGTTATAAATATGTATTTTGTAGATATTGTCTAAATTTGTCTTTTGTAGATAATTTACAAATGTGTATTATATAGTTACTTTATATTTTGAAGATATTTCATATAGTCGCATTCTGTTGTATATACAGATGTTTTCTGTAGTCATTTTAAACAGATTCTGTTTTATACATGAATGTCCTGTAAATAATGTATGTAATGTATATTATAGATATTTGATACATTTTCAAAATAACTTTCGGACCTGCCAAACTGTTCATGGCGAAAAAAAAATGGCCGAGAGCCTACCTCTTCCATGTCAACAGTGAACTTAAGGAACGTAAGGAACGTAACGTGTCGATAATAAGTTTTGGGTAAGTTTACTTGAGTGTGGACAGTAATTGGATGGCGTGTGATTGGTACCTGAGGTACTGAAGTTGATTCCTGGGAAGCTGTGGGAAAATGTTGGACAAGTAGGTGGGTGGGGAATGGTTGGTTTTGAGAAGAACATGCCTAGCTTGGGCCAGTAGGACTGCTGCAGTGTTCCTCCATTCTTATGTTTTATTGTGGCAAGGTTTCGTTCTCCAGGAGCTTTGTCAAAGCTCCTGGAGGGCGAAACGTTGCCACAATAAAATGTCTCATTAGTTGCATTTGAGTCCTTCTACTTAACATATTGTCGATAATTCTACCATCATTAATACAATACCATGAATGTAACTTAATGTAATAATACACAAATAACCTCCGCATAGGGGAGAAAAGCTTATGACGACGTTTCGGTCCAAGGCGGACCGAAACGTCGTCATAACCTTTTCTCTCACCTATGTACGGATTGTGTACAGAAAGAGTACGTTACCTCTCTCTCTCCCTCACCCATCTTTATCCCCAGCATCTCTCTCCTCTCACTCATCTCTCTATCAGGGATCCTCCTCCTCCTCCTTGCCTCTCTCCCCAGGCTGGTTCTCCTCCACATAATGCAGCGTGCGCTCTCTCTCAATTAGCCTGTATTGACTGGGTCCTACAAAAACTCCAGCAGTGAACCCTTAATACAAGTAATGGGGAAACCTGCCCCCGGCTATATTTAAGAGCCGGTATCGGACAATGGCTTAGATGAAAGAGAAGAGAAGGTTGTTAAAAAAATCGTCCCTGTGATTTAAAACCCAGTGGCTTTGTGCGTCGCACACACACACACACACACACACACACACACACACACACACACAAACACACATACGCATGCACATGCACTTTATGGGCAGAGTATAGCGTAGTCTAACCAAAGAGAGTGTATGTGTATACACTCACCTAGATGTGGTTGCAGTCGATTCATAGCTCCTGACCCCGCTTCTTCAATGGTCGCTACTGGGTCACTCTTTCTCCTCGATGAGCTTTATCATACCTCTTCTTGAAGCTATATATGGATCCTGCCTCCACTACATCACTTCCCAGACTATTCCACTTCCTGACAACTCTGTGACTGGAGAAATACTTCCTAACATCCCTGTGATTCATCTGAGTCTTCAACTTCCAACTGTGTCCCCTTGTTGCTGTGTCCCATCTCTGGAACATCCTGTCTCTGTCCACCTTGTCGATTCCTCTCAGTATTTTATGGCGTTATCATATCTTCCCTATCTCTCCTGTCCTCCAGTGTCGTCAGATTGATTTCGCTTAACCTCTCCTCGTAGGGCATGCCCCTTAGCTCCGGGACTAGTCTTGTTGCAAATCTTTGCACTTTCTCTAGTTTCCTTACGTGTTTGGCTAGGTGCGGGTTCCAAACTGGTGCTGCAAGTGTACTTGCCTATTTCTTTTTTGCATGGGCCGAATCTCCGCTTCTAGTCATATCTCTTGCCTCTTGCAAGATTTATTTTTTCCCAGTCCTGTGGGCACTGTAATACCTTCTCTTGTCACTATTTATAGAGCCTGTCTACTCCACTTTTTCGTCCACGTAATTCTACTTTCTAACCACGATGAAGCTGAAGTAGTATTTCCTGACAGCCCTAGGTTTCATCTCTATTGTGTGTGTGTGTGTGTGGATACTCTCCCTGAGGTGAGGAAGATGTTGACAGGTGCAGTGTAGCGACGCCCCTCACAACGGGGCTCAGTGTACTTACAAGTTTTCTTCTCATCCCTGATGCCTGCTCCCTTACCCTCAGGGCAAGACAAGGAGGGAGGGGGGGGAGAAAAAAAAGAAGGGAGGGAGGGGTGAGATAAGGAGGGGAAGATAGAAGGCGTGAAGCAAATGAGGTAAGGGAGGGAGAATCTGAAGGAATGCTGAAATGGATATTAAGCGAAATAGTGCAGGAAGGGAATAAAGAGGGAGAGCAAAGAGAGGGTGGAATGAAAATAAAATGAACTTTGTTATCCTCTGGCAAGAATCAAATTAGGCAACTCTGTGCCTCTCTCCCTCTCCCCCGAACATTAAAATTGAGAACCACTGGAATTCATATCCCATTAAAAAATACAAATAATTTCCCAGACCAACATAGCTGAGATCATTTCCCAAACCAGCCTCACAAAGATTTCCCAGACCAGGTTAACGAAGATCATTTCCCAAGCCGGCATGCTTCAGATCCGAGGCTATCTCTAAAAAAAAAAAAATAAGTTTAACGAGAGAGTGAAATCTGAGAGTGCAGATGAGGAAGATGTTTCTCCGAAGATGACTCTGACGAAGATGACTCTGACGAAGATGACTCTGACGAAGATGACACTGACGAAGATGACTCTGACGAAGATGACGAAGAACACCAATTTTACCATCGACGCGAAACTTGCTTTATTGAATCAGACTCTCGTGTGTGTTGGCAGAGTTATTGGAAGAAGAAAGGGAAAAAAGGACAGCGGGTCATGAGGCTAATGAGAAATGACGGCTGCTCCATTGTAAGTTAAATGAGGAACGGCAGTCATTACGAGTCAAATGAGCAACTCTAGTGTCTCCACTATGAGTCAAATGAGAAACATTATTCTCTTTGCTAAGATTCCAGATGAGAAATTGCAGCCTTCTCGCCGTCTACCGGAGAGGTAAAATGAATCCCTCGTCCTCAGGCACTAAAGGCGGGTACCTAGGCCCGTGATTAAGACTTTCGACTGTACTAGCAATTTACAGTGATGGCTAGAATGTCAGTCAAGGGTGATCTTAGAATGTTGAATTAAGGGAAAAGTGGTATAATCAAAGGGTTTTATACCCTTATATCTGCCTAGTTGAGATTCTGACATCGGTAGAATGGCCAGAAGTAAACACCAGATGGTTACTTCCACTTCGATCTAAATTCAAAGTTGTTCTGAGAAATAATACCAACAAGGTCTCTTGAAAGGGTTTTCTTAATACCTGATGACCTCTGCGATCTTTGCTAATGACCTGGTTAGGTCGTAAGGTCATGGAACAGGTGGTGATGCCATTCCGACAGGAGTAGTTCCATGGTCAGTCCTGATGGGCGATTAGCGTAGGTGCACAGCTAATTATGATCTACGAAGTAATGACCTCTTGTATCTCTGTGGATGGTAGTTACGTCAGATACTGCTGATACTGATGCTATTACTGTTACTATATTACGATTGCTACTACCACTACTATTCCGCCACTATTAAGTGCTGCTGCTACTGCCACTATTACTAATATTAATACTACCTCTTACTACTTCTACTACTCTACTATTACTACCACTACTGCTGCTAACATTACTGTTATTACTAGTGATGCTACCACTGTTATTACTACTACTACTACTACTACTACCACTACTATTACTGCTGTTACAACTACTATTTATTCTGCTGCTGCTACCACTATTATTGCTGCTGCTACCACTGCTCTTACTACTGCTACCACTATTACTACTGCTGATACCACTATTACAACTAATACTACTGCTACTAACACTACTTCTACTGCCACTACTATTCTGCACTCCTACTACCAGCTTTATTACTTTAACTGGTGACCACTGTCTCTTGTACAGATATCTCACCAGACTGTACCTGACAGATCAAGTCCAATAGGGAAAGCCCTACAAGATACACCAGTTTCAGGTACGCCTTACAGGTCATATCCTACAGGGGTTCAACTCCTTATAGGTCACATCCTACAGGGGTTCAACTCCTTATAGGTCACATCCTACAGGGGTTCAACTCTTTACAGATCACATCCTACAGGGGTTCAACTCCTTACAGGTCACATCCTACAGGGGTTCAACTCCTTACAGATCACATCCTACAGGGGTTCAACTCCTTACAGGTCACATCCTACAGGGGTTCAACTCATGCTGATGATAAAATTAATAAAAAAATATATAAAAAAACGTAATTAAGCGTATCGTTCAGGTTCATAAAACCCGAAGGAATGAGTCAGGTTTTACGACATTTATCTTCCATTATCGAATGTAACTTTTTCAAGATTTGCGATATAACCAAGGCAGCATTTTTCTGTCTACCACGAACGGAACAAATTCTAAATACACACACACACACACACACACATATATATATATATATATATATATATATTTAGAATGCAGTTCAAGCAGGTTCAAGACAGCACAGTCCCTGGTTTGTACAAGGACAGTCACTGGTTTGTACAAGCACAGTCCCTGGTTTGTACAAGGACAGTCCCTGGTTTGTACAAGGACAGTCCCTGGTTTGTACAAGGACAGTCACTGGTTTGTACAAGGACAGTCACTGGTTTGTGACAAGGACAAGCCCTGGTTTGTACAAGGACAGTCGATCACTGGTTTGTACAAGGACAGTCACTGGTTTGTACAAGGACAGTCACTGGTTTGTACAAGGACAGTCCCTGGTTTGTACAAGGACAGTCACTGGTTTGTACAAGGACAGTCACTGGTTTGTACAAGGACAGTTACTTGTTTGTACAAGGACAGTCCCTGGTTTGTACAAGGACAGTCACTGGTTTGTACAAGGACAGTCACTGGTTTGTACAAGCACAGTCCTGGTTTGTACAAGACAGTCCTGGTTTGTACAAGGACAGTCACTGGTTTGTACAAGCATAGTCTGGTTTGTACAAGCACAGTCACTGGTTTGTACAAGGACAGTCACTGGTTTGTACAAGCACAGTCACTGGTTTGTACAAGCACAGTCCCTGGTTTGTACAAGGACAGTCACTGGTTTGTACAAGGACAGTCCCTGGTTTGTACAAGGACAGTCCCTGGTTTGTACAAGGACAGTCACTGGTTTGTACAAGCACAGTCACTGGTTTGTACAAGGACAGTCACTGGTTTGTACAAGGACAGTCCCTGGTTTGTATAAGCACAGTCCCTGGTTTGTACAAGGACAGTCACTGGTTTGTACAAGGACAGTCCCTGGTTTGTAAGAAGCCGGGACACAGTCACTGGTTTGTACAAGCATAGTCACTGGTTTGTACAAGACAGTCACTGGTTTGTACAAGGACAGTCCTGGTTTGTAAAAGGGACAGTCACTGGTTTGTATAAGCACAGTCCCTTGTTTGTACATGCACAGTCCTGGTTTGTACATGCACAGTCCTAGTTTGTACATGCACAGTCCCTGGCTTAAACAAACACAGCTTCTGGCATGAACAAACACAGCTCCTGGCATGAACAAACACAGTTCTTGGGTTGAACAAATAGCCCCTGGCATCAACAAGCACAACCAAAACAAATGTGCAATAAAACTGCATGAATATCAATTTAGGTGCTAAGAAATATGTAAGACGCCGGAGAAAACAATAAAGAATATTGTAATTAACCTTTGTTTTTAACTTTGTTATTAACCTTTGTTAGCGCTTTAATCGTCTTCATATTTTGTAATTATCTTGCACAGAAATAATTCCAAGTCAGGATTATACTCAAAAGAAATAATTTCAAGACTTGTACAGTAAGAACAGATAATTCCAAGTCAGAATTGCTTACAAAGAATAAATAATTCCGTCAGTATAGTACACAAGTATAAATCGATCCAAATCAGAATTATGCTCAAGGAATAAATAATTCTCTGTTGGTATCGTTCACAGGGAACAAACACCTCAAAGTCAGTGTCATACATAAGAAAATTATTCAAAGTCAGCTTGTCACACAGCGATTAGATAGTTCAATGTCAGCATCATACACAAGGAACAAGTGATTCTGAGCATCTTAATCATGCATAGACATCAAATACACAGATCAGTGCGTCTAGTGTGCGAACTATACAAGAAATCCCTCGCTCATTTACTACTTTGTATTTACCTATTATTCTGGATAATTATCTTATTAGTATAACCATTATATATATATATATATATATATATATATATATATATATATATATATATATATATATATATATATATATATATATACAACATTTTCTTCAATTCAGCAGATTCAACCTGCAAACTCAGCATCACAGTGCACAGTACTTTATCCACTTTATCGATTTCCGTGCTGTTCACTCAACTCAAGGCCGAGGGACGGATAACTCATCTTTGTATATAGTTCTACTGTCTTACATAGTGTCCTATAATTTGTATTGATAAAGCCACTGGATGGCGAAACGTCTACAATAAAGATACCCAGATGTTGCACATGTGTCTTTATTTCATACTGTCGGTATTGTATACCATTCTTGTACAATCATTCACTAGTTACACTAACACACGAAGCTGAGGGAGCCAGTATATGAGAGGAGGACAGGAATGGGACACATAGAGGAAGAAGGAAGTTATTGTTAGTGACTGGTTAATTTTTGTCTAAGTGCGGGTTATTTGTGTATTGTTCCAGCCACTTTATGAATTTTATTTATTCTTTATACAGGCGTGCCTCAAGGTTATTTATACCTGATCAACGAGGCTATTAGTGCTGGCACTTAATATACACAAGGTACAAATAATTCAAAGTCAGTATCGTAAACAAGGAATAAGTAAATTCAAAATTCAGTATCGTAATCAAGGACCAAATGATTCCCAGTCAGCATCGTAATCAGGTAACAAATATTTCAAAGTACGTATTGTACAAAGCCTAGTGAAAATAAATAGGTCACACCCGTGTCCCCTAAAAAATAGAGAGGGAAAATACATAGAAACGTTCCAGCCTCACTTTTCTAATGAGCTTCCGCGTTGCGGCTACATTGGCTATTGTCGTTGCTGTTGAAAAATGCATCCCGGAGTTGCAAGTCTGTTTGATGTCTTCAGGAATGGACTAATCAGCTTTTTCGCCGCAGGACGACGTACGTCAGCACAAAGTGAGACGTGGTTGGAGTTTCGCCTTTGGGAATCCACTGGCCGTGGTCTTGTATTGACGTCGTGCGGATCATCTCTGTGCAAGGCGGGTCATTGTCGTGTAGTGCGTGGTTGTGCTAACTTAACCCGACAAGTTTGGTGAATCTTTTATTTAAAAAGGTCTGCAAATTTTAGCTTTTTTTAGTCCATCCTTAGAGAGACAGAGTTGTACAAGAACGAAACTGAGTGAGTAGAACCTACCTAGTACGCTTACTGCAATAAGACTATGTTCTTATGGTCTTGGAGAACTTCAGTGCACTAGGTTCTGTTACCTTGTTCTTCTTATTGTAGGTTTACGTAGCTAAGATTACCTCGTGTTATTTCTCCATGAGTTATACTAACGAGGGATCTGGATAACTGGTTCAGAGAACCGACAGTTTGATGAATTGGACACTCGTGGAAGACGTTTCGCCAACCAGTGGCTTCCTCAGTCAAATGCAGAGAAGAATGATGAAGATTAGGAGGAGTTTAAGGTAATCAGTCCCACATGGAATTCTTTCAACATTGCATAGCTCCTGACGAAGCACGAAAGTGTGAAAGGCCTTGAGCAATGTTTTCTATTCCCCTGTAGCTTTTTTTGCATTGTTAACATCTCTTGTTTGCGATGGTATATTATTGTTAATTGTGAGGATCCTCAGCCTTGAATTAAGAAAAAACTCTGTGGAAAAATCTTCAGATTTATCAAAGACGTTTCGATATATATATATATTTTTTTTTTTTTTTTTTGGGGGGTCATAGCATAAATTGTTCAAAATAAGCGCAAGTAAACGTTTAAGAAAACTACGATCGCTGTATGCGGAGGATGAGTAGAACATGACGAAGAATGAGACACGTTTCGCAAGCAGTGGCTTCATCAGTCCAATAGAGAGAAGAACGATGGAAGACGTTCTACAAGTGTATCATTCTCCAACTTGTCTATTTTTCTAAATCACTTACATCACACGTATAGAACACGTTGAGAAGGTATGAACGATGTTTGTCACCGTCTTAGCTGCCTTACCACGAGATAATATTTGTGACGACACAGACAACACCTTCCTTCAGAGTGATACTACTTACATGGGAATAATTATTTGTTTGAATTTCGCTATTGTTTTTTAGCTATTTTTTCGTTTTGTTGTAGTATAGTATCTTTAGTTTCTAATATTTTTGGAATTAATATTTTTTTTTTAATCTTCTGAGAATATGATGAGGGTTCAAGGTGGATATTTCTTTACAATTCTTTACCCTCAGCTGAATGAATCTTTAAAAGAGGGGAAAGTTGTACCTTGATACTGATGAAATGCTTCTGATCCAAGGAATTGTAACTACCCTTCCCTTCCTAGGAACAAACCGAGTAGCCTCTTATTTCCCAGGCGCTGTGTGACCCCTCAGTCTGTAGTGCGTCCCCATAATCACAATAATAATCAAAATAAGTGATCACTTATTTCCACCTAATTCATACATCGCTGTTTTGTGTAAAGTTGTGGAATGTGATTAGCACATATTTGCACTGCTACTCAACATACTCTCTCCGGGAAATGACTTTAGGGTGAAGGAGGTCACACTAAAAATAGTTTGTCTGTTTATTACTTAAAGGTCATGGTGTCCCCGTTTGTTCTGGGAATTATATTAAGGGACTTAAAATCGTTGTAAGGCTTAAATTTTTACTTTAATAAGCTTGCACTATGACCTTTTTTTTTGGTCGTATGCTGATACCAAATTAGGAGGATTTTCTTTTTTGAGAACGAGGATGTATTCTGGTATTGCTGTATGTCGTCCTTTATCTATTGTTGTTGTATTGCTCTTTTGGGGTTTTTCTAATTTTTGTTTTATTTGGTCGATTATAACTTACTGAAACGTCCTGTGTTATATGTCCCCAAACTTGACTTGGATTTAGTGAGACGGTCATGGCGTTTCTTCCCTCGTACTTTATTATTAAAGCCCAGCCTTGGGCGAAACGTTGTAATAAAAGGATTCACTGCCACCAGTGTCTTTATTTCCTCCTCATTGTGTGTGTGTGTGTGTGTGTGTGTGAATGTGTTAGGTGTGTGTGTGTGTTTGTGTACTCACCTAATTGTCGTTGCATGGATCGAGTCACAGCTCCTGTCCCCATGTGTGTGTGTGTGTGTGTGTTTCCTGTCCTCCTCGACTTATTTAACTTAGTAAGACATAAAGAAAGTTCTGAAACTGATGACCTATGTTTACAAATAGCAAAGTTTGAATTAAATCAAGTGAAGTGAGAAAGTAAAACATGATCTAACTAAACAAAATAGAGCTTTTGACTAGAAAGGAAAAATGTAAAGATGGAATAAGCTCCAAATATCCGAATATAAATTGAGAAAAATATTAATATTAAAAAATACTGTATAAATACTAAATAATATTAAATACTAAAATACTAAAAAAAGAAGAAATTGGTGGAATCACGTAAAGTAAAGATAAACGAGGCTGCAACTAAGGAAAAAAATAACAAAAGGAAGAGAAAAAATAGAATTATCAAAATAGGAAACATGAACACGTGAAAAATCGTTGCAAAACATTACTAAAATAAACTATTGCTAGATATATACAGACACAAACACACATGCACATCAGGAGAAGAGCGATGGAGCATCTAGAAAGGAATGAGCTGATACACGATAACCAGCACGGTTGCAGGGAGGGGAGATCCTGTGTTACATACCTACTGGAGTTTTACAAGGTGACAGAAGTAAGGCAGGAGAGAGAGAGGTGGTTAGACTGCACTTTCTTGGACTGTGAGAAGGCTTTCCTCACAGTTTCCCAAGAAATTAGTGTAAAAGCTAGGGAAGAAGGCAGGAATAACAGGGACAGGGCTGCAATAAATCAGAGAGAATACCTGTCAGGAAGAAAACAAAGAGATAGTACGTGACAAGGTGTCATATTAGGCGATTGTGACAAGCGGGGTTCCACAAGGGTCAGTCGTAGGGCCGGTGCTGGTTTTGGTATATGTGAATGACATGACGGAAGGGATAGATTCAGAGATGTCCCTGTTTGCAGACGATTTGAAGCAAATTCGGAGAATTCAAACGGATGAAGATCAGGTAGAACTATAAAGGGATCTGGACAGGCTGCAAAGCCTGGTCCAACAATGGCTCTTGGAGTTTAACCCCACCAAGTGCAAAGTCATGAAGATTGGGGAAAGTCAAAGAAGACCGCAGACAAAGTACACGCTAAGGGGCCAAAGACTGCAAACCTACTTAAGGAAAAGTATCTTGGGAGTATAATACTGAGCACATCTCCTGAGGCGAATATCAACCAAATAACTGCCGCAGCATATTGGTGCCTGGCAAACCTAAGAATAGCATTCCGACATCTCAGTAAGGAATCGTTCAGGATCCTGTACACCGTGTACATCAGGACCATAGTATGGAACCAGTATGGAACCCACACCTGATCAAGCTCGTCAAGAAATTAGAGAAAGTGCAAAGGTTTGCAGTAAGACTAGTCCCTGTGCTAAAGACTATGACCTACGAGGAGAGGTTAAGTGAAACAAGACTGACGACACTGCAGGACAAGAGGGATAGGGGAGAAGGACATGATAACGACATATAAAATACCGACAGGAAGTGACAAGGTGGATAGTGACAGGATGTTTAAGATATGGGACGCAGCAACAAGGGGTCACAACTAGAAGTTGAAAACGCAGATGAATCACAGAGATGTTAGGAAGTATTTCTTCAGTCATAGAGTTGTCAGGAAGTGAAACAATTTAGAGAGTGATGTAGTGGAGGTAGGATCCATACATAGCTTTAAGAAGAGATACGATAAAGTTCATGGAGCAGGGAGAGAGTAGATCTAGCGAAGAGGCGGGGCCAGGAGCTGTGAATCGACATCTGCAACCACAAATAGGTGAGTGCACACACACACACACACACACATATATATATATATATATATATACACACACATTTCAGAGCTAAGGGGATTGTCCTACGAAGAAAGGTTAAGGGAAATCGGCCTGACGACACTGGAGGACAGGAGGGTTAGGGGAGACATGATAACGACATGCAAAATACGGCGAGGAATAGATAAGGTGGACAGAGACAGGATGTTCCAGAGAGGGGACACAGAAACAAGGGGTCACAATTGGAAGTTGAAGGCTCAGATGAGTCAAAGGGATGTTAGGAAGTATTTCTTCAGTCACAGAGTTGTCAGGAAGTGGAATAGTCTGGCAAGTGAGGTAGTGGAGGCAGGAACCATACATAGCTTTAAGACGAGGTATGATAAAGCTCATGGAGCAGGGAGAGAGAGGACCTAGTAGCGATCAGGGAAGAGGCGGGGCCAGGAGCCGAGTCTCGACCCCTGCAACCACAGATAGGTGAGTACAAACAGGTGAGTACACACAGACAACTGACAGACACGAACACAGACACACTGGCAGACAAAGAAACAAGCTGACGTGTAAGTTTTAATTGGGTCGGTCAAACATCGCTCTTGTAGAAATAATAAATGAAAAAATGGCCAAGGTGGAATCAGTCTCTCATTTGCATAAGCTGATGACGTGCCCGTGAGTTACCGCTGCTACAAAATGCATTACCAGAAACAATCACTGTAGATATGTTAATGAGGCACTTCCACCCGCCGAAGAGCAAGCCTTTGTTTAGAGGCAGTACCATACAACTGTATAGACAGTGTCACTTGTGTAGATAATATTGTGTAGACAATGACACTTGTGTAGACAGTGTCACTTGTGTATAGTGTCACTTCTGTAGACGAAAAGAACTTCGTAGACATTGGCGTACTGGCCAAACAGGGTATTGTGCGGACAGCAAGCGTATTGTGTAGACAGTAACCGTATAGTACAGAAAGTAAGCATATTGTACAGACAGTAAGCTCCATGGAGCTTACTGTCTGTACAATGCGCTTTCTCCATGTAGCTGAACTCTTTTCTAGGCTGAGGGACTGACCCCCTCCAAAGTAGATGGACTGATTTCATCTTCATTTCACTACTACTCGTGTTGCGTCTGTATTTGACTGAGGAATAATATTGAGTGGGCGAAACGTTTCAACAATAAAGATACCCAACTATTGCACATGTGTCTTACTCACCGACTTGTCTTTATTTTATACCCCTTTCAATATACCTAAGATACTTGCTAGTATTAATATTAATTTTCCTATTCTACCTTGAATAGAAGTAGAGAGTCAAGTTAAAGAGCTTGGCCCTTTCTTTTTTTAGGATGTATTAAGTTGAAGGACTTCTCTCTCTCTCTCTCTCTTCCATTATGTATTAAGAAGATAAAATAGTTGTACCAAAAGTGTAACGAAGTGTTTTGCTTGACTTGACGGACATGAAAAAATGTAGCGAGCTGTAGTAGCTACAATGAATGTAGCTATGCTTGAATTGACTGACATGAAAAATGTATCCAGCTATCGTAGCTACAGTGGAGTAGCTCTGACTTGTAACTAATCAAAACAGATTTAAAACAACGTTTAATTTACACGTTTTCATATTCATTATTTTTTTTTTTTTGGGGGAATATTACAAAATTCTTAACATAGTACTAAAAAGGAAATTACTCAATGCGGATTAGACATTTTTATGTGTATACAAAGCATTTAAAAAACTCACTTGGGAGATTAGCAATGATTAGCAGCTATGCTACATACGTGATACTTTTCACAATTTAAAATATATACGAGCCTAAGAACTAATATTGAGGACGGTGGAAGTTTTTTTAATTATTTTTTGTTTAAAGATTTTAATTTAAACATTGTCGATTTTTGTAGCAGAGATTCATATTTTATAAGCTCGGTTTATTTAAAAAAATTGCGCATGCATAAAAAAATAATCTGACAATATATTCACCGTACCCAAGGCCACAACGAACGAGGGTATATATATCTACGTAATAATGGCAGTATATAGGGTATGCTGATACCGAGAAGATGTGGGAAAAAAGACACGTACAGGTCACGACATTTATTAGAGGAAGCGTTTCGCAACTAGGGGCGAAACGTTTCCTCTAATAAATGTCCTGATCTGTATATAAGTGTCCTTTTCCACACACACACACAGTATGTATGTACTGTCCTGTGAGCCGAACTTGGACACCAGTCTTACTTAGAAAGCCAAACAAGACAAGCTTATAACACTGTAAAAATCAAGTTTCAATACCACATAATCAACATATTTCAGAGATTAAAAAAAAAATAATGATTAAATTTAGGCTGACCGTAGGTTGAAAATTTTATAGAATATTACGATATTCTCGGAAAATCACGTCAGGATGCTAAGTAAACGTTGGTGAGATATTTAACAGTTCCAAAATATGTTAATTCACATAAATATATTTATTAATGATTTACATAATTTTGTTCTGCTTGTTCTATTCAGTTTGTCTTGTTAGGCTGACTTGGTGAATTATTACGAACATTGATATTGTGCTCATAGCTACAATATACAATGAATTACTATAACGTAATACTGAAAAGTATCGAAGAATAAAAAGGCACAATACCGTGACTGGAACTCACTTTCTTGTGAGCAGTTTCTCACTTTCTTGTGTGAAGTGTTGTTTCTTACTTTCTTGTGAGAAGTGTGTTTCTCACTTTCTTGTGTGAAGTGTGTTTCTCACTTTCTTGTGTGAAGTGTGTTTCTCACTTTCTTGTGTGAAGTGTGTTTCTCACTTTCTTCCTTGTGAACACTTTTTTTCCTCACTTTCCTCCTTGGAGAAGTGTTTTTTTTCACTTTCCTCCGTGGGGAAAGTGTTATACTTTACTCTATGGGAGAAGTGTTATACTTTGCTCTATGGGAGAGGTGTTATACTTTGCTCTATGGGAGAAGTGTTATACTTTGCTCTATGGGAAAAGTGTTATACTTTGCTCTATGGGAAAAGTGTTATACTTTACTCTATGGGAGAAGTGTTATACTTTACTCTATGGGAGAAGTGTTATACTTTGCTCTATGGGAAAAGTGTTATACTTTGCTCTATGGGAGAAGTGTTTTTCTTATTTTCCTACACAGGAGTGTGTACACTTGTAAATAATGTTAGCTTTCACATATTTTTTTTTTGAAGTTCATGAGTTAGCTTATAAAAAGCAAATGATGTTTTTTATGTTTTTTTAATATAAAATCATCACACAAATGTTACGGAAATAATGTTGTGATTGGTTCATCATTATGTCGTAGTTTGTTTCCTCTGCTTAGCGCTCTCTCTCTCTGTCTCTCTCTTTGTCTGTTATCTCTCCCTCTCTCACCTCTCCTCCTTCTATCTTCATCAACGACCCAAGTCATAAAATATGCAAATCATTTTTATTTTTTCCGTAAGTTTGTATAGAATAGATGATGTACTCGAAATCACGAGCTGTAAAAGATGATATAACGAATTGTCCATAGACACCTATCCAGTATTGTGTGTGTGTGTACTCACTTATTTTTACCCATTTGTGTGTAAGTGTAATTACTGTTTGTAATTGCCTTTAATTACACTTATAATTTGCACTTTCCAAATTAGTGTGTCACGGGGATCTCTGTCAAAAGCTTTCCTAAAGTCTAGATAAATATAATCTGCCAAGACATTCTTTCCTGAGCAATTTTCGTAACTCTGTCATAATAAACTTAACAGATTTGATGTACATGAATATGCATACCCAAACATCAAACTGTTTACCAGTTTAGTATGTTGAATCCGCTTTGGTGACTTTTTCAACAATTTTACATCATCATTTTCCAACGAAATCGGTCTATAGTTTGAAGGATCTTCCCCGTTAACTTTTTTTAAGTATAGACACAATATGTAACATCTATATGTTTGCTAATTTACCTTCCTGTAGTGAAAATTCCCTCCGTTATTCAAGTAAACAAAATCTAACATTGACGGTGTGTTGCCTTCACTAATTTTTGTCACTTTATTTATATGCTAATTTACATTCACACACAATTTTTTTGTTTATTGAGGAAATCTGTTGATCATTTATTTGCAGTTCAAACCTCATAGGTTACCAGTTTATTTCTTTGTGGTTAAAATCTCCAAGTACAATAACATTTTTCCTATCACGGTTAGTGTTCATCAATAATTCCCTAAAAATATTATGTAATCTATCATTTATCTTATCTTTTTCAAGTGTTGTTAAATGGTGGCTTATATTTACTATTAAGAGTTTCTCATCTTTATTTTGTACTCGTATCCCTTAATTTTTAACATTTACAGTATTTTGAATTTGTTTCCATAATTTGACTCTTATACCAATATTTCCAGATTTTTTCTTCCTTGTTGACTCTTCTCCACACTGAATAATTTCTGTTAAATACAACCTTATTTTTTTTTTTGTCCAGTTTGGTGTCAGACAAACTGTATCAGTTTTTTTTTCATTTATAATATTCCGAAGTTCTAAATTTTGAGACTATATTATTGTACAAAATCTTCAAAAATATATTATTCACATTACTGCTCTTTTTCCCATGTGTTTTAACATGATTTTCATCTATCTTGCAGTCGTTTCTTTGAGAAATCACTCATTCAAACTCTTAGCGGTTTGTTTTTTCATCTTCACCTGTTTTGCAAAATCTTATCTGATTCGTATATTTTTATAACTTTCCAATTCTTTGATACCCTTAGCTTTTTTTTAACTTCTTCCTTATGTCTATTCTTGTAAATGTTTTCCTCGGTGGCCTAGGCTTGTTTTACTCATATTTTCTAATAGGCTTATATGCCACAATATGTTCCTGAAAGCTGAAAAACCACTATGTATTTTCTGATCTCATTAA
Source organism: Cherax destructor (assembly GCA_009830355.1). Classification (NCBI taxonomy): domain Eukaryota; kingdom Metazoa; phylum Arthropoda; class Malacostraca; order Decapoda; family Parastacidae; genus Cherax; species Cherax destructor. Next base: position 592,100 of record WNWK01000060.1, on the reverse strand, counting down.
AGTCTGGTTCCTCTTTGATTCTTTCTATTCGTGATTTTATTTAATTTTCAATATTTTCAAAAACTATAACCTTTTTATTTCTACCAACAGCGTCCCTCAATAACTTAAATATTATTTGCAATCTCCTTTTTAATCTCTTGACAAATATTCGCTCTAGCAGTGAATTCTTTAACTAGCACCACCTGTTGTTCAGTCTTTAATGAATTTTGCAAAACTTTCTTCAGTCTTAGTTATATTCTTCAAGACCTTTCCTCTCCTTCTCCAATCTTTTGTTGATACTTTCAGAAATATCTTGTGCTAACTACAGCTACTGTTCAAGTTTTATCTCGTGCTTAATTTTTCCTGCATAACTATCTTCTAATTTAGTTTTGTAGCCTAATGAACCTTTAATTTGCTTCTCAATATTATCTATATTTATAGAGAATTCCTGAACTATCAACTCAACTCTTCGTCATTACCTCAATTTTCTCCCCTGAAGTCTTCTGTATTTGCTGTAAGAAGGTTTTTAAATATTCTGTAACATTTTTTTTAAAGATTCATTTTCATTACTCACTTTCTCTATTTATTCTTCTTGTCTTACCTGAAGTTGTTCATATCTGCAGGGGTGTAAACAGAGCTGTGTTGAGACCATGTACTTCTGTCATATTGTATGTAAACAAACTGACGACTGTACTGCTGTGCTGTTCTATTTCCTCTTAATATATTAAACACGTTATTCTTACCTCAGAAACGGGAACATAATTTCCTCATATTTTTGGATGCACCTCTCACATAAAACGCTCTACTTTCTATACTACAAAATAGTTCTTTTTACCCAAGGTGGTTGATGGCTGTTCTTGTGTGTGTGGTGTGTGTGTGTGTGTGTATGTGTGTGTGTGTGTGTGTGTGTGTGTACGCGCACTCGCTCTTGCGCGTTAGTTTGTTTTTTGTTGTATTATAAGTGTATACAAACATGTCTGTTACCTTCTACACTGATCCTTACACTAACAGTCAACACCTCACCTCAGGTCTGTGCCCTCGTACAAATCTGTGAATTCTTCGGGTCTTCCAACCGTCCTAATATTTCCGTCTTTGATACATTTTCATGTCAACTGATTCAAAACAACGAATCTCTATCTTCCAGTTCTACTGAAAACCATTTCTCCCAAGTGTCACTATGCGACGTCGTAAACTTAGAAAGACCATCTGCCCTGCATCCCAACGTTACCTGGTTCTAAGCCCTTGTTATTCGAAGCATGTATGCTATGAAGTGCTAAAAAATAGTGTCCCTCCTGTTGTCTTCCGCAGTTTATTGACCGAAAAAAAACTTTTTTTTTTTTAGCTTTCATATTGTTGTTACGAGATACGTAAATATTTTATTGTCTTTGGTAGACTATCTGTTGGTTGGTTAGTTGATTAGTTGGTTTAATACGTTTGAAGTTTATCATATACACGAGGATTGATAAAGCAGCGAGTAATGTTGATATCACCATTCAAGGATATTTTAATCACTAAAGCAGTTATTAAAGTATAATCTTAATTTATATGTAAACTGAGAGATATACACCTCAGGTTGTATATACATCTCGGTTGACGTATATAACCTGACTATCTGTGGTAGATATATATATATATATATATATATATATATATATATATATATATATATATATAGTGCCGAATAGGTAAAAACTTGCTATTTTCGCTTAAATAGCAACGCTCTTCTTGCCGAATAAGGCAAGCGAAAATTTGTGAATGCAATAATTTAGCAAAAATCATTCTAAACCTAACGAAAAAAAATATATTTCATTGTTTATTATTAAATTATTGTAAACTTATCTATTGCCGGGAGCAAGGGGCTAGCAACCCCTTTTTTCTGTATAAATTACTAAATATAAACCGAAAAAAAGGCTTTATAAGGTTTCTTTTTCGAGTCGCCCTGTCTCGTTGAGACACGACCTGTATGTTGAAAAAAAAAATACGTAAGAGAGAATAAGGGCTATAGTGGTTACCTTACACTTAGTGTACACAAATTTTCACAAACCAAGCCTTCCTGTTGACACCCTAATCAATCGAGCTGTTGCTGCATGTAACAGGACGTAGGTACTACAACCCGGCTCGAGAAAGAGTTTGTCAAATTCTTTCTTGTTAGGGAACGACAGATAGCGACTGCTGATTTAACACTTCTGAACATGGGGGTGTGAGTGGGTGGTGGAGATGCTTCTTTGTGAGTGGGTGGTGGAGATGCTTCTTTGTGAGTGGGTGGTGGAGATGCTTCTTTGTGAGTGGGTGGTGGAGATGCTTCTTTAAAAGTGGGTGCAGTAAAACTAACTAGCGGAGATGGATGTTGCTGAGTATGCCAAGTCTAGAATCATTACACGTGGTAAGATCTTGTAAATAAGTCAAATGGCTGGAATGGTTCACAACCAATGCACAACTTGAAGGGAAACTTAAAGTTTCTGTCTCCAAATTGTGGGTTGTAACTCTTGTAAATAATTCCTTTTACCTTAAACTGGAGGCGATCCTCAGCTCACCTGCCGTTTCCCAGTGAATGTCACCAGAGCTCTGTATGTGTAGGATTCCTCTGTCCTAAGATTAATCTTGTGAAGCTCAGAAGGCAAAGGAGTGAAAAGAGAAGTCATTGACCATTCGTTCCTCCTTCATATACATCTACCTCACACTTACCAATTCTCCCCTTCCCTCTCCTATCTTAGGATGTTCCTAATACAAGCTACTTTTATTTCTACGGCTTGAAAGGTACTCTGATCTAGTATGATAAGATCTATGAAAAATTGTGTATGTGTATACGTATGTGCAAGCGCGCGCGTGTGTATTATAAATATAATATATATATATATATATATATATATATATATATATATATATATATCGACTTTTTTTTGGTGGTGGTGGGGGGGAAGCTTTGAGAGGCTTCTTATAGTCGATAGACCTAATACCTAACTACTCGCACTCTCACTCAGAATCCCTAAACACACGTAATGTAAGATAATCACTGTAGCTCTTATTCTATCTTTCGTTTCATTCATTTTTATATCATAAATAAAATTAACGTTTATAGACATTTTTGAGTCATTTAAGAATGTTGATAAATCTATATATATGTTTATCTAAAGTTTGATATTATACAGTAGTTATAAGTGTAACTTACAGCTCCTTCACTAATTTGAGAGCTTGTTCTCTCTCTCAGACCAGTTCAAGATTAGGGAACGGAGGATCGAGCCTCCAGCAGTCCTTACGCTCAATGGCCCATATTGGTTTTATCTTTTATTAAAATACAGTGCCGTTCCTCTGTATTGTTAAACTGTATAAGTTCATCCTTTATATACTGTATTACAATGTGTTCCTGCAGATGTAATCGCGTCTGAACTCAACTGACTTGGGTAAGCGGTGCTAGAGTCCGACCTATGCAAGAGGTGTTTATCTATTAGATTGACACTTGTGTAAGCGGTGTTTGCATGTTTGGCACTTGTGTAAGCGGTGCTTGTATGTTTGACACTTGTGTAAGCGGTGATTGCTTGATTTTTCCCTCTTGTTAACGTTTGCTGCGTATTTCTGCGTTCAGAACCGTGACTAACCTTCGTCTCCTAGTACGAGTGATGACTCTGACAATAAGAAAACCCTTACAATCAACCAAAAGCATAAATGTTACAAGCCAAGGCAAGTGTAGGTTGTGGTAACAAGGTAAACGTTACAGCTGAGGGCTGTGGTAACAAGGTAAACGTTACAGCTGAGGGCTGTGGTAACAAGGTAAACGTTACAAGATTATAATCAAGGTACAGACTTGTCTTACGGAGGAACTCTTCAGTATCTTGAGGGCGCCACCTGTACGTCAAGTAATAGTTCACATAACGAAGCTTTTCTTGTCTCCCTCAGCGTTCAATCCCTGATTTAGGGATTCAAGTGTAGTGTAGACGATAGGCTTCAAACCCACATTAAACAATCAACCCCTTTCCTTGTGCTGCTGAGTGTACACAAAATAGGTGATTTAAAACAGGGAAAGACTTCATGAAAACTTTCTGGACTCCGTTGTTGACGTTATGGGCGTTGGACCACGGGCAGCGGACACTAACAGCTTGATGGATCAGGCCAGCAGCCAAGGAGCCTGGTCTGGGATCGGGCCGCGGGGGTGGTGACCTCCGTAAGCAACTCCAGGTAAAACTTTATCAAGTCATGACTTAATAAAACTCTGTTTTAGCAGTAAAGTGCTTTAATAGAGCCTTGTTCAGCTCTGTCTTTTGCATCACTCGTCCACAAGTTTTGGCTGACTTAATCAAACTTGCAAAACACATGATACAATGAATCATTAATATATATCATTCGTTTGATAAATTGCATCATTAGGTATTTACAACAATTAATTACAAATTTCTTTCATAACACTTCCTTGGTAGTTTTTGGGAAAATGTGTGTGTGTGTGTAATTCTGTTCTCATTTTGTGAGATATATATATATATATATATATATATATGTTGTTGGAAACCTAAGATGAAATAATTTCGCAGGCCTTATCAAGCATGTACATACAATCAGCAGGCCACTGCAGTTCATTACACATGCATAGGACAGGACGCTTCATAAGCTGGCGGTGACAGCCCACACTACTGCCCAACACCCCGCCTCATACATGTATCTGCCCACCTCTAGTGTGCTCCTCTACCTCCTACCTGTGTGTGTACGTACACTTGTTGAGTTGTACTCGTTGAATTAGTTTGTAGGGGTCAGTATGCTTTTCCTGACCCCGTCTCTCGAGTTGAATTGACCGATATTTGCTGGACTCGAACCTCCTAGTCTCTGCCATACCTATTCTTAAAGCTGTGAATGGAGGAAGCTTCCACCGCCCAGGGGTTGTCAACCTAGTGCAGCTCACGGCCCACAAACGTGTCTCAGCATACCGTGGTACCAAAACAATTTTGTTCTAGCTTATCTCAATTTAAACCTAATATCATTATCTCTCTTTGTTTAATTATTCATATTTCAAAACCTGAAATTTATAGAAAAAGTATGAAATCATTTTTTATCATTAATTAAACAATTGCATAAAATTATATATATGCTCTTGGGGAAAAAAATATTATAAAGGATTTCTCTTTTTTCTGATGGAGACGAGGATTCAAAACAGAGAACTAGCAGGAGCTAAACCTATCACACTAACCACTAAACCGACAGCTGCAGTAAGTACTGTAACTTCGTTAAAGGTTATTTTTATGTGGCTTCCCAGCTGCTGCGTCAGTTGCAGGCTTTTAATAACGAATTTCTCATCAATAATAATAATAATAATAATAATAATAATAATAATAATAATAATAATAATAATGGATGAAGGTGTCACTATGAACGAATTTGTATGTTGGTAGGCGTGTCGATGGGGTCGATAGATTTGACAGTCATACATCACCTGGGGAATGGGAAGTAATGAAGTTTGATTCGGGAAAAGCGAGAGAGTAGCACCAATCCCTTGAATCAAGAACCCTTCCCCACCATAGGTATAGATGAATCGATACTCAGACCTCAATAAAACCCACAACAGAATCCCCTAAAACAACTTATTTTTATTACTCTTTTTGCAAATTAAAAAAAAATTGCTTTATTCAGGATGGTAAAAGTTATTACAAATTCAGTTAATACTTAGGCGTCCAGCTATTTTGTTTTTTTTTGAGTTGTTTGAAGTTAGCGAAGTTTTTCTCCATGAAAATCACTCGACAAACAAAATATTTGCAGGACATTTTGGGCGCTCGTATATAATTTCCACACTAATAAATGCAGCAAATTAACAGAATAAAAACAGGTGAAAACTTGAATATTAAATAAAAGTCAAAGATCTAATTTTTTTTTATCACTCGGACCATTAAATTGTATTATAGCATAATGAGTGTAATTGAAAATTAAAAAATGACGTGAATTATAGCGAAACGGAGAAGAATACAAGGAATATCTCCCTCACATCCTGCCACTCAATGAAGAGGGTCGTATAAACCTTGGTAATAAATACCGACAAATTAGCTTAGAAAGTCACGTGACCAAACACTAGGACATATTTATTAGAAAACGTTTCGGTCCTGGGACCTTGATCAAGGTCGCAGGACCGAAACTAATGAACAGGTTATAAGCATCTGAACAAAAAATCGTTCATGAACAAGACATTTGGAACACTTGGGTAACTTTATTACCGAATATAACTGAACGTAACACTTTATAAAGTGAATCTTTATGATGGCTGATAGACTGAATACATCTCCAGGCTGAGGGGACTGATTACCCAACATTCCATCTTTACCGCTTTTCACTGTACTGGATTACTGAGTTGAAGACTCAAACACTTGTGCAACATTTGGGAATCTTTATTACGGAAACGTTTCGCCAACCAGTGGCTTCTTCAGTCCATTACAGAGAAGAACGATACAAGATGAGTTTTGAGTTTGGAGTTTTGAGACACTCTGATCGCGGGTTCTAACCCCACCCGTGGTATGGTTTGTTTACAATCGTGTCATTACGATTTCGTGAGTCAAGTGAAGGTGGGGAGAAGGAGGGAGGAGGGGTAGTAGCAAAGAACAAAAAGGAACAATACCATGACTGGAACAATACACAAATAACCCGCTCATAGGAGAGAGGAGCTTACGACGACGTTTCGGTCCGACTTGGACCATTTACAAAGTCATTCTGATATTTATGTGAAGGTAACTGGATAAATATATGATAGTAAGTTCATCAGGTTTCTGGTAAAATGCAAGAACAGGCGGTGTGATTAGCAAGCAGATGGCGCTGCCAGCATGCAGGTCTGTCGATTACAAGTGACGGGTTGTGGCACCGATGGACAGATGGCGTGAGGGAGCCTTGGCGTCTCAGGTTACAGACGTGTTTCTGGCAGTGCAACTCACTGCTCCTGCTGATCATCATGCAACCCGGCCTCAACATGCAACTTTCGTTTTCTAACGCACTTGCGTCAGCCCATTTTTGAACGATCTAAGCTGGCAACAAAAGTACGTTATTTTAGCTTCGGTTATTTTTAACTTTAAGTATCATATACAGTGGGATCTCGGTGATTGAACTTAATTAGTTTTTAGGCGGTGTTCGAACTGCGAAAAGTCTGTGTCCGAAACAGTATTTCCCAGGTTTTAATTATATCAGCCTCTCAAAAGTCTCTGAGAGTTAGGATAGTGTCAGAGGTCACTTCAAAGCACTTTTGAAGCAGGGCTTTCCCGTAAAGTTTTTACAACTGAACTGTAAACAAGCCGGTGTGTTCGGACTCCAGAAAAGCGTTCAAAGACCGGGTAAATTTGTTCTGGACAAAACTGTTTGGACTCAGGTTCGTTCGTGGTCCAATACGTTCGAACACCGAGGTTGCACTGTATTTCCATTTCGTTAATCGCTAACAAGCGGGTGATTCACCGGCATCGCTTAATTCGTCGAAAACCATAAGTCCGCTGTGTTCGCTGCGGAAACGATCATTATTTATGCTGAAGGTATCGTCTTGTATTATACCGGTCTTATTGGTAATACCTCCGTTTACTGATTGTCAGACAGACGCGCTTCTTGTTTGTAATAAGCAATTGTATAATTAATAGAAGTAAAGGCTTTAAAATATCATTATTATTGTTGTTATCGTGTTAGTGTTAAACCCATGGGAAATAATAATAAACGGGAAATAATAATTTCTGATGTAAGGAAGAGATGAGTAACTCCATTTCCTTGGGTCAAGAGTTCTTGGTAGACAGCGCACTCGCCTCACACTGTGTCCGTGGTTCAATCCCCAGCACGGGTGGAAACGCTGGGAACCTTTCCTTACACCTGCTGTCCCTGTTCACCTAGCAGTAAGTAGGTACCTGGGTGTTAGTCGACTGATGTGGGTCGCATCCTGGGAGACAAGATTGAAGGACCACAATGTAAACAAGACAGACAATCCTCGATGACGCACTGGCTTACTTGAGTTATCCTAGATGGCTAACCCTCCTTATTAAAAAATCCCAACAAATCTTATCTTATAGATAACTGGTTCAGAGAACCAGTTGATGAATTAGACACATGTGTAACACTTGCGTATCTTTACTGTGGAAACGTTTCGCCAACCAGTAGCTTCATCAGACAATACAGAGAAGAATAGTTGAAGATCAGAAGGAGTTTAATCTTCAACCATTCTTCTCTGCACTAAACTGCGGAAGACACTGGTTGGCGAATCGTTTCCGATATAAAGATACCCAAGTGTTGCATAAGTGTCTAACTCACCCAATCTTATCTTATCCAGGCATCCCCCTTGAAGGGTGGCAGGGAGGATCAGGGCAGCGAGGAGGGGGAAGAATGCCTGTCAGACCTGCAGTGTCTGAGGAGTCTCCTACTGTGGGTGTCATCATAGAGGTGAGGCCTCTCTGGAGGTCCAGGCTTCATTATTAAGATGAACCTGGCCAAGCTGCTTGACCATTTAGGTGCAGTCAGGCCAGAATCTCCAACGCCAGTTGTCATTGTCCCTCGCCCTTGTTCACTGCTGTCTTTGTTTGTCGCCATTGTACGCCACACCCTTTGTTGTGTGCCGGTCCTCCCCCAGGGGCGCCTCGGGGCCCCTCCCAGGGGAAAATGTATAAAAATGTCTAAAAATGTTTGGAGCTAATGGATAATGTGGATCCCGTTCTTGATTCTACTGATGTGGGAAGAGTAGTCGGGGTTCGCGACACCGAGGAATCTTCGTAGAAGAGCATTAAGGACGATGTTTTCAGTGTTAGAGCATTGGTTACTAGTCCTTGTGGGAGAGGTGGTTTAACAGGTTTTTGCCGTGGGAGGTGAGGACGTCGGGTGCTAGAGTCATTTGATACGTGTTTTGCATTTGGTTAAAAGGGTGTTAATGATGATAATTATTTGCCTTGTGGCGTCGCTGGTCATGTCTCCCGGAACGCACGGATGCTGCCGCCTTATCTATCTCCTCTCCGTCTGGGTGTTTCCCCCTCGTCCTTGTTAGGCTCTGGCTCTCTGCTGTTTGAGCTTGGCTGTTTCTTGCTGTATCTCCCCACCGTGTTCTCTCCTTCCCTTCCCCTCCCCCTCCCCCAGGTACTACTGTTGATGTCTCCTAAATACGAACTTGCAGATGCACGCGCGCGCGCGCACACACACACACACATGTCTAATAGACATGTGCCTGGGACAAAATGGTAACACACACACACACAAACACACACACACACACACGAACACACACACACACACACACACACACACACACACACATGCCATCGGCGCCCCGATGGCATGGTGGCTAGCGCTCTTGCTTCACGCACGGAGGGCCCGGGTTCAATTCCCGGCGGGGCCGAAACATTTCGAAGTGTTTCATACACACACACACACACACACACACACACATATATACAACAGGCCTAGTGTCTAATCGACATGTGCCTAGGACAAAATGGTAACTAACTAACACACACCTGGTCCCAAATCTGTTCACTTCCATAACAACATACTGGAGTGAGAGATATGGGAGAATGTGTAAAATAAACCCAGTGAAAAACATGGGCGCCATGGGCACAATAGCAGAACACTGTATCAACATCCGTGGGGCCAGACTGTTTAACACTACCACAAGATATCAGAAACATTTCCGGAATAAGTGTAGAAGTCTTCAAGAGGAAATTGGACAAGTACCTTCTCTTAGTGCCAAATCAACCAGGCTGTGTTGGGTATGTGGGCCAGCAAGCAGCAACAGCCTGGTGAACCAGGCAAGCACAAAACAAGCCTGACCTATGGTCGGGCTGCGGGAGTTGAAAAAAATCGAAAGCCTTTAAAGGCTTCTTCATCCCCTCCCTTATACATTCTCCATCAACTGCCCTTTGCTCTCCCTTATCCATTCTCCATCATCTCCCCTTTCCTCGCCCTTATCCATTCTCCATCATCTCCCCTTTCCTCTCCCTTATTCATTGCCTTCCTCATCTCCCTTATATACTACTTTTCTCATTCTCCCCCTATTTCACACACTCTCTCTCCCTCACACACGGCTTCAAGAAGAGGTACGACAAAGGTCTTGGAGCAGGAAGAGAGTAGCCAGGCGTTGTGACTTGATCCCTGCAACTACAAATAGGTGAGTACACAAACACACAAGCACGGCGAAAAGTGTGTGTGTGTGTGTGTGTGTGTATGTGTGTACTCACCTAATTGTGGTTGCAGGGGTCGAGACTCAGCTCCTGGCCCAGCCTCTTTGCTGTCCGCTACTGGGTCTCTGCTCTCCCTGCTCCATGAGCTTTATCATACCTTGTCTTAAAACTATGTATGGTTCCCGCCTCCACTATATCGTTCGCTAGACTATTCCACTTCCTGACTACTCTGTGGCTGAAGAAGTGCTTCCTAACATCCCTTTGACTCATCTGAGTCTTCAGCTTCCAGTTGTGTTCCCTTGTTTCTGTGTTCCCTCTCTGGAACATCCTGTCACTATCTACCTTGTCGATTCCCTGCAGTATTTTGTATGTCGTTATCATGTCTCCTCTAACCCTTCTGTCCTCCAGTGTTGTTAGTCCTATTTCCCTCAACCTTTCTTCATATGGCATTCCCCTGAGCTGTGGAACTAGCCTTGTCGCAAACCTTTGCACTTTCTCTAATTTCTTGACGTGCTTGACGTGTGTGTGTGTGTGTGTGTGTGTGAGAGAGAGAGAGAGAGAGAGAGAGAAAGTAAGCAAGTCAAGTAAAATTCCTTAATATAATGGAAAGTTACGTAAATCATCACCGCATTAAAAAAAACGACTCCAGTGAGAGAATGTAACTCAATTAGATGTATTTCTGTCGCTGCACCATCAGTGAAAGGTGTCCCCGCATTCCATAAGCCCAGCCTCTTCTATCTCATTGCAAGCAAAAAGACTAGTGCAGACTGGCGATAAAAATTTAATACAGCAAAATATATTGTGTATACATACATGCTATCATAATTTATTTAATAAAATTTGAAAACTGGGACTTACTGAGCCCAATAACACCACACTCTTCCCATTCAGAAAACAAAAACACAGGGGTAACATTCTTCCCATTAAATACATCAGCCATTAACGATTTTAGCCATTTAAATGAGGCATAGTCAAGACAATTTTTTTAGGTAAAAATACCAAGTTTTTCTTTAAAATTTAATGATAAAAGCGGAAGCAACACACTCCAACCCTCTTCCGTGTAGGAAACACCAGTGAGAAGATCATTAAGCCCAACAGAAGAGGTTTTCTCAAGTTATCGCATAGAAACGAGATCCTAGAATGGGTTATGTAGCATTAAGCATAGGACATCTGCACGGGCGAACAGTTACATAAACCTCGCCCCTAGTCACAGTTCAACACTGGAAGTTTAAAGCCTATCGAATAAGGTGTTCTCGAGTTATAAATCAAAACACGGCACGAAGAAAATAAAAATATTTGTGATGACGTACTAAAAAAAAAACAACTCAAGATTCTCTCTGTACGTCAAAACTGAAGACGTCATTTAAACGGTGTTTTTAATATTTCTGTGTGCTTCTTCTCTTTTTAAGGAATATAAGGTTAGCATAATATTCTATGTCACGTGAAAAAGTATATTATTAATAAATGACACTAGATATGTTAATAAATATCCTGGAGGCAGTGGTGGAGGCAGTGGTGGAGGCACTGGTGGAAGCAGTGGTGGAAGCAGTGGTGGAGGCATTGGTGGAGGCAGTGGTGGAAGCAGTGGTGGAAGCAGTGGTGGAGGCAGTGGTGGAGGCAGTGGTGGAGTTAGTGGTGGAGGCAGTGGTGGAGGCAGTGGTGGAGGAAGTGGTGGGGTTAGTGGTGGAAGCTGTGGTGGAGGCAGTGGTGGAGTTAGTGGTGGAGGCAGTGGTAGAAGCAGTGGTGGAGGCAGTGGTGGAAGCTGTGGTGGACGCAGTGGTGGAGTTAGTGGTGGAGGCAGTGGTAGAAGCAGTGGTGGAGGCAGTGGTGGAAGCTGTGGTGGACGCAGTGGTGGAGTTAGTGGTGGAGGCAGTGGTAGAAGCAGTGGTGGAGGCAGTGGTGGAAGCTGTGGTGGAAGCTGTGGTGGACGCAGTGGTGGAAGCTGTGGTGGACGCAGTGGTGGAGTTAGTGGTGGAGGCAGTGGTGGAGTTAGTTGTGGAGGCAGTGGTGGAGGCAGTGGTGGAGGCAATGATGGAGGCAGTGGTGGAGGCAGTGATGATTTTCTTGCAAAAAAAAAAAAAGACAATTTGATATATCCGTTGTTCACCTGTTAACCCCCCTTGATGCCGGTGAGGGGCTCTTGATCTAGGGAATTGGATCTGTGCTCCAATTCCCAGAATTAAGCCTGAATGCCTTCCATCCACCAGGTGCTGTATAATCCCTATGGGTTTAGCGCTTCCCCATGATTATATCTCCTGTTAATAATAATAATAATAATAATACTTTATTTAGACATTGTACAATTATATATGGTAGATATAGTTATACATAGTAATTACATAGTTATTACTTAGTTATTAATGAGATGTACATGCCAAAAGCCCCTAATATGCTGTGCATTGCGAGCCTTTGGGTCCTAGTTCTTAGGATTTTTGCGTATCAATAATCTCTGGCGCTACCGTCCACGGGACGGATATGGGATGTCTGGCGCTACCGTCCACGGGACGGATATGGGATGTCTGGCGCTACCGTCCACGGGACGGATATGGGATGTCTGGCGCTACCGTCCACGGGACGGATATGGGATGTCTGGCGCTACCGCTACCGTCCACGGGACGGATATGGGATATAAATAACCTAGCCACTTCAACAAAATCTAAATCTACAAAACCATCGATTTTTTTTCTCTTTAAAAAATCTATACAATACTAGAAGGAAAAAAATATTTTTTAGAAACTTCAATTTGATACATTTTTAATCATATTGGCACTACCACAGCCCAAATTCATTATAAAACAAATCTCATTAAGGTACACGAGCATCTAAGGTTTGAAGGCTATTGGAAGAGACATTCTCTAGATATCGCATGGAAGCCAGTTTCTCTGGTAAAAATTGACAAATAAACTTGAATTCTGCTCAAAGTTAATGTCAAAGTTTCTTTGAATAGAGCCGACCAACGCTGAAAGTTTGAAAAGAAATTTGCGCCTACACAGTAAAAACGTTTTTCTCTGCTTCTCCTCCCTAATCCACCACTATCCTGACCCCTACACACCCCTCTTCTCTTCACTATCCCTCGGCATTCCTGCCATCTATCCCCCAATCACTTCCCTTCCCATATTCCCACCTTACCCTTCCATACCCCACCTTCTTCGCCTCCCCATACCCTCTGCTCTGCTTCCCCTTATTCACCGTCCTCCTACCCTTATAACCCCCACCTTTCCCCTCCCGCCCCCTTCGCGTTCCTTTCGCCCCTATCATATCTCCCTATTCCCTCGTCCCTGCCTTTCTACCTTCCCCCTGCCTCTTCCCTCTCATCTTCGTCTCTTCTATCATCTCCTCCCCCTTCCCCATCTAACCTGATCCCCTCTTCACCTCATCCCCTTCCCCTCACCCCTCCCTCCCTCCCTCCCTCCCTCCCCTCCTCCCTTCACTACCTGCCTCATATACACATCTTCCGAGTGCTGTGTAAATTAGTGATGTTCCTTTTTATTTTCATTTCATCCCGGTGTACTGTGCGTGAGGTTTATGTTGCCCCGACGGTGCAGCGTTACCCGCGAGACCGGTCACCTGTTGCGTAATGCACTCAGTTTTTACTCAGGAAGATACTAGCGAAATTCCAGAAATAATAAATTATGTAGAACAGGACGATAATAAACTATGCACGATTGGGGTAACTAGTGACATGGTGCTCAGACAAATAGAGAAATTAAAACCTAACAAATCCCCAGGCCCTGATGAACTGTTTGCGAGGGTTTTAAAGGAATGTAAAGAGGAACTTAGCATACATTTGGCTAATCTTTTCAATATATCACTTCAAACTGGCATGGTGCCAGACAAGTGGAAAATGGCAAATGTAATATATATTTACAAGGCAGGTGACAGGTTCTTAGCTTCGAACTATAGACCAATAAGCCTTACCTCCATTGTGGGAAAAATTTTGGAATCAATAATTGCCGAGGCAATTCGTAGCCATCTTGAAAGGCATAAATTGATTAATGAATCTCAGAACGGTTTTACAAAGGGGCGTTCCTGTCTTACGAATTTACTAACTTTTTTCACTAAGGTGTTTGAGGAGGTAGATCATGGTATTGAATATGATATTGTGTATATGGACTTCAGTAAGGCTTTCGATAGAGTTCCACATCAGAGGCTATTGAGGAAACTTAAGGCACACGGAATAAGAGGAGAATTTTTTTCCTGGGTAGAGGCATGGTTGACAAATAGGCAGCTGAGAGTTTGCATAAATGGGGAGAAATCAGAATGGGCGCACGTCTCAAGCGGTGTCCCACAGGAGTGAGCGTTGGGACCCTTGTTCACAGTTTACATAAACGACATAGATGAAGGAATAAATAGCAACATAAGCAAATTTGCTGAAGACACCAAAACAGGCGTTCAATTCATTCTAATGAGGACAATAGAGCACTCCAGGATGATTTGAATAGACTGATGCAGTGGTCGGAGAAGTGGCAGATGCAGTTTAATATAGGCAAATGCAAAGTTCTAAATGTTAGACCGGAAAATAACCATGCCACATATAAACTAAATAATGTAAATCTTAATATTACTGATTGCGAAAAGGATTTAGGAGTTCTGGTTAGCAGTAATCTGAAACCAAGACAACAGTGCAAAAGTGTTCGCAATAAAGCTAACAGAATCCTTGGCTTCATATCAAGAAGTATAAATAATAGAAGTCCTCAGGTTGTTCTTCAACTCTATATATCCTTGGTTAGGCCTCATTTAGATTATGCTGCTCAGTTCTGGTCACCGTATTACAGAATGGATATAAATGCACTAGAAAACGTACAGAGGAGGATGACAAAGTTGATCTCATGTATCAGAAATCTTACATATGAGGATAGAGTGAGGGCCCTGAATCTGCACTCTCTAGAAAGGCGTAGAATTAGGGGGGATATAATTGAGGTGTATAAATGAAAAACAAGAATTAATAAAGGGTATGTAAATAGCGTGCTAAAAATATCTAGCATTGACAGGACTCGCAGCAATGGCTTTAAGTTGGAAAAATTCAGATTCAGGAAGGATATAGGAAAGCACTGGTTTGGTAATAGAGTTGTGGATGAGTCGAACAAACTCCCGAGTACCGTCATAGAAGCTAAGACGTTGTGTAGTTTTAAAAATAGGTTAGCTAAATACATGAGTGTTAAATTAGACACATATGCAACACTTGGGTATCTTTATTGTGGAAACGTTTCGCCACACAGTGGCTTCATCAGTCCAATACAAAGAAGAAAGTAGTAATAAAAGGAGGAGTTTGAGGTAATCAGTCCCTCGGCCTGGAGTCGATGTGTTCAGTCCATCAATCTTGAAGTAAATACAATATAAGGCAAATAGAAGTTGCTTATATACTGTAGACAGGTGAGATGAAGCAGGAGGAGGCGGGGTCATAGTGGTATCATCCACTAGTCGAAGTAAGTCCTTGTCCAAAGGTTTGGACAAATGTTGAAGAATCCCTTTGTATCAAGATCCCAAGAAGTTGCGGTGTCAGACAGGATGTAGATGAATGGTTCAGAGAACCGACAAGTTGTTAAATTAGACACATATGCAACACTTGGGTATCTTTATTGTGGAAACGTTTCGCCACACAGTGGCTTCATCAGTCAATACAAAGAAGAAAGTAGTAATAAAAGGATCTTGATACAAAGGGATTCTTCAACATTTGTCCAAACCTTTGGACAAGGACTTACTTCGACTAGTGGATGATACCACTATGACCCCGCCTCCTCCTGCTTCATCTCACCTGTCTACAGTATATAAGAACTTCTATTTGCCTTATATTGTATTTACTTCAAGATTGATGGACTGAACACATCGACTCCAGGCCGAGGGACTGATTACCTCAAACTCCTCCTTTTATTACTACTTTCTTCTTTGTATTGGACTGATGAAGCCACTGTGTGGCGAAACGTTTCCACAAAAGATACCCAAGTGTTGCATATGTGTCTAATTTAACAACTTGTCGGTTCTCTGAACCATTCATCTACAAATACATGAGTGGGTGTGGGTGGGTGTGAGTTGGACCTGACTAGCTTGTGGTACTAGGTCAGATGCCGTGCTCCTCCCTTAAGTGAATGTGACTAACTTGACTAGGTTAAGGCATTGGCTTAAGCCGGTGGGAGAATTGGACCTGCCTCGTATGGGCCAGTAGGCCTGCTGCAGTGTTCCTTCTTTCTTATGTTCTTAATGCACTCTCCTGTTGCATAACGCAATAAACCATACCACGGGTGGGGTTCGAACCCGCGGTTTGTTTGCAATCGTGTCATTACGATTTCGTGAGTCATAACGTAATATTCTGTTGATGAACGTTCTCTCCTGTTGATTAACGCACTCTTGTTGCTCTCTTATTTCTTGTCATTCTCCTGTTGCGTATTTCACCCTTCTGTTTCGTATACGCTCTTTTTTTCATGCCACTCTTCTGTTGCTTAACTCCCTGTTGTGTATTACTCCCGTTGTTTGTCACACTTCCTAATTATCGATAGTGTATGATATTCATCACTATTCTGTTCTTTTACTGCGTGTATTTTTTTTTGTATTTTCAGTGTTTTGTATCTTGCTGGTTTATTGTACGATCTTCCTCACCTGGTTTATTTCGTATACGATCTTCCTCACCTGGTTTATTTCGTCTACGATCTTCCTCACCTGGTTTATTTCGTCTACGATCTTCCTCACCTGGTTTATTTCGTCTACGATCTTCCTCACCTGGTTTATTTCGTCTACGATCTTCCTCACCTGATTTATTGCGTGTGTGGTTTTCCTCGCCGAGTTTATCTATAATCTTTGTCTGCGCAATTATAGTACCTGTGATCTTGCTCACCTGGTTTATTGCATCTATACTTCTTCCTGTCCTTCCGATTTAATGTTTATGATACTATTTCTTTACCTCCTGGTTTAACAAGTTTATCATCTTCCTCACCTAAGTGTGTTGTGTATATAACTACCTTAGATTTATCTATTATCTTTCTCCAGCAATTTATTACATTTAAACTGTTCCTTTCCTCCTGGTTTAATATTGTTTACCATCTTCCTCACCTCCAGTGCGCTGTCTGTACGTTCTTCCTGGTTTATTGCGTCTATAACTACCTAGAATTTTTGCCATAGAGAGCGAGGAAGGAGCGAGCCAGGCGGGTGTATAATTAAGTGTTGAGTTTAGAGCACGACTCGCTTTTATGGAAAAAAGTACCAGTGTGCCGTTGTATTATTTATGTCAGGCGCTGATGTGGACCACCGTCATGATTTTAACTCTGTAAGAGAGGGAGGGAGGTGCCTTGCTGCTGGTAAAGGGTTCCTGGTCCAGGGAATTGGAGGAGGATCACACTTTTAGTCACCTTCGTGAGAGTCCTGAGACAAGGGAATTCGAGATGCCTTTCCCTATCTTGAGTCGAACCCAGTTACCTTCCATTGTTCATCTCCCAGGTGTTGTATGTTATAATGGTAATTAATAATAGCAACAACAAAAGCAATAATAATAAGTTTAAGATAGGGACTAGTTTGTTTACTTCTGTTTTGAGTAAGTTAATTATTTTTGTTATCGTTGGAAGCTAGTCGAGTTAGGACCCAGCCTAGTGTTTACATGTTTCCTGGCTTGTAGAGGACGCTTGTTGCACGGAATACAAGGGGGCTAGACCGAGTACCCATAAACACGTACATACGCCCAGGCACATACGCGCACTCACGCATACGCAAGGACAGTTTGACAAGTTACTACCATGGGCAAAACGCAGGTCACGTAAGAAAACATCAACTGAAGTCACAAAATGAAACTAAAATTGATATCTTCGTCAACAAATCAGATCACCATATACACTAGTTTATATATGTATATTAATGCTGCAAATTGATAACTAGACCCTTGAGAGATTATATACTGATGTGTCAGTATACTGTGAAATGCAGTATTTATGTAACAGTATGATCTGATAGATTCCTCTTTTAAATATACCAGAATACTCTAGAGAGTCGTCATTAATAATTATACTTAAGAGTTAAGAGTCGTCATTGGCGTAACTCTCTATGATTCTCACAGATGGACAGACGGTACATAAAAATATAAAAGTTTCTTGATATGTGTGGCGTTTAATAATAATGTCTTGAGATGCGTTTTAGTAATATCATTGCAGATTTTATTGGTAATAAATAATGCACTGTTCTGAAGAAATGTGAGAAATGCAATTTAATATGTTGAAACCAATTTATTTTTACAAGTAAGTGCAGCAGCTCAGAGAAGGGAAAAATGGCGAGTACATTAATAATTATTTACAATAATAATAATAATGATGATTTCGATAATAATAATAAAGCTTTGGACTCTTGTCCCTTTGTACAGATATATATTAAACTTGAAATAATTATTTATCAAGACACAAAGGGGTCTTAAAGTGCGTCAAATGACAAGGACGCAAAAATCAGACATTCATATTGCGTATATTACCCAGTAATGTGTTGTGAGACGGCATAGGTATGTGTATTAAATCAGCAGAATTACTGAAGAGACATGAGTATGAGAATGGTAAGATTAGGGGACCACCAAATCAGTTAGCTGTAACAGATCGTATGCTTTGTTTACCTATGTTGAAAATGGTATAAGATACCGATAAGTTGATTAAGACACATGTGCAAGAGTTGGGTATCTTTATTGTTGAAAAGTTTCGCCCACACAGTAGACTTCAGTCCAATACAGCTACTACACCTGCTGTATATGACTGAAGAAGCCTGTGTTTATGTGTTGTCGTGCTCCCTCCGTGTGTGTGTGTGTGTGTGTGTGTGTGTGTGTGTGTGTGTGTGTGTGTGTGTGTGTGTGTGTGTGTGTGTGTGTGTGTGTGTGTGTGTGTGTGTGTGTGTGTGTGTGTGTGTGTGTGTGTGTGTGTGTGTGTGTGTGTGTGTGTGTGTCAGGCATCATCAACTTTTCACCTCCAGCAATATTCAATTACTGGTATTATAAGACTGAGAGTTCAAGGGCAAAATGTCGATGGAATAACTCATGGCAGTATAGATCGCAATAAACCTCTCCTAAATACAGGTATTACCGTCGTATTTTTTTTCAAGCTGATGAGCGTATGTCATCACCTGCAACAGTGGTCACCGCCTGTGACCACCTGCATCGCTGGTTACACTAATTCACACATTTATTGAGGAAATTCAATGTAATTGTGGAGCGTCTTCCCAGGTAGCGCGGCGGGGCTGACAGTGGCTTTCATCGCCGATATATTCAGGTGATCCCACCTGCCGATTTCGCCTGATCACCGCTCAGCATGCTAAGAACATTGACCCTTCGGTTTCCAGTTCGTAGCTATTCTCACGGTAACGATTGTACATAATCCCGTGTGACTAAGTAAACGAAATACCTACAGGTCATTGGCCGCTGGCTTGTGTGCTCTAACCAGCCTGGCGACGCGCCTCTTCCTGCCATCGTTAGTATATCACACAGGTCTTTGTTTCGGACAGATTTACCTGTGTAAATTGACAGCAGTTGAAGAATAAGTTATAATAAAGTGGCTGAAATAATTAACCTCAAAATATGAGAGAAGTGTGTAGAAGACGTTTCGGCCGTCTTGTAAAGTCAGGAGTGAGAAAGGAAACAGGACAGAAATATCTCGCACATAGGTGAAAGAGGCTGAAGACGACATTTTGGTCATGCTGACTTGTCAAAGTGACTTGTCAGTGGTCCGAGTCGGACCGAAACGTCGAGGCTGTCCTAGAACGTTTGAGTTCTGGTCTTGCTACTCTTAATGAATACCTATCCTATCTTAAGATGTGTGGACCTTAAGACGTACCTTTTAAAATCCCCTTCCCCCTCCTATTTATGCTAATATATCACCAGTGGATTTTTCACAGGTACCTTGTACATGAGTGTTTGTCGACGCTCACCAGATCAGTTTCGCATTTCCAGTCCTCGCCGCACCAGTCTCCAGAACCACGATTGTTTTTAGCTACTGGGTTAAGCCCTGGTACTATCCCTTCCACTCATAACATTCCTCTCACCAACCTACTCTTCCACTATCCCCACTTCCCCGCTCACCCCACAAGTCTCTTACCTATACTCTCTTGATCTTGAATCAATACCACCACCTACCACCAAAACTACATCAGCACAGCCACTACCACTACCATTACTACTACTACAACGACGACGACTTCTGGCAGTTTGGTAGGCACGCAAATGGTGACCAAACTAAATGCAAAGTATGTGATCAGCCTCATGGTCACTGTTTTGAACACTGTGCTTAACTGCCCTCTGAGGAATATTAAGACTGTGTAATAACCTACAGTATGAAATGTCGTGGTATTTTATTAATGCAAATATCCTAAATTTGCTCGCAACAGATAAAACAGTTGTAGATATAAATCCAGATGTACTTCTGTTAATCCTTTTTGGGGCCTAGTTCCTACGTCCACAGGATGAATATGGGGCGCACAATAAGCTAGCCACTTCGATGGCAAAATCTAAATCTATATCTATAACCTGATCAGGATCATCAACTGATCATCACTCAGCATTCCCATTAATAATTTACTTTAATAATTTTATTTCCTTTTCCTCTTTCGCCTGAGGTATTTATTGCATAGTTTGCAACATTAAGTGTAAGAGTTTAAGTGGAAGCGTTGAGCGTGGGTCAGAGGCATCGAGTGTCCAGGCCTTGTATTAAGTACTCTCAACCCACACTATTTTCTGGGTACGTTTATCTCAGTCTCCCTCCCTCTCCCTCTCTCTATCACACACACACACACACACACACACACACACACACACAAACACAGATGAGTTACAGGGATTTTTGTTTTTTTCCGTTTAAGGTTCGCAAGTGGAAAAGTGTTAGAAGATATGATTACCTGTAGTCACCGCCTCCGTGGCTCGGTCCCAGACCAGTCCTGATTGCTAGCCTGGTCGATCAGGTTGTTGGTACCTGCCGCCAGCAGCAAAGCATGGGCAACATAGCCCAGCTGATCGGGAAACGATTTGGGAAATTTGTTGGGTTCCCTCTCGAAGACAACCAGGGATATGTTGGTAATGGTCATTATACATGAAGGGTGTCGAGTCGTGGTCCCTTGACACTTATTGAATTCTTTGTGTACTTATCATTCACCTGTTTTTCACCGGAGATATCGTACACCGTTTGCCAAGCCTCTTGTGTTCATATGTAATTTCGTTGTGCAGGTTTGGGACCAGTCCCTCCAGTATCTTCCAGGTTTAGATTTTGATGTAGCTTTCTCGCTTACGTTCTATGGAGTACAGTTCTAGGGACTTCAAGAACTCCCAGTAATTTAAGTGCTAGAGTAAGCTGATACGAGTTGCAAAGGTTCTCTCTACATTTTCCAGCTCTACGATTTCGCTGCCGTTAGTATACAGTAATATTTCAATCTAGAGAGAACGAGTGATCTGAAGAGTATCATCACTGGCTTGGCATCTCTTGTTTGAAATTGCTATTTATCTAACCTATCTTTTTCCCTTGCAGTTGAAATAACAACATAGTTGTCCTCCTTGAATGTGAGATCTTCTGGCATTATCTCTCCCAGGTCTCTCACATTTGACTTAGGATCTATTGTGTAGTTTGAATTTGTCTTGTACTTCGATCCTGTTGTTTTTAATCAATCTTTCCGTAACGCAAGTGAAATTTATCCTCAAGAAACATCATACTGTTGTTACTAGCGAGCTGATATACACTCGCCCCGGAGGCAAGGAAGGAGTACACCCGGTGGATGTACTTTAAGAGACTAGGTCAGGAGCTGTGACTCGACCCCTGCTAACACAAATAGGTTAGTACACATGCTGAACGAAAACACACACGATAAAGAATTCGATATTGTTTATTTAGACTTTAGTAAGGCTTTTGATAGAGTACCGCACCAGAGACTGTTAAGGAAAGTGGCAGCTCATGGAATTGGGGGAAAAGTGCTGTCATGTGTACATGTGTACATGTGTACATGTATTCCTATGTACACTCCGCGGTACGCACATGTGTATGCACACAAGATGGGGACCACCGCCCACCATCACATCAAACATACCCCTCCAGCAACACAATCCATCCTTTTAAAGTCTCTATATTTTTTACTCTAGTGACGTGTTACTAGGTTACCAGTGGGCCTGTTACTCTGAGTTGTTACAAGTTAACGTGTATTTTTGTCTTCCTCTAGTGACGTGTCCAATATTAGCGGTCCTCCGTCCTCTAATAGTGGCCCCGTCTCTGATCAATCAGGCTATTGGTAATTTCATAAATATATCAATTTTGACTATCAGAAGGAATTAAATCCTTCATATTATTCACTCAATAGAAAAGGAACAGTTTTGATACGTTCATCTAATCATAAGTATTTGTACCACAAGAATAGATGTGTCAATTTACAGATCTGATTCCTCAAGTGAATTTAAGAATCTCTTTTTTTTTTTTTTTTTTTTGTGGTCGTCTTCGACTAAATTTGTGAATCTGACAGTGAATTATAAACAATATTTCAACAAATATTGTTTTGGTGTTATAGTTCTTGATGTTCACAGGAGAGACAGTGGAAGACCCATGCACTTGTACAAAGCAATGTCAGAATGTAAAAAGAGCGGGTGCGGGCCTACTGGCCCATGGTAGGCATGGGCCAGTAGGCCCTCTTCAGCGCTCCTTTTTTATGTTCTTATACTGGCAGCAAGAGCTTTAGACTAACTCTTCACTAACTCCAAGTACCGAGGTACTCTTCACTAACTCGAAGTACCTAGGTACTCTTCACTAACTCCAAGGCTGATTACCCCATCTTTTGTATATAGTTCTGTATTCCAATTAGGTACTTGAATTTGTATTGATAAAGCCACTGATGGGCGAAACGTCTACAGTAAAGATACCCAGATGTTCTAATGTTCATCTTATCTGTATTATATACCATTAATGTACGATATTATTACATTTGTTGGCGGTGATGGGATTATTGTTTTCGTAAGTGGAGGCGGTAGTAATGAACCTGCTTCGACTTTTGAAGGTAATAGAGACACTATATGTAAGTATGAATGAGAATTAGCCAGGAACATCAACCATCCCCCCTCATAAATTTTTCTCCTGACCTCCCCCATCCTCCCAGTCAACCCCAACACTTCCAGGGGAAGCTATTTTATATTCAGTCTTCACCCCCTGCACCAATCATCATTAAGCTGCCGATACAGCAGCGCCAACTGTATCCTTTGCACTCCAAGCCACTACAGAGGAAACAGCTTGTTCCGCTTCACCCCTTGGGCCCTCCTTAGTACCTTCCCTCATCTACGATTTCCGTCAACGTGATAACACAATCCACTACAAGATATCCACTCAAAAAAGCAACTTTCCCCTGGGAAGATCCTGTGGCCTTGAAGGCTGCTCCCCCAGGGTGGTGGTTGAGATGGATCTTCCAGTAAACGGGGTTTAGGGTCTAATTTTTATACCTCTGGAAGTACACTTATGCGAAGACCAAGGAAGGAAAACACGTCTGGGGTGATTCTTGCCTCGTATGGAAATGCCAGTGTACCAGTGTTAATTGAAGTGTATTGAGGGCCTACATCATATACCTTTTTTGTGGCTCCCTCGTAAATCTTGTTTCTGTGGTTATACTTCTCGAAGTTGACTTTGATGGGAGTGAAATACTCTACCTTTAATGTTAGTTAATTACCAGGAAAGGTTGTGTCTGAGAGAGAGAGAGAGAGAGAGAGAGAGAGAGAGAGAGAGAGAGAGAGAGAGAGAGAGAGAGGAGAGAAACATTGTTGCTTTGATGTGTTTTGTCACACAACCCATGAGGGTCATACATCGGCCGGAATACATGGGGTAATTAAATTTGATCCGAGGTAGTGGAGGGTAGCTCCGATTCCTTGAACCAAGAGCTCTTCACTATCATCAATGCACCTTAGCTAATTAGCTGGTTGTGCTTCATGGGACCGTATTTCTTACCAGGGTTACACAGCGTCTTCATATTTCACCTGACGCGGGTCTTATTCATATGAAGACCCGCCACTAGAGCTTTTGGTCATCTGACTGAGGCCTTCCACTGGCTTATCGGACCACCCCTTTAAAAAATAAGATTATACTAGAGAGGGTTCATAAGGCTGACCACTTTGCATTTAGTCTGATCATCATTTGTGTATATGCCATACAACCAGAGGTACTTGTAAACAACCTTAATCCTGGCTACTATACCAGAGATACTTAGCCTGTCTGCTTACACCGCAAGTTGCTACGCAGATATACTTATCTATATTCTGGGTATCTTAGTTACGGATCTACTCAGGCTTCTGACTGTATATGGATAAGTTGGTCCAGGAGTTGAGTTTATTGTTCTAATCTTACCTACAATTCTTTCTCTCCCCTTGCAGGAAACGCCTCAAATTATTCCCTATCTATAAGCATGTAAATATCGCAGTTTTCTCCGGGTTAATTCATGCACTGACAGACTAAATACCTTAGTTCCGGTCACCTCCTGTTGCTTGAAGGGATGGCCTCGAGGAAGACAGTGAGCTGGGGAGGGAGGGATGTTGAGACTGGTGATGGGGAGGAACTTGGGAGGAAGACAATGAGAGGGAGGGAGAAGGATAAGGTAGTGTGTTGACTGATGATGGGGAGGAGGAAAATAATGAGGGGTAGGAGTTATAGGGTGTTGTGTTAGTTGTGTGTTAGCCGGGCCAGTGGCTTACGCACTGGTCTGGAGTTTTACGACTTACCATGGGTTTAAACCCCACCCGTTCCGTGGTTTGTGACATACGAGTGTGAAACGGAAGCCCGTTGAACGTTTTGCACCCTGGCAGGATTTGTGGTCATTTTCTCTCTCTCTTTGAAAACTAAAATAACAGGCAAATCTTACAAGCTCCTGCTGGTACTTGCTATAAACCTTCCTTTATTTTCTTCTTAATTTATAGGATTTAGGAAGGGTAGGGGGCATGTAGACCAAGTGTTTACAGTGAAACACATAGGTGAACAGTATTTAGATAAGGGTAAAAAGGTTTTTGTGGCATTTATGGATTTGGAAAAGGCGTATGACAGGGTGGATAGGGAGGCAATGTGCCTGATGTTGCAAATGTATGGAATAGGAGGTAGGTTATTGAAAGCAGTGAAAAGTTTTTACGAGGATAGTGAGGCTCAGGTTAGAGTGTGTAGAAGAGAGGGAGATTATTTCTCAGTAAAATTAGGCCTTAGACAGGGATGTGTGATGTCACCGTGGCTGTTCAATATATTTTTAGATGGGGTTGTAAGAGAAGTGAATGCTCTAGTGTTGACAAGAGGTGTGGGGTTAAAAGATAAAGAATCTAACACAAAGTGGGAGTTGTCACAGTTGCTCTTTGCTGATGACACTGTGCTTTTTGGGAGATTCTGAAGAGAAGTTGCAGAGGTTGGTGGATGAGTTTGTATGTAAAATAATATAATTAAAAATGAATATAGGAAAGAGTAAGGTGATGAGGATAACACAAAAATTAGGTAATGGAAGATTGGATATCAGATTGGAGGGAGAGAGTATGGAGGAGGTGAATATATTCAGATATTTAGGAGTGGACGTGTCAGCAGATGGGTCTATTAAAGTTGAGGTGAATCATAGAATTGACGAGGGGAAAAAGGTAAGTGGTGCACTGAGGAGTCTGGAGACAAAGAACTTTGTCCATGGAAGCAAACAGGGAAATGTATGAGAATATAGTTATACCAACACTCTTATATGGGTGCGAAGCATGAATGGTAAATGTTGAATGTTGCTGGAGCAGGGGAGATGTGTCTGAGGGCAATGTGTTGTGTGAATGTATTGCAGAGAATTCGTAGTTTGGAAATTAGGTGGTGGTGAAGGTTTACCAAAACTATTATCCAGAGGACTGAGGATGGGTTCTTGAGGTGGTTCGGACATGTAAAGAGGATGGAACAAAGTAGAATAACTTCGAGAGTGTATAAATCTGTAGTGGAGGGAAAGTTTGAAGGGAAGGGGTAAAGGAGGTTGTGTGTGCGAGGGGATTGGACTTCCAGCAAGCATGCGTGAGCGTGTTAGATAGGAGCGAATGGAGACAAATGGTTTTTAGGACTTGATGTGCTGTTGGAGTGTGAGCAGGGTAATATTTATGAAGGAATTCAGGGAAACCGGCAGGCCAGACTTGAGTCCTGGAGATGGGAAGTACAGTGTCGGCACTCTGAAGGAGGGGTGTTAATGTTGCAGTTTTATAACTAGTGTTAATGCACCTCTGGCAAGACAATGATGGAGTGAATGATGGTGAAAATTTTTCTTTTTCAGGCCACTCTGCCTTGGTGGGAAACGGCCGACGTGTTAATAAAAAAATAAATATAAGCTTATGTGATCTGAACCCGGGTCAGAGGTCGGAGGCGTTGATCCGAGTGTCTCTTAAGCAGATACGTGACGAGTAAAAAACCTTTAACAATCAAGAATCCCTTTTCCCATGAAGGAATTAATCACACAAGCCGTCACGGCTTGTGTGATGCTTGTATTGGGTCTTATGTGACTCTAAACGGCATGTTACGTTGGTGACACGAGTGATTCCTTGTGGCGTAGGTTGGCGTGAGAATAAGTATGGTAGTTGGTGTGACGGTGACGCACTGGGGCGTACAGCAGGTAAAAAGCTACGCAGATACGCAACACAGCACTAGAAAATAGTGTTAAGCACTCCGGTGGTGATTCTGGCGTCATCCGGCCGACGCTGGTGGTGGTGGTGACGAACCTAGCAACGGTGGTGACGAACCTAGCAACGGTGGTGACGAACCTAGCAACGGTGGTGACGAACCTAGCAACGGTGGTGACGAACCTAGCAACGGTGGTGACGAACTTATCAACGGTGGTGATGGCTGTGACAGCGTTGGCGGTGGTGGTAGTGACGGCGTACTTTGCGGTGGAAGTAACGGCGTTAACGTTGATGTGTTGGATATGGCGGTGTCAGTGACGACGTACTTGGTAGTGACCTCGTACTTGGTAGTGACCTCGTACTTGGTAGTGACCTCGTACTTGATAGTGACCTCGTACTTGATAGTGACCTCGTACTTGGTAGTGACGGTGTACTTGGTAGTGACCGTGACAGCAAATTTAGTGGCTTGATCTAACAACAAAAAAGCTTTTATATTTCAGTAAACGTAATTAAGTACAGCTTCTACTGGATTCTCTTACGTTCTTTTCATGAGTATTCCAGTTATGGCCTATCTGTCCCACGCACATCAAATCGTAGTTTTACAGCAGGGGTTTGTATATACCGAGCTGAGTCGTAGTTGCAGAAATGGTAGTAGTTGGTGGCAGTAGTTTCTGCAATAGTTGTTTCAATAATCATATAATAGCTATACTTAGTGCTAGTTGTAGTTGAAGTAATAGTAGCTGGAGTATGCATACTAGTTGTAGGTGACGTAGCAGTAGCATTTGTTGCTGTAGTTGCAATAATAGTTGTAGTAGGTCTGCGGGGATAATAATGGGGAGGACCATGCAAGAACAACACTGCAGAGGGAAATTGGGAAGAAAATAATGGCTTGTGTATGAGACTAGTGGGTTTCCCATTACATATCTTGAAGGTAATTATGTAGTGGACAGACTTGTGGGTTCCCCACTACCTACTTTGAAGGTACTCATATAATGGTCAGGCTTTTGGATTTCGTCACTACCTACCTTGAAGGTAATTATGTAGTGGACAGACTTATGGGCTCCCCACTACCTATTTTGAAGGTAATTATGTAATGGGCAGGCTTATGGGTTTCGTCACTACCTACCTTGAAGGTAATTATGTAGTGGACAGGCTTGTGGGTTCCCCGCTACCCACCTTGAAGGTAATGTAGTGGCCAGGCTTGTGGGTTCCCCACTACCTGCCGGCCTTTAATCATGCCCACTCAAGTATAATTCCCACCGGGAGGTGTAATTCCCCCTCGGAAGGCATAATTCCCACAGGGAGCTTTTATTGACATTAAGGTATTGTTTACTCTGGATGTTTTGTTTATAATACTACGTTTTGTTTACAACAGGACGTTTTGCATACAAGACGTTTTCTTTATAACAGGACGTTTTTTTACAACGCTTTGTTTACAACAGAACGTTTTGTTTGCACCGAAGTTTTCGTGGTTACTTAGTTATACCTTATCTCTCACTGACCGTCTCAGGCAGGGGTTTTCAATCGTCAGGATGCCTGCAGTGACCTCGGAGACGATATAAGAGAAACCTTTATTGTAATTTATCTAATATTTTTTAATTAATAGTGATGTTTATTTAACCTATTAAGATTTTATTTACCTTAATTTTTTTATATTGTAGTTTTAATACATATATGCTATGTGCCAAGAATGGATGTAAGATGTTTATTGTAGAGTATTGATTAACATCTTTAAATTCCACTAGCCTGGAGAATGAGAGGAATGGGGAGGAGATAGGGAAGGGATGGGGAGGAGATAGGGAGAGGATGCCGGAAGAAATGGGGAGGAGATAGGGAGAGGATGCGGGAGGAAATGGGGAGGGGATGGAGGAGGGGGGATGGGGTATTTCCTTTCCACAGATGAAGATTCTTTTTTCTTTTGCGGCCGGGAATTTGATTCCCTGAGTTCGGTGATGAGAGCCGCGACTCTGACCCCTCAACAATGGCAGCTGATATCCTCCTTAAATGAGGGGTCATTCACCAGCCTCAAGGTACTTACCCTAGAAGAGTTTACATCGGCGTAACCGCAAGCAAGTGTGGCATCAGGCTTTAGTTAAACCATTTTGTGTTTCACAACTCTGTTAACAGACAGTTCCTCCTCTAACAGACTTTTTACAAGTTTGGTCAAACATATGAAAAACTCACAGCATAGTAATGTATATTATTTCCACAAAGCAGCGGCCGTATGAACACGGGGCTCAGAATGTTTTATGATTCCAACCTCTGCTATGCCATGTTTTTGTTCTGCTTTGTAATAGTCTTGTCTGTGTCAGGTTTGTTTATTGTGTTGTGAGAACCTTGTCTGTGCCAGGTTTGTTTATTGTGTTGTGAGAACCTTGTCTGTGTCAGGTTTGTTTATTGTGTTGTAAGAACCTTGTCTGTGTCAGGTTTTTTTATTGTGTTGTGAGAACCTTGTCTGTGCCAGGTTTGTTTATTGTGTTGTAAGAACCTTGTCTGTGTCAGGTTTGTTTATTGTGTTGTAAGAACCTTGTCTGTGCATTGCTGTTTTTGATCTTTGTCAGAACCTCGTCTGTTCTCTGTTTCTCTCTTTTGTCCGAAGAATCTCTGTTTCATGCTTCTATTTACTGTTGTAAGTGTCTCCATTGTACCATATTTATATCCACTGCTGCAAGAACCTTCGTTGAGCAGTGTTTCTGTCCACTGTTGCAAGAACCTTCGTTGAGCAGTGTTTCTGTCCACTGTTGCAAGAATCTTCGCTGAGCAGTGTTTCTGTCCACTGTTGCAAGAACCTTCGTTGAGCAGTGTTTCTGTCCACTGTTGCAAGAACCTTCGCTGAGCAGTGTTTCTGTCCACTGTTGCAAGAACCTTCGTTGAGCAGTGCTTCTGTACACTGTTGCAAGAACCTTCGCTGAGCAGTGTTTCTGTCCACTGTTGCAAAAACCTTCGTTGAGCAGTGTTTCTGTCCACTGTTGCAAGAACCTTCGTTGAGCAGTGTTTCTGTCCACTGTTGCAAGAACCTTCGCTGAGCAGTGTTTCTGTCCACTGTTGCAAGAACCTTCGTTGAGCAGTGTTTCTGTCCACTGTTGCAAGAACCTTCGCTGAGCAGTGTTTCTGTCCACTGTTGCAAGAACCTTCGTTGAGCAGTGTTTCTGTCCACTGTTGCAAGAACCTTCGTTGAGCAGTGTTTCTGTCCACTGTTGCAAGAACCTTCGCTGAGCAGTGTTTCTGTCCACTGTTGCAAGAACCTTCGTTGAGCAGTGTTTCTGTCCACTGTTGCAAGAAACTTCGTTGAGCAGTGTTTCTGTCCACTGTTGCAAGAACCTTCGTTGAGCAGTGTTTCTGTCCACTGTTGCAAGAACCTTCGCTGAGCAGTGTTTCTGTCCACTGTTGCAAGAACCTTCGCTGAACAGTGTTTCTGTCCACTGTTGCAAGAACCTTCGCTGAGCAGTGTTTTTGTCCACTGTTGCAAGAACCTTCGCTGAGCAGTGTTTCTGTCCACTGTTGCAAGAACCTTCGTTGAGCAGTGTTTCTGTCCACTGTTGCAAGAACCTTCGCTGAGCAGTGTTTCTGTCCACTGTTGCAAGAACCTTCGCTGAACAGTGTTTCTGTCCACTGTTGCAAGAACCTTCGCTGAGCAGTGTTTTTGTCCACTGTTGCAAGAACCTTCGCTGAACAGTGTTTCTGTCCACTGTTGCAAGAACCTCCACTGCATCGTTTCTTTCCTCTGCTTCACACGATTAAAAAATTTCACCGTCAGGAATAAAAGTTCACAATTAAGTGGCTGGAAGAATTGTGACTTGACATTGATCCAAGGGGACCGAAACGTCGTCATTAGAGTTCATCTAATGTAGTTAATTCAAGAATCTCTATTGTAAATAAACCATACCACGGGTTCGAACCCCACCCGTGGTATGGTTTGTTTGCAATCGTGTCATTACGATTTCGTGAGTCATCTCTATTGTACTCCGTCTGCCTGCTTCACTCACTACATTATATATATATATATATATATATATATATATATATATATATATATATATATATATATATATATACATATATATATACATATATATATATATACATATATATATATATATATATACATATATATATACATACATATATATATACATATATATATACATATATATATATACATATATATATACATATATATATATACATATATATATATATATACATATATATATATATATATATATACATACATATATATATATATATATATATATATATGCATATATATATATATATATCATATATATATATATATATATATATATATATATATATATATATATATATATATATATATATATATATATATATGAGAGAGAGAGAGCAATTTTTCAACAACTTTTAACATTATCAAATGTGGTTTAAATAATTTGTTCTCTTCCCCCAGCTGTGTTTACTCGTCCTTGTTTTGATGCTGGCAAAATAACTATCCCGTAGGTTCATGAAACTGAAGCTAAGGAATCTTAGGTATTTCCACAGTTATTTTTTTTAGAATCAAGGGGGTCAAAGGTCGGTGTCAGAAATCAAGAGGTCAGTATCATAAATCAAGAGATCAGTGTCAGAAATCAAGAGGTCAGTGTCAGAAATCAAGAGGTCAGTGTCAGAAATCAAGAGGTCAGTGTCACAAATCAAGAGGTCAGTGTCACAAATCAAGAGGTCAGTGTCACAAATCAAGAGGTCAGTGTCACAAATCAAGAGATCAGTGTCAAAAAGCAAGACGTCAATGTCACAAATCGAAAAATTTATTGCCGGAAATCTGGAGGAAATAAAAAGGCTAACGTTACCTCTGTTATTAAACAAAGGAACATGCAGGGGGGACGAAATTATAGAGCGGCGTCACTGGCACGTATAATATCGAAGGTGCTATGAAAGATTATAAGGTAGGAAGTCATGGCACACTTTAGGATTTTTATCAGAGAAAACCTCAACTCGATTCAGGAATTGGAAATCTTGTCTCACGAACCTTGAGTTTTACAACAGAGAGAGAGAGAGAAACGGTAGAGGTGGGTGGACTGTCTTCTTGGATCGCATGAACGCTTTCGAAACAGTGTTTAACGCTTTCCCATGAATCTAATATTAAACAATAATCACGAACAAGCGATATAAGATGCAAATAACCACAGGGGTGGTTGAATGATGGCTCTAGCTCCTGATGTGTTGATTGCAACGCGAGAAGCCTAGAGCTATCATTCAACTCCCTTGTAGTTGTTTTGAATATATGTTTGATACTGTACACCAACAAAGACTAATACCCAAATTCGAAAAAAATATGTGAATGAGAGTCTTGAAGTGAATTAGGGCATATGTAAATCACTATAATCTAAAAGTAATGGTGTAAGTGGTGTCAGATTGGGTATGCATAACAAGAGGGGACCTCAAGAGCTAGTACCAGGGCCACTTCTGAACCTCGTGTGTGTAAAATAACCCCTTTCCCTTAAGTGTTCATGTTTGCCAATGCCAAACTTACATAAGGGATGCAATTACTGGAGAAGGATAGGATACAGGGGATGGTAGAGAAGTGAAGTGGATGTGGCTCGCCGGTACTGTCCCAGCCCGGGTCTTGTCCACTTGGTGACCCAGCAAGTGGCACTCAAGTGAAATGCATCTGGTGGGATATGGGATACAAGCAAATCTCAGAACAGAGTTGAGGAACCTAAATGATCTTACATTACGCTATAAATGACGTACTTAGGGGCAGTCACAGAGTACGCAGGACCTGTTTGGAGCCAACTCCCAGATTAAACACGTCCAAAGACGAGAAAAAATGATCAAAGGTTTGCAAGGAGATTTGTCCAAGGACCGAGGTATGAATAAGGAGTAACTAAAGAAGCTGACCTTGACAACCCTGGAGAAGGGTTAGGATGGACATTAGTGAAAAGGGGAGTACAGGAAGTCCTCACTTAACGTCGTTTTGTTATATGTTCATGAGAAAAAAGAAATCAATTCCCGGCCAGGAATGGAAAATATGTGAAGACTTTTAAATATCTGGATGGAGGACACGCATCGACGTAACTTTCCAAGTTCGCTTATGACAGTTTCCTCCCTTATGGTTTTTATGACATGTAGCGTGTTTCTTACATAATTCTGAAAAACATGTGATACCTAAAATAATAACAATTTATATAATAGAGTAAATATACGACTGTTCAGCACACCAAAGCGACACACTCCATAGTCATGGAGTCTTCAGTACTACTGTCCTCCCTCTCAGCTCTCCCTTCCCGTAGCAACTTAACTCTTGTTTATACCAATTAGCCTATGGTAAAATTGGTTTCGTTATACGTCGTTTCGCTTAAAATTGCAGTTTCCAAGAACCTATCGAGAACGTTTAGTGAGGACAACCTGTATACTCCCCACACACACCTGCCTTTCTCTCTCCATCCCCCTCACAAACACACACATTGTCTCTCTTCCTCACCCCACACGTCTAGCACACACCCGCAAACACCAACCGCCTACACACCTACCTCCAAACACCCGCCCCCTCCTCTCTACATATCATCCCACCTCACAAACTATACTAACATATGAAAGTGTCGTTCTTTGTGAATATCACGCACACTCACCAGCCTTCCAATATTTCTGAAAGTTGGGATAAACTACGCTAATGACGATGAGAGACGGCGAGGAATAGACAGAAAATAATGATCAGAAGTTCGTGTGAGCGCGTGCTTGTGTGAGCGCATGTTTTTTTTTGCGCGTGCTTGTGAATCTGTGTGAGCTCGTGGATTTGTGTTTGTGTGAGCTCGTGGATTTGTGTTTGTGTGAGCGCACGCTTGTATGTTTGCATGACTGCGTGCTTGAGTGACTGTGTGAGCGTGTGTGTCTGTGAGCGTGTGCGTGAATGTTTGTGAGTGCAAAGTACGTCTTGACTTGCATTTCTTAGCGGTGAATTCTGATAGTCACTTGAGACCGTCGCTGTAACTCATCCGTGTCCTCTTATAACTTCTTTTCGCGTTAATTTATCATCTGCGAACACCGAAACAAAGGATCCAGTCTCTGCTGGCGAGTGGCTGACGTCATCTAGGAAAGGTTGGGTGTAAGGGTTATTCAGCAACTGAGAAATGGGAGGTAATCATGATTGATACAATGAATGGGACGATAGCTCCAGTTTCTTGAATTACAAGCCCTTCACCAACATAATGATTCCTCCCCATGAAGGGAGCATCGGTAAAATGACCTACTACTACTACCACTACCACTACCACCTCCATTATTACCCCTCCACCACTTTCTTGTGCCCTTCCCTGTCTGCCTGCCTATAAATACCCCTTCCACTTGTCCTTTGTGTTAGTGTGACTTTGTAAATGGTCCAAGTCGGACCGAAACGTCATCGTAATGTGTGTGTATTGTTCCAGTCACGGTATTGTGCCTTTTTTTGTTATAATTCTCAATTTGTCCATTTTTATTTTCTAAGTGGGAGTTCTTTCTACTCGTGAGATACTTCGTTGTCCACTGTAGCCACCTTAAAGATGCACTGCTTGCTTTTATATATTTCACAAGAGCCTCTTGTGGGGTACAGTATCAAAAACCTTCTGGCAGTCTGTGAATGCGCAGCCAACCCTTTCTTCCCTTTCTTGCATGATCTCCATCATGTCATAAAAATTTATATACTTGGCAAGACATTGTTTTTCCTATTTAAATCATTGTTGGTGTTCTGTTAAACGTGTCACAATGGTGTCAACTAATAATTTTCTTAGTATTTTTCCCCACCATGCAAAGTATGCATGTCCAGAACTCTCTTTTACATTTGCAGGATAACCAGGCTTTGCCCAGGTAAATTGTGTGTCTTGTAAGAGTCTATATATGTTGAAAAGCTAATAAAAAAGATTTCTGCTTTAGTAGTTGTGGTTTCAAAAGCTTTCCTTCCCTACCTGCCTTGTCAGGAGGCGGGTGTGGTCTCACCCGCCTTATCAGAATGAGTGTGTAGGGAACTTATGCTCCCATACTAGCCTTGTCAAGAGGCAGATGTAGGGAATTCATACCTCTTCACTAGCCTTATCAGGAAGTGCATGTGGGGAAACTCAGGGAAAGACTCATGCCCCTGCACATAGATTGTCAGAAGGCAAGCATAGAGACTCATACTCTCACATGCATTTTTCAGTAGGCCGGTGTAAGGAACTCATGCCCCTGTACCTGCCTTGTCAGGAGGCAGGTGTGGGGGACTCTTGCCCCTGATCCTGCCTTGTCAGGAGGCAAGTATAGAAGACTCACCCTCACACCCACCTTATCAGTAAGCTGTGTATATCTTAATTTTAGGTTCTAAGAGATAATATGATTTATTTTAATTGGGCTGAGTTTTTCAAATGAAATCGATGCAGCCAAAATAAGAGCTCCAAGATGTGCCAATCCCAAATAAAAAAATTGAAATTCCCGGTAGCCTAAAACCAGCTTTTGGGTACAAGGAAACCCGTAACAAAGTTAGGTCAAGAAATTAAAAGGCACAATACCGTGATTGGATTAACACACAAATAATCCGCACATAAAAACTCATGACGACGTTGACCAATAACTAGTCGGACCGAAATGTGGTCATAAGTCTCTTTCTTCTATGTGCGGGTTATTTGTCTAGGTCAAACTGGCTTTCATTGTAGTTATAGAAGAAAAAACACAAACCCATAAACATTCAAAACCATAAATACGACGTAATTTATTTAATAAAGTAAATGTTTGCTGTGTTTTTGTCCACCCTTATTTTTTTTTT
This sequence comes from Cherax destructor, assembly GCA_009830355.1. Taxonomy (NCBI): domain Eukaryota; kingdom Metazoa; phylum Arthropoda; class Malacostraca; order Decapoda; family Parastacidae; genus Cherax; species Cherax destructor. The sequence continues at coordinate 556,720 of WNWK01000060.1, read as the reverse complement.
CATTTTTGGAAAATCCTTGGCCAGCACACCACTTCGAGTCAGTTGCTGATCAGCCGGGCTGTGGTAACTGCATTGGGCTGCGCACTGTCAGCACCAATAGCCTGAGGGATAAGACTATTTCAACCAGGAGGCTTTGATACCTGGCAGCAGCGAGTGCCATGACCTCCGGAATTAACAACAGGTAGACAACAGGTACCTGGCAACGCGTTCATTAGCGCTAAAACCTTTTATATTCTTGATTAAGTTCTTAATTACTCACGTTATTTCTTCGTATTTTTAATGTAATGTTTTTTGCTTCCAAATTAATAATTATTAAGCCAAGTTTCTGTCCATAGCTTCTGTTTCCTCTGTGTAGTTTATACAGACTACGTAGCTACACACTGCCGGTGTTCCCACACTGTAACCCCTACATAAGATGGTAGCTACACACTGCCGGTGTTCCCACACTGTAACCCCTACATATGATGGTAGCTACACACTGTGGGTGTTCCCACACTGTAACCCCTACATAAGATGGTAGCTACACACTGCCGGTGTTCCCACACTGTAATCACTACATATGATGGTAGCTACACACTGCCGGTGTTCCCACACTGTAACCCCTACATAAGATGGTAGCTACACACTGCCGGTGTTCCCACACTGTAACCACTACATATGATGGTAGCTACACACTGCCGGTGTTCCCACACTGTAACCACTAAATAAGATGGTAGCTACACACTGTGGGTGTTCCCACACTGTAACCACTACATAAGATGGTAGCTACACACTGTGGGTGTTCCCACACTGTAACCACTACATAAGATGGTAGCTACACACTGTGGGTGTTCCCACACTGTAACCCCTACATATGATTGTAGCAACACACTGCTGGTGTTCCCACACTGTAACCAGTACATGTGATGGTAGCAACACACTGCTGGTGTTCCCACACTGTAACCAGTACATAAGATGGTAGCTACACACTGCCGGTGTTCCCACACTGTAACCAGTACATGTGATGGTAGCAACACACTGCTGGTGTTCCCACACTGTAACCAGTACATAAGATGGTAGCTACACACTGCCGGTGTTCCCACACTGTAACCCCTACATATGATGGTAGCAACACACTGCTGGTGTTCCCACACTGTAACCAGTACATAAGATGGTAGCTACACACTGCTGGTGTTCCCACACTGTAACCAGTACATAAGATGGTAGCTACACACTGCTGGTGTTCCCACACTGTAACCAGTACATAAGATGGTAGCTACACACTGCTGGTGTTCCCACACTGTAACCCCTACATAAGATGGTAGCTACACACTGTGGGTGTTCCCACACTGTAACCCCTACATATGATGGTAGCAACACACTGTTGGTGTTCCCACACTGTAACCCCTACATAAGATGGTAGCTACACACTGCGGGTGTTCCCACACTGTAACCAGTACATAAGATGGTAGCTACACACTGCCGGTGTTCCCACACTGTAACCAGTACATAAGATGGTAGCTACACACTGCCGGTGTTCCCACACTGTAACCAGTACATAAGATGGTAGCTACACACTGCCGGTGTTTCCACAACGTAACTAAATTCACTGAACACTTGCTATACATTGAACACTGAACACATGCTATACATTGACACTGAACTCAGGCTATACATTAACACTCAACTCGTGCTATTCATTGAACACTGAAGTCACTACTTATGTTGAACCCCAAACACACTATACACATTGAACACCAAATATACATCATTATACACAATGAACATTTGAGAAGATGAACATTGAACATTGACTACAAGACGAAAAAATGTCTAGCCAACAATTCAAAAACCATATACTTCACTTGTCCTGAACAAGAACAATAAACATGAAAAAGTTTTATTAAACAGAGAACAAAACAAACACTGTGTGTGTGTGTGTGTGTGTGTCTGTATAGTTACTAGTTTTCAAAGGCACTTGTCGATAGACACTTGGTCTCTGTCTGTCTGTCTGTCTGTCTGTCTGTCTGTCTGTCTCTCTGTCTGTCTGTCTGTCTGTCTGTCTCTCTCTCTGTCTCTGTCTGTCTCTCTGTCTGTCTGTCTGTCTCTCTCTCTCTCTCTCTCTTTCTCTCATGTATGTAACTGTGTGTGTGTTTTAGTGTGTGTGTGTGTTAGTGTTAGTGTGTGTAAGTGAATGTGTGTGTAAGTGAATGTGTAAGTGAATGTGTGTGTTAGTGTGTGTACTCACCTAGTTGTACTCACCTAGTTGTGGTTGCAGGGGTCGATTCATAGCTCCTGGCCCCGCCTCTTCACTGGCCGCTACTGTGTGTGTGTGTGTGTTTGTGTGTTTGTATGTGTGTGTGTGTTAGTGTGTGCGCGTATGTGTGTTAGTGTGTATTAGTGTGTGTGTGTTAATGAAAGTGTATGTGTGTGTGTGTGTGTAGTGTGTGTGTGTGTGTGTGTGTGTGTGTGTGTGTGTATGTGTTAGTCTGTGTGTGTGTTAGTGTGTGTGTGTGTTAGTGTGTGTGTGTGTTAGTGTGTGTGTGTGTGTGTACTCACCTATTTGTACTCACCTATTTGTGGTTGCAGGGGTCGAGTCATGGCCCTGGCCCCGCCTCTTCACTGATTGCTACTAGGTCCTCTCTCTCTCTCCTGCTCCACGAGCTTTATCAAACCTAGTCTTAAAACTATGTATGGTTCCTGCCTCCACTATGTCGCTTTCTAAGCTATTCCACTTCCTGACAACTCTATGACTGAAGAAATACTTCCTAACATCCTTTGACTCATAGGAGTCTTCAACTTCCAATTGTGACCCCTTGTTTCTGTGTCCCTCTCTGGAACATCTTGTCTCTGTCCACCTTATCTATTCCTCGCAGTATTTTATATGTCGTTATCATGTCTCCCCTAACCCTCCTGTCCTCTAGTGTCGTCAGGCCGATTTCCCTTAACCTTTCTTCGTAGGACAATCCCTTAGCTCTGGGACTAGTCTTGTTGCAAACCTTTGCACTTTCTCTAATTTCTTGACGTGCTTGACCAGGTGTGGGTTCCAAACTGGTGCTGCATACTCCAGTATGGGCCTGACGTATATGGTATACAGAGTCTTGAATGATTCCTTAGTGAGGTATTGGAACGCTATTCTTAGGTTTGCCAGCCGCCCGTATGCTGCAGCAGTTATCTGATTGATGTGTGCCTCAGGAGATGTGCTCGGTATTATACTCACCCCAAGATCTTTTTCTTTGAGTGAGGTTTGCAGTCTTTGGCCACCTAGACTATACTCTGTCTGCGGTCTTCTTTGCCCTTCCCCGATATTCATGATTTTACATTTGGCAGGGTTAAATTCAAGGAGCCACTTACTGGACCAGGCTTGCAGCCTGTCCAGGTCTCTTTGTAGTCCTGCCTGATCCTCGATTGATTTGATTCTTCTGTGTGTGTGTGTGTGTGTGAGCGAGCGCGCGTGCGCACGTATGAGTCTGTGTCTGGGTGTCTGGTGAATACCCTTGAAAGTTTGGCACTGAACGAAGGCACTCTGGCCAATCAGAAAGAAGAACTTGGCACCCACGTTGATAGCGAGATATTCTTGATGTGTCTGATAACACACACGCGGATATACTCCCACATATATTCTCATTATACTAAAATATACTCTACCAAATGCTATTGTGTTATTTTTGTTACTTCCAGATATTTTAATTTTATAGTTCTAAATATTTCGTTATTTTTATTATACTTCCAGATGATATTTGGTTATTTTTTGTTATACTTCCAAATGTCATTTTGTTATACTTCCAAGTGTTTTGTTATTTTTGTTAGAATTCCAAATGTTATTTTTTTTTAGAATTCCAAATGTTTTGTTATTTTTGTTATACTTCCAATGTTTTTTTGTTATTATTCCAAATTTTATCTTTGTTATAATTCCAAATTTTATCTTTGTTATACTTCCAACTGTTATTTTGTTACACTTGACATACTCTGTTATACCTTAATAAATAAGTGTATGTTAATGTACGACTATATCATTGTTAAACACAATGAAATAAAATTAATAATTGATTTTTAAGAGTACATATGTACTCAAGAAGACGTAATAAGTACATAACATAGAATATGTACTCAAGAATACAGAATATTTACTAAAAAACAGAGAATATGTATTCAATAACACAAAATATGTACTCAAGAAGACATAATATGTACTCAAGAACAGAGAATAGGTACTCGGGAACACAGAATATGTACTCAAAAACAGAGAATAAATATTAAAAGAGCCCAGCATAAATACTTAAGAACACATATGTACTCGAGAACACATATGGACTCAAGAACATGACATAAGTACGCATAGGTACTTAACACATCACATGTACTCATGAACACAACAGCATGTGTTCTCAACAACACCTCATATGCATTTCGGAACAAGACTCTTTGCCCTTATACCATCTTTACCAAGTCTTTCTCTCTCCTATAAGTAATGACTGACCTACTTAAAAATACTTATCTAATTTTTCTAAAACGGCCAGTTTTCTTTTCCCAAATAATCCTTTGTTTCAAAAAATATCTCAACACTTACAAATTATGCTTCGTTACTTATAAATATTCCTCTGCTTTTACATATGTTGCTTCGTTACTTATAAATATTTCTCTGCTACTTATACATGTTCCTTCGTTACTTACAAATATTCATCTGCTACTTGCATATATTTCTTCGTTACTTACAAATATTCCATTGCTACTTGCATATATTTCTTCGTTACTTACAAATATTCCATTGTTACTTACACATGTTCCTTCGTTACTTACAAATATTCCTCTGCTACTTACATATGATTCTTCGTTACTTATAAATATTCCTCTGCTACTTACACATGTTCCTTCGTTATTTACAAATGAGCCTTCGTTTCTTGGAAATTCTTCGTTAGTTAATGTCCAACTGCTAATTCGTTATTTACAAAATAACGGCTGGTCCTTCGTTACTAATGTACTTAAAAATGCTCCTCGGGTTCATATTCTTCTCCGTTGTTAAAAACACTCTGGTAAATAATCGTGCGTTACCTAATGTATTCATTCCTTACTTATAACATTCGTGTTACCTAAAAAAATTACCTGCGTTTCATATAACACGCATACATTGTTTAAACTAGTCCTACATTACCTAAAATATTCAAGCGTTACCTAAAATAATCCTACGTTACGTAAAATGGTTATCTAAAATAATCCTACGTTACCTAAAATAATTATGTTACCTAAGACGTTCGTGCATGACCCAAAAATCTCCCTAAAATATTCCTTCGTTAATTAAGCTGAACCTGCAGTGCCTAAAGCATTCCCCCGTTACGTAAAAGACTTGTGCATTACCTAAAACACTCGTGCGTCACCTAACACACTCGTACGTTACCTAAAACACTCGTACGTTACCTAAAACACTCGTACGTTACCTAAAACACTCGTACGTTACCTAAAACACTCGTGCGTCACCTAAAACACTCGTACGTTACCTAAAACACTCGTACGTTACCTAAAACACTCGTACGTTACCTAAAACACTCGTACGTTACCTAAAACATTCGTACGTTACCTAAAAACTCGTGCGTTACCTAAAACACTCGTGCGTTACCTAAAACACTCGTGAGTTACCTAAAACACTCGTACGTTACCTAAAACACTCGTGCGTTACCTAAAACACTCGTACGTTACCTAAAACACTCGTACGTTACCTAAAACACTCGTGCGTTACCTAAAACACTCGTGCGTTACCTAAAACACTCGTGCGTTACCTAAAACACTCGTGCGTTACCTAAAACACTCGTGCGTTACCTAAAACACTCGTGCGTTACCTAAAACACTCGTGAGTTACCTAAAACACTCGTACGTTACCTAAAGCACTCGTGAGTTACCTAAAACACTCGTGAGTTACCTAAAACACTCGTACGTTACCTAACACACTCCTACGTTACCTAAAACTCTTGCTTAGTCAAAAACATTAATTTAATTCACAAAAAAAATCATGAGTTCTTCAGTGAATTCATTTATAAACACTTAGTAGCATCATTTAACAGAGATCTTCTATAAGAATCACGTGTTTTCCAAAACATAGAGAGGTTTCACATGTTTAATCGGTATATTTATAGAGTACAGGTGTTTTAACACGTTGCAACAGCTGCGCTCACAAGGAAACACAAACTAATCTCAGGCGCCAACAAAGACTGGCGGTGTTCCCTCAGCAAGTACACCTTTAACAAGGAAATAAAGGTCGCTACTCCCCGTAGAAAGTACAGAGCTCAGTGTAGGAAATACAGAGCTCAGTGTAGGAAATACAGAGCTCAGTGTAGGAAATACAGAGCTCAGTGTAGGAAATACAGAGCTCAGTGTAGGAAATACAGAACTCCCTGTAGGAAATACAGAACTCCCTGTTGGAAATACAGAGCTAACAGTAGAAAATACAGAGCTCCCTGTAGAAAATACAAAGCTCAGTGTAGGAAATACAGAGCTCAGTGCAGGAAATACAGAGCTCAGTGTAGGAAATACAGAGCTCCCTGTAAAAAATACAGAGCTCCCTGTAGGAAATACAGAGCTCCCTGTAGGAAATACAGAGCTCCCTGTAAGAAATACAGAGCTCCCTGTAAGAAATACAGAGCTCCCTGTAGGAAATACAGAGCTAACTGTAGAAAATACAGAGCTCCCTGTAGAAAATACAAAGCTCAGTGTAGGAAATACAGAGCTCAGTGCAGAAAATACAGAGCTCAGTGTAGAAAATACAAAGCTCAGTGTAGGAAATACAGAGCTCAGTGTAGAAATACAGAGCTCCCTGTAGAAAATATAGAGCTCCCGGTAGAAAATACAAAGCTCCTGTAGAAAATACAGAGCTCCCTGTAGAAAATATAGAGCTCCCGGTAGAAAATACAGAACTCCCTGTAGAAAATACAGAGCTCTTTGTAGAAAATAAAGAGCTTCTGTAGAAAATACAGAGCTCTGTAGAAATACAGAGCTCCTGTAGAAAATACAGAGCTCCCTGTAGAAAATACAGAGCTCCATGTAGGAAATACAAAGATCAGTGTAGAAAATAGAGCTCCTTGTAGGAAATACAGAGCTCCCTCTAGAAAATACAAAACTTTTGTAGAAAATACGAGATAAACAATCACCAGGAGACAAGAAACAATAACCAGGAGACAAAGATAAAAACACACAGGAAGATAAAAACACAAGGAGATAAAAACAGAGAGATAAAAACACAGGAAGATAAAAAAAATTTACAAAAATTTAAAAAAAAAATGAACAGTAGGAGAACAAAGAACACACGGAGATGAACAAGAAACAATCACAGGGAGAAAAACAGGGAGATAAACAAAAAACAAATACCAGGAGATAAATACATTAAGATAAACAGGAGATAAATAAGAAACAAACACACAGAAATAAACAGAGGAACATAATAACAAGCACAAGGAGATAAACAATACAGGGAGATTAATAAACACAGGGAGATACACTCATTGGAGATAAACAAGAAAATAAACACAAAGTAAACATTGGAAGATTAACGAAACAAACACAGGAAGATAAACATGAAACACATACCGAGATAAACGAGAAAGAAACATCAGGAGATAAGCAAGAAAAAACACCAGAAGATAAGCAAGAAAAACACCACAAGATACACAAAAATACCGGGAGATAAACATGAAGAACAACTGAAAAAAAAATAAGAAAATGCACTAGAAAAAAAAACACTAGGAAATAAGAAAAACACCAGGAGATAAGCAAGAAAGAACACCAAGAAATAAGCAAGAAAGAACACCAGGATAAAGACAAGGAAAAAACACCAGCAGATAAGGAAGATAAAAACACCAATAGACAAACGAGAAACAAACACTAGGAAATAAACACAAAGAGAACAAGAAATACAATATGGATATAAACAAGTACCAGAGGATGGTAAACGCGACACAAACACCAAGGAATACAGAAGCAAACGTAGTGAGATGAACAATAAACAAACACAAACACCAGTTTCTTTGCCAAGACTCCGCATATTTTTTTTACTAATTTGATATTATTGTTTGTTTGTTGAATTTGTTTGTTTGGTCCTGTTTTTGTTATTTGCACAAAATCACTTTTTCATAATTGCTGTTCTTGTCCAGGACAAATGAAGGAATTTGTTTTTAATTGTTCGCAAAGACAAAATCATTGTTCATTGTTCATCTAAGTGTTCAACTGTATGGTATGTTTGGTGTTCAGTGTCTATACATGGTAACCTTGGTGTTGAACGTGTATAGTGTGTTTGTTCAAGGTGCAGAATGATCTCAGTGCTCAATATCTCAAACAATTTTGATGTTCAATGTGTGTGAGTTGAGTTTGGTGTTCAAAATGTATACTGAATTTGGTGTTCAACGGGGAGACTTTGTTTTACCTATGTTTTAATTTTCTCTTAAGGTAGTTTTTAGCTTGTCATCGTTCAGTGTTTATGGTGTTTAAATGTCTATTCACACTTTTGTGTTTTAAGCAATAAGTAATTACGTCGGTTTCCGGAAATTAGAAAGGGAAAATAAACGAGGAAATACGAACAAGGCCAAAAACGTAAAGTTTTTTACCCCTAGAATTTTACAGACCATTATCAAGAAATTCTGAAATTTTTGTGAAGGTGAGTAGCTTATACCCGGTGATAAACATGTACCAGGTCAACCCACCCGGGCCAGGGATATATTTACACACTAGCACAGAGGTCTACGATCTGATTATTCAATTTACACACTAGCACAGAGTAGACCTACGATCTGATGATTCAATTTACACACACATAGTAGGCCTACGATCTGATGATTCAATTTACACACACATAGTAGGCCTACGATCTGATGATTCAATTTACACACACATAGTAGGCCTACGATATGATGATTCAATTTACACACTAGCACAGAGTAGACCTACGATCTGATTATTCAATTTACACACACACACAGATGGTCTACCATCTAATAGTTTAATTTACAAACACACACAGATGGCCTACTGACTTATGGTTTAATTTACACATTTGCATAGAAAAGAGTCTACAGTCCGGCATTTGAAGCTCCATGTACAGAAAGGCTATACAGTCTGTAACACTCAATCAGTTATGCAGAAGAGAAAAGAGATACATTACAAACATACTTGACTTGATACTCTCTGAAGTGCACGTCAGAATGAGACTCAATATTGGCAAGAAAACGCACTCAAGCACCTGTGCTGTGTGCAGCCAGCAGTAACAGCCTGACTGAACAGACCTTGATCTATCAGGTCTGGTCTGGTACCGGGACGCGGGGTCGTTAACTCCCGAAAATATCTTTCAGGTATCCTTCGTAACACACTAATATATTCATTCTTTGGATATATGAAGTCACCAAATAATCTCATATGAAAGCAGTCAGTACTACCTATATTCACTACACATGTATACACATCAAAGTATACATGTGTATACATGTGTACAGATATGTGTACATGTTCACATGTACACATATCTGTACACACAAGCACGTCCAAGTTTAGTTTATTTTTATTATCTGTGTTGCGTATGAAAAGCACTACAAGACGCTATGGTAAACACTATACACAGCTTCAAGAGTAGGTAAAACCGAACTTTAAATTCAAAGAATCAATAAAACCTGTCAAAATGAGTTAAGAGGCGGGGCCAAGAGCTATGACTCGACCAGCTCTTCAAACACATCTTTGCGAGTACCCTCCACGCAGATTGTATTATACAAACTTGTTCACAGACATAAAGGTGTTAGACATTCAACAGAGAAACTCCCTCCGGTGATGTAGCCCCAGGCTGTCTTACAGACGTACTCGTAGACATAACAACCCAGCACGAAAATGTACACTTACACTCCTGCAAACTTACGAAATATTCTTGAATATACGTCATCAAATTCGCTCTCAAGATGCACACTCGGACAAGTACACACACACACACACGGAGCTATGACTCGACCCCTGCAACCACAACTAGGTGAGTACACACACACACACACACACAAAAGACATTCCCAAACACACTGGAACAAAAAGCCGCCCTAGTAGCCAAGTCTGAAGAGCCCTGTATTGATTTCTAGACTACTTTACAGTGGGTCGGCCCGCAGTGCCGATCACCAGCTCCTGTTTGTGTGTTTGTGGTGTTTGTGTGTTTGTGAGGCTTTCGCAGCTGGGTTTGTGGATGTCGCGTGAGGAATGGAGGGGCTTGGGGGAGAGAGAGGAGGAGGTGGATGGCGGGGAAGAGAGAGAGAGAGAAAGGAGGGGGAATGATATGCGGGATGTTCTCTTGTGCTTATTTCTAAACTCCAAGTGACATTTACTGCGTGTGTCTAGCAGCAGTTAGGGTGTAAATAGTGAGGGAGAGGGTGTGGAGGATGGGGGAAGAGAGAGAGAGGGAAAGGGGGGGTTGAAGGAGAAAAAGGAAGAGGAAGTTAGAAGAGGGAAGACGATAGGGGGGAAAGGAAAACAAAGCGTAAGAGTGAGAGAGAGAGAGAAGGTAAGAATGAGCCGACTGATAGAAAAAGGAAAAGTGGATACAGAAAGGAAGAAGTGGACAGAGCGAAAGGAAAAACATGGACACAGAGATGAGAGGTGATGAAGAGGAGAGAATGAAATTCAGAGATGAGAAGTGGTGAAGGAACCTGGGAAGACACAGACAGAAGATGTGCGCTGCCACGCTGGTATATCGGTCGCCTTCTTATTCTTGAGTGTATTTAATTTACACCCGGTCAGGGAACACCACAAGTCTGACCGAGAAATTCTGAAATCCAACCTTGGTTATGGAGAACCCAGGAGCTCAAGGCTGCAGAAAGAAAATACTGCGCAATATTAATTCCCAGCGCTGGTAAAATCTCTCTCGCTAGCTCGTACCCGTTACCCATAACTCCATTCAATCGGAAAATATCGTGTTTTTCCTCGGAGATCATGGCAAAAATAGGTTGTGGAGAAGATTTAAGTGTGGACTGGCAATTCCCACCCACGCATACCCACAGGGAGCCATCTGAGACCCGGACATTACACCTGATTGGTCTATTGGAAACCGATCGCTTCTGTTATTGGCCGATACCCGTCGATAGCTGCGCTGATTGGCTGGCACTGTGCCGAGGCGCACTTGTCAATACTCTGCGATTGGTCCGGCCGCCTCAATCGCGCCTTTTTGACTTGGTGGCGGGAAAGTAGGTCGCAGAGAGGGACTGGGATTGGCTGCTGGAGGGATCAATCACCTGCATCGCCCCAGCTGCGTCTCCACCACTGCCACCTGCCGGAGGAGCGGTGGAGACGCCGCGCCAACACCGCCACCGGCAGGAGGAGGAGGGATGGAGGATGCTGACGCGAGGAGAGGCGGCGAGGGAGATACAGGAGAGCGAGAGAGAGGAGCCAGCCATGATAATTAAGGGACGGTGAGGGAGGCGCTGCAGGAGGAGCGGGTGATGGTGGTGGGGGCCGGAGCGGGGAGTATGGAAGATGGTGGAGGCGGACACACCAGTAACACACACTGTGAACAACACGTAGTAATGCTGCTTGTAACTGATACATACACATATTATGGAGAGGACGGAGTAAGCCCACTTGTAAGTTATACATATACATTGTGAACAACACGGAGTAAGCCCGCTTGTAACTGATACATACACACATTATATACAGGGCGGAGCGAGGCCGCTAGTAACTGATACATACACACATTATGGAGAGGACGGAGTAAGCCCTCTTGTAAGTGATACATACTATGAACATCATGAAGTGAGGCTACTTGTAGTAAGTAATACAAACTCGTAGTTGTGTCGGAAGGAGAAAGGAAGAAACAAGATAGTAGAAACAGTTCCAATGGAATCAGATCTTCAGCCAATATTCGACCTGGTGGAACACAGCTAGGATGGATGGATGGAGGGATGGAGGGCTGGATGGAGGGATGGATGGAGGGATGGATGGATGGAGGGATGGATGGAGGGATGGATGGAGGGATGGATGGATGGAGGGATGGATGGATGGAGGGATGGATGGAGGGAGGGATGGATGGATAGAGAAGTAATAGTGCGCACGGGGCTCAAAATACATAGAAGGAACTCTGAAGGAAACCGGAGGTAAGTAAGGTTACCTTCCATCTCGCTTAAGAATACAGAAACTAAATAGAAAACGGAGACGAACCTGGAATGCACTATTATAAACAAGGTGCGGAAAGGGCGATTGAGATAAACAGAAAGAAAGAGAGAAGACTGTGGGACAGAGGAACTGGTAATGGCGAAAGGTCAACAAAGAATTGGCGAAGACAAAAGACTAGCAAGATTAGGCACGATACAGCGAAGGTCTTGAACGAGAGACGAAATACTGAAATATTGCCTATAGGAATATTATTATTATTATTACTATTATTGCAATTGTTTTATTATTGTTATTTTTATAACTATTATTATTATTATTATTATTATTATTATTATTATTGCGAAACGTTAAACCCGTAAGAGGCAGGCAATGCCAGGAGAATAGGTTTTAGCCAAGGAAGCGAGAAATAGTTCTAATTCCTTGGATCAAGGGTCCCCCTCAAGAGCATCAAGGCACCTCCCTGGCAAGAACTACAGGGATGGAATAAGAAGTGATGATGAGAACTGTAAAGGAGAGGAAAAAAAATAAAAGTGAAAAGCATAATGAAAATAAGACGAGACATGTAAGTAAATTCACGGAGAAGATACCGTATAATGTAATGCTGAAGACGATGATACCGTATAATGTAATGCTGAAGACGATGATACCGTATAATATAATGCTGAAGACCAAGATGCCGTATAATGTAATGCTAAAGGCGATGATAAAATATTTATGTAAAATAAGGAGGAAACGAAGGGAAACGGGCATAAATGATAGGTTTATAAGGAGCGAGAGAGGTAAGAGAGTTAGGATAGTGGAAGAAGAGGTGTGAGAGGGAGAGGAGATTGATTTTAGAGAGGTGGGGAAGAAATAATAAGGGCGATTAAGGAGTTCAAAGAGACAGAAGCGAAGTGAAGGTGAGAATAAATGAGAAAGGTTAGAAAGAGGAGAATGAAGTATGATAGAAAGGCGAGAGGAGGTGAGAAAAGCAGAGAAAGTGAGAAGTGAGAAATAGGACTAGTGAGAAATGAGAGAGAGAAGTTTACGCAAGAGCTGATAGGACTGGGTAATATATATATATATATATATATATATATATATATATATATATATATATATATATATATATATATATATATATATATATATATATATCGTGCCTAATAGGTCAAACTTGCGATTTTGGCTTAAATAGCAACGCTCTTCTTGCCTAATAAGGCAAGGGAAAATTTGTGTATGCAAAAATTTCGCAAAAATCATTCTGAACCTAACGAAAAAAATATATTTCAAAGTGTTTGTTTATTATTAAATTATTGTAAACTTATATAAAATACATTTAGTTGAATTAGGCTAAATTATATTGGTTTTTATAATAAGGTTAGGTAAGTTTCCTAAGGTTCTTTTGGAACAAAATTATTAATTTTTACATTAACATAAATGAAAAAAAAATCTTTGAACGTATAAAATAAATTTTTAGAAAGGGCTTAATTTTAAATGAGTTTTTGATAATTGACCAGTTTTATCTATTCAGAACGATATATAATGGTAAGTAGTTGATAACAGTAGCAAAGAAGTAATACTGGTAAAACAATAATATGCATGTGTGAGAAAAGCAGCGTAGATAAGATGTAAAGGATGGAGAACAAGAGAATAGGCAAAGAAGAGCAAGTGGAAAGATAATGAAAATGAAGATGCAAAACAAACTATGGGAGAAGGAAGAAGAAACACGAGAAAGAGGAGAGGGAGACAAGGTGGTGAAAGGAAACTTATGTAAAATGAGAAGACAAATGTAAAAAATGGGAAGACAAAGAAATTGTCAAAAGTATAAAAAAAAGAAAAAAAATAGTAAAGACAGGAAGGAAAGACTAATAATTCAGGGAAATTCATAAGCAAATGGAGAACAACGAATTAATCTCACTAAGCTAAACGGTCATTAAACAACGGTAGAACAACAGTTAAAACTGAAAATATTCTGTTCCGCATTTTATTGCACCTCTTCGCTGTTTTTGCGACTCCAGTTTTTTCCCTCTAGAAGCCCAGGACTTACTTTGAGGTTATAAATGATCAATAAAACGTCGCTAATGCTGCCCAAGCGACCGTCAGAAGCATCCGTACAGGAGTTAGCATGATGGTTGTGACCAGGACAGTTTTAATACTTTCTTGTGAATATAATAATAATAATGGTAGGTAGTAGGTTGGTAGACAGCAACCACCCAGGGAGGTACTACCGTCCAGTGGTAGTAGGTTGGTAGACAGCAACCACCCAGGGAGGTACTACCGTCCTGTGGTAGTAGGTTGGTAGACAGCAACCACCCAGGGAGGTACTACCGTCCTGTGGTAGTAGGTTGGTAGACAGCAACCACCCAGGGAGGTACTACCGTCCTGTGGTAGTAGGTTGGTAGACAGCAACCACCCAGGGAGGTACTACCGTCCTGTGGTAGTAGGTTGGTAGACAGCAACCACCCAGGGAGGTACTACCGTCCTGCCAAGTGAGTGTAAAACGGAAATCTGTAATTGTTTTACATGATGGTAGGATTGCTGGTGTTTTTTTTTTTTTGTCTCATAAACCTGCAAAATTTCAGGTACGTCTTGCTATTTCCACTTACATTTAGGTCACACTACACATGTATGTACAAGCATATATGCATATATATATATAATATATATATATATATATATATATATATATATATATATATATATATATATATATATATATATATATATATATATATATATATATATAGGAGGTGCCACCTCTAGAACTGAACTGGGGACCCACATCTTCAGAGAAGAGAATAAACACTCTGATGCTGCTGCGGTCTAAGATATAAAGTCACTTCATCGGTAAGCATCCAGCAAGGCAACCCTTTCACCTTATTCATTATCTTTATCGTGCAACTGAAAATCTCTAGCAAGTGACAAGCGAGAGCTTAACATGGGGTTCCTGGACGACAGCATTCTGCCATACCAAAAAAATACTTTCTGTTTACAGATCTCCATTAGGTGAAGTCAGAAAGAGGCTCTGGGACTCACCTTTAAGCTTTTCGAATGTGAAATCATCTCGGCCAAGCATCAATGAGAAATCATCTCAGCCAAGCATCAGTGCAGCCGGATCTATCTTAACAGAAGCCTCAAACCATCGCTCACCCTGATAGCTTCCTGCTCGGATAACCTTTGAGGACCACTATCTCTACCGCAGTCGTCAAGGACAACCTGAATGTCCTGAAGTGGATGGAACGGAGGATAGGTGATTTGTACGCCCACAATGCTTTGTACATTCTTGCAAAGTCTCTGTCTATACTCAGATTAATCTGTTTCCAGAGACGTAAACGTTTATTCGACGAAGCGAATGAACAACTTTCTGAAGTTGATATTCACGACTGCCAATGGGATGAAAGTACGTTTCCAGTTAGACTTGTGGGGAAAAGTGTGTGTCTGTAAGTATGTATGTATGTTTGCACATATGTGTGTGTGGGTGTGTGTTTACAAGACAACACATATGTAAATTCTCTTGTATTTTATCTAGGTAAGCAGAGGATTTTTACAAAGTCTACTTGGATTCATGATTTTAACTTAATCGCAATCGCCAGTCAGTGGGATACTCTTGTAATCTCCATAACCAGATTAACCATCCCGAAAGACCAACTGAGAAATCCCGAAATGGAAAATGTCGCTCAACAATGCTCGAAATTGCTAGAAAGAGAGACAGCTCCCCTTCAATCTGTGCAAGGTTTCTCATGCCGAGGTTCCCTTGTAATGTACCTAAATCCTCCCTGAGCACTCGCTCTGACCTTCAGATCATTCACACTGGTGTAACATGTAGTCTTGTAGCCACTCCAATTTTCACAGGAGACCCATGCCTGCAAAAGCACATATTCAGACAATTTCGGCCTCCATGCGACCAGAGAGAAAGAATGCAGGACAAGGAAAGATTAACGTTAAAGAGAGGTCTGCCAGATTCTGCTATCCAGCACCAATGAAGACCCTAATATGCAGAGGGGATGGCAGTCAGCATACAGAAGTAGTAACAGTGTTAACCTGGACAGAGTACAGTGGCTGATGTAGAGGTGCTGGTGCTGCCAACTCCAGGGTGTTTCGTAAGAAAAGAATATACATTGGCTTTACGAATCGCTGCAGTTTCGTCCACAATGGGTTCAAAAACCCACGGCTCGTGGGGAAAATGTGCACTCATATTCCCGAAAGAATTGGGCAATAAGCTCATTAGGGAAATCAAGGATCCCAGCGCAGGCAGTTATTTTCTTCTCCTCCTCATTGCTGCAATCCAGAAAGGTAATGTCCATTGCATCTCAGGCACCTTGCCCAACCTCTCAGGAGGAGAATCTCAGTTTCGAAAAGCGAATATTGGCGAACATATTTACGCAATGATGATCACCATCCAACTCTCCTCAAAAGCTTACAAAACAATATTAAAAAAATGTTATAACACAGATAAAATAATAAAGCAGTCTCAGGGAGAGGTAAAAAAAAAAAGGCCATGAAATAGATAAAGGCTCCGAGGTCAAGGTTTCTAACATTACCAAACATTACATTCTAACATTACCAAATATTACATATATATATATATATATATATATATATATATATATATATATATATATATATATATATATATATACACTGTGTATTTAAAGTGTTGGTATGAGTTGGCAGTTGTCGGTAGCGAAGGGTGGGCGGTCTGCCGGAGACGAGCTCTGGTTAGTTTCCTTGGTATGTAGACGGAATTCTAAGTATCTGACTGGCATTCTTTGAGCGGCCCAAAAAAAAGTCAGGCATGGCGTATGTGTGTGTGTGTGTGTGTGTGTGTTCGAATGTCTACTTGTGTGTGTGTGTTTGTTTGTTTGTGTGGTGTGTGTGGTTCGTGTTCGAATGTCTACTTGTTTGTATATGTGCATGTGTTTGTTAAAAGATTATGTGAATGTGTTTTGTTTTCTGCTAAGTATACACATCCCTGATGCATGTAAGTGAAAAGATTGTTGCTAAATATCCAGCATTCAAGTGTGTATATATATGTGGATTTTTTTTTTTGTCCTCTACAAAATTCTAAAATTGTTCAGATATTATCCATCCCGTTTTGCTTTATTTTGCCATTTAATTTTTCCACTTGGCCATTTTTCCCCTCGTTTCCCAGATCACACAATACATCCAACCTCGTGTTGATAATTGAAAGAAGAGTCAATTACATCGAGTAAATAAAATAAAAAAGTGGAGCTCTGGGAAAGACGCCAGTGAAAGCGGAAATGAAATATTCCTTTTTGTCTCTTAGGATAAAGCTCTAATAAAAACGATGATTTTTTTTAATAAGAAAAAAAAAGGTTGAATATTTACTGATTAGATCAAAAACAGAATGGTAAAAAACTAAGAATATACGTGTAAAAAAAATATAAATTACTCCAGATAAGTGAGAGAGAACGGTAATTTTTTTTTTCGAATGTACACAAGAGAAACTGTAAACAAAACTCGAATTCAATCAGCTGATTGCAGACAGAAATTAAAACCTTATAGAGCAGCTGCTACCATATTACAAGTTCAGGTGCTATTCAGATTTTTTCTGGTTATGCAAGATGCTCCGATGAAAGCGTCATAAACACTGATCTCTGAGAGAGGAAGACCAGTGGCAGCCATCTCAGACAAGGTTGTTTACATTTTTCTTCCTGTCTCCTGTATTTCAATATTCTGTCCAACTGGACTCTCGTATTTCATTGTATCTGATAATTAAGTTAAAGGGCTCACTTTCGGCACGACACACACACACACACACACACACACAAAATCGGCAAGTACAGGGACATAAGTCAACAGTATCAATTTGTCCCAGTGGGATCAGAGACCTTGGGATCATGGGGAAAAAATGCAACACGTTTCCTTAAAGAACTGGGTTCCAGACTCATCGACACCACCAGGGACCCAAGGGCAGCCACTTTCATGTTAAAGCGCCTCAGCATGGCCATCCAGAGGGAAAATGCATGCTGCATACTGGGCTCGCGTCTGGCTTCGGAGGAGCTGGAACAGATTCATAATCTTTGATACATTGTACCAATGTATTCATGTTCATGTTTGTGTTTTCTGTCAATGTATTCTGTCTATTATATATATATATATATATATATATATATATATATATACAGTGGTACCGGTTTACGATGGTCCCAAACTCACCCTTTTATGTAAGTTTATTTTAAATGCTTTTGTAAGTGTAATTTTGGGGTCTAAAAGGACTAGTCTATTTTACAACTTTTCTTAAGGAGATAAATTCGTTTGTAATGGCACTTGAACAGCATTCTGAATGAAAATATCGTAAACCGGGGTACCACTGTATATATATATATATATATATATATATATATAATATCTCAAGATGACACGTTGTCCATAAAATCAATTATAAGAGTACTGAACATTAATATCAAGTTATAATGGTTTTGTGGGTATACTTAGTTCAAAAATTTGGAAAATGTGAGAAACACACAATCGGTAGAAATTAAAATGATGCGTAGCATCCCCTGAACTCGGACCATACTTAAAATACATTTTTCACTTGTGATGGTATCAATACTTGCTTTGGCTATTACAGTTGTCAAAGACATTAAACATAAGACACTAAGGTAAATTAGAGAATTCCTATATTACGAACTCCAGTTTCTGCTGCTTAAAGATACGTTAAATATAATCAGAATTGATCCAAAATAGAGCGGCCTTCACGAAGACCATCCAGTTGCATATACGTGTAGTAGCTGGTGATAATTCACCTACCTGACACGGTCGGATGGTTACAATGGAAGGTCGTGGGTTCAGTCTTCGGAAGAGCTAATCTCCATCGTTTCACATACCAAAAAAATTTTTTTATCTTCATTATTAAACAGAATGATAATCATATCACAAATTTACTGGTTGTTTTAAAAAAATATTATTTACTTATATAATTCGTATAATCTTTTGACTGTTATTATTTGATAATTTTGGTCAATTATGGTAATGCTTCCGGGGATTTATTTGTCATCGTACATAGATGGAGTGGGAAGCTGGAGGCTGCATCCTGGACGACACTCACTCTGCAGAAAAGACCTTCATTTCTCAGCAAATTAATAGAGCAAGGTGATGGTAGGGAATATATAATATGGATCTATGTTTATATATATGAATGTGAGCGAGCGCCTCTCTCTCTCTCTCTCTCCCACTCTCTCTCTCGCTCTCTCTCTCTCTCCCACTCTCTCTCTCCCACTCTCTCCCACTCTCTCCCACTCTCTCCCCTCTCTCTCTCTCTCCCATGGTAGTTCGCTCGGGCGAGTGGGATAAGACAACGAAGAGAGAGAAAAAGGCAGAACGGGAAAACTTGAAATAACTGGATAAAAGGTAAAAATCTGGTTTAACTATAAAAATACGTATCTAGAACATATTATTATTACGACATTCATTGGGAGCGATAAACCTATAGGGGTCAATAACAATGTGCAAAAATATAACAAGTCCCATGGCATCCCACTACGGCGTTATACACCGCTTTGAAAAAACTGTCGTCTTATTAGTAACATTAAACAGTCAATACCCGCTAAGGCGCAGGATTAAAAAAATATATATATAAATTTTCTTATTAGCTACGTTAGTTTTAATCAGCATTAAAGTGTACGTGCGGAAAAAAAAATATAAGAATAAAATCTATAAGGCCAAAATTTTTTTTTTTTTACCACAGGATTTTCACAGATGCGCGACGTCATGGAGAAATGTCCGCTGTTGCGTACGATGTTGCGTACGATGCTGTTGCGTGCAATGCTGTTCCGTACGATGCTGTTGCGTACGATGTTATTGCGTACGATGCTGTTACGCACGATGCTGTTGCATATGTTGCATACGATGCTGTTGCGTAGGATGGTGTTGCGTACGATGCTATTGCGTACGATGGTGTTGCGTACGATGCTATTGCGTACGATGGTGTTGCGTACGATGCTATTGCGTACGATGGTGTTGCGTACGATGCTATTGCGTACGATGGTGTTGCGTACGATGCTGTTACGCACGATGCTGTTGCATATGTTGCATACGATGGTGTTGCGTACGATGCTATTGCGTACGATGGTGTTGCGTACGATGCTGTTGCGTACGATGGTGTTGCGTACGATGCTACTTCGGTCCTAATCCCTCGGCCGTCTGGTTCACAAATCAGCCACAGATTGATTGAACAACATTTTAATCTTAGTAATATGTTGTATAGGCCTACGTTTGAGGCACAGAGTGAGTATTATGCAATTGCTTATATTGCAAGATTATGACAGTATAATATAAAAAAATTATGTACATACGATTTTATTTCCCTACTATACATGATAATACTGGATCTCTATATTTATATTTAATAAATACAGTGTTCAATACACATTTACTTGTATCACATGATTATTTTATCTTCTGCATTATAATAACAAATAACCGAGAAGTTTTGATGTAAATAATTCCTGCATAATTAATAATTTCAGTGAGATAATTTAAGCCGGATTATTTTTTTTGCAGATTTGCAATCGTATTTAATACATTTTGTGTTCAAAATGTATTAAATACGATTTTTGACTACGTGTTCGTATTCCCGTGCTATTTGAGAATTAAGGCACCATTTCATTATAATAAATATGATCTGTCCCCATACAAGGCAACTATTGTTTTTTAACATCTAGTGGTTATGATTTAGCTTGTGTTAGTCGACTGGTGTGGGTCGCATCCTGGGGGACAAGATTGAGGACCCCAATGGAAATAAGACAGTCCTCGATGACGCACTGACTTTCTTGGGTTATCCTGGGTGGCTAACCCTCCGGGGTTAAAAATCCGAACAAAATCTTATCTTAACCGTGATTGAAAGTGTGTTTGCTGCTTTCAGAAATGACCCTTTTATTATGTGGTGTTAGAGCAGGTGAAACCACAGGGTACCACTGGGATTTGCACTAGTATGCGTCAAATACTTAAGCATCTATATACTGCCCGATATTTTCCGTACGCCAAGTCAGTAAAAATGTATTTTCAGCAGATGTTCAGCATTGGCTGAGAAAGAGGATGAAATGCTATGGAAGGCTCTCATAACAGAGGTATTATTGAAAGCACTCTCACCCATTGACTACAAGCAATGGCAGTTTGTACTCAGCTAAGTGAAGATGTAGATATTTTTTCCGGTGGTTTCTCCAGAGTAACAGAACAACATGGTGGACTTGTGGAATCAAGACAGATTCGAGATGGAAAGGATTCACAGGTACTGGTGAAGCGGTTACAATTTCACTCTCCGTTTCAAGAATCATTCGATAACTTGGTCTCTGTAGGAACAGGAATAGTTCTCTATCATTCATACAGTTGTGACAGAGCAAAAGTTATTGGCTTAACAGAAATGCGTGGCATTAACAGAAATAAATTTTCTGATTTACATCTGAAGTAAATTAAAGTTTGTGACCTATGAGTGAGCCTCATAGACCCCTTTAACTCGTTGATGAGGATTCAATGAGGGAAGAAAACAAGGGAAGATTTGTACATCTGTTTGTATCATGGAGACCTTGGGAAGAGACAGTCTCAGAAGACTACTAGTATTTCGTGGAACATGTTCACCTTCGTTTAGTACTGTATCTTTGACCTGCAATATATCAGGGTATCCTAAACACCTACACAGATTATGGCAAAAAAATCATTAATAATTTTCGATTTGTATTTAAAAACAGACTCAGGAACAATATTGTTAAGCTTCCACGCTGATTTCTTTAGTAAAAGTTCTAGCAAGACACAACTGATTAATAGACTTTAGATGCACATCTATTCTGCTGGCATAATTGTAATGACATAGATTTACTTCACTTCTCATTTCCCTTACCAAGCCATTCACCAAGATAATCTTTATGACGCCTGCTAAAGCTCACAGTCCCGGCAAGATTTATGATATTAGCAAATTGAAGATACCTGTGCCAGCATTTTCTTTTCCTTCACTGAATCACCGGCTGTGCCACAACTTGAACTCATTAGAGCAAAGGGAAGGGAAACGGCACTTCAAATTCTGAAGTATAAGTAAGATGTAATGTGTGTTCAATAACCTACAAGCATTAGCAGATGACGTAGCTAACTCCGTTGAAGCCTTTGTCCTTATTTATGGAACTAGTCCAAATTATTCGTTTCACAAATACTGTTTGGATGAGTACAGAAGAGCCGTAGCTAGGTTGCTATAAGAGGGGCTTTGCCACCGACATCCAATGTACCTCGTTTAGACTATTTAAGCAAGTACAAAATTGGCTTGGCAACTTCCTCTTCTCAATCGACCAAGAGTGGGAGGATGTTTAGTGGGATATGTCACTGATGAAATAATAAATACTTGCAACACACTAACATATCATTACCATGGCGTAACCGAGTGGTTAAGTGGATTAGTTAGTTCTCTCTCTCTCTCTCTCTCTCTCTCTCTCTCTCTCTCTCTCTCTCTCTCTCTCTCTCTCTCTCTCTCTCTCTCTCTCTGGTGAGAGGGACATGTGTGTTGGAGTCACTTCTGTAGCTTGAATTATTTATTAAAAAAATACATGGATACTTTTCAAGTGTTAAACAGGGAATCGAACTGAGGTCCACTTAAGTGGGAAGCCTTACGCTGTAACCACTACTCCACATTGAATTTCAAGTGGGTGTGTTATACGAGCTTCACACATATGTAACAAGTGGCAGTTAAAAGTGTCTGGATGTTCCGAAGTAACTAGTTATTTTTGCCGTTTCCTGAACACCTGATATGGAAGCGCTAAACCCGGAATGTGGACATGTAGAGCCTGGGAAATGAGAGACTGAGGCTACCATATTACTCTGCCCATTGTTCTTTATCTTTTTTGACACTGTACATTGCATCTCCCTCCGGATTCATTAGTTACATGACTTTAAAGGGTCAATAATCAAACCATGGAACGGGTGGCGTTTGAACCCATGGAGTTTTAGGACTCACTCGCCATGGGTTCTAACCCCACCCGTTCTGTGGTATGTTTCCAATCGTGTGATTACGACTTCTTGAATCAATAATTAGCTGAGCTAAGAAGCTATGATGGTTGTAGTAGGGAGACTAACATTACAGTTGGTGGTAGCTGGTAATATACGTGTGTGATAGCAGTCGATAGTGGTGAAACTTTTGAAGTTAAAATCACCTTCACTCGGGGGACCTAGGGAAGGTGTGTGTGTGTGTGTGTGGTTGTGTGTGTGTATGTGTGTGTGTGTGTGTCTGTTTATATGTGTGAGTTCGTGTATGTGTGTGTGTGCGCGCGCGCTCACCTAATTGTGGTTGCAGGGGTCGATTCATAGCTCCTGGCCCAGCCTCATTACTGGTCGCTACTAGGTCCACTCTCTCCCTTCTCCAAGACCTTTATCGTACCTCTTCTTAAAGCTATGTATCGATCCTACGTCCACTACATCATTCCCTATTGTGTGTTCCGGTGTATTCGTGAATTTTCTTATTAGTTTGTTTCTATAACTCAGTGCCCAAGTAAGATTGTTTTACCAAAATCTGTCAGACTTAAACCATGGAAAAAGTTTTATGTTAATTCCGTTCTTTTTTTTTTTGGTTGGGAGGTTTTGGTACCTATGGGGTGGGTTGGTACCTATGGGGAGGATTTTTCGGTTGCACTATTTTTAGTGGCACATTTTAAAGCTCTTATTATACGGGTTTCAAAAACACGTAAAGCTTTCCTTGAAATATATTTGGGGGCGGCGCACCATGGGGGCGTTTTTTGGGGGGTTGCACTTTCAGTGACTTGTTTTTACAGTGATTTTATAAAGCTTGAATATTTCAATCCTTTTCTGATTAGCTGTAAAATAATTCAGCCAAATTGGAATTTCTCAAATTGTGTCTTAGAACCTATCTTGAAGACACACCCGCCTCCTGAGAAGGTGGGGGGAGTCTGTATCCCCACTACCACCCCCCATGTACACTTCTCCTTCCCTTGCA
This sequence comes from Cherax destructor, assembly GCA_009830355.1. Classification (NCBI taxonomy): domain Eukaryota; kingdom Metazoa; phylum Arthropoda; class Malacostraca; order Decapoda; family Parastacidae; genus Cherax; species Cherax destructor. The sequence continues at coordinate 532,689 of WNWK01000060.1, read as the reverse complement.
TGCGACCGAATACTCAATATCACCCGGGTATCCCACCTCCGTGTGACCGAATACTCAATATCACCCGGGTATCCCACCTCCGTGTGACCGAATACTCAATATCACCCGGGTACCCACCTCCGTGTGACCGAATACTCAATATCACCCGGGATCCACCTCTGTGACCGAATACCAATATCACCGTATCCCTCCGTGTGACCGAATACTCAATATCACCCGGTTATCCCACCTCCGTGTGACCGAATACTCAATATCACCCGGGTATCCCACCTCCGTGTGACCGAATACTCAATATCACCCGGTTATCCCACCTCCGTGTGACCGAATACTCAATATCACCCGGGTATCCCACCTCCGTGTGACCGAATACTCAATATCACCCGGGTATCCCACCTCCGTGTGACCGAATACTCAATATCACCCGGGTATCCCACCTCCGTGTGACCGAATGCCATTGTTATGGGCCTCATTAATGACTTAAAGTTATACAAGGTGGCATACAGAATGGGGTTTAACTAGTTTATCCCAACTCTTTAATTTAACTGTGAAACTCTTACTCTACGTTTTTCTTTATCTACCTCGTGGGCGACGCTCTTCTACGTACCTTGCACATCGGAGTACTTTAGAATTTAGGCGTTTCCTTGTTTAGCAGTATCGGCCCGTGTTTACCTACCCTTCTGGGCTGCTGGTAAAGACATTCTTATCTTGAATTTCTGTGTTGTTTGGGAGGAAATTGATGAGGAAGTCTGGGAGGAAGAGGCCTGGTCGTGGACCTCGCCGCGGGGGCGTTGGACCCCCCCCCCCCGGAACATTCTCCAGGAACAGGTGTGATGAAGGTTGGTGCGTATCTGACAGCAGTAACGCCAACTCATTAGAAATTAGGTTGACATAACGTGGCGTCGACAATAGGTTTATTAAATCTTAATAAAGCTTTATTGATATAGCTTATAGTTTATTGCAATATTGTTCAATAATGGTTCAACTTGTTTTACTGATGTGTATATTTTACATGTTGAATGTGTAATATATGAGGTTATTTCTTGCCTAAAATAACACAAAATGGAGAGATGAATAACTCTACTCTCTCAAACACACACACACACACACACACACACACACACACACACACACACACACCACACACATACCTCGTGAGGAGCCTAAGCACACACACTCAAGAACGGAACCTAGCATATTTACTGGAGGTATAACTCGAGGTGGAGCTCTGGGAGGAAGCAGCGTTAATGCTGTTGATTACAATTATTTCTGAGGAGAGTCGAACCAGGCAGGGAACCACACCCTCCTCTCCCCAACCACCACAGAACAGCTATTAGCATCTTGTACTTGCAGTGGCATCTAAACATCCTGTGGCTTACAACGTGATGGAGCATCTCAAGAGGGATGCTGCTTCTGCATTACCAGCATCACCCTGCCACTGAAAACCTAATCTTATGTGTTTCATTCTGATCGCCTTTTTTGACACTTGCTTGCAATGTTTCTCTTTCTCCTCTTCTCTGTTTCATTCAGTCTAATTCTGTCATTCTCCCTTCTTCCCGCTCTCTCTCACTGGTCCACAAACGTAATCCACCACACACTTAATGGCTAATCGTTTTATGCCATTTCATCTCTCCTACTTTATGATGTTCACCCCTTCCTCACTCATCTCTTATATACATACGTCCTTTTCTTATTCATCCTGCATATATCATTCATACACGTTCTAATTTTTCTCCCTATCTAATCCTTTATTCCGTCCCTTTTTTACTCTGTTCTTCCTGCACAACACAGCACTGCTCTCTCTCTCTCTTCCTTATCTATCTCTGTCTCTTTATTTTTCCGTCTCTTCTTTTTCTCCCATATCTCCCTCTGTTCCCTCGCGTTCTCTTTCTGTCTCCGTCTTCTCCCTTCCCCTCCTTTCCCCTCTCTTTACGAGCCTGGCCTCTCCTTCCCCCAAACAGTGTGTCAGCTGGTGGGATCAGCACTGGTGAGTGCTCACACACACACACACACACACACACACACACACACACACACACACACACACACACACACACGGCGGCTGGCGGCTGGCAAACCTAAGAATAGCGTTCCAATACCTCACTAAGGAATCATTCAAGACTCTGTATACCATATACGTCAGGCCCATACTGGAGTATGCAGCACCGGTTTGGAACCCACACCTGGTCAAGCACGTCAAGAAATTAGAGAAAGTGCAAGGTTTGCAACAAGACTAGTCCCAGAGCTAAGGATTGTCCTACGAAGAAAGGTTAAGGGAAATCGGCCTGACGACACTAGAGGACAGGAGGTTAGGGAGACATGATAACGACATATAAATACTGCGAGGAATAGATAAGGTGGACAGAACAAGATGTTCAGAGGGGCACAGAAACAAGGGTCATAATTGGAAGTTGAAGACTCCTATGAGTCAAAGGGATGTTAGAAGTATTTCTTCAGTCATAGAGTTGTCAGGAAGTGGAATAGCTTAGAAAGCGACATAGTGGAGCAGGACCATACATAGTTTTAAGACTAGGTTTGATAAAGCTCATGGAGCAGGGAGAGAGGACCTAGTAGCAATCAGTGAAGAGGCGGGGCCAGGAGCTATGACTCGACCCTGCAACCACAAATAGGTGAGTACAAATAGGTGAGTACACACGCGCACACACACACACACGCACACACACACACACACACACACACACACACACACACACACACGTCTCAATAATAAACAAAACATCATTACTCGCTGTGTAATTCAGGCATCGTATACTTTTCTCTGAAGGTGTGAGTCGCGTCTACCAAGAACAGCTTAAGGCGGATAACCGGGACACGATAAAGCACTGGTTATGTTCTAAGGGTATTAACACGGGATTAAACTCCAGCTATCGTAAAGATGTTTTTGACAGATTTAATGTTGCGCGATGTTTCCCGCAAGTAATGTTTTGCTAGGCTAACATGTGTGCCATTTTCCATAATTCCCTCTGCCGGGTTTCATACGAGGCTGTTTAATCCTCTCCCCTCCCCTCTCCTCCCCTCTCCTCCCCTTACCTCTCCTTACCTCCCATTCCCTATTCCCTTCCCTTCCGTCTTCCCTCCTCTTGCCTCCCTTCCTGTCTTCTTCCTGCCTTCTCTTCTGCCCCTCTCTTATCCATTTCATCCTTCATTTTCTGTATTCCCTCCATTTCAAATCCCCTTCTTCCCCACCCTTCCCTTTTTTTCTTGTATTTCTGCTTCCCCTCTTCTTTCTTCTCCTTCCCTTCTTTCTCCATTTTTCTCTATGTTCTTCCCTCTTCCCTCCTCTCTTTCCACTTTCCTCTTTTCTCTTCACTTCTCCCTTTCCTAACATTCTCTAATTACCTTATCTTCTCCATTCATTCTAACTTAATGCACTTTCTTTCTCCATCATAATATCCACTGTACCATCACTTACTCCTCTACGCTACCTCTGTGTTCTCCTCTTTCTCTATCTCTATCTTATTTCTAGTACTAAGACATGTAATCAACTTCTTAGAGATTACCACAACACGATTCTCTGTTCCTCACCTTTCCCTTTTTGCCACGAGGACTGCTTTCACAAGATTCCTGCGTGAAATAGAACCATTCACACTTTGTATTATAATGAGTATATCTCTCTTGATGTGTGTGTGTACTGAGAACAACAGTTATATATATATATATATATATATATATATATATATATATATATATATATATATATATATATATATATATATATATGTATGTATGTGTATGTATGTGTGTGTGTGTGTGTGTGGTGCCGAATAGGTAAAATTGGTCAATTAGCAATAACTCGTTTATAATTAAGTCCTTTCTAAAAAAAAATCTTATATGTTTAAAGATATATTATTTTTTTCATTTATGTTAATGTAAAAATTAATAATTTTGTACCAAAAGAACTTTAGAAAACTTACCTAACCTTATTATAACAAGCGCAATTTAATTTAGCCTAATCCAACTAAATATATTTTAGATAAGTTTACAATAATTTAATAATAAACAGACACATTGAAATATTTTTTTACTTAGGTTTAGAATGATTTTTGGGAAATTATTGCATACGCAAATTTTCGCTTGCCTTATTCGGCAAGAAGTGCGTTGCTATTTAAGCCAAAAATCGCAAGTTTTACCTATTCGGCACGACATATATATATATATATATATATATACACACACTGAAGATAAAAGTATTCGTGATTGTTTTAAAGGAGGCATGTTTAATGACCCTCGTGGGTCGATAGGTTACAAACCCAGCTGACTAATGCAAAACACATATTTCTGAAAAAAAATTCAAAAGTCAAGAAATGGTTACAAAAAATCTCTACATGGATCGAACCGTTGTCCCAAAAATGAAGGCTTGGCACCTGTGGATCCAAACGTCGGCGGTACGACCTTTGGATCCATGTTTCCTTCTAGGGCCGTCTACCCTTACGCTAGTTATTGTAATTCTTTGTTCTTCAAAATTAGGTACCAGGCAATGTTTATATTGTTGTATATTAACACTGGTACGTGTGTACAGTAGTTGTTGCCGTTGTCACCTTTATGGACTCATTAACATCGGGGCCTTTGCTATCTTTGCCTACCCGTTAAAATTAGTGAATTTGTTTGATACTTAACATTGTTACATTTGTCAGCTTGTTAATATTAGTAGTACGTATATTTACTTACTAGTACTAGTTTTTTTTTATCATGAGTAGCTTTGTTTAATTTTATCAATACTTTTTTTTAACATTAGTACCTGTTAACTTTAGTACCTGTTAACTTTAGTACCTTTGTTCACTAGTTAAAAATTGCTACATTTCTTAACAATATCTCCTTTTGTCAATATCAATACCTTTATCTTTTAAAGTTAGTAGGTCTGTTAAAATTAGTACCTTCGTTTACTAAAATTTGTACCCTTATCATTAAAACCCCCTTGTTAACATTAGTACTTTGTTAACGTATCATCCTTGACATATGATCATTGTTAACGTTAGTTCCTTGTTAAAATATGATCTTGTTTACATATGAACACTGTTAACATTAGTTACTTGTGAAATAAGAATGAAAAAAGACCTTTCTGCTTTTCAGTCCAGATAGGATTTCTAGGCTTTAATCGGGCGAGTTATAGTTTTGAATAAATGGTTTCGAAAACCGACATTTTGATAATTGAGACACTTGTGCGATAAATGTTGCATAAGTGTCATTTATCGAGCTACAGCTACATCGGTAGATCTTTTTGTCAAGTGATCGTCCAGTGCAATTGCATATACAGCGAACACTGAGTCGTACCATGGATTAAGCGGCAAGGGAAGCCCACAGCGTCAAGACTAAACAACTAGTCATACAGGCTTCATCCATAGACTATGGGAACTGGGAAATACTTGGAAGGCCAGAGATATGGAGGACTAAACTAACGTAGGTGATGCCGAAGAATTTAATGTGCAACACAAGAAAAAAAGACAACTTGCGAGACTAAACCTAGTCTTTGCCTTAGATGCTTTATGCATAGTATTGATTATAACCAGTCACTGGGTACATGTGTTATACATTCCTAAATTTTAACAAACCAGTACAAATAAATCTATAAGGGAGCTTAAAACAAGGGAAGAATAACGAACCAAACTACATAAGAGAGCACTATATAAAGTTAAAAAAGTTCCTGAATGAGTCCCATCTGAATAGAAGAAAAACCAAAGTCGAATGAAATAATGGCGTACCAAGAAAGGAAATGCCTGGAGGCAAACGTAAAACACCCAGAGAAGATGAACTAAAGACAGGAAAGGGTTCGCCTTCGAATATAAAGAGGCGTCAAGCATCACCACACCGTGAAGATATAGAAGGGGCAGAAGACAGCAGAAAATAGGGAAGCGATAAGAGACAGGAATGAATACTCGTTAGTGAGGAGATGTGATACCTATAACGGCAACAGCGAAGTCAGATTAAAAAATACTGCATAACCACATCAGACGGTAAATGAATATAAAAGAACAAGTGAAAGCACTAAAGACGGAAAGAGAAGGGGGTGAGCAATGCCAAGGAGATCCGTGAGAAACTGAAGCAGTAGACCAAAGAAATATTAACCAAGGAGGCTGAGACAGTGCCATAGAGAGAAAGGTTAGAGAGCAAAAACTGAATGAGTTATTGAAGATACTTGACATTGAGTAGGACAGAACAAATGGGTTCTGAGAGGTGGAGAGGCTCTTTCCAGTAACGTGGAACAGTAACATGGAACAGTAACATCTAACAGTAACATTTGGTAGGTAGTGTGCTTGATTTAAATCCTTTTGATTGTACTTGGGTTAAGACTGCACTTCACTTTTACGTTAACATCAAGAACATCTTAATCCATAAAATGGGGATTAAAATAAGCTTTGCTTATATCTGCTGAGACAAACACCAGACTGTGCATATAAACTAAGACACACTACTTCGTGTATATAAAACACTTTAATGGTTATAATAATATCCATAATTTTTAAAGAGGTGGACGGGTATGCCACCGGAAGGCCTCTGTTAGATGACCAAAAGCTTCAGCTGTGGGTCATCATATGATTCAGACCCACGTCAGGAAGCACTTGTCCTATTTCCTAACAAACATTATACCTACCTACCTTCATGTATATACATTAAGATTCAAACACTACGTGTATTTACACCGATATACACTTAGAGAGAAACCGAGACCACTGAGTGTGTATTAATATTGGTAGAATTACCGACAATATGTCAAGTAAAAGGACACAAATGCAACTAATGTGACATTTTATTGTGGCAACGTTTCGCTCTCCAGGAGCTTTTTCAAGCCTGTAACGGCTTGAAAAAGTTCCTGGAGAGCGAAACGTTGCCACAATAAAATGTCACATTAGTTGCATTTGTGTCCTTTTACTTAACACCACTGAATGTGTATTTATATGTAACAGTAATGCTTAGCAGCAGTGCCTAACAACAGTGCAGAACAGTAACGCCTAGCTGTAACGCCTAGCAGTAACGCCTAGCAGTAACGCCTAGCGCGCTTTACTTCCTCCAGGTAAAAATCAGGCTACACAAAGCCATGAACTGGGAAAGAATAGAGAGAAAAACAGCTCAAAAACTCTGGAGAGTAGAAGTGAGGAAGGAATATCTTGAGATGACTGGAGGGGGCGCGTGGTTGTCGCATTATTGGTCCCATGATTAATTGCAGATCCTGGGGGCATTCCCTCCATTAAGACAGTGAGAGCACGAACAAAAACGGAATTGAACATTTTCTGTGCCCAGGGGTGGGAGGGAGGCAGGGATGGAGGACCTGGATGGGGGGCTTGCTTGTAGGGTAGGAGGGAGTGGGAGGGAGGGGAGTGGGAGGGAGGGGAGTGGGAGGGAGGGAAGTAGGTAGGTTTCTTGGAAGGGAGGTACTGGGAGGGAGTAGAGCGAGGAGAAGAAAGGGAGAGTAAATTAAGAGTGGAGGTAAATGAGAAGAAGTCCTGGATACCTTATGGAGAGTGTTTGGAGGGGGAAAGGTGAGAGTGGAAAGGAGGGAGGGAGACTCCAGTAAGAGTGGGAGGGAGGAAGGATTGAGGGAAGGGGACTCCAGTAAGTGGGGAAGGGAGGGTGGAAGGTAAGAAAGAGAAATCCTCGAAGCTGGAGACGTGAATGCGCCGGCTGAAGGCACCTCAGTGAATGTTATTAGGTATTAAAAATTGTATAATCCGAAATTACAGTATTCACTTTCAGTATATGTGACTGTATTTACGTTTTTGAGCTTAGAATCGAGTCTGAAATAATACATGTAGTAGACATTTTTAGTTCTCAAACCCTTCAGAGGGGTTTATTGATGCTGGTGAGGGCTCTTGATCCAACCTCCAACTTGCCTAGGCCTTGTGTGAGCCTAGTGGGCTTAGCGCAGCCCCATTGCAATGGTGATAATATATGTTTGTAACATTTGCAACACACACACACACACGCTGCAACACACACACACACACACACACACACACACACACACACACACACACACACACACACACACACACCTACCTCTCTCAGAATTTACCTTTCACTCACACTTGGTGAAGAAATAATATACATTTCTTCTGGTTTTTTTTTTTTTTTTGAAAATAAGGCCGCTTGTTCTCCATATTTCTAGCACCTCGAGATCTTGTCTATTTTATAGCATCTTTTATGAAATTCCATGCACTTAATCAGCCCGTCTTCTTAATCAAACATCATTTCACTATTGTAAACAGTGATAAAGGCATCTTAAGCAGTGAAAATCTACCCAGTTTTCTGTCCAAACCACTTTAATAACCCCTTCTCAGTTCTCTGAATAATACTTTTGGTAATGCCGCACCTCCTAATTTCCAATCTCCGAATTCTCTGCATAATATTCACACCACATTGCCCTCAATATGACATCTCTACTGCCTCCAGCCTCTTCCTTAGTGCAACATTCAAAACCCATGCTTCACACCCATGCAACAGTGTTGGTGCCACTATTATCTGATGCATTCCCCTTTTTTGCTTCATAGTTATTATTATTGTTATTATTATATTGGGGAAACGGTAAACTCCCAAGGGTCATACAACGCGTAGGAGATAATCAGATTCCATCCAAACAATGGAATAGTTCCAATTCCTTGGATCACGATTTCTTCCGCATCGAGGCACCGCCCTTGAGGGCATGACTATGAAAGCCACTATCGTGGGAAACGGACAATGCGGTAATTTTTTTTTTTTCATTACCAATATAGTCCGGTCTTCCTGTAATATTTTGTGATTTATAATCACAAGATATTTTTCTTAATCATGTGGTCTTAAAGGTTTGATCAACCAGTCTATATCTTTTCGCATTCACCAATTTCCCTTACGTTGCGCGTTTACCTATACCTTTGAAGAGTTTCGAGAGTATCTACTCTCTGAGCCCGGCCATGGGCCAGGCTCGTCTTTGATATATCCATTACGTTTAATGTTCACCTATTTCCATTAAACTGGCTAACTAGTTTTACGAAAATTAGGTTCATCCAGTGTGGGTTTTATCAGGTTATATAGAGGTAGTGGTATTTCTTCCTTATAATGGCCAACGGTTAGGTGCTAAGAGGAAGGTTGGATCAGGTGGCAGGTGCATGCGAGAGTTGAGATGCTGCGTGGGCGGTGAAGTGCAGGGACATGAAGTATGTGAAGTGTCAGGGGCCCCGAGAATGTGCATGATTAAGATTCTATTCAATATGTTCTAGAATGCTGTGGACAAGCGTTTTATTTTTTATACGTTGAAGTCATGATGGTTTTGTTCGAGGTTGTTGTGGAGTGTGCCGAGTACTTCGTAATTTATTCGACATTCATCATAACCACTTCTTGCATTCCCTCTGTACTAGCCAAACTGGCAGTTAGGTCTGAGTGGCTATGTAGGGGCCCCTGCCACTCTGATTAGATGTCAGGTTTATATCTCAATTGGGAGAAAGCTTGACTCCAGTAGAATTGATGTTATATTGACCGCTCTGGTTGAAGTTAGATTCTCACTATCCGGCTGAGTGCACACACACACACATGAGGTGAAAAGCCAGTTGCAGTGAGTGAACTCATTTTCTCTCTCACTCATTAAAATGTTGCTGCTCTGTTGCACTCGGTATATAATGGTGGAGGGAATATACGGGTACTCAAAAAACTACCCTTTGTGTTTGCTCTTGTATTTGTCTTTGAGACTTGCTCATTGTATGGGACCTTGCATTATGGCCAAGTACTACAGGGCCACTTCTTAGTGTGCCTGTGTTCGTAATAGGTGTCTTGAGATCTAGATATTGTCAGGCTCGAGGTAGTTTTGAGTGTTAGTGTCACTGTCATGCAGGATTGGCTGCGACTCATTTAGATTCAAGAACTGTGAGCAGCATTTCTTATGAATTCCTCAGGGATTGTTGACATCCGTTTTAAGTACTGTATCTTATACGTTCAGATTTTTCATTGACTTTTAGTGACGTGAAGTTCAGCTCCTTAGGTCTTCGCAGTTTGTCTTTCAGCTCTGGAATCATTCAGAAAATTGCTAAACTTTCCCAAGCAGCTTTATGGGTCTGAAGAGGTATGAGATCCGTGCTGACGCCACAAACTTAAGAATTTATCTTACGTACACGTTGTATAGTATTTTAATGTGTGTGTGTGTGTTTGCTTACTTAGTTCTTCTAAGAGTTATCTCTCAGGTTGAGTTTGAGCTGTCACTGCCTCTTAACATCATTTGACTAGCAGGGTTTGTTTCTAGCTTATTACATAATATCCACTTAGGAAATCGTGTTTGGAGTTTGCCTCTATGGGCTCTCCGTCTAGCTCATTCCGCTTTTTTTCACTATCCTTTCACATAAGCATTCCATACCTCTGCGACTTCTAAGTATATAACCTCCATCTATGATTTCTTGCTCTGGTCCTTCCAAGGTGTCCATGCCCACTCAGGCAATGCTCATAAGTATCTTATATGTCGTAATTACATCTCTCCTGACTCTCTGCTCTTTTAGTAACGCAAGGTTCGGTCTCTTTAGTATTTCCTCGTAGCTCATTTATTTCTACCCTTGGAATTTCCCCACTGCAAACCTCTGGACATTGTCCCTAAATCATGTATGCACATTTCACTCCAGAATATTTTAATTGAAATAAAAAATATGGAATATAGTGAACCACTGGCTGGATAAATGGGACACTTATGCAATATTTGGGTATCTTTATTATTATTTTAATCAAAACTAAGAGCTAAACCCACAAGGGTGATAAAGTGCTGCTGGGTATCTTTAATCTGGAAGATGAAAAGTTGCTATGTTGCTGTTATTGGTGGTGGTGGTGTTGGTGCTGTCTTATGTACTGCTGTTACTGCTGATGGTGTTGGTGCTGTCTTATGTACTGCTGTTCCTGCTGATGGTGTTGCTGCTGTCTTATGTACTGCTGTTACTGCTGATGGTGTTGGTGCTGCTGTCTTATGTACTGATGTTACTGCTGATGGTGTTGTTGCTGCTGTCTTATGTACTGCTGTTACTGCTGATGGGGGCGTTGCTGCTGTCTTATGTACTGCTGTTACTGCTGATGGTGTTGCTGCTGTCTTATGTACTGCTGTTCCTGCTGATGGTGGTGTTGCTGCTGTCTTATGTACTGCTGTTACTGCTGATGGTGTTGGTGCTGTCTTATGTACTGCTGTTCCTGCTGATGGTGTTGCTGCTGTCTTATGTACTGCTGTTACTGCTGATGGTGTTGGTGCTGCTGTCTTATGTACTGATGTTACTGCTGATGGTGTTGTTGCTGCTGTCTTATGTACTGCTGTTACTGCTGATGGTGGCGTTGCTGCTGTCTTATGTACTGCTGTTACTGCTGATGGTGTTGCTGCTGTCTTATGTACTGCTGTTCCTGCTGATGGTGGTGTTGCTGCTGTCTTATGTACTGCTGTTACTGCTGATGGTGTTGCTGCTGTCTTATGTACTGCTGTTCCTGCTGATGGTGGTGTTGCTGCTGTCTTATGTACTGCTGTTACTGCTGATGGTGTTGGTGCTGTCTTATGTACTGCTGTTACTGCTGATGGTGGCGTTGCTGCTGTCTTATGTACTGCTGTTACTGCTGATGGTGTTGCTGCTGTCTTATGTACTGCTGTTCCTGCTGATGGTGGCGTTGCTGCTGTCTTATGTACTGCTGTTACTGCTGATGGTGTTGCTGCTGTCTTATGTACTGCTGTTCCTGCTGATGGTGGTGTTGCTGCTGTCTTATGTACTGCTGTTACTGCTGATGGTGTTGCTGCTGTCTTATGTACTGCTGTTCCTGCTGATGGTGGTGTTGCTGCTGTCTTATGTACTGCTGTTACTGCTGATGGTGTTGGTGCTGTCTTATGTACTGCTGTTACTGCTGATGGTGGCGTTGCTGCTGTCTTATGTACTGCTGTTACTGCTGATGGTGTTGCTGCTGTCTTATGTACTGCTGTTCCTGCTGATGGTGGTGTTGCTGCTGTCTTATGTACTGCTGTTACTGCTGATGGTGTTGGTGCTGCTGTCTTATGTACTGCTGTTACTGCTGATGGTGTTGTTGCTGCTGTCTTATGTACTGCTGTTACTGCTGATGGTGTTGGTGCTGCTGTCTTATGTACTGCTGTTACTGCTGATGGTGGTGTTGCTGCTGTCTTATGTACTGTTGTTACTGCTGATGGTGTTGGTGCTGTCTTATGTACTGCTGTTACTGCTGATGGTGGTGTTGCTGCTGTCTTATGTACTGCTGTTACTACTGATGGTGGTGTTGCTGCTGTCTTATGTACTGCTGTTCCCATGATGCTGTTTTTCTTCCTGAGAGCAATTTCATCATCCCCTTACAATTTCGGTCTTTATCGTTAAATTGACTTAATGTTTTGATTACGTTTTTGACATTGAAGACTCGCTAGCTGTTAAGACACGATGTGGAATTTTCAAAATAAAACGAATTTAAAAAAAAAAGTTCTGTTTTCTTGTTAGAGCGTTCATTATTTGTTTATGTTTGGTTAACTTTACTTACATTTACGCGTTATCCGACAATAGTGGATTTGCCGGGTAATAATACGTAGTAATCCGGGCTTTAATAAGTAAATAAAGCTCTCGATATTTTAAAATGGGTTGGGCATATTTTAAAATATTGGGCGTGCATTTTTACCATGAAAGGTAAAAAAAAAAGTTGAATGGGTGCATCCTGCCGATCTACTGCGCCGCCATCCTGCTGCGCTGCCATCCTGCTGCGCTGCCATCCTACTGCGCCGCCATCCTGCTGCGCTGCCATCCTGCTGCATTGCGATCCTGCCATCCTACCGTTCTGCTGAGCTGTGATCCTGCTGTATTTTTATGTCATCCTGACATTGTCTTGAAATAAAGTTTATATATATATATATATATATATATATATATATATATATATATATATATATATATATATATATATATATATATATATATATATATATATATATCATGCCATAAATGTGAAACTTGTTATTTTGGCTTAAATAGCAAAAATAGCGAAAATTTGTGTATGCAATAATTTCGCAAAAATCATTCTGAACCTAACGAAAAAAATATTTCATTGTGTTTGTTTATTATTAAATTATTGTAAACTTATCGAAAAAATATATGTAGTTGGATTAGGCTAAATTAAATTACGCTTGTTATAATAATGTTAGGAAAGTTTTCTAAGGTACTTTTGGTACAAAATTATTAATTTTTTCAATAATATAAATGAAAAAAAAATCTTTAAACGTATGAGAGAAAATTTTTAGAAAGGACATAATTTCTAATGAGTTCTTGCTAAATGACCAGTTTTACCTATACGGCATGACATATATATATATATATATATATATATATATATATATATATATATATATATATATATATAATGTACTCACCTAATTGTGGTTGCAGGGGTCTAGACTCAGCTCCTGTGTGTGTGTATGTGTGTGTGTGTTTTTTATATATATATATATATATATATATATATATATATATATATATATATATATATATATATATATATACGTATATATATATAAACTTTGGTAACTTCTTTTTTACTATGGAGATGGGTATGTGGGGTAGCGGGCCACCAGTAGCAACAGCCTGGTTGACCAGGCAAACACCAGACGAGCCTGGCCCATGGCCGGGCTCCGGGAGTAGAAAAACTCTCGGAACTCATCAAAGGTATATCAAAGGTAAAAGGTATACCCAAGGTTAAATATAATAACAGGTAAATATAAATAACAACGGGTAAATATAACCAACAACAGGTAAATATAACCAACAACAGGTAAATATAAGTAACAAGGGATAAATATAAGCAACAACAGGTAAATACCAGTAACAACTGATAAATGTAAGTAACAGCAGGTAAATATAAGTAACACCAGGTACACAGAAGCAATAAATGTATTATTAAATGGGTGTATGCTGGAGGTGGTGTGGTGAGCTGTCAGCTTTAACTTGTGTACCTTGGCTTTCGTCTTGTGCCAGAGACGCCCCGCCGATAGCTGGTCCAAGCCGATATTCCGCTATATTCCTCGTCTCCTTCCCCGGCGCTAGTCTTACCACCATCCTGGCGAGATATTCGCCCCCTCTCTCTCTCTTTCTCCCTCGCTCTCTGCGTGTATGTGTGTCTGTGCGTGTATGTGTGTCTGTGTCTTTCTGTCTGTCTGTCTGTCTCTCTCTCTCTCTCTCTCTCTCTCTCTCTCTCTCTCTCTCTCTCTCTCCCTCTCCCTTTCATCAACACATTTCTAAATTCGTATGTTTTTTTCGTAATATTCATCAATATTTCACTACCATGTACATGACTGTTTTGATTTATATTATTATTGTTAGTTTTATTGCTATTATTATTATTGTTAGTTTTATTATTATTATTAATTATTATTATTATTATTATTATTATTATTATTGTTGTTAGTTTTGTTGTTATTGCTATTATTAATATAGTATTTTTGTTATTTGTTATTATTACTATTTTATTATATTCAATGAGATGAACTAAACCTGTAAGGGTCATACAGCTCCTGGGAAAGGATAGATAATGAGGTTTGATCCTAGGAAGATGAGGGAATATCGTCTGCGATAATGTCACAGAATACACACTTCGCAGTGGGCCTCCCCCGGTGTATGTCTCCCTACGTTGCAATATTTCTACACTTGATTGCAATATTTCTACACTCGATTGCAACATTTTTGCTTCTCAATAATTTGCGTCGCTAGATTTGTGATTTTTTTTATTACTTTGCAACATTCGATTTTTTTTCGCTCTCTGATGTTTATTGTTTTGTGTGAATTTGTTGATACATTGCGATATTTTCTTGAGCTGTATTGAGATCTTGCTCGACGCCGATATTCCTGCAGATTTCTATCACCATGGAATCTCTTTTTCGGCGATATTTTTTTTCTTAAGAGTTAGCGATATTCCCTTCCCGAATATGAGACATCTTCCCATTTTTCCAATTATTTTTTCCTGATATTTGTGACCCCTGTACATTGTTACTGCTGTGGTGGTGGTGGTGGGGTTTGTGACCCCTGTACATTGTTACTGCTGTGGTGGTGGTGGTGGGGTTTGTGACCCCTGTACATTGTTACTGCTGTGGTGGTGGTGGTGGGGTTTGTGACCCCTGTACATTGTTACTGCTGTGGTGGTGGGGTTTGTGACCCCTGTACATTGTTACTGCTGTGGTGGTGGTGGTTGGGTTTGTGACCCCTGTACATTGTTACTGCTGTGGTGGTGGTGGTTTGGTTTGTGACCCCTGTACAATGTTACTGCTGTGGTGGTGGTGGGGTTTGTGACCCCTGTACGTTGTTACTGCTGTGGTGGTGGTGGTGGGGTTTGTGACCCCTGTACGTTGTTACTGCTGTGGTGGTGGTGGTGGGGTTTGTGACCCCTGTACATTGTTACTGCTGTGGTGGTGGTGGTGGGGTTTGTGACCCCTGTACGTTGTTACTGCTGTGGTGGTGGTGGTGGGGTTTGTGACCCCTGTACATTGTTACTGCTGTGGTGGTGGGGTTTATGACCCCTGTACATTGTTACTGCTGTGGTGGTGGGGTTTGTGACCCCTGTACATTGTTACTGCTGTGGTGGTGGTGGTGGGGTTTGTGACTCCTGTACGTTGTTACTGCTGTGGTGGGGTTTGTGACCCCTGTACGTTGTTACTGCTGTGGTGGTGGGGATTGTGACCCCTGTACGTTGTTACTGCTGTGGTGATGGTGGTGGGGTTTGTGACCCCTGTACGTTGTTACTGCTGTGGTGGTAGTGGGGTTTGTGACCCCTGTACGTTGTTACTGCTGTGGTGGTGGTGGGGTTTGTGACACCTATACGTTGTTACTGCTGTGGTGGTGGTGGTGGGGTTTGTGACCCCAGTACGTTGTTACTGCTGTGGTGGTGGTGGGGTTTGTGACGCCTGTACGTTGTTACTGCTGTGGTGGTGGTGGGGTTTGTGACCCCTGTACGTTGTTACTGCTGTGGTGGTGGTGGTGGGGTTTGTGACCCCTGTACGTTGTTACTGCTGTGGTGATGGTGGGGTTTGTGACCCCTGTACGTTGTTACTGCTGTGGTGGTGGTGGTGGGGTTTATGACCCCTGTACGTTGTTACTGCTGTGGTGGTGGTGGTGGGGTTTGTGACCCCTGTACGTTGTTACTGCTGTGGTGATGGTGGGGTTTGTGACCCCTGTACGTTGTTACTGCTGTGGTGGTGGTGGGGTTTGTGACCCCTGTACGTTGTTACTGCTGTGGTGTTGGTGGGGTTTGTGACCCCTGTACGTTGTTACTGCTGTGGTGGTGGTGGTGGTGGGGTTTGTGACCCCTGTACGTTGTTACTGCTGTGGTGGTGGTGGTGGGGTTTGTGACGCCTGTACGTTGTTACTGCTGTGGTGGTGGTGGGGTTTGTGACCCCTGTACTTGTTACTGCTGTGGTGGTGGGGTTTTGACCCTGTACTTGTTACTGCTGTGGTGGTGGGGTTTGTGACCCCTGTACGTTGTTACTGCTGTGGTGTGGTGGGGTTTTGGACCCTGTACGTTGTTACTGTGTGGTGGTCAGGGTTTGTGACCCCGACGTTGTTACTGCTGTGGTGGTCTGGGGTTTGTGACCCGCGACGTTGTTACTGCTGTGGTGATGGTCGTGGGGTTTGTGACCCCCGACGCTGTTACTGCTGTGGTGATGGTCGTGGGGTTTGTGACCCTCAACGCTGTTACTGCTGTGGTGATGGTCGTGGGGTTTGTGACCCGCGACGTTGTTACTACTGTGGTGATGGTCGTGGGGTTTGTGACCCCCGACGCTGTTACTGCTGTGGTGACGGTCGTGGGGTTTGTGACCCCGACGCTGTTACTGCTGTGGTGGTGGTGGGGTTTGTGACTCCCGATACTGTTACTGTTGTGGTGGTCATAGGGTTTGTGACCCCCAACGCTGTTACTGCTGTGGTGATGGTCGTGGGGTTTGTGACCCGCGACGTTGTTACTGCTGTGGTGATGGTCGTGGGGTTTGTGACCCCCGACGCTGTTACTGCTGTGGTGATGGTCGTGGGGTTTGTGACCCCCAACGCTGTTACTTCTGTGGTGATGGTCGTGGGGTTTGTGACCCGCGACGTTGTTACTGCTGTGGTGATGGTCGTGGGGTTTGTGACCCCCGACGCTGTTACTGGTGTGGTTGTGGTAGGGTTTGTGACCCCCTACGCTGTTACTGCTGTGGTGGTGGGTTTGTGACCCCTGACGATGTTATTGCTGTGGTAGTGGGGTTGTGACCCCGACGCAGTTACTGCTGTGGTGGTGGGGGTTGTTACCCCCGACGCTGTGTTACTGCTGTGATGGTGGTGGGGGTTGTGACCCCCGACGCTGTGTTACTGCCGTGATGGCGGGATTTTTGACCCCTAACATTTAATGTGTAATAGTTGGAAGTTTAGTAAGTAATGCTAAAAATGTTTGTAACACTCGTAATGCTTAGTATGTGACACTAATGTTTAGTACGCAACACTAGTAATGTGTGTAATACTAGAAATGTTTAGTAACACTAGTAATCTTTAGTGACACTTATGTTTGTGATACTAGAAATGTTTTGAATCACTAATGTGTAGTATGTAACACTAGTAATGTTTAGTAACACTAGTAATGTTTAGTAACACTAGTAATGTTTAGTAACACTAGTAATGTTTAGTAACACTAGTAATGTTTAGTAACACTAGTAATGTTTAGTAACACTAGTAATGTTTAGTAACACTAGTAATGTTTAGTAACACTAGTAATGTTTAGTAACACTAGTAATGTTTAGTAACACTAGTAATGTTTAGTAACACTAGTAATGTTTAGTAACACTAGTAATGTTTAGTGTGCAACACAATACTTATTATGAAACACAGAGTCATCTTAAAATATACCCAGAGTGACTTGTGATACAAGCGCTGCTTGCGATATTAGCCGAGTTAATGATGGCTTAATATTTTCCGCCGTATTCCCCAAGGTAATAGCGACTTAATGTATAACTGTGGGTTGCAAAACTAATTACAATTTACAGCACATCCGCTGCTTAATATTCGGCTACGTTATGACATGATAAGTATAGATTAAATACTTCGTTGCGTTGTTTTTGCGATATTCCCCAACACCGTAGGTCCTACTGGATGAGATATTCTCTTCATTATTTTCGATATTGCCCTTGAGAGGATATTATCCCACGTGTCGATAAATACCCAAGTAACGATATTACGTATTTAGATGATAATATTCAGAGTTATATTGTTTGTATAAAGACGACTCACGTGCAGAGTATATGGAAGCTTTATTAAGACGTTTCGCCCGTAGGAGCTTCTCTTCAGTGTTTCGCCCACCAGGAGCTGAATCTCTTCAGTGTTTCGCCCTCCAGGAGCTGCATCTCTTCAACGTTTCGCCCACCAGGAGCTGTATCTTTTCAACGTTTCGGCCACCAGGAGCTGCATCTCTTCAGTTTCGCCCACCAGGAGCTGCTTCAGTCCAGTCAGCGATTTGAAAAAAAGCTTCTGGAGAGCAAAACGTTTGATAAACCTGGTGAGAGAAACATCAGCTTGAAGGAAACGTGTAATAATTAAAAGTGCCCCATACGCTGCGTATTTTCTTCTTGACACAGCTGTCGGTAATAGCTAACTTGTGTGGAAATTAGTAGTAATACGTAATAGGAAGTGGGTTGATATGTTGCAGTGGTGGAGTGAATGATGGTGAAAGTGTTTCTTCTTTTTCTGGTCACCCTGCCTTGGTGGGAGGCGTCCGATGCTTTACTAAAAATATATAAAGAAAAATAACTGATGTTATTAACGGTAATAATTATTACTATTTTTATTTGTATCAATAATAGATATATAATAATAGATATATAATATTTATTAATGACATAAAAATAGTAATAATAATAATATTGTAGGTGTTATTTTTAGTAAGTACATTTGGAGTGAATTTTTGGAGATTATAAAAATCATGGAGTGACGAGCTGACCATTTTCATAATTACCTTATGAAATTAAGTTAATTTATTTTCCAAAAATTTCTTTCCTTTCTTTCCGTCTTGTGATGTAAATAAGATGAGTGTTTGATAGAAGGTGATTCAAGGCTAATCACGTTGACTTTTATGTAATATTGTATATTTGATAGAATGGTATTTAAGGATGGTTAAAGTCCACGGTAGTGACACTCCCGTGTGTGTGTGTGTGTGTGTGTGTGTCTGTACTCACCTAGTTGTACTCACCTAGTTGTGGTTGCAGGGGTCGAGACATAACTCCTGGCCCCGCCTCTTCACTGGCCGCTACTGGGTCACTCTCCCTGCGCCATGAGCTTTATCATACCTCTTCTTAAAGCTGTGTATGGAACCTGCATGTGTGTGTGCATGTGTGTGTGTGCGTGCATGTGTGTGCGTGTGTGTGTGTGTACTCACCTAATTGTACTCACCTAATTGTGGTTGCAGGGGTCGAGACTCAGCTCCTGGCCCCGCCTCTTCGTTGTCTGCTACTGGGTCTCTGCTCTCCCTGCTCCATGAGCTTTATCATACCTTGTGTGTGTGTGTGTGTGTGTGTGTGTGTGTGTGTGTACTCACCTAATTGTACTCACCTAGTTGTGGTTGCAGGGGTCGATTCATAGTTCCAGGCCCCGCCTCTTCACTGGTCACTACTACTAGGCCACTCTTCCTGCTTCATGAGCTTCATCATACCTCTTCTTAAAGCTATGTATGGATCCTGCCTCCACTACATCACGATTCTGTGACTTCAAAAATACTTCCTAACATCCCTGTGATTCATTTGAGTCTTTAACTTCCAACTGTGTCCCTTGTTGCTGTGTCCCATCTCTGGAACATTCTGTCTCTGTCCACCTTGTCGATTCCTCTCAGTATATATGTCGTTATCATATTCCCCCTATCTCTCCTGTCCTCCAGTGTCGTCAGGTCGATTTTCTTAACCTCTTCTCGTAGGACATGCCCCTTAGCTCCGGGACTAGTCTTGTTGCAAACCTTTGCACTTTATCTAGTTTCCTTACGTGCTTGGCTAGCTAGGTGTGGGTTCCAAACTGGTGCTGCATACTCCAATATAGGCCTAACGTACACGGTGTACAGGGTCCTGAACGATTACTTATTGAAATGTCGGAATGCTATTCTTAGGTTTGTTAGGCGCCCGTATGATGCATCAGTTATTTGGTTGATGTGCGCCTCAGGAGATGTGCCCGGTATTATACTCAGCCCAAGATCCTTTTCCTTGAGTGAGGTTTGTAGTCTCTGGCCCCCTAGAGTGTACTCCGTCTGCGGTCTTCTTTGCCCTTCCCGAATCTTCATGACTTTGCAATTGGTGGGTTGAACTCCAGGAGCCAGTTTCTGGACCAGGCCTGCAGCCTGTCCAGATCCCTTTGTAATTCTACCTGGTCCTCGTTCGACTGAGTTCTTCTCATCAACTTCACATATTTGCAAACAGGGACACCTCTGAATCTATTCCTTCCGTCATGTTCACAAATACCAGGAACAGCACCGGTCCAAGGACTGACCCCTGTGGAACACCCGCTCATCACACTCTGACACCTCGCCACGTACCATGACTCCCTGTCTTCCTGACAGGCATTCCCTGATCCATTGCTGTGCCTTCCATGTTATCTCTGCCTGGTCCTCCAGCTTTTCCACTAATCTCTTGTGTGGGACTGTGTCAAATGCCTTCTTACAGTCCAAGAAAATGCAGTCTACCCACCCCTCTCTCTTGTCTTACTGCTGTCACCCTGTCATAGAACTCCAGTAGGTTTGTGACAGGATTTCTCGTCCCTGAAACCGTGCTGGTTGTCATTAAGCTCATTCCTTTCTAAGTGCTCCACCACTCTCCTCCTGATAATCTTTTCCATGACTTTAATAAGCAAAGTTATAGAAGTCACTGGTCTGTAGTTGAATGCTTCTTGTCTGTCTCCTTTTTTAAAAATTGGGACTACATTTGATGTCTTCCATACCTCAGGTAGTCGCCCTGTTTCGATAGATGTGTTGAAGATTGTTGTTAGTGGTACACACAGCGCCTCTGCTCCCTCTCTCAGGACACATGGAGAGATGTTATCCGGCCCCATCGCCTTTGAGGTATCTAGCTCGCTTAGCAGCCTCTTCACTTCTTCCTCGGTTGTATTTATTGTGTCCAACACTATATTATGTACCCCACCTCTCCGTCTTTCTGGAGTCCCTTCTGTTTCCTCTGTGAACATTTCTCTAAATCTCATGTTGAGCTCCTCACATACTTCACGTTCGTTTCTTGTGAACTCTCCTCCTTCCTTCTTCAGCCTGATTACCTGGTCCTTGACTGTTGTTCTCCTCCTGATGTGTCTGTACAAAAGCTTTGGGTCATATTTGGCTTTCGCTGCTATGTCATTTTCATATTGTCGTTGGGCCTCCCTTCTTACCTGTGCATATTCATTTCTGGCTCTACGACTGCTCTCCTTATTCTCCTGGGTCCTTTGTCTTCTATACTTCTTCGATTCTCTAGCACACTTGGTTTCGGTTTCTCTGCACTTTTGGGTGAACCATGGGCTCATCCTGGCTTTCTCGTTATTTCTGTTACCCTTGGGCACAAACCTTTCCTCAGCTTCCTTGCATATCGTTGTCACATATTCCATCATCTCGTTTGCTGACTTCCCTGCCAGTTCTCTGTCCCACTGAACCCCGTGCAGGAAATTCCTCATGCGTGTGTAGTCCCCTCTCTTGTAGTTTGGCTTCATTCGTCCTGCCCTTCCTCTTTCCCTCTCCACTTGTAACTCTATATATTCGATGCTCAGAACCACGTGATCACTGGCCCGAGGGGTCTTTCATATGTGATGTCCTCAATATCTGCACTACTCAAGGTGAATACTAGGTCCAGCCTTGCTGACTCATCCTCTCTCTCTCTCTCTGGTAGTGTCCCTTACGGATTTCTTAAATGATGTTTTCCAGTACCACCTCCATCATCTTAGCCCTTTAAGTTTCTGGGCCCCGTGTGGCTCCAGGTTCTCCCAGTCAATTTCCTTGTGGTTGAAGTCACCCACAATCAGCAGCTTTGCCCTGCTCGCATGAGTCCTTCTGGCCACTTCAGTTAGTGTGTCAACCATCGCTCTAATGCTCTCATCATATTGTTGCCTTGGCCTCCTGCTGTTCAGTGGAGGGTTATACATCACAGCAATTACCACCTTGGGACCTCCAGACTGAACTGTTCCTATTATGTAGTCTCTTGCTTCTCCTCTGTCTCCTCTCTCCAGCTCATCAAAATCCCTTCGGTTTTTGATGAGCAGTGCCACTCCTTCACCCCCTCTGTTCCCTCTGTCTTTCCTCAGGAAATGATATCCCGATGGAAAGATAGCATCTGTATGTGTGTGTGTGTGTGTGTGTGTTTCTTCCCCTAGTTACCTTACACCAGCGTTGAAAATTTGATGCCGATTGGATGGGGTTATCGTGTTATTAACGAAATAATAACGAAAAGTTGGATGAAGTAAAAAGAATAGGAAAGAACAAATTCTGCAAACTACTTAAAGATATCCCTTAGGGGATACCTAATGACACAACACCTTTTGTTCATGTTCAAGAATTTGCTCTTTAGTGAAATAACGAACGTGCTATATTTTACAGGAAAAATGTAGAGACTCATTGAATTCTGCTTAAAGCTTTTTCCTAATGTTTCTTTGAGGATGATCTTAAGTTGTGTAAGCTTCTCTTATAATCTATTCTAGCTTGCTGGTTAGAGTAGCCATAAGAATAATGCATTAGCTAGGAATGATGTCTTTCAAATTTACTGAGAAATCAGCGTCTATACTTCAGCGGTTTTTGAAGAATCAGTCTCGTCTTGAAAGTCCTCGACATGATATTCAACCATCTTGGTGGATTTTGTGTGTTTCTAGTGATGTAATGTCTTTATATGTAAGAGAGGTTAGACTTGAGTGGGACTTGCACATGGGTTAATATTGTTATCAAAGCTTATTCCATGGGTAGCATTCTTGTTAAGTGGGTTTGGGATTAAGACGTGCCAAGTATGGGCCAGTAGGTTTGCTGCAGTGTTTTCCTTTCTTATGTTCATATGGTAACTGTAAATATTGTGTCATGACCTTTGCTAAGTGTCCAAGTAACGGTGTTGCTTGGATACATTTTCCATTCTTAATGTTTTTGCAGCGTTTGTCTCACAAAAGACGCAGTGGTCCTCAAAATCCCTTGAATCTGAATGACTGCATTCTACTGAAGCTCTTGGCCAGGCCAGTGGGTTAACGCACTGGCCTGGAGTTTTACGACTCATCCGCCATGGGTTCTAACCCCACCCGTACCGTTGTTTCTATTGGCATTTAAGGTGATATAACTCGCTGTTGTTTGATATGTTGATTTTCTTTTAAGCGCTGCTAAGTCTCTTCTAATCGCGAATAAACTTCTCTACATTGTCTGTGGCAGAAAATTTCTGGATCCTAATTTTATCTAAAATTTCTACAAAATCCAACAGTTTTTTTTTTTTTTGCCGTATTATTTATTCTTCCAGCAGTTTTTTTTTTTTTTTTTTTTTTTTAAAAATTACATTACTGAGGCTCCATTCACTTTCTAGGTAGGAAATGTGTTCATGCAACGTTGGACTGCGTGCGGCCAGCAGTAACAGCCTGGTTGATCAGGCTCTGGTCCAACAGGAGGCCTGGTCACAGACCGGGCCGCTGGGGCGTTGACCCCTGGAATTCTCTCCAGGTAGACTCCAGGTAACAGTTCTGTTTTTGAACACAAATCACATTCCACCAATTCAGCTCAAGGCCATCACAATATACCTCAAAAAAAAATAATACGGAAATTAATTGAAATAACGTTATAACAAAGGTGACGTCATACAGATACATAAAATTAACAAAAGGCTTATTTTCCTGAAAATTGTATTAAATTATCTTCAATATTAAACATTTTATGAGCATTTGAAATTACTGTTGTCATTTGATACCATTAATATACGAAGGTGGAAGGCAAATATCGGAGCATAAAAACAAAGGTTATAACACAGAGAAGGCAAATGCCTACACAGTGCTATTGTACATTTTCTGAAAATAAAAACAATGGGCTAATAGAAAATCAATATAAGGATTCGTTATAACAGATGCTACCAACCTATCTTGTGTTGCTGTATGGGAAATGGTTGACTGGCTCTGGATCCTGGGGAATGGGGTGGATGGGGGAGAGGGTATACTAATGAAGGGGTGTTGCAAGGATTTAGAGCGGGATGGGGGATAGTTGTGGCTTAGGCCTCTTTATGGGCAATTGTTGGAGGTATGTGAGGGATAAGGGAGGGTAGGAGGGGATGTTGAGGTATATCTCACACTAGCGCTTGTGTATATTCACCGATGATCCTCATTGTGGGAATAGAGTCTCTGCTTCTGTATATCTGTGTGTGCGTGTGAGTGGGTGCGTGTGAGTCCGTGTGAGTGAACGCGTACGCCAACACACTGACTTATATACATGCATATATAAAAAAAATTATTCAGTAAATTTGCATATCTAGGAGTTTTGTTTCGACCTAAACTCTAATTGTTCAGTTTATTCAGCCGAGCGTACAGATGCAAATACTATTTCCTGCCTTGTAATGCTCGGTTTTCAGAATTCAAATGAATGTTGGTTTGAAATAAAAGAAGGAAACCAGTTTTAATAAGCTCATAAAACCTCTAAGAACAAATTACCTGCATCACTTACAATAAAGTTAATATAAATTCAAATAGAAACTGGAGGGATATATATGTATATATACACACACACGATATTTACAGTGTGGAAAAAAAAATGTTCGTAATATCATATTTAATTAAATAGGCTAAATGGCAAGATGTTGCAGCAAATCTCAATCAAGTTCAGAATACCTAAGAACTTAAAATGTTCCCCGCCTCTCCATCCTACTCCAATTTCCCCAAGAGAGAGAGAGAGAGGGAGAGAGAGAGAGAGAGAGAGAGAGAGAGAGAGAGAAAGGGAAAAAAAATAGAAGAAAGAAATGATGCTAAATCTAAATGTTAAATTGAAATGTTAACAAAATGCGAAGTTCCTCTGGGCCCGAAATAATCATAAGTGATCCGACAGGCAGAACCACCCCGCCGGTGCCGGCAGTATCTTTCACAGCAACCAGGGGGAAAAAACCTGCAGAATGGAATGGAATTTTTAAGAATATCAACCGGTTATTGCTATTTTCTGGTTTGAGGCGGCAATAAGACACTAAGGTCGGATTCTGCGAGTCAGGTTACGTTGGAGGACCTTTGAACCTTTAATCCCCATCAAGGTGGAAGTTCCTCGGGTATCAAGTCCAGGAGTTACGAGTCGCTCTTAAACGCGCGTCGGGGCGAATTTATTTGAACCTTTGCGCGTAGGCGCGAGCAGCCTTTGCCGTATCTCAAAGTCAGTGATAGAATTAATAATTTATCAGGCTGGGTGGCGGCGGCTCCTACCCTGTAATACCGTATGGAATATTTAGTTTCTTCCTCTGTATATTCCTTCTTTTCTGTCACGGGTGAGGGGTGACTATTGTTTTTCTTGCCGGCTCCACTGTCGTTTGGCTCGCTTGTCTTTGCTCTGAATGTCGTTGTTTTGGGTGTTACTTGTAGCTTCAGCATCCCCTGGGAGAAGTATGGGATAGTGGTGGTGGTGTTAGTGAAAGTATATGGTGGCGCGCGTGTATGGTGGTGCTGATAGTGTTGTTGGTGATAGTGTATGGTTGTGATGGTGCTGGTAGTGTTGTTGGTGATAGTGTATGGTTGTGATGGTGCTGGTAGTGTTGTTGGTGATAGTGTATGGTTGTGATGGTGCTGGTAGTGTTGTTGGTGATAGTGTATGGTTGTGATGGTGCTGGTAGTGTTGTTGGTGATAGTGTATGGTTGTGATGGTGCTGGTAGTGTTGTTGGTGATAGTGTATGGTTGTGATGGTGCTGCTAGTGTTTTTTGTTGGTGTATGGTGTTGGTGCAGTGGTGCTGCTAGTATTGGTGGTGGTATTGGTTGTAGAAGCGAGATGAAAGATGGTGGTGCTAGTAAAGGTAGTAATTTGTTATGGTGGTATTTTAGTTTTGGTTGTGGTGATGATGCTGGTATTGATGCAGTGTTAGTGGTGTAGTGATGGTGGTGGTGGTGGTGGTGGTGGTGGTGGTGGTGTAGTGATGGTGGTTGTGGTGGTGGTGGTAATAGTATTAGTGGTGGAGGAGGAGGAAGTGGAGGAGGAGGAAGTGGAGAACAAGGAAGGCGAATGGGAAGATACGGAAGGAAAAATTGATGTCCAGATCTGTGAAGCTGTTGCTGTTGATGTTGCCTCTGTTACTGTTGTTTCTGTTCATGCTGCTCTGACAACTGGTGTTGCTGTTGCTACTGCTGCTAGTGTTATTACTGTTGCTGGTGTTGATGTCGCCTCTGCTGCTAGTGTTGCCTGTTATTTTTGTTTCTGTTTATGTTACTGTAACTACTGCTGCTGTTGCTACTGTTGCTGGTGTTGGTGCTATTGCTACTGCTGCTGGTTTTGATGCTACTGTTGCTGATGCTACTGTTACCGGTGTTGATGCTATTGCTACTGTTGCTGGTGTGGATGCTGTTCCTACTAAAGTTGCTACTGTTGATGTTGCTACTGTTGATGATGCTACTGTTGATGTTGCTCCTGCTGCTGTTTTTATTTGTGTAGCTACTGCGTTGTGGATAATGCAATTGATGCTCTTGTTGCTACAGATGTTGTGGGTGATGTTGCTGGAGCTGTTTTTGTTACCACAGCTGCTGCTGTTGATATTTTTTGCTACAGCTATTGTTTCTGATTTTGCTACTGATGCTGTTGTTACATCTGCTCTTTATGTATTTGTTACATCAGCTATTATTTTGTTATTGCAGTAGTTGTTGATGTGTTAGAGCTGCTGTTGGTGATACTGATACAGTTTATGCTACCTGGAGGAGTCTACCTGGAGGGCATTCCGGGGATCAACGCCCCCGCGGCCGGTCTATGACCAGGCCTCCCGGTGGATCAGGGCCTGATCAACGAGGCTGTTACCGCTGGCCGCACAGTCCAACGTACGAACCACAGCCCGGCTGATCTGGCGCTGACTTTAGGTATTTGTCCAGCTCCCTCTTGAAGACAACCAGAGGTGTATTGGTAATTCCCCTTATGGCTGGTGGGAGGTGTTGAACAGTCTTGGGAACCGGACACTTAGTGTTTTTCCTTAGTGTACCAGTGGTGCCCCTACTTTTCACTGGGAGTGTGTTGCATCGCCTGCCAAGTCTTTCGCTTTCGTAGGGAGTGATTTCTGTGTGCAGATTATGGACCAGTCCCTCCAGAATCTTCCAGGTGTTGATTATGATGTATCTCACTCTCCTGTGCTCCATTGAGTACAAGTCAAGTGCTTCCAGGCGTTCCCAGTAGTTAAGGTGTTTGATGGAACTTGTACGTGCAGTAAAGGTTCTCTGAACATTCTCTAGATCTGCAATTTCACCTGCCTTGAATGTTGATGTTTATGTACAGCCGTTGATTATATTGGTACAGTTTGTGCCGTTGATGATATTGATACAGTTTGTGCCGTTGATGATATTGATACAGTTTGTGCCGTTGATGATATTGGTACAGTTTGTGCCGTTGATGATATTGATACAGTTTGTGCCGTTGATGATATTGGTACAGTTTGTGCCGTTGATGATATTGGTACAGTTTGTGCCGTTGATGATATTGGTACAGTTTGTGCTGTTGATGATATTGGTACAGTTTGTGCTGTTGATGATATTGGTACAGTTTGTGATGTTGATTATATTGGTACAGTTTGTGCCGTTGATGATATTGGTACAGTTTGTGCTGTTGATGATATTGGTACAGTTTGTGCTGTTGATTATATTGGTACAGTTTGTGCTGTTGATTATATTGGTACAGTTTGTGCTGTTGATGATATTGGTACAGTTTGTGCCGTTGATTATATTGGTACAGTTTGTGCTGTTGATGATATTGGTACAGTTTGTGCTGTTGATGATATTGGTACAGTTTGTGCTGTTGATGATATTGGTACAGTTTGTGCCGTTGATGATATTGGTACAGTTTGTGCCGTTGATGATATTGGTACAGTTTGTGCCGTTGATGATATTGGTACAGTTTGTGCTGTTGATGATATTGGTACAGTTTGTGCTGTTGATGATATTGGTACAGTTTGTGCCGTTGATGATATTGGTACAGTTTTTGCTGTTGATTATATTGGTACAGTTTGTGCCGTTGATGATATTGGTACAGTTTGTGCTGTTGATTATATTGGTACAGTTTGTGCTGTTGATGATATTGGTACAGTTTGTGCCGTTGATTATATTGGTACAGTTTGTGCTGTTGATGATATTGGTACAGTTTGTGCTGTTGATGATATTGGTACAGTTTGTGCTGTTGATGATATTGGTACAGTTTGTGCTGTTGATGATATTGGTACAGTTTGTGCCGTTGATGATATTGGTACAGTTTGTGCCGTTGATGATATTGGTACAGTTTATGCCGTTGATGATATTGGTACAGTTTGTGCCGTTGATGATATTGGTACAGTTTATGCCGTTGATGATATTGGTACAGTTTGTGCCGTTGATGATATTGGTACAGTTTGTGTTGTTGATGATATTGGTACAGTTTGTGCTGTTGATGATATTGGTACAGTTTGTGCCGTTGATGATATTGGTACAGTTTGTGCTGTTGATGATATTGGTACAGTTTGTGCTGTTGATTATATTGGTACAGTTTGTGCCGTTGATGATATTGGTACAGTTTGTGCTGTTGATGATATTGGTACAGTTTGTGCTGTTGATTATATTGGTACAGTTTGTGCCGTTGATGATATTGGTACAGTTTGTGCTGTTGATTATATTGGTACAGTTTGTGCTGTTGATGATATTGGTACAGTTTGTGCCGTTGATTATATTGGTACAGTTTGTGCTGTTGATGATATTTGTACAGTTTGTGCTGTTGATGATATTGGTACAGTTTGTGCCGTTGATGATATTGGTACAGTTTGTGCTGTTGATGATATTGGTACAGTTTGTGCCGTTGATTATATTGGTACAGTTTGTGCTGTTGAAATACTGCTGCTTTTCTTGATGTTGCTACAGCTGCTGATGTTAATGCTATTGTAGCTATTGTTGACATTTGTGCAGCTGCTGTTGATGTTGCTATAGCTGCTACTATTGACGTTGCTACAGCTGCAGTTTTGATGTTGCTACTGCAGCTGTTGTTGATGTTGCTACTGCAGCTGTTGTTGATGTTGCTACTGCAGCTGTTGTTGATGTTGCTACTGCAGCTGTTGTTGATGTTGCTACAGCTGTTGTTGTTGTTGATGTTGCTACTGCACCTCTTGTTGATGTTGCTACTGCAGCTCTTGTTGATGTTGCTATTACAGCTGTTGTTGATGTTGCTACAGCTGCTGTTGCGTTCTGCATAATAATTTACTACAGTAGTAATAAATTATACAATATTAATCAAAATCAAATTCAAAATAAATATTGTATTTGGTTTCACTATTAAAATTACCCACAATTAAAATGATCAAATATCGCATTAAATATCGTAATATTTCGTAATATATATATCGTGCCGAATAGGTAAAACTGGTCAATTAGCAAGAACTCATTTAAAGTTAAGTCATTTCTAAAAGTTTCTCTTATACGTTTAAATATATTTTTTTTAATTTATGTTAATGTAAAAATTAATAATTTTGTACCAAACGAATCTTAGAAAACTTACCTAATCTTATTATAACAAGCTCAATTTAATTTAGCCTAATCCATCTAAATATATTTTAGATAAGTTTACAATAATTTAATAATAAACACAATGAAATATATTTTTTTCGTTAGGTTGAGAATGATTTTTTGCGAAATTATTGCATACACAAATTTTCGCTTGCATTATTCGGCAAGAAGAGCGTTGCTATTTAAGCCAAAATAGCAAGTTTTACCTATTCGGCACGACATATATATATCGTAAAATAATTCTGTGCAAAAAAAGAACGTTCTTATACTTCTTTATACATAAAAAAGTAATGCATGAAGTCCTCGGTAGAAATGAACTCCGGTCAGCTGTTTGTCACCAGAATTCTCATTATTTTCCTTGAGTTTCTACTTACTATTTTGTCGTAAATCAAAATTTTAACAGCTCAGGAGCAGCAACAGTAGAAGCTAACAATTATAAGTAACATAATCTCTAAGCAAGAAGAACACAAAGCAACAAACATAGAGCGACATCAACACAACGACATAAACACGGAGCGACATCAACACAACGACATAAACACGGAGCGACATCAACACAAAACGTTAACGCAAAGCAACATCGGCACAAAAAAACACAAAGTAACATCAGTGCAAAACATATAGACAAAGCGACTTCAATACAAAGTTACATGAACACAAAAAAAAAATATAGCAACATCAGAAAACAAGAAATAAATAAGCATCAACACAAAACCACACAAAAATAGCACAACACTAAGTTACAACAATAATTATTTCGAATTATCAAGAAAACATCTTTTGACTTCACTTAGTTTTATCGCCTATGCTAACACGTTCAATTTGGCGAACTCAGCAAGCAACCTTTCCTCCATTTAGGGCGTGTATTTCTGCACGCTTGAAATGGTTCGGAAATTTGATTATTTGCTACTCTCGGTTAGGTTTGGCTAGGTTAGGTTAGGTTTGGCTAAGTTGAGTTAGGTTAGGTTTGGTTAGGTTAGGTTTGGCTAGGTTAGGTTAGGCTAGGTGAGGTTAGGCTGGGTTATCATGGATTAATCTATTTTTTATTAACACTGCCGTTTCCCACCAAGGCAGGGTGACCCGAAAAAGAAGAAACACTTTCATCATTCACTCCATCACTGTCTTGACAGAGGCGCGCCTACACTACAGTTAAAAAACTGCAACATATCTCCACCCTTCCTTTAGAGTACAGGCACTCTACTTCTACCTCAAGGACTCAAGTCCGGCTAACCGGTTTCCCTGAATCCCTTCATAAATGTTACTTTGCTTACACTCCAACACTTCCCTTGTAACTACCCGTTAGTGAAGAAATTAACGAAAGAAGTGGCTTGCGTCTGGCAGCTCGGGGATGTGTTGTTCCATGTCGACAGTGCATTTTCTCACGAATGGTTCATTATCTGGAGGATGATCTGCATTAACACGTGTGCTGTCTTAAAACCATTAAACCCCTCAAGACTCGTATTAAACCCATTGAACCCCACAAAACATGTATTAGAAACTGTAAATAGCAAAAAAAGGCACAATACCGTGACTGGAACAATACACACAACCCGCACATAGAAGAGAGGAGCTTACGACGACGTTTCGGTTCGACTTTGTAAATGGTCCAAGTTGGACCGAAACGTCGTCGTAAGCTCCTCTCTTCTATGTGCGGGTTGTGTGTGTATTAGAAACTGTGTCTGAAACTTGTGTAAACAATGGTAGGCCAGATGCAAACAATGGCAGGCCGGATGTAAACATAGTCCATCAACCATAAACAACCACAAGATTCTTTTTTAAAAAAAAAGGCAGTTTTCCACAAAGCAGAGTCTACGTTCCTGCTCCTTCAATGGTGACGCTGGTGAAGGGCTCTTGATCCAGGTAACTGGAGCTAACTTCACCCCCCCACCCCCTCACACTGTCCATTATATCAAACTTGATTAACTCCTATTGCCAAGACGCTGATAGATATTTGTTAAGCTCTTCTCATAAAAGCAACCATCAACAACAGTGTATCTACAATTAACCTACAATTTGGGCATGAAGGGAAGAACAGTATCAATAATTTTGAACCAGCTTTCTAAGACACTTGTATCTATTTTGAAGTTATGTCCAGAATGCCTAAGACTGCTTCAGAATTTTAATCACGTAGTACCGAAAGCATTCAAAGATTTTTTTATCGTTTTTTTTTGTACTTGGTGTGAATTTGGATTCTTATTGCTATATCTGTGAAGAATTATCAAATTGTCAGTGGAGTGTGGAAACAAAATTAAGATGAATAAAAGTTGATCGTTTTGCCATTGTTTTACAACTGGCCTCCCATTGTTTGCATCTGCCTGCCACTGATTACATCTGGCCTGCCATTGTTTGCATCTGGCCTGCCATTGTTTACATCTGCCCTGCCACTGATTACATCTGGCCTGCCATTGTTTACATCTGCCCTGCCACTGATTACATCTGGCCTGCCATTGTTTACATCTGGCCTGCCACTGATTACATCTGGCCTGCCATTGTTTACATCTGGCCTGCTATTGTTTACAACTGACCTGCCATTTACACCTGGCCTGCCATTGTTTACATATGTTATTGACATCTGGCTAGGAACCTGAAAACCTTTAAATATTTTATATTTACCCAACATCAAGTACAGCGGAACCAGAGATCGTGAGTTATCAGTCTCAGTTTAAGAAAATATTTGCACTATACTTGGATGTTTTAGTGACATTAATGTCTGATGTGATAAGAATGTTTCATCAACATTTTCTTGATCTACGGAATTGGAACCTGTGTTCCAATTCCTTGAATCATGTGTGAATGCCTTCCATTCTTCCCCCTCCCCCCCAAGGCGCTATATGACCCCTACAGGTTTAACAACTTAGTTAGTTCAGACTCTCAGGTAAGGACCCACTAGGGGCGAGGGGGAAGTGGGGACAGAAGAAGAATAGCCGGTGAGAGGAAGAGCTGAAGTAGAAGAGAAAGAGTCAGGACTAAACCCAACAGTCTAACTACTTATATAACAACTTAGGCTTATGCTTCAGCTAGATGGACATTAATCGTTTCTTGGTAATGATGTTAACTCGTTTGCGATATTTAAGTGAGCTCTTAATTTTCAATTTTGCCACTTATGTCACTTGCTTTGTTACTTTTTGTACTTAACACTTTATACATTCATACTCTTTTTCCTTCCTGTGCCTTTCACAACTGTCATTTATGTATGCAAATTTTGTATTTTCACGAAAGTTTGTACAGTAATTTCATATTATGAAATATAAATCTGTAGAAAAAAATATTTCACAACTATCGTTTAATATTCATAGCTAATAGCTATCGTTTAATATTCAGCGTTTAATAAATAGGTATACTAAATGGATCTTCTAGCAGTCTAGTTAGACATGTTAAGTACAGATGCCTGAAGTGTTTACCTCTTCTCACTACTAGAAACCAACTAGTTTCACGATTGTCATAAATTTATATTTGAGCACCACGCGTACTGACAACATTCTGGCAAGTGGGAGGAAACCTGTTAATTAAAGAAACCTGTTGAAGAAACCTGTTTGAATATGGTGCCTCTTCTAAGGCACTGTTGAGTTTCTTACTTGTGTTCTGTATTGATTTAAGATTCATTCATTATTTCGTAAATTAAGCACAATTCTCACTCATTCTGATGATTTAAATATTGCCAATCTATATGTTTCTAAAGTATCTAGCAGGTATAAGGAAGATAGTTGCCATCAACATCAGTTAGTAACATACTAGGTTGTTTTATAGTAAAATCTTTAAAACAAATTTTTTTACTTCTGCCCATTTTTAATTATGTTTTTTTTTTTAAAACCCGAACACTCAGGTGTTCTGTTTATTAAAGTGGGTAATTATGCCATCCTTATAAATAACTAATCCTAAACAGTGTGATTGAACTTAGCAAGAACGGTGAAGTAAATATCGACCTCATACACGATGAAGTCTACTGCTAAATAATAGAGAGTTGATGAGTAAGACACATGTACAACAGTTGGGTATCATTACTGTTGAAACGTTTCACCTACGCTTCTGATGTAATTAGTCCCTCAGGCTTAGAGAAATAGTTTGATGGACTGATCACATCTCCATTTCACTACACCTGTTGCCTCTGTATTTGATACAGGGAATCCTACACTTGGATAACCTAGAGGCATGACCTTCTTCCACCTGTGTATTTATCCACGGTAACACCGCCTATGACTGCTTCATCTCACCTGTCTGCAGTATATGAACCCCTTCGCGCATATGCTGTATTCTTATCAAGACTGATAAACTGATTACATCGACTCCAGGCTGAAGGTCTGATTACCTTAAACTCCTTCTGATCTGCACCATTCTTCTCCGTATTGGACTGATGAAGCCACTATGTAGCGAAACGTTCCACAAGGTACCCAAGTGTTGCATAAGTGTCTAATTTATCAACTTGTCGGTTTTCTGAACCATTCATCTACATGACTGAAGAAGCCTACCATGTAGGCGAAACGTTTCGGAATAAAGTTGAACATGTCTTGCTCATCATACTTCCCACTATTAAATATTTGTTAACAAGTACATCATGTAGATCACAACACTCTTAACAGAGACTGGAGAAGTAAAGCAAAGTCACAAAATTTACACACCTAGTGGCGATCCCTGAGACTACGATTATCCAGGATCATCCAACTGTCCCCTGGTGAGTTGTGTTTATGTTTTTTTTTTGACCAACTAGATTGATTTATCGAGGTGTTTGTCTTACGTTTAGATTTTCCTTATTTATCGAAAAGATTGAAGTTTAACATCGGATGAAAAAGAGATGAATAGGTGTATGGAAAGGAGGAAGAATATGATGGAAAGGAAGAAGATAATGGAAAGAGTAGAATGAAAAAGAAGACGAGGATGAAAACTAAAAGGATGTTCAAGTGGACGAGAAATTGATGAAAATTAGGAAGAGGATAATGAAATGGAGGAAGAAAATAAAAATGAGGGGTGGGGGGAAATAAGAGAATGAAAAGGAGGAGGAGGAAGGGAAAGAGATAGAGGAGGTTATACGACTGCGTCAGTTTCTGGCAAGTGAAAGATACGAGGGCGCAAATGAGATGTGGAAGAAGTTTAGGCATGATATTGTGTCTGTTGCAGAAGAAATGTGCGCCACGAGGAAGAGGAGAGAGGAGGGAAAATATAAGGAAACACCATTGTGGTATAAATATGTGATAAGATCCGCGAGGGAGAAGGAAGGGATGGGCAGACTCAGGGTGTTGCTCAAGACACTGACGACATACACTAAACGCTAAACATGTTTACCATTTTGTATTTTTTTTTTAAATAAACTTGTGGTAGAGAGAGCGAGAGAGAAAAACAATTCCAGTGGATTATTTTAAACTGAAATGTGAGAAGATATTTTGGTCAACATTTAGAAATGTCATTAGGTTGCGTTTGGAACTCCCTAGTAAAAAGTGGAAGTCGCTAGTAAAGTAAATTATTGTTGAGGTATTGGATGTCCGATTAATACACTAGTTGTTCTTATTAGGAAGGACGGGGAAGCAATTCCCAGTCAGTATAGTTAGGGAACGCTTTGATCTCTCGATAAGTGGAAGGAGGATCGAGTGTTAGAATTAGTGAAAAACCGATGAAGGGATATTTGAGAAAATAACATAAGAAGGAACGCTGAAGTAAGCCTGTTGACCCATGCTAGGCAGGTCCAACTTACGTCCATCCACACCCACTCATACCAGCCAGTGGCTTCTTCAGTCCAATGCAGAGAAAGGTGGAAGATGAGTTTGAGGTAATCAGTCCCTCAGTCTCTCAAACTCCTCCTCCTCATCTTCCACATTTATCTGCAGCTATGTCTGTTTTGTAATATGGAGACCAGAACTAAGCCTCAGAATCTAAATGAAGTCATACCAGAGATATGAAGTCGGGTATTATATTAGGTTTATTGCAAACACTTATGCACCGTTGTCTTGGCTTTAAATTTCTGTTAAACAGAACTCCTAAATATTTTTCGCTTTCACTTTGACTAAAATCAACTTTTTTTCAGTTTAATAGTACCATCGTTATTCCTTTTCCCAGGATTTGAACCTTACACTTGTCTGCACCGAACTACTTCTGCCGCTTCTCTGACCTCAATATCAACCTATCCAGGTCATCCTGTTTACTTCTTGTATCCACATCAGAAATTATTTGACGGCCTATTTTAGTGTCATCGGGTAACTTATGTCTTCATTCCCTCATCATTGTTTATGTAGACTGTAAACAATGGGCCCAACACTGAATTTACCTTCCCGTTAAGGTACGTAATTGCTTACTAGAGGTTAGACGTAAATTTGTTTCAATAAAGCAACACAACCTAAAATAATTTATATTTAATTTGGCTCAGATCTTTTAGAAAGTCTCACTTTAACAATTTAGAAAACGAAAGGTGTAACTTGAGTTGCTGACACACGTCTTGGAGAAGCAGGTTACATTCCTAGGCCTCCTACATCACTGAAGACCTTGCTTCGTGGTCGTACCTTAAACACGGACGCCCTCCTACTTTACAACCCACCCACAGCAAGAAAAAGAAAAGCAAAATACTCACGGTCTCCCGTCTTCATATGGCAGCAGCATAATGCAGAAAGAAAATGGTGTAGCCCGAAATGGTAAAAAAAGAGTAAAGTCCAACAGAAAGTTTTAGAAAGGTAAGTTGGCGTTGAGAAGTCTGTTCATCTTGGCTTATACTTGGATCCAAATATCTCACTGCCAACAATAGTGAAGAAAAACACCCGTTGTAGAGCAAGCTTTTCTTGGGACAACGTTTCGTTCTACACTGAGCGAAACATTGTTCAAGTAAAAGGGCATTTTTCTCCACTTTGCTAATAAGGCTCACGGTTCAGAAATCACCGAACTGTAAATGCGTGTGAAAACGGACGTGATATTTGGAGGGATTCTTTGATGATTAAGGGCTCTTGATTCAAGGAATTAGAGCTACCCCTACTTTCCTCGTATCAAACTTCCCTTCTACTTCCCAAATGCTGTATGACCTCTGCGCTTCTTATTATTCCTCAGTGTATATAATGTACATAGTATACATATATTGTAAACCCAAAATCACAAATGTACATAAAATATATATAAATTAAAAATATATATATTGCAATATTTTTAATAGCATGGACAAACAAGCAAACTATTTTGTATCAAAGGATACACTAATTACTTAATTCGTAAAGAACTAATTCAAAATAAAGCTAATAAGCTAATTCATCTGTAAAGCTAAGTATAAAGCTACCACCTTTTTTTTGGAGCATAAGGAAAATATTTATTAAAGTTATTACTCTCCTAGTCAAATACTAACCACCTAACTATACTATTCAGGATCTAATGACCTTTTAACAAATCTACAAAGAGCTAACAACCTACTCTCCCAATCACGAGGTAACAACCTAGCTAATCTTCTAATCAGTAACCAACAACCTACCTATTCTTATTGTGAAGACCTAATAAGGTATTATTATTACGAAAAATAACAAGCTAACTTCTGTAATCAAGACCTAACACACTAACTACTCTGCTAATAAAGGCTAACAAGCTGCCTGCACACTGAGCTATACTTCACTATCGGGCCTCAACGGGTCGCCTGCGTGGTTTGTTCTACCACATTAAACATGAGTAGCCCGCACAGGATGGGAGGTTGTGGAGGG
Organism: Cherax destructor; assembly: GCA_009830355.1. Classification (NCBI taxonomy): domain Eukaryota; kingdom Metazoa; phylum Arthropoda; class Malacostraca; order Decapoda; family Parastacidae; genus Cherax; species Cherax destructor. The sequence goes on along the minus strand of WNWK01000060.1, from coordinate 495,402 downwards.
GAGAGACGCAGGAATAGGAGGGATGGGGGAGGCGAGAGAAGCATGAATAGGAGGGGAATGGAGGAGGTATGTGGTAGAGGGGGAGAAGCAAGGAGGGGAGAGGGGTGGGTGGGAGGGTAGGGAGGAAAGGAAGGGGCGTGGACGTTGATCTCTGACATTTGTGTCAAGTGCTTTATGACTGCTGGAGCCAAAGAAGTAACTCTCACAGTGATCGTCCACTCCAGATATACACACACAAGTGTGTTTGTATATATAAATGTATTTGTAACAAGCTGTGTGCGTACACTTCCTCTGTGACGCCCAACAATCGTCGTTTTTGTAGCCGTCAGTGTCGAAAGAAACTGAATCCGGGCGAGGAAGTAGGAAAGCAGCGCCGGGGAGCCTGCCTTAACTAGGCGTCCGTGCTCTGTAGTATGCAAATGTCCAAATCATAAAGTTCACTTTACAGTAAAACAATATCAGCACCCGCATGGCTGTCACGTGCAAGCGCCTCCCGGCCTCCCAACAGCCAATCAAAAACACGTACTTGGCAGAAGCTTGTTTCTCATTGGCAGAGGGATTGGCCTCAAAACACGGGTAGCGTAGAGACAGAATGCGTCCCCTGAATTACAACCAATTATAGCAGTCGGAGTCATAAATCGATGGGGATTAATATGCAGAGTAGGTTGGCGGCTATATAAAGAGACTCAGTGTGTAGGGAGCGACGACATAAATCAAACATGGGGGTCGATTGATGCTTGTAGCCTCGGAAAGTTCTTTGTGTAGGCATGGACTCTAGTACCCAGGCCTAATGCAAGGTTTAGCATAGGCTTTTGAAGTTGTAACCTATCCTAGCTTCATGTGATATAGCCTAGCTTAAAGTAGACAGTGACAAAAGCTGACAAACACTGTAGCAGAGGATCTTTTCAATACAACGTTTCGCTCAGCCTTGGGCGAAGAGTTGTTTTAAAAGGATCCTCTGTTACCAGTGTCTATCTCTAGCCTAGCTTAAATTGGTATAAACTAGCTTAAAGTGATATATCCTAGCTTAAACTTATAGAGCCTAACTTAGTGATATTGCGTAGATTTAAGTGATACAGCCTGGCTCTAGGTGATATTGTCTACCTTAATATGACATAGCCTAGCTTAATGTGAAATAGCTTAAGGTAAATATAACAGCGAAAGTGGTGCTGTGCATTGCCTGAGGTAACGTAGATTCGGTTTGGGATTCATCATTTTTTTTGACTAGTGTGTGTGTGTGTATTAGTCATTTTAGCATAGACCGAGGCTGAGTTAACTCGACTCGCAACATTATTCAAGTGAGTTGATGTATTTAACAGGCATTTTTCTTTTGAGTCATTATATGTGCGTAAGTGTGTGTGCTTTTGCGATATTTAACAAGCCTTTTTTCTTTGCGTAATTGTGTGTGCTTTTGCGGCATATACGGACACTTAGACACAATGAATATAAATTTCGCTAAACAAAGAATGATTACGTATAATATTTCTAAAGTTCTCAAATACAATGATGTCTTTACCAAACTCCTCTCTCTCTCTCTCTCTCTCTCTCTCTCTCCCCTCTCTCTCTCTCTCTCTCTCTCTCTCTCTCTCTCTCTCTCTCTCTCTCTAATACACACAAACACAAGGAATTGAATTCTACGCATCTTTGTTTACCAATAATGTTCAGCTATTTTAAGAATAAGAACGGTAGAGGATAAATTTAGACAAGCTATAGAAAGATTTGGACAGGCTGTCAGGGTGATCAAAGAAGTGGCAGCTTGTCTTTAACTCAAACAAGTGTAAGGTCATGCAAATCGGGGAGATTACAAGCCAGCGCTCGAAAATAGACTGAGGTGAGATATAAATATCGAGGAAGGAGAAAGATCTGGGAGTGCACATCACACCAACCATATTGTCAGAGGTGAACATGTGACTTCATCGAATCTTGAAACTAGACGCTTATGACGATGTTTCGGTCCGATTTGGACCATTGACAAGTCGCACTAACACAGGAAGGTGAGGGAGCCAGTATATATAGAAGAGAGGGGACAGGGACGGGACGAAAAGAGGAATTTAAGTAGTAGTAGAGGTAATGCTGATAGCGGAAGTAGTAGTAAGGGGAGTAGTGGTAGTGGCAGTGAGGTGAGGCAATTGTGCCTTTTTTTGTTCCTCAGGGACTTCATATAGAATCGTTGAGAACACCATAGGAAACTTGAGCATAACGACCTTAGGAAAGAGTATGTAAAGGTATTGTCGGGGGGGTACGTCAGGAGATGTGGTAGTAAGAAATACGCATGTTGTATGTCTTGGAGGCGTATAATTAAGAGAGTCTCGAGGAGAAGCCCAGGAGCCTTACCGTGTCCAGTCGACACCTGGCGGGGACTGACAGCGAGGCCTCTGGTCTACTGTTCGCTTGTGGTGGGTTTCGTGGGATTATCTAAATATACTACACAGTACACAGTAACACTACTGACAGTATTGATTATGACGCACGAGACAAATAACCCGCACATGGGAGAGCGAAAAGCGTATGACGACGTTTCGGTCCGTTTTGGACCATTCACGAGCCACACTGACAGAAGAGAGTGAGTCAGTATATATTGGATCAGTCACCCTCTTCTGCGTGACTCGTGAATGGTCCAAGACAGACCGAAACGTCGCCATAAGCTTTTCTCTACTTTGTGTGGGTTATTTGTGTATTGTTCCAGTCACGGTATTATGCCATTATGTTCTCTATGACGTACTAGATACTCGTAGGATTTGGCAAGGCGGAGGTCAGGCCGAAATGAGAGGCACAGAGAGAAAAGGACAAGGTGGAAGATTAAAATAATAATAATGAGCCAGAGAGACGTTAGGAAGAACTGTTTCAGTCTTTAGCTGTTGTGTTGGGTGAACCGGATGTAGTTGTAGCGGAGGGGAACTCTCTACGCAGTTAAAGGCTGGGTATGATAGGGTTTAAGAAGCCAGGAACCAATAACGCCGGCTGAGTGCATGCTAAGACTCGACCCCTGCAAATACGACTCGATAAGGACACACACACACAAATTGATACGACTTACCACAGTGATCTGTACAAACATAACTACGCCTTGTCACCCTGTACTTCATATGGGCACAGACAACATGTACTAGCCTTGCGACTTGCGACGCTAGAGGACTGAAGGGCGTAGCGTACTGTTCTCCCCGGCTGAGTTTGTTGACAGAGCGTGACGCTTTACATATCCGCAGGTCCCGGGTTTACGACTTTCCTTCACCCAACCCAGGATATTGCAGATAAAAAAGTAGAAATTATAGATAGTAAGTAGATGAGGGGTAGACATTTCGGGGTTAGTGTGTTACGTTGACTGATTTTTATGTTGAGGGATTTGCATGGAGTACGGGAGAGAGTATGGGGAGGGAGGATGACTTCTTGTTGGTGCTGAGAATAGTATTCTGAAACTAGCTTGCTGTACACACACACACGCACACACCTGGAGTATACTACGCCACCATGGCAACCGGATCCAGCAGAAATTGTTATATTGTGTCCCCCAGTGAGCAAATATCTATGCATCACAGACACCGTACTTCACCACGCGGAATGAAGCATGGCCGAGCCGTAGGTACCAACAGTGCAATGTCCTTCACTGATGGATCAGTGGATCTGGATAACAAGCTTGCAGCAGCAGCAGCAGCAACAACAGCAACTGGAGTCTGTGATGAATAATCAACGAGATAGAGACTCCCTGACCACTGCTTAGCACTACAAGCTGAGTTAATGACTATCTAACAAGCACTAACTCATGTCTTAAAACAGAATGAACAGCACATTGTTCTTCACGCGGCTTTCATAGCTGCTCTCCAGTCACCCCAACACCCTCAGCCACAGCAAAGACTCAGTACATTCACCAAGACCATCTTACAGGCCCCAGATGTACAAGAAAGCACAACCACATTCAAATGAATACCAAGCCACGTTGGTATTCATTAAAAAGAACACAGGCTCCAGATACTGCTGCCCAATTACCCACTGGGGATGAGTGTACACTTGTCCCCATACCAATCAGCTTACGACGGACTAAACAAATGGCCCGAAACACTGCAAGACAAACGAGGGAGACGTTGAGCCAGTCATCAAGATCAGAGTTGTGGTATGAAAGAGCCTCAGAGCGACAACACGCACCTGCCAACAAGGACTTTACCACACATCAGCGAACATTCATTCATGGGCTGCGTCTTAGCTACCCTACCATAGAAGAAAATAATTAAGAACGTGGCAGAACAATGCCGGCACTGCTGCCACTTCTGCACCGTTATTCATATACTTCCTGCTAGACTGCTAGGTGACGCTGCTACTAGGAAATCGACCGATACTTCTACAAACATTGCACCAGGAGCCAGCCAAAACTGCTGCCTCTGTGTTTTTAGGAAAAAAAATAATCCAAGATTTTGGAAGCTCATCTTATCGGTACATCCACCCCCTGCTTTAACCTCTTCACATATAAAAAAGACGTTAGTGTTTAGATACTGAGTACAGATTAACATGTATCTCAGCAGCACATGCCAGCAGTGCAGAGAGCCAAGTGCTCTAACACATACACGGTACGTGTCCGTGAGTCAACCAAGCAACTATGTGAGAATTGTTACATTTTTAAGATGCTCTTAACGAGCTGCTGAGCGAGTCATCACATAATTAAAACCTAATCCATATGATTCTCACTGACAGATAAACAACCAGTTGAAGGAAATTCATTAAGAAAGATCTGTCAACCACCTCAAGGTATTCCTTCTAGGATACCAAATCAATATAATAATACACAATTTTTTTAATAACTTACAAGAATATATATAAATTTAGGGAATCATTACTTTAGAAAACTTTTCTGTATGTTTTCCAATGAATTTATATCCATTCTTTAGTATGGATATAACTGCTCATATCGCTTGTTATATCCTCGACAAGGTCATTAATGTAAATTATGAACAACAATGGGTCTAAAACTGATCCTTGTGGAACGCCACTTATGACTGATCCCCATTCATATTTCACCCCATTGGTGAAGCCTCTCTGCTTCTTATTGGTCAGCCATGGCAGGACTTTTCTCCCAATAACATGAGCTGCCATTTTTTTTTACCAGTCTTTTGTCTGGATTTCAAAATAATATATTCTTTGTCGTGACCTTCTGCCTCAAATGCTTTACTGAAGAAAGTCAGTAAATTAGTCAGGCAGGAGCGGCCCCTCGTGAATCCATGTTGAGTATCATGAATCAAATTATGCTTATCAAGATGACTTCTTGTAATATCAGCTATAATTGACCCTCGTAATTTGCCTACAATTGAGGTCAGGCTTATGGAGCCACACTTTGATGGTAATGGCTTATTCGCTGCTTTAAAAATATAAATTACATAAGCTATCTTCCACATCTCAGACGCCACGCATGTTGGAAAAACATATTAAAAAAGGTTAGTTAATAGTTCACAAAGTTTAATCCTGCGGTGTTTAAGAACCCTTGAAAAAAAAAAAACATAATTGGGACCTTGGGATTTATTTTGCTTTAATGGGTCAACCTGGTTGATACATGTTTATCTGTCTTCAAGAAGGCACTGGACAGGTACCTAAAGTCAGTACCTGACCAACCGGGCTGTGGTTCGTACGTCAGTTTGCGTGCGGCCGACAGTAATAGCCTGGTTGATCAGACCCTGATCCACCATGAGGCCTGGTCTCAGACCTGGCCGCGGGGGCGTTGACCCCCGAAACCCTTTCCAGGTAATCTCCAGGTAAAACCATATTCCCATGTGACTGTAATGTTACATAATTTATTTTCCCGAGGCCCACTATAATTATTGGGATACCGTTTGTGTCTTGAGTGAAGACTGTTAGAAAATAATTGTTAAAAATGGAGCACATTTCTTTCTTATTGTAAGTAAGCTTCCCCAGAGCTAGTTTTAAGATGACCTAACTTTTCTCTAACCTTTGTTCTATATACTTGGAAAAGGCTTTTGGATTAGTTTTCAAATCCTTAGGAACTTTAATTTCATAGACTTATTTAGCTTTTCTTATCCCCGTTTTTAATCTTTTTAGCGTAAATATATTGATTCTTGAGATGACCTTCACCTTTTATAAGTCTATAAATTCCTTACTTCTCCCCTAAAAGATGTTTGGCCTCTATTTTGGATCATTTTAAAACGTTCTTTGAGCAGCATGTATAGTGTTTTAAAAACTGCCATGTTAATAGTTCTCTTAGTTACTCCAGTCCACAGATGATAGGTGTTCTATAAGTCCATTATAATCTAAACGAAACTCTTAGACTCTTACTGAATTATCTTAATTTACATTCTTCCAGTGCTAAATGTAATCGATTTTTGGTCGTTTGTGTCAAGTTTCTCTATAATCTCCAGATTATTAACAAGGGTTTCCTTGTTTACCCAAATTAAATCAACCACGACATTTTTCCTCGTATTTCTACCACAAACTGTTCTAAAAAAGTTTTGAATTACCTCTATGAATTCGTTTGAATCTAGATTCCCAGCCAAAGAATTCCAATTAATTTGACTAAAGTTAAAAATCTCATAGAATTACTTCGTTATCTTGCCTTGAAGCTTTAACAGTTTCTTCGTGTAGTGTCCTTTGGTCCTTATCTAAGTATAGGGGACGGTATATCACGCCTAAAATCAATTTTTCATGTCTAACAATTATACCAAGACAGACTAGGAGTTTTAGTTCAGTCTTCATATGCATTTTTATACAGCACGTCTCCGTTATTGCAAATAAATCAATGTTACCTGCACATGCAAGTAATCAACATGTTTATCTTGTTTCTTATACTCTTATATTGGATATCCCCCCGAGAATATATTTCCTTATTTTTTTATAAATTCACGAAAAGTGCCAATATCGGAGTTCAGTATCAGCTTCACAAATAATCGGATAATATAGTTATATTAACAAACACTATTGAGTCAGGGGTCGGGCGAGAGGTTGGATGGGTGACCGCGTGGGTGGCTGAAGTCTGGGGAAAAGAAGCTGCGTAATCGGGGGAGGGGGCGTAAGGTAAGGGGATCCGAGAGAACGACGGTGTGGCCACGTTGTCGATGGTCGTCTCTCAGATACCTTTTACAAATTACTTTCACATGTATATGCCTTTCATGCGGTAGTCACCTGGCTCACTCTTATTTTAAAGACAGTCACTTGGTTAGAATCACCCTAGCACACACCTTTTACTGAAGTAGTCACCTATTTAGATAGGATTAGATTATTTCTTCTTAGAGAACCAGAAATAAGGGAACAAAAATTGATATAAGTGAACATCATGATATGAAGATACTAAGAAACAAAACTAAGGAACACCGATGAAAGTTAAACACTTGAGCCAATAAGACGTAATAAAAATATTGAGAATTATACAACGACACTGCTGACTCAGTACAGGAGTTTAAACGAACGTACAATAAGAGCTAATTTACGGTAGCCAATCACATGTTGATGACTGGGGTTAACAAGCTGACGTTTCGCTCATGGCTGACCTTTATCAAATGCTGATTCAGCTCAATACTGAGCGAGGTATCGTATTGCTCTGCATGGTCTCTTTATACGCACAGTACTCAGGACCAAGAGCTAGAACTCAACAACAAGCATCCTCTCACCCTTTCAGCTAACTCAAACAGCAAAATACACTCGCCAAAAAAAAAAAAATTGTCACCTGGAACAGTGTATGAAAATTACTTGGAAATTAATGCAGTATTCGTGAAAGTTTATATTTAAATACCAGTCACATGCATTATAATCAATTATTCCCACTGAGCTTGCTGTATCGGAATGACATGCGTCTGTTTAACGGGGTAAATACAACTGTTGTCTGCTGTTTTAAACTGATTTTTATTAACGGGGGACACAGATGTCTTTTGTATTGGAATGTGTGATTAATGGAAGTAAATACAACTGCGTGTTGTATCTGAATGTCGTCTGATTAATGATTGGGGGGGGGTGTATTGCAGTAATCTGTGTAAAGAAACTTTTGAGTGTGTTTGCATGTGTTTGTATTTACTCACTTATTTGTGGTTGCTGGGATCGATTCACAGCTCCTGGCTCTGTCTCTAAGCTGGTCGCTATTTAGTCCACTCTCTCTCCCTGCTCCATGAGCTTTATCGTATATTACTTTTAAAGTTATGTATGGATTCTGCCTCCACTACATCACTCTCCAGATTGTTCCACTTCCTGACAACTCAACTCATCTCATCTCATCTCATCTCTCTCTCTCTCTCCTCTCTCTCTCTCTCTCTCTCTCTCTCTCTGTTTGTTTTGTGTTTCTTCAAATTTATCTCTTTCTTGAGGACACTATGTCAGATGTTTAAGTACATGCATGCAGTCACGCACACACAGAACTATTAGCGTGCACAAGTGTTCAGTCACGTACAGTTGCACATGTAAGTGATCATGTGCCCACAAACACCGTCACGTTCATATGTAAGTACTGTTGTACTCATGCTAATACGACAATGAGTTTTAAACACGTGAGACCAACATTGAAAAGCTACCATACACGCAGAATTCTGCGGAATACTTTGCTCTTGGTATTCAACCCCTTTCAGTGGAGGGTAAGAGACTGATCCAAGGAGGGTAGATGCCAATATCGAACATCTCTCACCTGACGTGAACTAAATAACATCAGTGACATATACAAGTCTGGAAAAAGAAAGAATAACCTTCAGCAATGTTAGCAAAGAGGCACTGGGGTAGCAGCACACTGCAAATATCAAACTAATTCTATGTAGTAATTGGCTCTGGAAAGAAACCCTTATCTTATCAAGCAAACAGAAAAAAAAATGTGAAAATTCGAAGGCTGGGCTATGAAGATAAAGTAATTCCTATTATCACCAGAGGATCGATGAATCAGAGGAGACCTGATGGTTTGTGAAGGACCTGCCTAGTGTGGGCCAACAGGCCTGCTGCAGTGTTCTTATGTTCTTATGATTACAACTTATAAGATACTTAAAGATAAAAGAAGATAGGGCCAGGCTATTTGAGATGAGAGGAAACTAGTAGTTAAGATAAAGGACAAGAACACATTTACTTCTTCAGTGTGAGCACAGTGAGCAAATGAAATTAATAAAGAAAGTATATAGTGAAGACTAACTCAGTACATGGAGTGAAAAGTAAATATAAAGCTCTCCTCTCCATAAAAAATGCAAGAAATGTCGCACTAGTTATCGAAAAGCAACAGCAGGGCGCAAGAACTAGAGCTCAACCCGTAGGCATAACTGAGTGATTAGATATTAAAACGCAGACTACATAGACAAACTCATAACGTATGCAAGAGGTCTTTCTCAGGGCAGACATCATACCCGGGTATTCCTCCAATAATTAGGTATTCCTGCCTACCTACAACCTTAATTGTGGAACAAAAAATATGACTTGTACATACAGAGTGGATCAAAAGAAGTGAACAGAGACAAAGACTTTACAGAGTGTATACACAGTTTCGCCTTTGTTGTCTGCACTGAAACTTATCAATAATTCATCCACTAATAACATTGCTTATTACTACGACGGAGAGTGAATTATATATCGTGAATGTACTCAATTCAGCACACAATCTATTATACATCATATAATTTCTGCAACTTCTGGCAGATTGGATTTTTTTTACTCTTAACAGCGTTGACTCTATTGTATGTTTTAATAACAAATCCTGATAGACTGAACCCTCTTTCTTGAAAAAAATAAAGCAGAAGACAGAGTAAAGCACGGCGGATGTTGCAGACGTATTGAATATATTTTGTTAATGTGTCGGTGACATATTGAGTGTTGCAAGCATGTCGATTTTACCTTCTTGATTTCTGATTATAGCGAATCTTGTATCTTTTTTTGTCATACTCTCAAGAGTGAATTATGAAAAATGTTGTCGTTATGAATAACGAATCTGTTTTGCTCAATACTTTAGGGAATGAATTAAGCATGAAGCGTAGCGTAAGAGTGAGAGTGTTGCAGGTGTGAGGATAATGAGTGTTGCAGGTGTGAGGAAAGTGTTGAAGATGTGAGGATAATGAGTGTTGCAGGTGTGATTAGTGTTGTAAGTTTGAGAGTGAGTGTTGCAGGTGTGAGGTGTAGTGTGAGTGTTGCAGGTGTGAGGGTGTAGTGTGAGTGTTGCAGGTGTGAGGGTGGAGTGTGAGTGTTGCAGGTGTGAGGCTGCAATGTTGCAGGTGTGAGTGTTGCGAGTGTGAGGCTGGAGTGTGAGTGTTGCAGGTGAGAGGCTGGAGTGTGAGTGTTGCAGGTGTGAGGCTGGAGTGTGAGTGTTGCAGGTGAGAGGCTGGAGTGTGAGTGTTGCAGGTGTGAGACTGGAGTGTAAGTGTTGCAGGTGTGAGGCTTGAAGACTCACACTTCCTCATCACACACTCACACCACGAGTCTCTGAGCTTCCTGTAATTATAACAATGATGACTCCTTGCTTGACGGAGGTCACCCTCACTCCATGTCCACCTATTCCATCCTTCCCTTACTCCATCCTTCCTTCAACTTACTCCATCCTCACTCCCCTTCCTCCTTCCCTCTGTCCTCCGCCTTCATCTTGCATTACATTTTATTTCTCACGTCCCCTCCTTCCGTTCCACCTCATTTCCATTCTTGTTTCTTTCACCCCTTCTTCTGTCACATCATCCTTCCCTCCTTCACGTCACCCCTCCCTTACATCATCCTTCCCTCCTTCACGTCACCCCTCCCTTACATCATCCTTCCCTCCTTCACGTCACCCCTCCCTTACATCATCCTTCCCTCCTTCACGTCACCCCTCCCTTACATCATCCTTCCCTCCTTCACGTCACCCCTTCCTTATATCATCCCTTCCTCCCTCGCATCAACTTTCCATTCCTCTCCTCTCCCTTTATTATCTTCCTTATTACCTCCCTTACCTCATATCTTATTCCTCCATGATCCCTGTCTTTCTGTCTGTCTGTCTGTCTGTCTGTCTGTCTGTCTGTCTGTCTGTCTGTCTGTCTGTCTGTCTCTCTCTCTCTCTCTCTCTCTCTCTCTCTCTCTCTCTCTCTCTCTCTCTCTCCATTCTTTTCTCCTATTCCTCACTGTCTCTTTCATCCTTCTCTTTCCCATTCTTGCTGTACCTTTCCCTTCTCTTTCCTCACATCCTCTTTCCTCCATTTCCTCTCAACTTATCCCTCTACACTGTCCTCCTTGCTTTATCTCTTTCTCATCTTCTCATCCACTCCAGGTCACGTGCAACATGAGTGGTCAACACCACTCCTCCAGGTCACGTGCAACATGAGTGGTCAACACCACTCCTCCAGGTCACGTGCAACATGAGTGGTCAACACCACTCCTCCAGGTCTCGTGCAACATGAGTGGTCAACACCTCTCCTCAAGATGGTGTAAAAGTCAAGAGAGTTGAATCCTCTTTTCGTCTATTTAACACTTCCCATCCTCAGACAATGAATAACTTAAGAATATCGGAATCTCATCGAAAACGCACTCAAGTGTTTGCAACAATGAAGCCACACACGCAAGGTGCACTTAAGTGTTTGCAACAGTGAAGCCACACACGCAAGGTGCACTTAAGTGTTTGCAACAGTGAAGCCACACACGCAAGGTGCACTTAAGTGTTTGCAACAGTGAAGTCACACACACAAGACTCACTCAAGTGTTTGCAAAAGTGAAACCACACACTCAAGATGCACTCAAGTGTTTAGTATAATGAAACTTTGCAGTCTTGTCATAAAACGTTCTTTTTCCAACGAACGATCTACTCCAAGTTAAATAAATTAAGGCTAAGTTATTTTAGGCGAAATTACGTTACTTTACCTCTAATTACCGTAAATTTACGTAATTTATCCGACAAAAAGCCAAATTACGTAAACGGAAAGCAAGGTAGGGGCTTGAACGTTAGCATATACGGTAAATCCTATTGACCTAATTCGTTGTAAACCAAACGTTCGTTATATGCGATAACGAGGACGGTGCGATGAGGCACTGAACCATTTATTATTACAGATTTTTATTATTATTATTATTATTATTGTTCTCCTCCTCTTCCTCTTTCTTCCATTTCATTTTCTTTTTCTCTTTCTCTATATTTTATTTTTCTTCTTCCTCCTCTTATATCTTTTCTATTTCTTCCTATTCTTCTTATTCTTATTACTGCTATTTGAAACACATCAAAGATTATTGAAGGCTCGAACCTTCGTCGACTAGTCTTTAGCCTCGTCTCATTCTCTTTTTCAAAACTGATCTTATTTACTTCACCTCATGACAAAAGATTATCACAAGGAGTGAATATAAAAATGTAAGCTGCTCCGATAATAATCTTGCTGTTTCTTAAACCCCACTGAAACATTCTTGAACGACCCAACAAATACATTGTTTCCTTATCTAAGCAGACCTTGACGTCTCTAAAAATTAATACGAACCAATTTTACAAATAAAAACTTGAAATCTTCGCTAACTGAGCTACAAAACCACAGCCCTTCCTTCTGTGGGCTTGTAATATCCGTTCGTAAATATCGCAACAGACACGTTCATCCGTTTAATACTGGTATTGGCATCACATCAGACATTAATGTCCAATAAAGTGTTTTTTGTAGGTCGATAAGTCAGTCAGATAAGCTGGGAGAAACACGCCAGTCTCTCGGGTGTTGTGGGTGGGGGAGGGGGGTGGTAGAGATGGATGTGTTGGGGTGGTGGGAGAGATGGTTGGTGATGAGAGATGGGAGTGTGATGAATGGTTGGGTGGTGGTGGGTGTGGACGGATGGTTGGTGGTGGTGTGGTTGGTGGTGGTTTGGGGGCGGTGGTGGTGGTGGTGTTGGGGGGTGATGGTGGTGTGTGGTGTTTGGGCGGGGGTGGTGGTGGTGGTTGTGGTGTTTGGGCGGGGGTGGTGGTGGTGGTTGTGGTGTTTGGGCGGGGGTGATGGTGGTGGTTGTGGTGTTTGGGGGTGGTGGTGGTGGTGTTGGGCTGGGGTGGTGGTGGGGTGGTGGTGGTGTGGTGTTTGGGCGGGGGTGATGGTGGTGGTTGTGGTGTTTGGGCGGGGGTGATGGTGGTGGTTGTGGGTAGTGGTAGTAGTGGATAAGGTGGGGGGAGATCAGTGTAAACACTGATGCTACAGATATATAGAAAATAAATCAAACATCGTAGGCTCTTTTTATTGGCAAGTCTTTATATACGAATTTAAGAACAGGGAACTACTGTAGGCCTACTGGTGCATGTTAAGCAGGACATACACTCCTACTACAGTGGGCCTTCTGGCATATACTAGGCAAGACCAACTCCCACCTATTCCACTGCAGTAGGCCTACGTGTTCTTGCTAGGCAAGGCCTACTCTCCCATTCTTCACTGCAGTAGAAATAGGTCATAGTAAATAATACCGACAAGCTAAAGAAATAGACATATGCCTATTGTTCTATACTCGGCAAGGTCCACTGACACCCATTCCTACTGCAATAGGTCTACTGGTTTATGCTACACTGGGCCTACTTGTTCCCAGTGGTAGACCTACTGGTTTATGTTAAGCATGAAATATTTAGTCGTTTGTTTAACTTGTGTAAATCAGAACAAAAGTTGTTTCTCAAATCTTTAGGAAATTATTTGTCCAGTCTATTTGTAATTCATACTTTGTTATCACTATTGTTTGTAATATTGTATGTAAATTAACTCTCTCTGAATTAAATATTGGAGGTGATTGTAGTGGTAATAGTGGTGGTGATGGAGTGGTGGTGACGATGGTGGTGGTGACGATGGTGGTAGTGATGTTGATGGTGGTGGCCTTGGTAGAGGTGATGATGGTAGCGACTAATGTACTCATGCCACGAGACCGTGTGTGTGTGTGTGTGTGTGTGTGTGTGTTACCAGCTGTCAGAAGCACTTGTCGATAGACACTTAGCCTGTTGTGAGAAATTTGTGTTCTCACCTAATTGTACTGTACTCACCTAATTGTGGTTGCAGGGGTCGAATCATAGCTCATAGCTCCATGAGCTTTATCATACCTGCTCTTAAAGCTATGTATGGTGCCTGCCTACACTACCTCACTTTCCAGACTACTCCACTTTCTGACAACTCTGTGGGTGAAGAAATACTTCCTAACATCCCTGTGACTCATCTGAGTTTTCAATTACCAGTTGTGAATTTTCGCTCACCATGAGGTGGGCTAAAACAACACGGGTTCCATCCCCTGGCTAGTCGCAGTGTTGTTATTGATTAAATACCACTCGTTCGTGGTTACAATACTATATATATATATATATATGCAAAAATGTCACAGTAAACAGGTGATATCACAATATTCAAAACAACTACTTTGGAAAAACAGCGAAATTCCAAACGCTTTCGTGACTACTCACATTATCAAGGAACTATAATGTGAGTAGTCACGAAAGCGCTTGGAATTTCGCTATTTTTTCATAGTGGTTGTTTTGCATACACACACACATATATATATATATATATATATATATATATATATATATATATATATATATATATATATATATTCACAAATAATTACTCTGCCTTTTTGCTTGTTGCTCAGTGATTATTGTGCTACAGCCAGGTGTGCAGGCCTAGACTACACATGTGTTCATAATAGAAGGTAATGGTAGTGAGGATGGATAGTGAAGATGGTGATGGCGATAGAAATGATAGAGAAGATAGTGACTGGGGTGATAGTAACGGTAGAAAGATAGTGCTGGTAGTGACAGAAATGACAGTTAAGATGATAGTAATAAAGAGGTAACAAGGGAGTTAAAACAGTAATAGCTGTGATAGTAACAGTAGTGATGGTGCTATGATAGTGTCAACCTATCATAGTACCAAGAACGATCTACTGCTTGACTGTAAGTCAACAACACAAACCAGCACTCGATACCCTTGAGGCGACCTCCGCCTCCACGGCTCATCCTTCAACCTCCTCCTCGAGGTTGATGTCACACCCTCGACCTTGTGTAATCAACCTTTTTTTTTAGCCATTTTGTGTGGCTCTCTAATGCTTTTTTTTGCGATTTCTATCTTTAGGCTCTTTTTTTTTTTTTTTGGGTCTCCATTCCCCGTATGTTTTTTAAAAATAAAATTTTTGATAATTAAGATTATTCAATGAGAGGAAGAAGAAATACGAGAGGAAGAAAATTTGATAAGAAAAATAGGACAAAGAAAAATGATAAAAAAAAGACAAAAAGCAAGAAAAATGAGGCCAAAAAAATGAGAAAATAAAAAAAATGACAGGAACAAAAAAAGAGGAACAAGAACAATTATAAAAAGAAGGAAAATGAGAGGAAAAGGTAAAATGAAAATAAGAAAAAATGTGAATAAGAAAAAATAAGAAAATGCAAATAAGAAAATTTTGAAAAATATGAATAGAAGAAGAATAAGGAAAAAATGAGGAAAAAGAAAAAGGAGAGAATAAGATAAATAAAATAGAAGGAAGAAAACAAGAAAAATCGAAGTGTCATTACAAAAGAACAAAACAGTAAAGAAACAAAGAAAAAACTTGAGAACAGAACAGTCTATAAGAGTTAAACAAAGAAAAAAATATATTCGCAAAGTAAAGAAAATCAAGATAAAAAAGAGTGCATAGTGAACTGGAACAATAAAGCAAACGAGATAAATAAAAAATAGATCACTAATGGAAGAGAGAAATATAACTGTGGAGGAATTACCTCCTCTTATAACAAAACGGAAGAAAAGAAGAAAAATCTTCGGAAAGTCTCCATAACGGAACACGGCAATAAGACAAAATTATCCCACTTAAGGCAATGCTCGGGGTTGTGTAATGGTGCGTTGCAGACCACCAGGGCTGCTGCTCCCACCCTCAGGGGCTGTCGATCTACATGCTTCAGTGCTTGTCCCTCCCAATGCTCTGCTGCCCACTACTCCACAACATTTGACTAAACATACCATCAGTATAATCTATTGAATACCAAGTGACTGCTCGCGGTACTGCTCTGACCTCTATATTTCTGTGTGTACTTCTGTTTTTAGTTATAAAGCATATATATATATATATATATATATATATATATATATATATATATATATATATATATATATATATATATTATTTATTAACACATCGGCCGTTTCCCACCAAGGCAGGGTGGCCCGAAAAAAAAACTTCCATCATTCACTCCATCACTGTCTTGCCAGAGGCATGCTTACACTACAGTTATAAAACTGCAACATTAACACCCCTCGTTCAGAGTGCCGGCACTGTACTTCCCATCTCCATGAATCAAGTCCGGCCTGCCGGTTTCCCTGAATCCCTTCATAAATGTTACCTTGCTTGCACTCCAACAGCACGTCAAGTCTTAAAAAACATTTGTCTCCATTCGCTTCTATCTAACACGCTCACGCACGCTTGCTGGAAGTCCAAGACCCTCGCACACAAAACCTTCTCTACCCCCTCCCTCCAACCTTTCCTAGGCCGACCCCTACCCCACCTTCCCTCCACTACAGATTTATACACTCTAGAAGTCATTCTATTTCGTTCCATCCTCTCTACATGTCCAAACCATCTCAATAACCCCTCATCAGCCCTCTGGATAATAGTTTTGGTAATCCCACACCTCCTCCTAATCTCCAAACTACGGATTCTTTGCATTATATTCACACCACACGTTGCCCTCAGACATGACATCTCCACTGCCTCCAGCCTTCTTCTTGTTGCAACATTCACAACCCATGTCTCACACCCATACAAGAGTGTTGGTATAACTATACTCTCATACATTCCCCTCTTTGCTTTCATGGACAAAGTTTTTTGTCTTCACAGACTCCTCAGTGCACCACTCACCTTTTTCCCCTCGTCAATTCTATGATTCACCTCATCCTTCATAGACCCATCTGCTGACACGTCCACTCCCAAGTATCTGAACACATTCACCTCCTCCATACTCTTTCCCTCCAATCTGATATCCAATCTTCCGTTACCTAATCTTTTTATCCTCATCACCTTACTCTTTCCTATATTCACTTTCAATTTCCTTCTTTTACATACCCTACCAAACTTATCAACCAACCTCTGCAACTTCTCTTCAGAATCTTCAAAAAGCACAGTGTCATCAGCAAAGAGCAACTGTGACAACTCCCACTTTTTGTTAGATTCTTTATCTTTTAACCCCCACATCTCTTGCCAACACCCGAGCATTCACTTCTCTTACAACTCCATCTATAAATATATTGAACAACCACGGTGACATCACACATCCCCTGTCTAAGGCCTACTTTTACTAGGAAATAATCTCCCTCTCGCCTACATTCTCTAACCTGAGCCTCACTATCCTCGTAAAAACTTTTCACTGCTTTCAATAACCTACCTGCTATTCCATACATTTGCAACATCTGCCACATTGTGTCCCTATCCACCTTATCATATGCCTTTTCCAAATCCATAAATGCCACAAAAACCTCTTTACCCTTTTATATATATATATATATATATATATATATATATATATATATATATATATATATATATATATATATATATATATATATATATATATAACAAGTGGTATTTAATCAATAACAACACTGTGACTAGTCGAGGACTCGAACCCATGTCGTTTTGGCCCGCCTCATAGTGAGCGAAAATCACATGACGCTCTAACCCACAGGACCATCCAATCCTACAAAGATCACGCACCCAGCAGAGCTAGGTGTTTTACCGTGTTCCAAGGACATACGATGGTGTGGGTGCCTCAGAGCTAATTTCATTGTACTCCCCGTTATGTGTACTAGCCTCCACAAGCAATATATATATTATTGTAGCCACGAACGAGTGGTATTTAATCAATAACAACACTGATACTAGCCGAGAACTCGAATCCATGTCGTTTTGGCCCGCCTCATGGTGATCCCACACTATCGTATGTCCTCGGATCACGGTGAAACACCTAGCTCTGATGAGTGCGCGATCTTTGTAGGACTGGGTGGTCATGTGGGTTAGAGCGTCATGTGATTTTCGCTCACGATGAGACGGCCAAAACGACATGGGTTCGAGTCCTCGGCATATATATAACAATAAGATCACAATAGGCAAATTAGCCAGAGTGAAAAAAAAACAGTGAAATCCCAAGTGCTTTTGTGATTTCTCACATTATCAAAGAATAATGTGAAATCACGAATGCGCTTAGAATTTCACTATTTTTTTAACTGTGGTTATTTTGCATATATATATATATATATATATATATATAACACTGTCCATTTTCCTCTAATGCAGATGGACCCAAAATAAATAAAAAAAAACTCATTCATCATCGTTCACTCTTTGACTCTCTCCAGAAGTACTTGTGCGTCGTACGCCAAATAACCCAAAGACATCACTCTTCATTTTTTAGTAATGGAGTACACAGTTGGGATGGAACTTGGAGGGACCACTTGCATATGAGTTCCACATTCTTCTTCCAGTTGAACCGCATTTAGGGTTAAGTACTGAAACCGAGGAGTGTTCCTACCAGTGGTATTTGGCCCAGACTAATTACCCAACCGCAGGTGGTGATGGTGATGATGGTGGTGGTGATGGTGGTGGTGGTGGTGGCGATGGTGGTGGTGGCGATGGTGGTGGTGGTGGTGGCGATGGTGGTGGTGGCGATGGTGGTGGTGGTGGTGATAGTGGTGGTGGTGGTGATAGTGGTGGTGGTGGCGATGGTGGTGGTGATGGTGATAGTTTGATGGGCATAATGCCCACATGTGGACAGTTTCATTTTTTCAAGTCATGAAGTGATGAAACCCTGCTTGGATATTGTAGTTGCGTGACGCGCTAAACCCGTGTTAAGGCTCGATCCACTGTTCGCTAAGTGCGTAACAGTCACCTTACCTATTTGTACTCACTGTCTTGACAATATTATATTTACTGTCATTGCACTATTATATTCACTGTCATGGCACTATGTATTCACTGTCATGGCACTATTTGTATTCACTGTCATGGCACTATTTGTATTCACTGTCATGGCACTATTTGTATTCACTGTCATGGCACTATTTGTATTCATTGTCATGGCACTATTTGTATTCACTGTCATGGCACTATTTGTATTCACTGTCATGGCACTATTTGTATTCACTGTCATGGCACTATTTGTATTCACTGTCATGGCACTACTTGTATTCACTGTCATGGAACTATTTGTACTCACTGTCATGGCACTATAACCAAATTACATAAACAGGTGTGAGACGTCTGACTGTAGGGGATATAACGTCGTTGCTTCAGTTGTAGGAAACAACCTTTCGCTCTGTATAGAGCTTTATCTAGTCGTCACTCGATAAAGCTCTACACAGTAAAAACATGTTCTGCAACGTGTGTCTGTGGATTCGATGGGAGATCAGAATGCCTTTATAACGGAGTGTAGAATTCCAGGTTCCAGGGCAAGGTTGGTGTTTTTCATCCATACTCCTAGGTTAAATTTATCTGTTGTTTTGTGAGGACGCTTCATATCGCAGATTAAATTTAGCTTTTGTTTTGTGAGGACGCTTCATATTGCAGAATAAATTTAGCTTTTGTTTTGTGAGGACGCTTCATATTGCAGATTAAATTTAGCTTTTGTTTTGTGAGGACGCTTCATATTGCAGATTAAATTTAGCTTTTGTTTTGTGAGGACGCTTCATATTGCAGATTAAATTTTAGCTTTTGTTTTGTGTACTTGCTCACGTTATATGTCATGCCTATTGGTACGTTACACGGGTCTTACTCTAATGTGGTAATTTACCCTTCTAGCCTCTATTATTTACCCCCTCTTACGTCTTCACTTACATAATATTCTTTCCTTCTCCCCTTCTCCCTCTCCCCTCCTCGGTATAAAACTTGCTAGGGAAAAAAACAATCCTACTACAAATCTTGCTTTGCTTTTAGAATGTCGTCTCCAGTTTTGAGTGGCTTTATATTTCACTCCTCTCCAATCACCCTTCTACTGGAAAATTCCTGATAATTATCAAGCTGGCTGTATAGGTGTTTGGTAGAAGCTTTGATCGGGTATTATTTACCAGTGGAGTGAGGGAGGTTGCAGTGAGGGAGGTTGCAGTGAGGGAGGGACATCACCACGCCAAGAATATCATAGCTAGCTGAGGAAGATCAAAGAGAGTGCTCGGTTTTATCACTATTATCACCATACCATTGTATCACCACAATGGACGATTATCACCATACCGTCATATCACCACAATGGATGTTACTGCTATCAAATGTTAAACCTCTAAAGAAATATACGCTCTGGTGTTTGTAATACGTTGAAGCTCAAGGAGTCAGACCCAGTCATACGTCTTGCCTGTCTCTCGTATCTCTTAAAAATACATTGCTGAGTATTTTAGTCTGGATTGTTTGGGCATACAAGTGCAGCTGTGTCAGGAATGAGAGAGGTCAAGGTCTTAGTTTTTATATCTTAATGGACAGCCATCTTCATGCAGGATTCACTGTGCTTTGACGCGTTTAAGACGTGGGGACTTTCATGATTCATATCGGTAGCTGCCATAAAGTGATGAGTTTAAGCGCCTCTGATGCTATACAGTGATGAGTATATACGCCTGTGACGCCATACAGTGACGAGTATATACGCCTGTGACGCCATACAGTGACGAGTATATACGCCAATGACGCCATATAGTGACGTGTATATACGCCTGTAACGCCATACAGTGACGAGTATATACGCCAATGACGCCATACAGTGACGAGTATATACGCCAATGACGCCATACAGTGACGAGTATATACGCCTGTGACGCCATACAGTGACGAGTATATACGCCTGTGACGCCATACAGTGACGAGTATATACGCCTGTGACGCCATACAGTGACGAGTATATACGCCTGTGACGCCATACAGTGACGAGTATATACGCCTGTGACGCCATACAGTGATTCATATCGGCAATGGCTTTTATGCAACATACTAGGTAATTAGTTGAAGGGTTGAACAACGTTTCGCTCTAAGGAGAGCGTTATCAAATCATGACTCGAGGTAGAGCAAAAAGTTGTCCCAGTTAATACTTGTTCTCCTACTTTTGTATTTAATTAGAGAATAAGTTTGTATGTAATTCTGGCTAAAGTTTGTGTGTAATGTTTATACCTGTTTGTGTGTGTACTCAGATTTGTTTTTACAGAGGTGAGCCTCAGCTATTTGTCTCTTGGGCTCTAACATAACTACTCTTGAAACTGTGTATGCAATTTTTAGATAACGAGATAACATCTGCTGTTAGAGTCACAAAGTTGCATGATATGGTATTATACAATGTGACACACACACACACACACATGTCGGGCCGAGTAAATAAAATTTGCGATTTTGGCTTAAATAACAACGCACTTCTTGCCGAATAGGGCAAGCGAGAATTTGTGTATGCAATAATTTCTCAAAAATCATTCTGAACCTAACGAAATTTGTTTTATTTCACTGTGTTTGTTTATTATTATAGTAAACTTATATTAACAAACGCAATGAAATTATTGTTTTCGTTAGGTTCAGAATGATTTTTGCGAAAGTATTGCATACACAAATTTTCGCTAGCCCTATTCGGCAAGAAGTGCTTTGCTATTTAAACAAAAATAGCAAGTTTTATTTATTCGGCACTACATGTGTGCCAGCAAAGAAAGTCTATGACCGAGTCATAGTTGACCAGACAACAATATGAGCCACTGTTACCAGATAAGAATGCCTGGGTACGAGCCACTGTTACCAGATAAGAATGCCTGGGTACGAGCCACTGTTACCAGATAAGAATGCCTGGGTACGAGTCACTGTTACCAGAGAGAATGCATGGGTACGAGCCACTGTTACCAGATAAGAATGCCTGGGGATGAGTCACAGTAACTAGACAAAAATTGCTTGATATTTACGTGACTGGCGATGATATAGTAATTTGCATCTAAGAGTATCATAAAATCGACCTCATTTTTTCCCTCATGTTTTTTCAAATTGTGTAATTGACGTATATTGGTCTTAATTGTGTGAGTGCTTCATGACTGAGTGCCTTAATTACCGCAAGGAAGGTATGAATATTGTATATTGACTGTACAGTGAGTGAATACATCTATTCCTCCGGACGCTGTAAATTACTTAGCCAATTATATTTTTGTGTTCTGATAAAAATTACCTTCAATTCCGCGAGGGAATCATGAGAGAGACTCTGTTTCTCTTGGTAATTATTATATTCTGTCGTGATTTTCTACAATTACGCATTGCTGTCATTTGTTTCTTGTTGGTGATGTTGGGGGATGGGGGAGGCGGTATGTATCCCCCTATTTCACCCGTTACCCCATATCCTGTCTAGCAGGTCCCTACCCTCCCCTCTTTCTCCACCACTGGCTCTTCACCCCATTCTACACTTGTCCCCTCCCCTGCCCTTACACGAGTCCGCTTCCCTCCCCTACCCCTACACATGTCCTCTTCTTCTCTCCCCTACCGCTACACATGTCCTCTTCTTCTCTCCCCTACCCCTACACATGTCCTCTTCTCTCCCCTACCCCTACACATGTCCTCTTCTTCTCTCCCCTACTCTTACATGTGTCCCCATCCCTCCCCTACCTGTACACGTGTCCTCTTCTCTCCCCTACCCATACACGTGCCCTCATCGCTCCCCTACCTCTGCACGTGTCCTCTTCCCTCCCCTACACCTGACTACTCCCCACCCCCACACATGTCTTCTTCCTCTTCCTCACCTGTCCTCTCCCTTACCCCGGTAACAATAATAATAATAATGAATTATCTCCCAAATCCAACACTTTCACGGCTTTTAGCAGAATATAAAGAAAATATAAACCCAGTCTTGTACGAATTCCATAATTCAAAATGAACAGGAAGCTGGTATCGTCGGCATGATGTTAGATCATCTCCCGTAGTTCCCGACATGAAGGAATATAAAATGACTTGCTCTTAAAGCTGTGAACTTGTTAGAAACTCGTTCTTGAAGTAGATGGGATCTCGAAGCCTGCAACTTCTGTAAGGTGCTCGAAATCTATTCTAAAATCAGTATGTCTGCCAGATTTTCTCGCCTTGAAATCTTATATCTGGATCATAGGAATTATGGTTGGCTGTAGGAACGGAGGTGATCTTCCCTCTAGCTGTACGGCCTCGTCAAAGATCTGTGCCCAGAGAAAAGTAATCAAGTAATAGAGGCAGGCTTTGTACCAGGTGTCTGTCTTATTGCCATACTTTATATAGAGATCGGATTACATTGCCCCAAAGCGTATGTTTTTTTTCAGCGCAAAGCATGGTGGTGGAGGCTCGAATCTCCGCTCGCTAATCGTCACCTAGATATCTCAGAACATTCAGACTGATAGTAACCTCTGAGAGAGAGAGAGAGAGGAGAGAGAGAGAGAGCTAATTTATCTCTCCATTAACAATATTCGAATCTAAGACATTTTTAAAACCCAAACTAAAATAAGAACTAATGACTTGAACAGAAGTAGTCTGTTTAAGTTTTCTATGTCGAGAAGTCTAAATACGTTCCCACAAATATATGAAAACCTCCCTTCATGCACTAGACTGAGACCGGGCGCAGGGGCGATGATTTTTTTAATCTCTACCAGATAATAGAAGCATATTTAACGCATTAAAAAAATGATCTAAATTCAAGCATAGTAGTAACAGTCTGGTTGATCAGACCCTTATTAACTACGAGGCCTGGTCTCAGACCGGGCCTCGGGGGCGTTGACCCCCAAAAACCTTCTCCAGGTATAGTGAAAAAAAATCGTTCATATGTGCACCCACAAGGAGAAAGCTTTTTTTTTTTAATAAATGAAATTAAAATTCCGCGGCTTGAACAATTTACAACTAACCCATAATTCGGTGAGGAAACTTAATGCATTTCGGTTCATCCCGAACCATTATTAAGTCGCCAAATGATAATGGTCCGTGACGTCATCTATTTCTAGTGTCCTCATCAAATTCTGAGTTAGTTGAGTATTGTTTGTTCAAATTCTGAGTTAGTTGAGTATTGTTTGTTCAAATTCTGAGTCAGTTGAGTATTGTTTGTTCAAATTCTGAGTCAGTTGAGTATTGTTTGTACAAATTCTGAGTTAGTTGAGTATTGTTTGTTCAAATTCTGAGTTAGTTGAGTATTGTTTGTTCAAATTCTGAGTCAGTTGAGTATTGTTTGTTCAAATTCTGAGTCAGTTGAGTATTGTTTGTACAAATTCTGAGTTAGTTGAGTATTGTTTGTTCAAATTCTGAGTTAGTTGAGTATTGTTTGTTCAAATTCTGAGATATTTGAGTATTGTTTGTTCAAATTCTGAGTTAGTTGAGTATTGTTTGTTCAAATTCTGAGTTAGTTGAGTATTGTTTGTTCAAATTCTGAGATAGTTGAGTATTGTTTGTTCAAATTCTGAGTTAGTTGAGTATTGTTTGTACAAATTCTGAGCGGAAAAGTGAAATGACTTGGTTGAGACAGTGGAGACAAACTCAGTACACAGCTTCAAGAGTAGATACGATAAGGCAAAAGAGGCCAGATGTAAATGATGCCGATGAAGGCTGTCCAGGAGGCGAGTACAGCTCAGTGAGTACTCTCTCTCTCTCTTTCTCTCTCTCTCACACACACACACGGGGCCAGGAACTATGACTCGACCCCTGCAACCACAACTAGGTGAGTACACACACACACACACACGAAGAAACAGTTTGGTAAATCAGCAAAGGTAAATGCAAGGCGGAGGCTCAGCGCCGCGATCAGTCATCATCAAGACAAGTCTGAACAAGCTTCACCAACTGTGTGACCCCCAACACTGCAAATTTTCTTCAGTGTTTCCTCCCGTTTCTTGGATTTTCGATCATACAGCGAACAATATTTTTTTTTTTACTCCTTCGGGCGTCCATTTTTACCCCTACATTTTATCCTGTATATTTAATGAATTATTTCGACGAAGTATATATTTTTTTGTGTATTTACATATATGTTGAAGTAGATTTTATATTTACATAAATGTAGAAGTATTTTATTATTTACATACATTTAGAATAATATTTATTTACATATATATTTAAAAGTAGATTTTTTGTTTATATATATATATATATATATATATAATATATATATATATATATATATATATATATATATATATATATATATACTTGAGACACCATTGTACAATGAAGGTCATATACACCTGTGACACCATACAGTTAAGTACATACGATATTGACAAATTACAGTGACGAGTATATATACCTGTAATGCATTACAGTGACAAGTATATACGCCTGTGATGCCAAACAGTAACGCGTATATACGCGTGTGAGGCCAAACAGTAACGAGTATATACGCGTATGAGGCCAAACAGTAACGAGTATATACGCCTGTGAGGCCAAACAGTAACGAGTATATACGCGTGTGAGGCCAAACAGTAACGAGTATATACGCGTGTGAGGCCAAACAGTAACGAGTATATACGCGTGTGAGGCCATACAGTGACGAGTATATACGCGTGTGAGGCCAAACAGTAACGAGTATATACGCGTGTGAGGCCGTACAGTAACGAGTATATACGCGTGTGAGGCCAAACAGTGACGAGTATATACGCGTGTGAGGCCGTACAGTAACGAGTATATACGCGTGTGAGGCCAAACAGTAACGAGTATATACGCGTGTGAGGCCATACAGTGACGAGTATAGATGCCTGAGGCCCCACATATCCTGGGGGAAGCGGGTACATTAGCGTAATAAAATGCGTGCTGGTCCTGTAACTCACACGACGATGAGACTTATTGCATGACCTAATTTTGTTCACACTGACGTAATTTTGAACGTGGCGAGCACATAATGTACAATGTAATTATGTACCCTGGGAATGTAATCATGTACGCCATGATCAAACTGCACAGATCATAATGTATTATCGACAACTTCACTATTATATATATATAAAGTTTACATAATTGTTTGGGAATGTTAGAAAATTGAAGGAAGGAAAAAGTGGCTACTGTTGTTCAGTTAACAGCCTTGGTGACCAGATTTCCACAGTGTATCGTTCTAGAGATAATATATTTATTTTACCTTTATCGTGGTTTTATTCTGCTCCCTTTTATGAAATGCAGGGTGGATATTGAAGGGATTACCGATAGACGTCTACATATTAAAAATTCCTATCGTTGACCTATTTACAATAGATGGGTGTCTGCGCCTGTCTTGACTCGAGGAAACACAGTGCTTACAAGTTTGTTCAAAATGTTTTCATAGAAAAGGGAAACGAATAGAACACGCTGTTTTGTAGTGTACCTTTCTTTTTGTATATGGATTGGAAATCCTACCATTAAATTTAATGGTGTAATGTGCTATATATTGAGTCGATGTAATCAGTCCATATGATGGACTGATTACATCGACTCAAGGCTGAGGGACTGATTACCTCAAACTCCTCCTGTCCTTCACCATTCGCCTTTGTATTAGACTGATGAAGCCACTAATTTATCAACAATAAGCCAGTTGAGAACTTCGATCAGGTGACATATAAAGTATCACCACTTATAAATAAAAAGGGATAAACAAAGCCCTAATAAGAAAAACGTAGAAACAAAAGGTGAAAAAACTAATGCCAACATTTGACAAGATGAGGAAAAACACTTATAAACTATTGAGCCCACATTATCAATGATGGTATAAGCTAAATCATACTAAAGGGTGAAAGATGAATCGGAAATATAAAAAAAAACTTCTAATGGAGTTTTCAATTGAAGACCAAACTAGAAACTATAAAATACAACAAGAGTAAAATTTAAATATTTACAATGACACGATCCGATTATGTTTCAAATTTATGTAAATAGTGTAACATTACAGTTAAATAAATATATGCATCTGTTTATAGATAATACAAAAATTCTGAGCAAATTAAATATGAAAATACGAATAAAACCACACACACACACACACACACACACACACACACATATATATATATATATAATAATGTGTGTGTGTGTGCAATAAGATCACAGTAAACAGATATCACAATATGCAGAACAACCACTGTGAAAAAATAGTGAAATTCCAAGCGCTTTCGTGACTTCTCACATTATCAAGGAACTATAAAAATAAAAGGTTAACAGGAAGGCATATAATGACGAGACTACACCTGGCTGCCACCTCCCCCAACAACACCTGACTTTTTATGATGATGTAAAAACACACCTTATATTCTACCAAAAACAATTGTCTATTGTACCTTAAATTCTTCCCAAATTTTATTAATTAAAATTTGGGAAGAATTTGCTTTATATAAATTGGATTCATTTATAATTATTAAAATTTGGAAAGGCACACACAAAAAACTACTACTACAACATACACACACACACCTACTACAACATACACATACACATGTACCACTACATACACATACACACACACATGTACCACTACATACACACACACAAACTACTACCACATACACACACACAAACTACTACCACATACACACACACAAACTACTACCACATACACACACACAAACTACTACCACATACACACACACACACACACACACACACACACAATTACTACTAGTACACACACACACACACACACACACACACACACAGGAAGTAAATTGTTATTAGACATTGATATAATGGAGCAGTTGGGCCAGACGAGATTTTTTACCCAGAGTGTTGTAGAGGCTGAGTTATTATCCAGACCTCTGGAAGAAGACAAACCGGCAAATGAATGTAAAAGAATTAGGAAGCTTTCTACTGTTCCTGTAATAGCAATATTGATTGTTACTGCATTGATGTAGTAACCACTGCTGCATTGATGCAGTAACCACCGATACATTGATGCAGTAACCACTGCTGCATTGATGCAGTAACCACCGCTGCATTGATGCAGTAACCACCGCTGCATTGATGCAGTAACCACTGCTGCATTGATGCAGTAACCACTGCTGCATTGATGCAGTAACCACTGCTGCATTGATGCAGTAACCACTGCTGCATTGATGCAGTAACCACTGCTGCATTGATGCAGTAACCACTGCTGCATTGATGCAGTAACCACTGCTGCATTGATGCAGTAACCACTGCTGCATTGATGCAGTAACCACTGCTGCATTTGCGTAACGCTCTTGTGCAGTAACCACTGCTGCTTGATGCAGTAACCACTGCTGCATTGATGCAGTAACCACTGCTGCATTGATGCAGTAACCACTGCTGCATTGATGCAGTAACCACTGCTGCATTGATGCAGTAACCACTGCTGCATTGATGCAGTAACCACTGCTGCATTGATGCAGTAACCACTGCTGCATTGATGCAGTAACCACTGCTGCATTGTTGCTGTAACCACTGCTGCATTGATGCAGTAACCACTGCTGCATTGATGCTGTAACCATCGCTACATTGATGCAGTAACCACTGCTGCATTGATGCTGTAACCACTGCTGCATTGATGCAGTAACCACTGCTGCATTGATGCAGTAACCACTGCTGCATTGATGCAGTAATCACCGCTACATTGATGCAGTAACCACCGCTACATTGATGCTGTAACCACCGCTACATTGATGCAGTAACCACCGCTACATTGATGCAGTAACCACCGCTACATTGATGCAGTAACCACCGCTACATTGATGCAGTAACCACCGCTACATTGATGCAGTAACCACCGCTACATTGATGCAGTAACCACCGCTACATTGATGCAGTAACCACCGCTACATTGATGCTGTAACCACCGCTACATTGATGCAGTAACTACCGCTACATTGATGCAGTAACCACCGCTACATTGATGCAGTAACCACCACTACATTGATGCAGTAACCACCACTACATTGATGCAGTAACCACCGCTACATTGATGCTGTAACCACCGGTACATTGATGCAGTAACCACCGCTACATTGATGCAGTAACCACCGCTACATTGATGCAGTAACCACCGCTACATTGATGCAGTAACCACCGCTACATTGATGCTGTAACCACCGCTACATTGATGCAGTAACCACCGCTACATTGATGCAGTAACCACCGCTACATTGATGCAGTAACCACCGCTACATTGATGCAGTAACCACCGCTACATTGATGCTGTAACCACCGCTACATTGATGCAGTAACCACCGCTACATTGATGCTGTAACCACCGCTACATTGATGCAGTAACCACCGCTACATTGATGCAGTAACCACCGCTACATTGATGCAGTAACCACCGCTACATTGATGCAGTAACCACCGCTGTATTGATGCTGTAACTACCGCTACATTGATGCTGTAACCACCGCTACATTGATGCAGTACCCACCGCTACATTGATGCAGTAACCACCGCTACATTGATGCTGTAACCACCGCTACATTGATGCTTTAACCACCGCTACATTGATGCAGTAACCACCGCTACATTGATGCTGTAACCACCGCTACATTGATGCTGTAACTACCGCTGCATTGATGCTGTAACCACCGCTACATTGATGCAGTAACCACCGCTACATTGATGCTATAACCACCGCTACACTGAACACTGACGCAGTAACAGCCGTTGCGTTGATAGTGTTAGCGTTGCGTATTGGCTTACACGCTGCTGTAGTCTACGGGGGTCAAGCTGGCTTGCTCAGCCAGGCGGCATCTTCACATATTATAAATATCTCCGCCTCGCAACTATTCAATCCGCACCGGCAAAAGCCTATTAATATGCAAAAATCCAAATTCCGAAACACTCATAAAACACAGTGAACATTTTCACAATCCTCGCATTTTTCCGAACTGCTGCATCGTCGAAAAATTTCAATTTGGAAAAATGCATCATGGAAGGCTGCGAGTTAGGTTTTTAAAGGGCGGTATTTCTGATGAAAAAAAAAAAAGGTTCTTTCGCGAACTGTTACGGATTTAGTTTGTATTATTTTATCCGGGTGAGGCTTTTTTTTAATTGTTTTTTGTACGTTTTCTTTCCTTAAATATTATAAATTTCTCTATATATTTGTTCTCTAGGTGTGTAAGTCTGCCATTCAACCCGGGGGGGGGGAATGTAGGCTTGATGGTGAAGGCTCACGATCCAAGGATACGGAGATGTCGTTTCCTTCCTCGGATCAAACCTGAGTGCCTCCCATTCCTCGGATGCTGCGTGGCCCCTCCAAATTTAGTGCCTTCCGGGTATATAGTAAGAGCTAGCTGTCTAGTTTTTACCTATCGTTATATAAATTTGTCTGTTTTCAATTGGTTGTCAAACCATGAACATGTACATTCTATCTATAGGTCATCCACAACGTCATTTATACGTCACCTACAACGTCATTTGTACGTCATCTACAAAACCATCTTCTAGAACGCCATCTACAACATCTATTAACACATTTATACCCTATCTACACGTCATTCACAAAGGCATCTATACAACATCTACAGCGTCATCTGTACGTCATCCACAAAATCATTCATCTACATCACCCTTTATGTCCTCCGTAACTCTAGAACGACCTGAACGAGGGCTATCAATTGCAAATTCATTTGGTTGCAAACTCTTGCTACTAAGGACTTGTTACCCTCTCACCCACTGGACCATACAATCCTACAAAACCGCCTGTTTCTGCGTGGTGCATTGATATAAAAATAGCTTGTGAGATCAGAACATACAGGAGATTGAAATAGCTTGAATCTATGCTCACTGATGTGCCCGGGCTGAGAAAAGACATGGCTTGTAAACCATAATATATATATATATATATATATATATATATATATATATATATATATATATATATATATATATATATATATATATATATATATATATATATATGTCGTGCTGAATTTTCGCTTGCCTTATTCAGCAAGAAAAGCGTTGCTATTTAAGCCAAAATAGCAAGTTTTACCTATTCGGCACGAGAATATATGTGTGTTTGTGTGTGTGTGTATTATAAAGTGGGAATGCAATAACATTCATATTATATGCATACTTGTGTAGATAATTAAACGTATATGTATGCAAACATATACATACAAAAGTTGTTGAAATCTGTGTTTTTTGTTTTCATCTTTTTTTAAATTGCATAATTGAAACGTTGTGTGTACGAAATCCCCAACAAATGTGTGTTGACTGCAACGATGGCCTGCGCCACATATTCCATTATAGTCGGGATATCTAGTTGGTTAGTGCGTGTTATCTAGTGCTTGTTATCTAGAGGGTGTTGACTAATTATAATAATTATTATCATCATTATTATTCTGCTATAGCTTCACTTACCATCGACACCAACAGTCTACCCTTCGAGGAGGGTGCGTTGGTGCTGGTGGCTGTCTCATGGTCCACGTAACAAACTACCTAATTTTCTTTCCCTGGGTCATACCTGATCCCGGTTCCTAGGTGCTGAAAAACCCTTGCGAGTTCAGCGCTGGCCAATAATAATAATAATAATAATAATAATATAACAATAATAATAATTTGCCTTTAATAAACTTTGCATACCAATGCTAATTTTAACTAAATTTTATTCATAATACAAGTGTATATACTTCATGTGCGTATATTCACGTGATGTATTTGTCTCAGTGTTGTACATACACTGACAGGTGTGTATGTGTGTGTGTGTGTATATATATACACACACACACACGCACACTGGGGCTTTAGTTCCTAACAGAGGAATTACTTTATTCCTGATGTTCTTAACCAGGTGATTCGTTTTTACATATTTTCCCAGTCATATTTCTCTATATAAAACTATATTTAACAGGTAATTGTGAGAAAGAAAATTAAAGAAAGTAGAAAAAACAATGTTTGGTAAATTCATATTGAAAACCTTAAGCCTCTAGAAGCTTTTTTAGTACTTTAAAGCCCCCGTTTACATACACTTTATTAATATTGCATACCTTCTTTTATTAGGAATTGTATACTTTTTAAGTATTATATACCCACTTTATTAAGAATTATAAACCTTCTTAAGTATTATATAACTCCTTTAACTACATAATACCTTTAGCATAACTCCTTTATTAAGAATTATATACCTTCTTACCTTTATTAAATATTTTACATAAAGTATTATTTACCTCTTTCATTAAGAATTATATACATTCTTAAGTATTATATACCTTCTTTGAAAGGAAAGAAGGTTATTCGGTTTATGTGAGAAATCTTAAGTTGGGTCTGTCATCCCAGCAATGTTGGAAATATCTACAGGATTAACCTAAAAATCGTGCTGTTAAGTGGACAGCGAACGCCGCCTCTTCCTGGCTCCAGCGTCGCCAGGAAGACCTTCAACACACGGGTTAGGGAGCACCGGTGCTGCCGTAATTCATGCGCTTTTTGTGGAAAATCGTATAGAATCGTGAAATGTTAATGTGTAGGTCTTTAGATTGTTTGTGTTTATACACAAAAATAAATGGATGTTTTTCCCCATGCTGTAAATTTTTTATCATATATATACGTATATGGAAAACAACCACAGGGGGAGATGAATGATAGTTTTAGGTCTTTCTTGTTGCAATAGAGACATCAGGAGCTTGCAATATTGCAGGAATTATTAAAAGATCTCAGCAGATTCGAATTTGCTGAGATTTCCTACTCATTTCTGCAACATTGCAAGCTCCTGATGTGTTGATTGCAACACGAAAGCCCTAGAGCTATTATTCAACTCCCCCTGTGGTTGTTTTGCATCTTGTATCGTTTGTGCGTGATTCTTGCATATATATATGTCGTGCCGATTAGGTAAAACTTGCGATTTTGGCTTAAATAGCAACGCTCATCTTGCCATATAAGACAAGCGAAAATTTGTGTATGCAATAATTTCGCAAAAATCATTCTGAACTTAACGAAAAAAATATATTTCATTGTGTTTGTTTATTATTAATTTATTGTTAACGTATCTAAAATATATTTAGTTGGGTTAGGCTAAATTAAATTGCGCTTGTTATAATAAGGTTAGGTAGGTTTTCAAAGTTTCTTTTGGTACAAAATTAAAAAAAATTACATTAACATAAATGAAAAAAATATATCTTTAAACGTATAAGAGAAAATTTTAGAAAGGACTTAATTTTAAATGAGTTCTTGCTAATTGACCAGTTTTACCTAATCGGCACGACATATACGTATATATATACATGTGTATATATATATATATATATATATATATATATATATATATATATATATATATATATATATATATATATATAATATATATATATACCTAATATACCTAGGAAATAAAAATATGATTATTTTCAGTTAAATATATAGTTAACGAAAATAAGAATTAATATATTACACATCTTAGGGTAAGGATAATATCACAAGAAATTTAATTGAAATGATATAAAGCAATACTATAACATTATTAATGCAATTGAACATAGCGCTGTGCTTAAAATATAACATTGATTTTCCCTGGACGGCTTCAGTAGAAAAGACATTAATGTTTAGCAGTAAAACACTTATTTTGCAACAGAATGTAACTGCTAACTCAATATCTACATATATACAAGAGACCCCCTAAGGATCCGACCATTAAAAAACTCCTCAAGGAGTTATGTGTAATTAAGATGTTTGTGAATGTTTGTTTACAGCTATGTTCGTCTGCGACCTGAGCCTCGGCTTTACCAGTGATTTGTATACTACAGTACATACGATAATGGCAGTGTTCATGAAATCATTAGCACCAATTTTGGATAATGTTGCTGGGAACTATTCAAGACAAACTCTGCTGCATGTTCCCAGTGGCCAAATGTAAGTTCCTAAGCTGAAGTGTCCCATAGCTCGGTTGCCAGCGCACTTACCTCACACACTGGGGTCCGTGGTTCGATCCCCCGTACGGATGGAAACATTAGGGAGTGTTTCCTTATGACACCTACTGTCCCTTTTCACCTAGCAGTAAATAAGTACCTGGGTGTTAGCAGACTGGTGTGGGTCGCATCCTGGGGACAAAATTAACCTAATTTGCCCTAAATGCTTTGCATAACCAGGGGCTTTCTATATTGTGTCACTGATGTCAGCTATGGTCTGTATACGTTGTACATGTACTTGTAGAAATATTATTATTAAGCCAAATGAACATAGAACATGGCTACCGGTAAAGACAAAGAAATCCATACACCTGCATGCATCATACAGAAGAACATCCAGAGAGAGAAAGGAAAATTATATATTATACAAATATTGTCCTTATTGTCTAGGTACAGAGATTTATCCATCACAACAGGGATGATGAAGATAGATATTTTGAAAGTCAAAAAAAGAACAATATAAACAGATTGATATAATTGGAAAGTAAAGATGAGAATTTTCAAGAGAGATGTCAGAATATACGTGAATCTCAGTATGATTAGGAAATGGAACGAAGTGAATAAGGTGACCTGGACCTGCCTAGCATGGACAAGTGCTCCTTTTCTTTTATGTTCTTACTGTAAGGGTGAAGGTAGACTCGGAAGTATTTCCAAATATATAGGTAAAATAAGGACCAGAAAGCCAGCTAGGAATCTTAAAATCCCAGTCGCTAATAGTTAAGAGGCTTGGTGAGCAATTAATAATTGTTCTCCAACAACCACAATTAGTTGAGTCCACATAAAACTTTACCAAATAATATCCAATTCAGGTCTCCTGCTCGGCCATCATCACAATTCCAACTTTGGGTGAATCGATCCTAATTCCCAGCGGTGAAATTACCGGCGGCCATTCATAATGAAGAGGGAGTCCTCCAGACTTGTACCTCCCGCGCCCACACACACACAACCACGACTGAAAATATTTCACTATTTTAGTATTTTTGAGCCTCTGTCGTCAACTGGTTCCACTGACCCTGAGGAGGCACAAGAGGTGGAGTAGCAGAAAATTTAGGAATAGGAAGTGGAAGAGTTAGCGTATCAGCGGTAAAGAGAAAACAGGGTAAGTGGCGGCGAGGATGGAAACGAATGGGGAAGGGGTGTTGGAGGAGGAGGGGTAAAATTAATGGGGTAGGGAGGGTTACTCTAGACGGTGGGCCGAAGTTAACAAGCGGGGCGATTCCCAACAAATTTCTTGCCCCCTATCACTACCCCCCTCCTCCTCCACCTTGTAAACAAGCGCCAGGTGAAACTCATGTGGAAAATTGCTGCCCCTTGATGTCTTGACACATTTATTAGCGGAATGATAGACATGTCAGGACTACGAAATCAGGGGTTATTAGGATAATTACCCAGACGAAATTAAAGACAATAATTATTAACACATGGCGCCCACTACCAGTATGACAGTCGTGTACACAGTTTGCACAATATGTTGCAATCATTAGTTGATGTTGCACGATAAAGGTGAAAAATGGGCCTCTCAGAAAGACCTCGCGTAAACAAAGCCTGATTAACCCATAAATATTTCTTAACGAATGGCGGCTTCACCGCAATGATTTTCACCAGAATACTTATTCCTGAGACCTGAGGCTCCTTGTGACTCAGCTGCTTCTGGTATCGACCTTCTTGAACTTGCAGCTTGTATTCGTAAATAGGAGGGTGAGAGATGCTATCTTCCAGCAGTGTTTGTAGCAACATGACAATCTCTGTGGCACCTTGGAATCACCGAGAGGCGTGTAGTATCGTTGAGGCTCCTCGATCTTTAAAACCTTATTCTTCAGCCTTGAAGTCTTCGGAGACTTTAATCGTCAGCCTGAATCACCGGTCCTCAGCTTCCATGTAATACGCCACTCTAACGCATCACGTCAGCCGCAAAATAAATCTCTCGATCATAATATTTTTCCAGAGCGGTGGCTGCGATGGAATCGAGCAATATACGCCATAATTTATCCTCCCTTCCACCTTTCCCACACCATTTTAACGGAACTGTTAGGTAAACGCACTAGTCTTTCCCCTTCCCCCTCCACCATCACCCCCTTCTCCTGCTTCCCTACCTTCCAGCACCTTTTCTACCCCCCCCCCTCCATCCTCCCCAATTCCTTCCAGCACACCAACTAGCCCCTTGAGTTATACACACGACAGACAAAAATCATGTAAACTGTGCAGGATCTATTCTTAACTGGTCTGTTCAGTATATATGTAAATCATGCTAATGTCTGAAACAGGATGATGGTTTGGAGGTTATGGTAAATTTACGTTTGTTTATGGTCTCTCGTTTCTTAGAGGAGAGGACAACAACAACTTGTTAGTTAAATTTTTAACGACTGCTGACGCTGTTTAGAATCTATTTTATGAGTCTATAATCCTTAAAAAAAATCCCTCTCTTCAAGATATCCATCCAAATAAAAAAAATACCCGGGTTACTGATATACAATGACTTATTGAGTGTCGAAAAGCACGAAGAGTTTTGAAAAGAGTCGAGGATAAGTGACGGTAAGGCTGGAGAAGGGTGTGTGTCGGCAAGGTAATTTTACCGTGCGCAACGTATCATTACACCTGGATTTATTGACTATGAAACCACTGACAAATTAGAAGCGAACTTACGGCTGTGTTCGAACTCTTGTTCTTGTGTCCCATCTACTTCTCTGGTCATCATGCCTCCTCTATTCCCTGTATTTTTTTCCGAAATATGTTATCAGCTTCTCTGATTACTGCTTCTTTACGTTCCTACTGCTTTTAATGCTTTTCCTACCCTGTTGTATATTATTTTTTATTTCTTACTCTGTTGTTTATGGTCTTCTGTACGAAGGAATATATATATATATATATATATATATATATATATATATATATATATATATATATATATATATATATATATATATATATATATATATATATATATATATATATTATTTATTTTCCTCCTTCGTATTGTTTCAATTTGTTATTTCAATTACTTAAGGTGAAAAGGATATTACATTAGCACTTGTATGTTTTTTTTTAGTCTTAAATTACTATCTCACAACTGAGGAAGAATTGTTTATGGTTTTGAAGAAGTGGGATGAGTGAAGGTCAAGGTCAAGGTCACCTCCCAAGTAACACTTGTGTTCGAGAGGTAGCGGGCGGTGGAATGAGGGAGGGGAATAAGTCAAAGGAAGGAGAAAGCTATAAGGAAAGGGTAAAATAATGAGGGAGTGGGTAGGGTGAATGAGGGAGAGGAAATAGGGAGGCATGAGGGGAAAGAGGGAAGAAAGGTCTTGGCAGGAGGGAAGTGCTATGTGGAGGCATCAAACTTGTGTTCAGGTAGAAGCTTATTGTTTGTCTTCGCTGCTTCTGATCTTCTTTACTTGACCCTTATCCTC
This sequence comes from Cherax destructor, assembly GCA_009830355.1. Taxonomy (NCBI): domain Eukaryota; kingdom Metazoa; phylum Arthropoda; class Malacostraca; order Decapoda; family Parastacidae; genus Cherax; species Cherax destructor. The sequence goes on along the minus strand of WNWK01000060.1, from coordinate 458,330 downwards.
GCCTCTCCCTTCTTCCTCTAATTCCTTTTGTTTTATTTAGAAGTCTTTTTTCGATATCCACTACATGTTTCATTATTTGTTCTACTTTGCACGTTTTTTTCTTTTATTATTACAGTGGTTATATTCAAATTGTTCAAGCATTTTCTTCTATTATAAAGTTTTTTAGAATTCTCTACGTGTAGGTTAATTTATCAGATTTTTGGGGCCTGCTAGCAGATACTCCTTTCCGTTAACCTTGTGTGTTGTCTCAAGATATTCCGTGTGTGTACTCACCAATTTGTGGTTACAGAGACCGAATCATAGCTCCTGGCCCCGACAGGAGGTCGATAATAGGTTCATTCTCTCCCTGTGTTATATATATGTCGTGCCGAATAGGTAAAACTGGTTAATTAGCAAGAACTCATTTAAAATAAAAACCTTTCTAAAAAAATTATCTTATGCGTTTAAAGATATATTTTTATTTTCATTTATGTTAATGTAAAAATTAATAATTTTATACCAAACGAACCTTAGAAAACTTATCTAACCTTATTATAACAAGCTCAATTTAATTTAGCCTAATCGAACTAAATATATTTTAGATAAGTTTTACAATAATTTAATAATAAACAAACACAATGAAATATATATTTTTTCGTTAGGTTCAGAATGATTTTTGCGAAATTATTGCATACACAAATTTTCGCTTGCCCTATTTGGCAAGAAGATCGTTGCTATTTAAGCCAAAATCGCAAGTTTTACCTATTAGGCACGACATATATATATATATTTGCGCACTCCCACACACAGTATAACCAGGTCTCTGATCACAGTGCTAAGTTGCAACTCTCGCATCCATAACTTAGTATTTGATTCTGTCACACTACACGCCAAGCATTTTGTATCCTTTTCGTGACTGATTGGGGGTGTTAATGGTGTCATCGGTAGCAGCATCGTCGATTGTACAGATTGTACAGTGAACCAAGATTATTAGGTAAACAGAGATTGTTACATACACGTCTCTTGTCACTTTCTGTATGGAGAAGACCGCATCCTGGACCCGTCCTGGCCAGTCTACTTGTATCTGCCGGTAACAAAATTAAGGGAACTGTGTTCTTGAATTTTACTGAATTAGTAAAGCACTTCTTATCGAGGCATGTTAATCATCATATTTAAGTGTTTCTCGAGCATTTAAGGATATTTACTTTACATTAAAGTGTCAATTTTTGACGCATTTACGAGTTTAAGTACCAATCGTAAAGACAATTCAGCTAGGAGAGTGGAAGACCGATAATTTATTCAGGTCGCAGCCTCTAGAAGTAAACCAGTGATCTGTGCTGCAAAGACAGCGTTTCTCTCTCATAGGGTAGATGGTTCATTACCTTTGTAACTTGCCATGATTAGGGTAGATGGATCATTACCTTTGTAACTTGCCATGATTGTGACCAGATCTACCTGGAGTTCATTACCTTTGCAACTAGTTCAGCTATCATAACTTTGGGGTGCAATCCCTGGACCCATTATGTTCCTTTGGGGCATAATAAAGATGTTAAACTAACTAACTCTCTCATAGGTGTTGTATAAACTCTATGCAGTAAACGATCTCAGCTTCTGTTCTGCCTCGAATGGAGCCATCTGAGAGAGCACAAGTGATTTAAACAGTGTCACTACTGGCGTTATTTCCCTTCTTTTGAAAGCTCTTCTTTCATACATAAGAGGTATTACCAACAAATTCCTGACTGTCTTCAAGAGAGAACCATAGCCTACTGCAAGCCGCTAGACTTGGTGTATATCCTTCAAGCAATTTTTCCCTATATTTTACCGAGATGACCTTCATGTTTATTTTTGTATATGCTAATTATGATACAAAACTATAGCAATTGTTTTTCTTTGTCTGCTATGAAGACTTGAACCGGTAAAGGCACCAGGACCACGCCTTGGGGTACTGAGCGTTTTGTTAGGCAGCACACACATTCAACAGTTAGGTATCTTTATTTCGAAACGTTTCGCCTACACAGTAGGATTCTTCAGTCGAGTACAGAAAAGTTGGCAGAAGCAGAAGAGATGTGAAGACGATGTCATCAGTCCATCACCCGTCAAGACGTAGTTTTGAGGTGGTCAGTCCCCCAGCCTGGAGAAGAGTATTTGTTCCATTTTAATATTCACTGAACGTTTTACTTTGCTAAACATACATTTCGTGTTTACTATCCTTTATCTTCTATTCTTCAGAAAATTGAATATTCATTTGCCTACGCTTCCCACTGTATCTAGTGAGCTCATTTTGTTTTCTCACTTCGTTTATCACAATTGTCAGACGCCTTTTCAATGTTCGTGTAGACGACACATGCATTATGGTTTACGTCAAAATGTTTTCGTATTATTTTCCCCAATAGTTCAGAAGTTGTGACAAGTATGATCTTCTCTCTAAATACATATTGGTTCGTGTTGTGCAGATCATAGCTGTATGCCCCTTGTAGGTTTAGCGCTTTTTTTTTATTATAATAATGTGCAGATCATACGCTTAGATAAACTTTCTAATTTGTTATCTAGTCGCCATTTAAATGACTTGTGATGTGCAGTGCTAATGCAGCTGATCTCTGTAAAAAAAAAATTCTTTTTTTTTTTTTGCCAGATCCCCGCTGCCTCTTTTAGGCCTCTGGGTTTTCAGTTAGGTCTAAGCTCTTTCTCCACTAATGCTCAGCTCTCGTGCTAGTCGTATTTTGCATTTCTTTTTAAATAAGGAGCTCGATAAATATGGTCCATGTGCTGAAAGTTTTGCCATATTTTCTATTTTTTTTTTTTCGAATTCTACGAGATTCGCTTCTGTGAGGAACCCAATTTTATCTGATTTTTTTTTATTTTCAAACTCTGAAAGTTAGGAAAAAGTAAAGAAAATTTGCTATTTGGGATGTTCTGATTTGTTGCGAATTTTGTTAGTATCTCTGGTACTGTACCATCTTATTATATGGCTCTTGGTGCACATAAGGTACTGTACCATCTTGTTATATGGCTCTTGGTGCACATAATTTTGGTGTACATATTTTTGCTTGGCCCTAGTGTGTCAGGAACTGGTTCGCCGTGTTTCAGTGCCATATGTCGGTATCCTCTGTTTTCTGTCACTGTGACAGTAAATAATATGATGGTACTGACAAGAGGTGGTGACAGACATGGATGTACAGATCAGGACACTTATTAAAGAAGTCTCTCCCACATTTATCGGTCTGCCAGCCAACGACATGACAACTAACGTATCTAACATACCTGATAATGAACTTGTTAAAATAGCCACCAACTTGTCTACTTCCATTAACAGTACAAAACAATATGAACGACTCGGTCACTAGCGTCTGTAGACGTGACGACCAGAACAAAGCCTGTGTCCAGCTCAGGGACGATGTTGGACACTTTATTCAGTTTAATGAAGCCAGATTGTTATGGAAGAATATTTAAGCAGTCGAAAGTGCAACACAATCCACCAGAAGTGCGACAGTTATACCATATCCAAACTGCTGATCATCAGGATGCTGCCTATTTTGGACATCCTGTAACGTGATACCTACTTGCTTTAAATGTAGAGAGGAGCACTGCAACAGGTCTACTGGCTCACAGGTCATTCTCACACACTACCCATTTCATCACAGCTGTTTTATTACTATTAATACTACTCTTTTGCACCTGATTCCCACCACACTGGCTGGTTAGTAATGAGGAAGTGTACATCTCTGGGCGAAAATACATGTAGGTTTTATCAAAGCAGCATTTCTTCTGAAAATTGGGTTGAGCAAATATTGTGTTAATGGGATGGACTGTGAAGAACTTGCCTAGGATGGGCCAACAGGCCTACTGCAGTGTTCCTCCTTTCTTATGTTCTTATAAGAACATAAGAATGGAGGCATAGTACCCACACATCCTTATTTTTTTTCTGAGGTATTATTCAGTCTTGGTTATTGCAATGTTTTCTGGGTCGTCAAGTCTATCGTGTTCTGTGTATATTTTTTGTGTTTCATGAGTTTGTTGAAATGTGCCGACTGAACAAGGGATACAGATGTGCAAAGGCCACCTGTAAGTCATGATCAAGAATTAAGTCAGGTGTAGGAAACTAGATGATATAAACCTTGGTAATAAGACACCGACAAATTGGTGTAGAAATACACCTGAAAAACCTCTAGGACATTTTTAAGAAAACGTTTCGGTCCTTGGACCTTTATTTGAAGTGGTCAAAGCCCCATGGGACCGAAACGTTTTCTAATAAATATGTCCTATTGTTTGCTCACGTCCTTTTTTAAACTAGGAATCTAGTTAGGTGTGGGAACATGTGACTTCACCTCTGGTATAAGGACTGCGTCACGTTTCAGTCTTGTGAGAGGCTGAAATTGGGTCTTGAAGCCATAACATCCAGCTCAAGGAGTTTGAACCTGTGCGTACATTTTGTCATACATAAGGTATATGATGAATATTGTATAAAATAACAAGTTGTGCAACATGTTGGGTATCATTATCGTTGACTGAAACGCTTCGCCTACGGCTTCATCAGTCAAATACAACTCAAATACGACCGGCTGAGTGGGTCACTTGACTCCTGTCATAGGACTACGCTCACACTCCAACAAAGTCAAATTTCCCAAAACCGCTGTTTGTGTGTGTATAATCTAGCTTTATATATTTAATTTGCGAACGAGTCATTATTTTCATCACGAATGGCTTTTCCACGGAAACTTTACGACCTTACAACTTACGAATTGGTAGTTGGCTAAAAGTATGAACAAATATTTGACCCTCATGATATAATTTGTCGACATATTTGTAATACTCCTCCTTCGTGTTTCATTTTATTTGCCTTGAGTAATTTCTCTCCCACTGTTGTCAATATTTTAATAGCAAAATATACAAGATTATTTTCACTGTCCTACCTGGAGCCTCTGGCGGGCAGTGAGGAGGACTGGGCGATACTCCTGGATCTTACGGTTAGGCTCTTGATTCAGGGCAGTAGAGCTATCCTTCCCCTTTCTTGGCTCGATCCTGATGTCCTCCCGTTAATCTCCCATGTTATTTCCGTCGCTGCGCGATCCGAGAAATGTATTTCCGTGTTGCATAACCCCAGCTTCCTCTTCAACGCACGCGAAAGGAATAGTGCAGAGTACGGCAGAGGTTTGTAATGCAGTTAAATATTGAGAGATCCACAAGTTATCACATAGAAACTAATATCCCAATTCCTCTGATAAAAAAAAATTACTAAATTAGAATATTCACGGCATAGAATTCAAATTTTTAGAAAGATTGCAGTCAAATTGATGGGGCATTATCCTAATCTCAGAGAGACCAATATCCTAAAATACACCAGAGCATTAAGTTTGAAGCCGCTCAGACGTTGCATTATCAGGTTATCAGAGCTGGAAGTTTGAAGCCAATCGGATGAAGCATTCGGAAGTTATCACATGAGAACCAGTATTACAACGTTCCATTTTTTCCATAAAAAAATGCAAATTTGGGACCTGCACATGCCCAAATCAATCCAAAAAATTATCTAAGTAATATTGACCAACATTTAAGGTCTAAATAAATAATGTTAAGCTAAATATTAAGTATTAAATACTAATAATTTTCAAGAATTAGGTCTGGAGTATTAAATGCCCAGTGTTTAAATGGATGCCCAATTCTTGGGTATGGATCTCCAGTACTTGGGTGTGGATGTCCCATACTTGGGTGTGGATGTCCCATACTTGGGTATGGATGTTCAATACTTGGGTATGGATCTCCAATACTTGGGTGTGGATGTCCCATACTTGGGAATGGATCTCCAGTACTTGGGTGTGGATGTCCCATACTTGGGTGTGGATGTCCAATACTTGGGAATGAATATCCAATATTTGGACATAAATGCTTAAAAGTTGGGAATGGATGCTGAAATTGCAAAATCCGGCTGGGGTACGTCTGGCAGTAAGGTTTCTGAGGAGAAATGAGAAACGTTGAAAACTGAACATTGTCTGTCTGTCTGTCTGTCTGTCTCTGTCTCTGTCTGTCTCTCTCTCTCTCTCTCTCTCTCTCTCTCTCTCTCTCTCTCTCTCTCTCTCTCTCTCTCTCGCTCTCTCTCTCTCTCTCTCTTTTGGTGCGAGAATTGGCTGAATTCTCGACTGCTTTCTCGGCCTACCTACTCAGAACTCCCCAGCCATTAAAGAGGAGTGTATCTTGATGCTGGTGAAAGGCTCTTGATCCAAGAAATTGGAAGTTCCTTCTCCTTTGGATCACACCTGATCACTTGTAGTCAGCAAAATAAACTGATCCGACAGATTTAGCTATGACGGTGGGTTGATGAATGGTGGGTGGGTTGATGAATGGTGGGTGGGTTGATGAATGGTGGGTGGGCAAGTGAAAGGGATGATGAATTCGAATGATTGTCGATAAATGGATAAATTGGGTGGATGGGTGTAATAAATGGTTAATTGATGGGTGGGCTGGGGGTGGGTGAAGAAGTGGGAGCGTTGATGGATAGACGAGTAAGTATGTAGGTGGGTTAGTGGATAGATAGGATGGTGGAGGGATGTGTACTTGGGTGAGATGATGGCTGGTAATTAACAACGTAGCCTCTCTCTCTCTCTCTGGTAAATTAATGCTCAGTAACGCAGCTTAGCTCTGCCTAAATTTGCTTTGCTGAGTACAAGTAAAGTAGATTTTGTAGATGTTTTTATTCTGATGGTTGTCGCCAGGCTAAGTCACCTATATATATATATATATATATATATATATATATATATATATATATATATATATATATATATATATATATATATATATATATATATATATATTCATAACATATATTTTAGCCCATATACTATATATAATGTAGCGCACTCAGCTCACACACTGAGGTCCGGGGGCTGATCCCCGGTACGGGTGGAAACATTAGGATGTGTTTCCATAAGGCACCTGCTGTCCATGATCGCTTATTAGTAAAATAGGTACCTGTGCGTTAGTCGACTGGTGTGGGTCGCATCCTGGGACAAAATTTACCTAATTTGCCTGAAATGCTCTGCATAACAAGGGGCTTTCTATACAGTAGTATGTCATTGATGTCAGCTAGACCCATATACCTTGTAGAAATAAAGATTATTATTCTGTGATGGATATACAGAATGTTCATAAAAAATTATTTTCTTGTGTATGGGGTAGGCCTCATGAGAGATGGACCTTTAATGGTATATGTGATGATAACCTCATTGGTCTGAAGTCTCCCAAGCTCAGAGGGACATATTTCAATACTATTATGTATGTAACCCATCTTGTGTGATGGAATATGACAGGGAAACATAGCTAGCTTTTGTTCCCACTGTGTTATCTTGCATTGTTACTTAGATAAGGATAGCAGCACACTGCTGATGTATCATATTTTGTTTAAAAATGGATTGTTGGATGTGGGTGGGGTGAGGGATAAATATGGGTGGAAAGTTGGTGGATAGGTAGGTGGACTAGTAGTTGGGTGCTTTAGGGAATGAATAGATAGGCGAGTAGATGGATAAGTTAGCTTTGGGTCTGGTTGATGAAAGACTGGATAAGTGGATGGAGTGGTAGATGGGAGAGGAAGTGAGTGATAGATGGGTGGGTAAGATATTGGTCGAATGTATTGTATGGCTGACGGACGCATGGATGGATGGATGGATGGAGTGGAAAACTCAAGGCATTAAGGCCCTTTTGCTCGAAAAAAATAAATTCTCCAAACCATTTAGAGTAGGGAGTGAATCCAGCATTATCAAAGCCAACAGTTCCTCTCTCAACTGATGCACTTTCTAAATTTACATCATCAACATCAAGGGAGTGATTTTAAAATGGAATTCGTAACAGAATAATTTGTATGAAGCTGAATAAAGCATAATAGAAGCACTTACCTACAGGGAGCATTCATCACAAACACATAGCTGTTTTAAGCGATAAGAATTTACTTAGCTTCCGGCATTACATTGTGTGTGTTGGGGGAGGGATATGTTTGTAATTGGCTCTTTGTTTTCTAACAACCTATTTGTAGTTACAGGAATAAGGTGAGTGCTCGTGGTGTCCCATCTCATCAATATAATGTAGTTTTTGTGTATTTCAAATGGTTGTATCGTATTTGCCTGACCCACAACGGTCAGGCATCTATTACGCCTTCTGCATTATATTGCACGTACGTTAAAAATATGTTTCCCATTCTCTCACCTGCTTGCATCAATACATCTTCCTTGTCTATCTTTTCACATTTATTTTTATAATTTTTTTACGTACCAACTATATCTCCTCTCATGTCTTTCATAGAGGTTATGTTCTACTGCCTTCAGATTTTTTTTTCTTCGTCTCAAGTCTTAAAATACATTTTGACCCATGTCTTTAATTTTTTTATATATCACCTTACGTTATTTCAGAGTGGACACAATGGTCATATTCCACCTTCAACATGTTATAAAAACATAAATTTCGGCATTTATTTTATTATATAGCGTAGGAATTTCTCACTACTACATATATATTACTTTTTGGTGACTTATTATAAGCAATCCCGAGTTTTTTTCTCTTTATATGTTCATAAAATTTTATAGACCAAATTATAATCATTACGGGGAGTCTATTTGGATCTGACCTCATTTCAATTATGTGGCTTTTATCAGCATTACATTCCATCATACATATTTAATCCATTGCTTATATTTTTTCCAATTTCTCATGTACAGTTTTACTCAATATTGTTTCTCACTTTACGTGAGAATTTTTTTTATCCCAAAATATAATCATATTGTTTATTCTTCTTAATTCGTCCCGGGAGTCAAAACATATTAATGGGCGGACTGCACTTTGCAAGGCTGTCATAAGACCTCTCAAACCCCCTGATTTATTTACCCATAATTTTTAAATGGGTGGACCGGTAAGCCAGCGAGCCATCATATGACTAAGACCCACGTCAGGAAACACTTGTCCTAGTTCCTGACACTGTGAGCCCTTCAGGGGCTCATAGGTAATAATATCAGCCTTTCAAGGGTCCTTCAAGGGCTCATGAATTTTTACATAGCCTCTATTAAATAGAGTTAGCTCCTCATCACCTAAAGTAACCAATCAAAAACCCTGGTTCTTTTCCTAGTGGAGTGAATTATTTATATGAGAAGCAGTGTCGTCTTAGACATAGAAGAGGGTGGTTCACAATCACTCGTGAGTAGTAATAATGATTGTTTAGACTCATTCACTCATAAGAAAGACACTATGAAGGTTAGGAAATAAGTCACAAGAGTAGGTCTTAGAATGCGGCAAACTATAACATATTAGAAGCACATACAAGTTTCCCCATTATAGAGTTTCATCCCCATTAAAGGCTTTTAATATTAGCCATTTGATATTTTTTAAATTACTGTATATCTTACCATTTTACATTGATTTATTTTTTCTCTTGTGATTGATTTTTATTTTGATTTGTATGTCAGTTAGTTACCATTTTGTCCTAGGCACATGTCGATTAGACACTAGGCCTGGTGTGTGTATGCGTGTGTGTGTGTGTGTGTGTGGTGTGTGGTGTGTGTGTGGGGTGTGTGTGTGTGTGTGTGTACTCACCTAATTGTACTCACCTAATTGCTGTCCGCTACTGGGTCTCTGCTCTCCCTGCTCCATGAGCTTTATCATACCTCGTCTTAAAACTGTGTATGGTTCCTGCCTCCACTATATCTTTCTCTAGACTATTCCACTTCCTGACTACTCTGTGGCTGAAGAAATGCTTCCTAACATCCCTTTGACTCATCTGAGTCTTCAGCTTCCAGTTGTGTCCCCTTGTTTCTGTGTTCCCTCTCTTGAACATCCTGTCACTGTCTACCTTGTCGATTCCCCGCAGTATTTTGTATGTCGTTATCATGTCTCCTCCTGTGTGTGTGTGTGTGTGTACTCAATTGTGGCTGCAGGGGTCGAGTCATAGCTCCTGGCCCCGCCTCTTCACTGGTCGTTGTATGTGTGTGCGTGAGAGTTTCATTGTCTCTTGTGTTTCTCCTTCCTTCCTGGCTTCCTCCGTCCCTTCCCTATCACCCACTCTCACCTGTTTCCTGCTTCGCTGTCGACCAAGATGCCAGAAAGAATCTCAGTGACGGATGCACCTCCTCCCCATTATGTTTGAGTGCCCCTCTCTCACCCCCTCCCCATTATGTCTGAGTAGCCCACCCTCTCTCCATCCCTCTCTCCTTCCCTCCCTCCTCCATCTGTATCAATGTATCATCTATTGACTTAATCCCTCCCTGCAAATGGCCGAGACTAACTCACTCTTAAGAGGCGACCAGCCCACACAAAACGTGGGTATAATACCCGTAGATAGCGTGTTACCTTGGAAGAAAGCGACGGTCCTGTATACCCTCGTCAAATCATATAATCATAGGCATCAATTTAGCTGACCAAGGACAATGGTTCGTAATAATAATAAAAAAAAGCTGAACTGTGGATATGCCAAAAGCTTTCGCTTTTTTTTTTGACTCTGGAAACATACCCATCAAACATTGAACTATTGGAGGAAGTGTTTTGATAGTTTCGGCCAAATTACACTTGGAAATTCTGAAGAAATGGTTTCCTCAGGACACTATTTTAGGCATACAAAATGTAACGAAACTTATGACTAAGCCACGTTAAAAAAAAAAAGTGTAAAATTATTGTGTTCTTGTGTGTTGGGGGAAGGTGGCGGAGATGAGAGTTACAACCAGGTTGCCATCAGACGTTTTTTGAAGTCATTGATATCAAGGGAGGTACGAGAATAGGGTACAGAGACCACCTCCCCTGTCACTCACACTGAGTGGGAGGGGCTGAACGCCTCGTGAAGGGGGGTAGTGCCTTATGTAGAGTTCAGCGTTACATGATGGATTGGCGCGTCTTATGTAGGAGATTTGCGTCTTTTGGGAAGGGGCGTCTTAGGTAGGGGTAAGCCTTTCATCGGGGGAAGGGGTGAGCATCTCATAAGGGAAAGGGGAGCATCGTAAAATCCCCCCTGCTATACCCAAGGTGGTAACCGGAGCGCCCTCCCAATTCCCCTTATCAAGGGATCCGATCTGCTGTGTTTTAACCCATTACTTCAAGTTCAGCGCCCGGATCCTTCCATCGACGGATCCAAGAGCCCTTGTCCGGCTTAGACGCCCAACACAAAGGAATCTATGAATATATGAATGGAGAATCAGAATTCCCTTAAAATCCCTCCAGTTTGAGATGTTTTGATACGACCCCAAGTGCAAGAGGCGTGTATTAATCTCCTCCGGGGATAAGCGTAGGTGTTAAAGATTCGGGATTTAGTCCTTCCAAAAACCTGCCGCTTATTTAAGGCTGGTGGTGGCTTAGTGGTTCTAAGTGTGTGTGTTTGTTGGGGCTGAGTGCTTCTATTTTTCACCTCACTGAGCTGTCTCTCCTCTAGCAAATGTCTTGGTGATCCCAGGTTGAGTTTTTGTTAGTTTTGGTGGTCGATGTCACTGTCGTTTTCTTTATTGTCGTTCTTGTCAACCTCGTCGTCCTTTTAGTAACTTTATTCTTCGTTGGTATTGTCTTGATGAAACTGAGATTATATTCACTGCCACCACCAGCACCACCACTAGTGCTCCACCGTCAGCACCACCACTAGTGCTCCACCGTCAGCACCACCACTAGTGGTCCACCACCAGCACCACCACTAGTGGTCCACCGTCAGCACCACCACTAGTGCTCCACCGCCAGCACCACCACTAGTGGTCCACCACCAACACCACCACTAGTGGTCCACCACCAACACCACCACTAGTGATCCACCGCCAGCATCACCACCAGCACCACCACTAGTGGTCTACCGCCAGCACCACTACAAGTGCTCCACCACCACCACTAGTGGTCCACCACCAGCACCACCACAAGTGCTCCACCACCACCACTAGTGGTCCACCACCAGCACCACCACAAGTGCTCCACCACCACCACTAATGCTCCACCACCACCACCACCACTAATGCTTCAACACCAGCGCCACCACTAGTGCTCCACCACCAGCGTCACCACTAGTGCTCCACCACCAGCACCACCACTAGTGCTCTACCACCAGCACCACCACTAGTGCTCTACCACCAGCACCACCACTAGTGCTCTACCACCAGCACCACCACTAGTGCTCTACCACCACCATCACCACTAGTGGTCCACCACCAGCACCACCAGCACCACCACTAGTGGTCCACCACCACTAGTACTCCACCACCACCACTATTGCTCCACCACTACGATCACTACCATCACCACTAGTGCTCCACCACCACTATTGCTCCACCACTACGATCACTACCATCACCACTAGTGCTCCACCACCACCACTAGTGCTCCACCACCACTAGTGCTCCACCACCACCACCACCATTAGTGCTCCACCATCACTCCACTACCACTTCAGCCACCACACCCACAACCATGACGACAACCACCACCATCTCACCCAACCCTACAACACCCACCATCTCCACAGCCACACTTCCCCGTCCACAACTACCCCCACACATCACCCACCTCCACAACTACCCCCACACATCACCCACCTCCTCAACTACCCCCACACATCACCTACCTCCTCAACTACCCACACACATCACCCACCTCCACAACTACCCCTACACATCACCCACCTCCACAACTACCCCCACACATCACCCACCTCCACAACTACCCCCACACATCACCCACCTCCACAACTACCACGATATTTACATTAATCTGAAAAATCTTGAGTGTACATTGTTCATCAAAACTCTTAAGCGAATAATGATGTAACAGTTGTATTAATAAATCCCAGCTTTTATATATAATAAAAGCAAGAGTAAATAAAAATACATTATTATCTTTATTAATACTTCATAAAGATAGCAAACGGGGATGGAAAAAGTTATTATTATTATTATGAAAAGACAAATCGCCATGTTGACTGTTAAAGCATTAAAATATGACCGTTCATTTATACATAAGATCTAAAGATAATTATTCTAATTAAACTGTCGTAAAGATAAGAGAAATTCGCCACATTGAACTGAAAAGAAATTGAGTCATCATACGGGCATTGTTATGCTGTACAATTATTCTAATTTAGATAAATCTAAGATAAAATAGACAAATAGATGTAATAAGCAGCCTTGTGTGATTAAAATATTTTGTAAAGAGTTGAGCATAACGCCCTAATGCATCTAGTATTGTTCACAGACTCAAGATAATGCTAAGCACATAGTGAACAAGGGAAAAGCCAAAGTGTGTATATTATAAATATATATATATATATATATATATATATATATATATATATATATATATATATATATATATATATTTATATATATATATATATATATATATATATATATATATATATATATATATATATATATTTATATATATATATATATATATATATATTATATACATATCAATAACACTGCGACTTGCCAATGAGTCGAACCCATGCTGCTTTGGCCCGCCTCATGGTGAGCGAAAGACAGATGACGCTCTAGTCCACGGGACCACACAGTTCTCAAGAATGACGCACCCAGCCAAGCTAAGTGTTGTACCCGTCATCCGAGGACATACGATGGTGTGGACGCCTCTGAGCTAATTTCATTCTACTCCCTGTTTGGTGTACTAGTCCAACGAGCACTATTTTATATTATTATACCCACGAACGAGTGGTTAAAATTGTTTGTTAGGTCTACTTTTCAATATAGACCTACGTGTCACAACAGGTTGCAACAGGCTTGCGGCAGTGTGTTTCTTACCACCTCACAGTCTCACTGACCTTTGTTCCAGCAGTCATAGAAGGTGGTGAAAGGCAGGTGATTTTCTAAACTTATAATAAATATTCACTGAGCAAGCTATTGATATGCATGTGAGGTATATTATATTAATTTTATTTTCCTACTGAATTATATAAATACTTAGGCTTAGCTGTCATGCTCTGTGTTATAATGATAAATTAATGAATGAATTTTCTGTTTGTCTTCTAATTGTTTGTTGTTTTCTTCTCTCAGATGCCTCGTACTTGTGTAAACAGTGCAGACAACTTCTGCTACATTTGTGGTGAGTTGACCTTTGCATCACAGAAGCGCCGTATAACTGATATGGTTAGATAGGCATATCACCTATATTTTGGATGCAAGATTGGTGACCAGGATAAGAACTGGGCTCCACACATATGCTGCAACAATTGTGCTACTAACCTTCACCAATGGTTGAACAGAAAGAGGACATGGCGGGAGCCAACAGACCATACCAACAATTGTTATTTCTGCATGGTACCTCCAGTACAAAAGGGCTTGTCAAATAATAAAAAGGGGTCCATTTAATATCCAAACATTCCATCAGGTATTCGCCCAGTTCCACATGGAGAAGGTCCACCTGTTCCTGATGCACCAAATTCGGTGTCCTTGGAGTCAGATGAAAGTGGTGAGGAGCAAGAAGAGAAGGATGACACTGCTGGATAAGTGACCGAAACTTTGATGAAGCAGACTCCTCTAGGCCACATCTCATAACAAAAGGGGAATTCCATGACCTTGTCATGCAACTACCCAAAAATAAGGAAGAGCTGCTATGCTCTCGTCTTCAACAGTGGAATCGGCTCTTGATTAAGACTTTTTCACGTTCAAGAGTCAGTCAGTACCTTCGTATCTCGGCTCTTGATTTTTTCTGTTTAAAAATTCACCTTATTATTATTTTTTTTAGTTTCTCCTCTTTACTAATTTCTATTATTATTCACTTCACCTTTTTTAAATTATATTCATTGTTTCCTTTATGAATTCATTTTATTTGTTTTTATTTGTCATGGCAGGAACTGTTCCTTGAGTGTGAATGTCTTGATACTTTTGAAGGGCTCTTCTTCCAAGGAATTTAAGCTACTTTCCTCTTCCTTGAATCAACTCTACCTCCCATTACCTCGGAGCTGTATGACCACAAAAATAATAATAATAATAGCAATAATAATAATAATAATAATAAAATATAATAGGTACTATTTTTTGCTTAGGTATTTTTCCATACTGTTCTTACTAGTCTTTTTTGTTTCTCTCTTTATGCTTCTGGTTCTAATTCCTCTTGGATTGTTGGTTACGGGTGTTTGGTTGACTGGTTGGTTGCTGGGTTCGTACTTTTGTTGGGGTTGATACAAACACCTCGGTGCAAATATACTCCCTATATTGGGCAAAAATCGCGAACAGGCAATACAAGATGCAAAGCAACCACGGGGGGAGTTGAATAATCGCTATTCTTCAACTCCCCTGTGAGAGACATCACACGATGCAAATATACCTCTTGTGTATATTCTCTGAGAGATACAGTAAACATCTCACAGTGCAAATATACCCTTCTACCCCTGTGTTAAGAGGGAATCCTGGGGGAGGGGATGAGGGAGGAAGGACTCGTCAGGAGCTGAAGGCTTCCATGAGATGGAAAATAATTTTATATAATTACTTTGGATAATTAACACTAATGCATAGAGAGACTTCGTGCTAATAATATTACACATGTGACATCGTGATGTCGTCCACCTGGCTTTATGTTATTTACACCGACCTTTAACGAATAATAAAATAGGAGATGATAACAGCCAAGTGTCAGAAAATCACAAAGTTACATACGTGAACTTGTAGGCAAATTATAAGTATGAGCCTAATACATGCTTAGGTAACTAGTATTATAGTATTAAACCGCTAGGTACCACTTTGCACCTTTCCCTTCTAGACAGTATCTATATATTAATGAAGTCAGGTAAAAGGACACGTGCAACTAATGCGACATTTTGTGGCAACGTTTCGCTCTTCAGGAGTTTCGTCAAGACGTTGCAAACAATATAAGGACACAGAGGTTTTAGAGCGAGATGTAAAAAGCATAATGTAATCGCTGTATTTAGTAGTAATAGTACTACTAGTAGTACTTGTAGTATTAGTAGTAGTGGTAGTAATAGTAGCTATATGATGGTGGGGTATTTTGTTTTGAGGAGATTTTGCAATTCAATACCGTCAAGTTGAGAATTAAGACACTGTTGCAAAACGACACTGTTGCAAAACGACACTGTTGCAAAACTTGGATATCTTTATTTTGAAGACGTTTCGCCAGTCAGTGTCTCTTGTCAAGTCAATACAGAGATTAAATACCGGAGAATGGAAGGTGACGTAACCAGTACGTCATACTGATGCACTGATTACGTCATATTTACGTCATATTTACTGGCTCCAGTATGCAATCTCTGTTTTGAATTAAAAAACTCCACTGGTTGGCGAAACGTCTTCAGGATAAAGATACCCAAGATGGCACCTTTCATATATACCTTTGATGGTTTTCGAGAGTTTTCGATTTTGCATTAGTAGCAATGTATTGTCTTCAGTGGAGTAACTCCTTGGCAAACGGAGGCTCTTGTTGAATATGGCATAACATATCTACAAGTTGAAGATTAAGACACATGTGCAACAATTGGGTATATTTATTGAAGAAACGTTTTGCCCACTACTACTGCTCCTTCGGTATTTGGCTGAAGAAGCCTATACTGTGTAGGCAAAACCCAACTGTTGCACATGTGCCTTAACTTCTAGCGGAAACTCCCTAATGTAGTTTCTTATATTTAATAATGAGAATATATATATATATATATATATATATATATATATATATATATATATATATATATATATATATATATATACAGGAGGTGCTGGACTATTGGCCAGTATCGCTGACATGCGTCCTGATCGAAGAGAATCTGAAGTGAGACTTAATCAGTGAGAGACCAGCCCGGAGTTACGGATGGCAGCTCCTACCTGACTGGAATATTATCAAGTTACTTAGATCAAGCAAGGGAAAAAAAACAAGGATGGGTGGACTGCATCTTCCACTGCTATACCTTATAATTAGGTCAAGTCAATTGGTCCCTGGGCTCCTTGCTTACAATAACCCACTTCCCCTCCGGAAGGCGAACTCATTATACATCGTTAGACATTAAATCATGTAAAATCTTAGGGACATTTAGTCTTTAAAATATGCAAATGTATACATTATTTAGTTTCGTTGTTCGTATTCTTTTAAATAAGTTATACAACTTTATTCAGTAAAAATTTTGAGAAGAGCAGTGATGATTTTGATCAAAATAATTTATATTACCACGATAAATGAGATTCCTCCCGGCTATGTGTTTTGTGTCTTCAGTCTTTCCACTTCGCAAGAGCTTATTTCACTTTTTTTCGTCAAGGTATCTATTCACGATTGGAAGTCTTGATAGTGAATGAGGATAGCAAATGGTGAATGAGGATAGCAAATGGTGAATGAGGATAGCAAATGGTGAATGAGGATAGCAAATGAAGATCTTGGATAATTTCAAGACATCTGTGTTCAGTTATATAACTCTGTTTAGCAAGGATAAGTTATGTGAGCAGTGTTGGAGAAGTGAGCAATATTGAAACCCAGTATAATGTTAATGACAAAGATTCATATTTCATACCAAGGATTTTCAATTTGCTCTCAAGACGTCATTACATGGAAGCTTGTGGAGATTTGTAGAGCTTCTGCAATATCCAATGATATTGTTACATTCACTATGCTGTAATTTTAATGGCAAAATTGAGATGGTTGATGTATCTCGTTATTATTTGGCTTGATTGCGAAGTCTTAGAGTGCTGTGCATTTGGAATCTTTGTATATACGAAAATAAGAATAGGAAAGGAATAAGAGATAATTAGGATTAGTATGTGTCTGTTTTGCTACATAAGCTTTTTACAAACTAGGCCACAAATTTGAGATAAAACGTACGACTTGGTTAAGGAAATAGATGGATTGAATCACCGTCATATTTTCAATTTGTTTAATAATGGTGAATTATACCAGCAACGTTAATGTGACCTGTATACCTTACACACGCGTGTCCTCTCATTAGCGGCTTTCCGAGCCTCACTAAATCGTATTTACTTCAAAAAAAAATATTTCCCTGAGAATTTTTCCCCTCGGCGGGGCGTAAAAAACAAAATATTTGTCCCCTTCAGCATGCCCGGCCATCAAAGACCAAAAGCACCATGATTTAAGATGCATCTCCATTGTTGTGCTCTATTGTTTTGAGGTGCAGGGATTATTTCTAAAAAAATATATGTCGCTTTATACAAGGTTTAATTGACCACAATAGAATGACCTGGCGCACCTCCTCCTCCCCCTTGGCTGCGTATATTACTGAGGTCCCACCACACATCAAATGGCTTTTGGGACAGACCAAATTAAAATATTAAAATTTCGATTATTCTTATATAATACCTCGTTAATCGGGTAAGACAAAGGGTTAAAACAAAGGCTGGTATGAAGGGAGGCGGAGTTCATGGGATTAAGGATAACACACCTCTCACCTATTATATTCAATGGGTATTACCCTGCCCGTACTGAACCACCCTGGGAACTAGTGCGCAATAAACAGTGACCCCCTCCCCCTCTGTCATCATAACCTCCCAACACCCCCGCTAACTCACTCACTCACTCACATATTCACACACTCCTCCCCCCCCCTCTCTCTCTCTCTCTTTCTCTTTTTCTCTCTCTCTCTCTCTCTCTCTCTCTCTCTCTCTCTCTCTCTCTCTGATAAATTCATTTAAATTTTCATAAAGTTTGTTAATCTAATGAAGCCTCAAAATTCTGTGTGTTACTTAATGTTGTAAGTGATGTTGACACCCGTGCTGCGACGCCTGTATTGGGCCCTCCCACCTTGCCCTCCTCTCACTTGCCCTCTCCTCTCCCCAGCCCTCCTCTCCCCTGCCCTCCCTCCCTGTCCTCCTCTCCCTTGCCCTCCCTCCCTGCCCTCCACTCCCCTCCCACCTCTTCCCTGCCCTACTCCTCTCCCCTTCCTCCCTACCTCCCGCCCATGCCCTACCACCTCTTCCCTCCCTCTCCCATTCCTTACTCAATTCCCCTCCCTCCCCTCCACCCCAAGCAACATCCTCCATCCTCCCTCCCTTCCCCTTCCTCCCTTCCCTCCTCCTCTCCCTTCCTCTTCCTCCCTACCTCAGTCCTCGGCTGTGTGCCAAATTTTGCATGAATACTTTGCAGTTCAAGGCACTGCAAATTAAATTCGCATATAATAATAATAATAAATAATAATAATAAATAATAATAATAATAATAATAATAAATCAGCAGAGGCACTGAGAAGAACAAAGGGATAAAGTAGCAATATAAACAGACGCTCTACCTTCAATGTTTATAGTCACGTTAATACACTGAAGAAATGTTTATACTGGAAAAACCTGATCGATCATTAGTCTGAACAATAAAATGAATCACACTTAAATATTATCTTTCCTTTATGTGTACACACTCACCGGTTTGCTAATGGGTTGAGTCACAGCTCCTGTCACCGCCTCTTCACTATCGACCACTCCTAGCCTTTTGGATCCTCTCATACCTGTACTCGACGCTTCTTACCGACTAGATATAAGCATACTGTTTGACTTAGCCGGTTATCCTGGGTTAACTCTTGGTTAAATTCTGCTGACGTACGACAGGTGAGATAATGGGAATCCAAATTGAACTGCCGACTTGCTGTTGCAGATCCACCTGTGTTCGGTGAGAATGGGCGTGGCTCGGGGAACAGCTGCAACATTGCGAATTGCCTGAGAACTGAGTGCCTAAGGAGGTAGTTGGAATAGCCAAAAGAAAATTCCTAGCATGTGGCGCAATCACCGCTAGTAGGAGAGCTTCGTCATTTCGTGAGGCATTGTCGAGCATCGTTGAGAAAATTTTCCTCTCAGTAGGGCTGTCCCACTAGCATTGTTACCTTCAGGAGAAGACTTTTCTGCTTGAAGAGTCTGCAAGTTTATCTCACTACTCTGCCATTTCGATATACTTTGGGTCTTCACTTCCTTCAGAAGCTTTCAAGTGTTCTGGGACTGTCTCCCTCACTAGGCTGGATGCAGCAAACAAAGATAGGAATGTGAGTAAATACTGGCTGCGTTGCCTTGTGAACGCCTATTTCCACCAGTCTAACTGGTAGTGAAGAATGAAAAAAGGCACAATACCGTGACTGGATCAATACTTGTTTCAGCCTTCTAAGTGCTGGCTATTTTGTATCTAGCAGGAAGTGCTCCTTCATCTCATTAGTGATCTTCCAGTGACAAATTTATTGTTGATTTCAGGAGCTGGTAGTGTATACTCAATTTTTGGCAGTCAAAGAGCACACACTTCAAAAAAATACGTTTTCCTGAGCATGCTTAGGCACCTCGTGAGAAGTTCCAAGGCATCGTGGGCATCAAAATCACTTAGTCTGTTCTCCAAGCTCTTCACGTTATCCAGCTTTTCCTCGAAGATTGTATTAATAGCTTGAGGACTCAGAGGTGCTCCTACTAGGATGCTGTAATTAGAGGTGGTAGTTGGGGCTTCTAGTAATATGAATCTAACAACAGTAATACCTGGCTGGTTGGTCGAGATTTCACATTTGAATGAAGTGTAGGTGACTGTGTGTATATACATGACCGTATGTATACTAGACTGTGGGTGGACATGACTGTGTACGAGCAGGTGATTGCTAGTTTGCTCCAGTGGATGCTAATTCATCAATGTTTATAACCGGTGAAACTAATTCATCAATACCTATAGCCGTTGCAACTGACTCAACAGTGTTTATGGCAGTTGAAATTGTCTCAACAATATTTGTGGACGTTGAAACTGACACAACAGCGTTTACAGCCGTTGAAATTGACGTATCAGTATAAGTGTCGTCTGAAACTGACTCAGCAGAAACTTCATTACCGTTAACCACATAAGTGTCACGAATATATTAAATATTGAATTATATAGCGTAATGTGTCATAATATTTTACACAAAATAGTCTTTTTCTTTACTCTATAATTGTTCGTGCTGAGTGAACGTTATTCCTTGGTGATAATTATACGTTGAATGTATCATGCCCGTTCTTATTGTTATAGTAGAAATCTGTGTAATAGACTCGGCTTTGATGCAACTGGATGCAATATCCTTGGTGGTGATTCATCATGCAGTGCAAGATGTTGCAGCAGTATGTAGATGCTGGTGAGGGCCGCTCTTCGGTGTCCAGTGTGACCAGAGGTGGCCGGAAGTGGCTTTGGGTTGTTAGAAGTGACCTGGGGCAACCAACCGTGGCTAGACGTGGTTAGACGTAGTTTTTGGTTGTTAGAGGTGGTAAGAGGTAACCAGACGTGGTTAAAAGTGATTAGAAATAGCTTTGGATTGCTAGAAGTGACCAGGGTAACCAGGCATGTCTAGAGATGGTTAGAAGTAGCCTTGAACTGCTAGAAGTGACAAGGGATAAGCAGGCGAGGTTAGTGGCGAAAGGTCGTTAGAAATAACCCGGAGTGGCCAAAAGTGCTTAGAGGTAGTAGGTACCTCTACTACTACTACTACAGCTGTCATTCACAATCAGGCAGAACATACACCAGGTCTGTCATGGAGTGGGATACCGTAAGATAGTGTGCACTATTTCCACTGTTAACTTTAACCATCTTATATGACAAGTGAAGATGGGACACCACGAATATACCTCTGCTCCTGTCGCTACAAATAGATAGTCCTCTCTCTCTCTCTCTCTCTCTCCTCGTACATGCATACGCGCAAACATATTTACTTTCAGAGAGAGAGAAAAGGATATTTTCTACAGTGATTTATATTGTAAGATTTACTAACCTGTAGTACCATATTAAATGTTAAAATATCCCAGGATATTACTATTTTATCTTTTTTTTTTTTACATGAGTTTGAAAACCTATCATTTCATCTTATGCGATAAATAGTTTTTTACGTAGTGGACCGGGAAGCCAGCGGACAGACTCTGTCAAATGATCAAAAGCTCCACAGAGCAAATCATCATGCGAGATCCGCGTCAAGGTTAAGTCTCTTAATTTCTCTAGAGAAAATACCATCTTCAGTCAGCAAAATTCCTTAGACGACGATAAAGGTTATATACTGATGTGTTTGTTCGGGAAAATGTTTGTGTGTGTGTGTTTTTGTGGGGACAATGTGTTTGTGAGCGACAATGTTTGTGAGGTGACAATATGTTTGTGAGCGGACAATGTTTGTGAGGGGACAATGTGTTTGTGAGCGGACAATGTTTGTGAGGGGACAATGTCTTTTTGAGGGGACAATGTGTGTTAGTGAGGGGGACAGTACGTGTGTTTGTGAGGGGACAAGGTATGTTAGTGAGGGGACAAGGTATGTTAGTGAGGGGACAATGTGTTTATTGAGGGGACAATGTGTTTATTGAGGGGACAATGTATGTTAATGAGGGTACAATGTGTGTTTGGGAGGATACAGTGTGTATTAGTGAGGGGAAAATGTGTGTTAGTGAGGGGACAATGTGTGTTAGTGATTGTACAATGTGTGAATGTGTGTTAGTGAGGGTACAATGTGTGTTAGTGAGGGTACAATGTGTGTTAGTGAGGGTACAATGTGTGTTAGTGAGGGTACAATGTGTGTTAGTGAGGGTACAATGTGTGTTAGTGAGGGTACAATGTGTGTTAGTGAGTGTACAATGTGTGTTAGTGAGTGTACAATGTGTGTTAGTGAGTGTACAATGTGTGTTAGTGAGGGTACAATGTGTGTTAGTGAGGGTACAATATGTGTTAGTGAGGGTACAATGTGTGTCTGTGAGGATACAATGTGTGTTAGTGAGGATACAATGTGTGTTAGTGAGGGTACAATGTGTGTTAGTGAGTGTACAATGTGCGAGTGAGTAACATATAGGCCCTTGTGATTAACGAGTTATTGATGAGGTCATCAATAACGATGAAGCATCGGTGTGTGTCGACCAGGGACGCGTAATTGCTTTTTCCATCAGTCCAGTAATATTGTATAAGCTAAATAGGCCTAAATAAGGCGTCTTAACCACTAGTATGTGACAATACGATTTCAGCAAAAATTTTGCAAATTTATAGTCATGGTTTAGTCCCGCTGTATAATTTATTTGTTGAAACTAATAAATTTATAATTTGCATTTGATTAAAAACTAGAGGGAAATGGGCCTGAGGTTTTATAAATGTAATTATTTTTCCTTCAGAATAATGATTTTGCTAGAAAATATTTAACTTAGTGTTTAAAAAAAATTAATCCCATCACTTGTTTCTTTGAGGAGCTGGTTGGTTAGCAAGAACTCATTTAAAATTAAGTCCTTTCTAAAAAATTCTCTTATACGTTTAAAGATGCATTTTTTTTCATTTATGTTAATGTAAAAATTAATAATTTTGTACCAAAAGAACCTTAGAAAACTTACCTAACCTTATTATAACAAGCGCAATTTAATTTAGCCTAATTCAACTAAATATGTTTTAGATAAGTTTGCAGTAATTTAATAATAAACAAACACAATGAAATATATTTTTTTCGTTAGGTTCAAAATGTTTTTTGTGAAATTATTGCATACACAAATTTTGGCTTGTCTTATTCTTGCTATTTAAGCCAAAATCGCAAGTTTTACCTATTCGGCACTACATATATATATATATATATATATATATATATATATATATATATATATATATATATATATATATAAAGCTTCGGACTGACAATTTACGAACCGCGGTTCGCGCGCCCCATGCACCTTTCTGTTTATCCATTGACAGTTATTACAATTTAATTTGAGATCATATATATATATGAAGAGGATCCCAGAATTGATCGAAATATACAGATCAATTAATCTTCTGAGTTTCTGTCTCCACCTGTGATATTGAACTTATAAATACATATATGTATGTAAGTGGGTAATTATGTTTTTTTTTTTTCTTCCTTTTCGTGTTTGAGTAGCGAGGATAATATTATAAACCAATATATATTTTTTTCCAGAATTAAATTCCGTGAAGGCAGCCTCGCTTCCCTCCAGTATTATTTACGCAACAGATATTTGTCGAATGACTGTTAAGTGTGTGCTTGAGTGCTTGTTAGAGTGTGTGCTCGAGTGACTGTTAGCGAATGATCAAGGGATTGCTCGAGTGAAATTTCAAGTGCGTGCTTGAGTAATTGTTATTCTATGTTTGTATGTACTCAAGTGATTGCTGCAATGTGTGCTGAAGTGACTGCTAGTGTGTGTGCTTGAGTGACTGCTTGTGTGTGTGCTTGAGTGACTGCTAGTGCGTGTGCTTGAGTGACTGCTAGTGCGTTTGCTTGAGTGACTGCTAGTGTGAGTGCTTGAGTGACTGCTAGTGCGTGTGCTTGAGTGACTGCTAGTGCGTGTGCTTGAGTGACTGCTAGTGCGTGTGCTTGAGTGACTGCTAGTGCATGTGCTTGAGTGACTGCTAATGCGTGTGCTTGAGTGACTGGTAGTGCGTGTGCTTGAGTGACTGCTAGTGCCTGTGCTTGAGTGACTGCTAGTGCGTGTGCTTGAGTGACTGCTAGTGCGTGTGCTTGAGTGACTGCTAGTGCGTGTGCTTGAGTGACTGCTAGTGTGTGCGCTTGAGTGACTGCTAATGCGTGTGCTTGAGGGACTGCTAATGCGTGTGCTTGAGTGACTGCTAGAGTCTTCAAGTTTATCCTCTTTATTCCTCTCTGAATTGTCTCTTTAGTTATCCACTTTACTTTCCTCACAAACATTAAGGGCTTTAACAAAAACAAACCCGTACATAGAATGATTACTCACGATTTACCTCATGTCAAATAATAATAATAATATCAACCCTTCCTCTGCCCTCCTCCAGAGGGCAGAGGGGTTGATGAGGTGGTTTGGACATTTAGAGAGGATGGAACAAAATAGAATGACTTGGAGAGCATATAAATCTGTAGTGGAAGGCGTCCTAGGAAAGGTTGGAGAGAGGGGGTAAAGGAGGTTTTGTGTGCGAGGGGCTTGGACTTCCAACAAGCATACGTGAGAGTATTAGATAGGAGCGAGTGGAGACGAATGGTTTTTAAGACTTGACGTGCTGTTTGATTTGTTGTAGATTCGCCGGTACTATCAGAACCCGGGTCCTGGAAGTGGGAAGTACAGTGCCTGCACTCTGAAGGAGGGGTGTTGATATGTTGCAGTTTTTTAACTGTAGTGTAGGCACGCCTCTGGCAAGACAGTGATAGAGTGAATGATGAAAGTGCTTCTTCTTTTTCGGGTCACCCTGCCTTGGTGGGAAACGGCAATATAATAATAAAATAACTACTGGATAATAAATTAATTTGGTTCAGATGAACGCTAAAGTGAACATTCTTTGACATTAACTCTGGCACTTTGGTTTACAATTACGACATTGTGTAAAACAACTGGTTGTAACGTTTGTAGTAGTTATTACAAATGTTGGTCAAATACAACGACTAATGTACATTGTATAATTAATGTACAGGACGTACAATAATCTGAAGGCCCAAGGAATGCCTGGCCTCTCGGGCAAAACTTAGCCTATATAATGTACTTAAAATTTACGTAGTTTACATTCTTTTTAGCTTTCATTTTTAAATAAAGTTCCTATTAGTGGGAACTTAAAAATGGGTACAAGTTATAGGCTAGTTCATAAAAAAATCATAATAAAAATCTAAAAAATATAGTATAGCAGGGTGTGAGATGAAGAAATAAGACACATGTGAAACATCTGGGTATCTTTATTGTAGACGTTTCGCCCTCCAGTGGCTTTATCAATACTAACTCAAGAACATTTGGAAGACAGTAGAACTATATAGATACTACTGGAACAAGTAATTATTGTTTATGTTTGGTGAATGATGCTCAGGTCGAGTGATTACTCAAGTTATTACTCACGTTTGTTCATGTCAAGTATCGCTCGTTTTTTTTCCTTGTTGCCTTGTACACGTACCCTTTGCCATGTACATGTGCACTGCTTCGTGCACACGTGTTCGCTGCCTCGTGCACACGTACGCGAGGACGTCTTATATGGAGAGCGATCTCCGCCTTATTTGAATATGATTACCGTGGTAACCAAAGCGGAAGTGAATGGATTAGTTTCAGCATCTCTGAGTGTTGCATAGTGACCACAACCAATACTGTCTCCTCTCCCGGCCACAAGATGCAGGAAAAGGTAGAGGGAGAATGAGAGGGAGAGGGGAGAGAAAGAAATCAAAGGGAGAGAAGGGAGATAGAAATGGGGAGAGAGAAACTGTTGTGGGGGATTTACTTGGAGTTTACCTGGCGTCGCTTCCTGAATTTACCGCCCCCTGCAGCCCGGTCGAAGACCAGGCTTCCTAACCATACCACGTGTCATTACGATTTCGTGAGTCAGGCTTCTTAGTTGCTGGCCTGATCGATTGAACTTTCGGTGCCTGCCGCCTGCACCACAACCCGGCTGATCAGAAATTGTTCCGAGGAATCTGTCGAGTTCCCTCTTCCAGACAGTAAGAGTTTGTTGGTAATCCCCCCTTATGCATGAAGGAAGGGGGGGAGTTGAAGAGTCGTGGTCCCTTCACATTTACTGAGTTCTCTTTCAGTGCACTCATTGCTCACCTGCTTTTCATTAGAGTTGTTCTGCTCCGTCTGTCAAGTCTATTGCGTTCGATAGTAGTAATTTCGGTGTGTAGGTTTGTGACCAATCCGTCTATTATCTTCCAGGTGTAGATTATGATGTATCTTTCTCGTTTGCGTTTTAAGGAGTACTGTTCTAGGGACTTCAAGCGCTTCCAATAATTTAAGTCCTTGACTGAGCTCATCCGAGCTGTGAAGGTTTTCTGTACATTTTCCAGCTCAGCAATTTCGCCTGTCTTAAAGGGTACTGTTAGTACATAGAATATTCCAGCCTGGAGGTAGCGAGTAACCAGAGGAATTTGATCATTAGCCTGGCATCTCTTGTTTTGAAAGTTCTAGGTATCCAAACAATTTTTCTTTCAGCTGTTGCGCTCCTTCAATGTAAAATAATCTAAAAATATAACTGCTATAGGTCTCTTACAATATATATATATATATATATATATATATATATATATATATATATATATATATATATATATATATATATATTTATTTATTAACACATCGGCCGTGTCCCACCAAGGCAGGGTGGCCCGAAAAAGAAAAACTTTCAAAATGGAACTCTGTGAACCAATATCTAACATTTTTAATTTATCTCTTCAAACAGGTGTAGTGTCTGATATGTGGAAGATGGCTAATGTAATTCCTATTTTTAAAGCAGGGGACAAGTCACTACCGTCAAACTACCGCCCAATAAGCCTGACCTCAATTGTAGGCAAATTACTAGAGTCAATTATTGCTGATATTATTAGAAGCCATCTAGATAACCATAATTTGATTAATGATACCCAGCATGGATTCACGAGGGGCCGTTCCTGCCTATCTAATTTATTAACCTTCTTCAGTAAAGCTTTTGAGGCTGTTGATCACGATAAAGAATTCGATATTGTTTATTTAGACTTTAGTAAGGCTTTTGATAGAGTACCGCACCAGAGACTGTTAAAGAAAGTGGCAGCTCATGGCATTGGGGGAAAAGTGCTGTCATGGATCGAGTCATGGCTCACCAATAGGAAGCAGAGAGTGTGCATAAATGGGGTTAAATCCGAATGGGGACTTGTAACAAGTGGTGTTCACAGGGATCAGTCTTAGGCCCATTGTTATTTATAATATATATCAATGACCTTGATGAGGGAATTACTAGTGATATGAGCAAATTCGCCGACGACACGAAGATAGGTAGGATAATTGATTCAAACATAGATGTCATAGAACTTCAGGAAGATTTAGACAAACTTAATTCGTGGTCAGAAAAGTGGCAGATGCAGTTCAATGTAGATAAATGCAAGGTTCTGAAGCTCGGGAGTGTCCATAACCCAAGTACTTATAAGTTAAATAACGTAGAACTTAGCCATACAGATTGCGAGAAGGACTTGGGGGTGATGGTAAGCAGCAACCTTAAACCAAGACAGCAATGCCTAAGCGTACGTAATAAGGCAAATAGATTACTGGGATTTATATCAAGAAGTGTTAGCAACAGAAGTCCAGAGGTTATATTACAGCTTTATACATCATTAGTAAGGCCTCACCTAGATTACGCAGCTCAGTTCTGGTCTCCATATTACAGAATGGACATAAATTCGTTAGAAAACATTCAGCGTAGAATGACTAAATTAATACATAGCATTAGAAATCTTCCTTACGAAGAAAGATTGAAGACCCTAAAATTACATTCACTTGTAAGACGTAGAATGAGGGGAGACATGATCGAGGTATACAAGTGGAAAATGGGTATTAACAAAGGGGATATAAATAAGGTCTTGAGGATATCTCTCCAAGAGAGAACCCGCAATAATGGATTCAAGTTAGATAAGTTTAGATTTAGAAAGGATATAGGAAAGTATTGGTTTGGAAATAGGGTAGTTGATGAGTGGAACAGTCTGCCTAGTAGGGTTATTGAAGCTAGGACCTTGGGTAGTTTCAAATTTTGGTTGGATAAATTCATGAGTGAGAGGGGTTGGATTTGAGTGGGACTCGCGCATGAGTGGGTAGAATTGTCAAAGCTTATTTCTTGGGTAGCATTGAAGATTGGGTTGAGCAAATATTCTGTTAGTGGGACGGATTGTGAAGGACCTCTAGTATGGGCCAACAGGCCTGCTGCAGTGTTCCTCCTTTCTTATGTTCTTATGTTCTTAAATCACTGTCTTGCCAGAGGTGCGCTGGCAAGACTCTCCTTGAGAGTGTAGACACCGTACTTCCCATCTCCAGGACTCAAGTCCGGCCGGCCAGTTTCCCTGAATCCCTTCATAAATGTTACCTTGCTCACACTCCAACAGCAAGTCCTAAAAACAATTTGTTTCTATTCGCTCCTAACACGCTCACGCACGCTTGCTGGAAGTCCAAGCCCCTTGCACATAAAACCTATTTTACCCCCTCCCTCCAACCTTTCCTAGGCATGACATATGTATATGTCGTGCCATATAGGTAAAACTTGCTATTTTGGCTTAAATAGCAACGCTCTTCTTGCCGTACCAGGCAAGCGAAAATTTGTGTATGCAATAATTTCGCAAAAAACATTCTGAACCTAACGAAAAAAAATATATTTCATTATGATTGTTTATTAAATTATTGTAAACTTATCTAAAATATTCTTAGTTGGATTAGGCTAAATTAAATTGTGCTTGTTATAATAAGGTTAGGTAAGTTTTCTAAGATTCTTTTGGTACAAAATTATTAATTTTTACATTAATATATATGAAAAACTACATCTTTAAACGTATAAGAAAACACTTTAGAAACGACTTGATTTTAAATGAGTTCTTGCTAACTGACCAGTTTTACCTATACTGCACGACATTATATATATACACATACATACACAGAAAGATCACAGCCAGCAGAATTTGAACTTATGTTTGGACGCTATCCATGATTGTGATTTACGTCCCTACGTGACTCCTTAGACCACTCAGCTACAGATGTTCCGAAACGTTAGGTAGCAAGTCATGTTTCTTCCTAACAACGGGCACACCAGTGAGTCTCAAGCTACTTCATTCTCCTCCTGGTCCGGGGACTCTGTCGTTGTACATACCAAGGGGACTCTGTCGTTGTACATACCAAGGGGACTCTGTCGTTGTACATACCAAGGGGACTCTGTCGTTGTACATACCAAGGGGGGACTGTCGTTGTACATACCAAGGGGACTCTGTCGTTGTACATACCAAGGGGACTCTGTCGTTGTACATACCAAGCCCAACTCTGTTACCACTCAACCACAGAGTTTCCAAACTGAATGTTTTACAACGAGTACAACTGTGCCTTGGTTGTATTAGCAGCACTAACTCTGACCCTACAGTCTCATGCCTCAGCCCCAGGAGCCCAGTATCTTCGAGAGGACACAAACATCTTGACGTTGCTTAGCTCTCTTAGTGACTTCAGCTCCTTCGATCTGTTCCATAGGGCAGATTAAACAAACTACAGGATTCAAAATTCTGAAGCATTCCTTGGCTGCATAGTGCTTTAGTCCAGAGACCTGAAAGTTGCTCTTGTTTGTGCTTGCAGTCTCTGACTGTGATACGTCACTCCTGTGAATGTATTGATTCATTAGATGACTGATTTCAAGACGCAGGCAGTAGTACTCTGGTGAGCGGCAACCGCATGTGTAGTCACCTTAGCAGAAGAGGCGCTTGTCTGCCTGTTCAATGGTACAGTGGAGCTATGGTACCTCAGGTGAAGGACTGTATTCATTATTTTACCAGCGATTTAGTGAGAAAGTTTCTGCAAGCACCTCTTCTGTGCAGGTTCCCGGTTTGCATCAACAGCTGCAGTTGAAGGATATCACAAAGGCCGTTAGGTTAGGTTAGGTAAGATTTATCAGGAGACAGGACATATTTCCACTGGCTTACCGGTCCACCCCTTTAAAAGTTGTGGTTATGATTATAACCATTTCATTAAAGTGGCCATGTTTACTTCCAAATTCAGAGTGGATGAGTATGCTTCTGGATCTAGAGGATTATGGATGGATATTAGTCAGTGGTCGACTTGAACCACGAAAAACATTTACCACATTTATTGATGTGGGGAGCGATAAACTTGTGTCATACAGCTAATAGCCAATGGGAAGTAATCTGGTTTGATTCAAGGAAGGGGAAAGTAGCTCTATTTCCTTGAATCAAGAACCGTTCACCAGCATTAAGGCACTTCCCTGCTGGTCATTTTTCGTTGCATCATGTAAGCATATATTAATTTTGAAATGTTTTGAATGCGCATAATAGTTAAGAAGTTCACTCTATTGTTTTAAACAGATTGTAGGTAAAATAGGCATAGAACTCTGCTATTATTTTAGCTGTATAAAATACCGACTAGTTGATGAATAAGACGTATGTGCAAAACTTAGGTATCTTTATTACCAGATCAATTAGCCTACACAGCGTTCTTCTGTTGGAAATAAAGGCGACCTTAATACTGGAGACCGTGGAAGTAGTAGTAATTTTGAGGTGTATAGTCCTTCTGCTTTGACAGGTGTTCATTCCTTTAGCCTTGATGGGTGTTCAGACCCTTAGCTTTGATAGGTGTTCATTCAATTAGCTTTGATAGAAGGTAGACAGTCCTTTAGCCTAAAGCAGAGACATGAGGATGAAGATTTAATCCCCGAGGGGCACACTACGTCATGCCAAACATTTGCTTACCAATAGATTTCCTCTTCATCAGGGTACCATGGTGTTGCTGGGTCAGACAGGTATCGCTATGTTGATGGTATGCAGTACCGAGAAGTTAATAAATACGACACATGTGCAACACCCGGGTATCTTTATCTTGGGTAGTAAAGAGACAAGTGGTGTACATGTGTCTTCCCCATTACAGGACTCTGCAGTGGCTCACACAACCTAGTTGATCACAGGAGTTAGCTTACCTGACAAGATGCAGTCTCAACTCACCCAACAACACCGTGTTATCTGCTAATAACCACCTTTTTCTCCTTGGCTGCCCCTTCCCTATCCTCCATCCCCTCCCCTTTCTTTCCCTTCTCTCCTTCTCCCTCTCCCACACACAGGGATATAAGAAATTATTTAACGTGAGAAAGATAAAAATGGAATGAAGTGAGCAGTGACAGGGTAGACGCGGACTCCACACAAAGCTACACAAATAGATAAGACCAGGATATTCCCATCAGTCGCTCACCCCATCCCCCCTATCCCCTCTCTTCACTCCCATCCCCTCTCTTCACTCCCATCCCCTCTCTTCACTCCCATCCCCTCTCTTCACTCCCATCCCCTCTCTTCACTCCCATCCCCTCTCTTCACTCCCATCCCCTCTCTTCACTCCTATCCCCAACCCCCCTCTACTCTCCAACCCCCCCTTCTCTTCCCTCCTACCTCCTCTCTTCATCCCCTCTCTTCCCTCCTACCCCTAACAAACTCTACTTGGAGAGTGTTCTGGGGGTCAAGGCCCCTGACGCCAGGTCCCAGACCAGGCCACCAGATGGATCAACGCCTAATCAACTAAACTGTTACTGTTGGCCGCACGCAGCCCGGCTGATCACGAACTGACTTTAGGAACCTATCCAGTATGGTGGGAGACTGTTGAACAGTCTTGGGCCTCTTACACATATTGTGTTGTGTATTGTCTTCCGGTGTACTCATGATACCCTTATTTTTCATTGTGAGTATTTGTCAATGTCTGCCGAGCCTCTTCCTTTCAAAGGAAGTAATTTCTATGTGCAGATTTAGGACCAATCCCTCTAGGATTTTCCTGGTGTAAATTTCGATGCATTTTTCTCGTATTCATTCCAAAGAGTACAGGTCATGGGACTTCTCATGTTCCAAATAATTTAGATGTTTGAACTAAGCATGCAGTGAAAGTTCTCTGTACAATGTGTACATTCTGTGTATCCTCAATTTTGTCTTCCTTAAAAGTGGCTATTAGTGTACAAGCAGTATTGCAGCCTAGAGAGAACGAGTGACTTAAAGAGGACGATCATTGGCTTGGCATATCTCATTTTTGAAGGTTCTCATTATCCATCCTTTCATTTTCCTCGCGGTTGTGACAATAACACTGTTGCAATTGAGAAATTCTGACATTATCACTCCTACGTCTTTCAAGTTTGTTTTTCGCTCTATAGTGTGGTTAAAATTACTTTTATATCCCGTTCTAGCTTTTATTCCCTCAATTTTTCCCATAAATGAGTAACTGAAACTTGTCCACATTGAACATCATATTTTCTGAGGCCCATTGGAAGACTTGGGTCATATCCGCTTGGGAACTTGCTGTGTCCTCTATGGATGTCACTCTCAGGCATATTCTAGTATCGTCTGCAAAGGATGATACGGTGCTGTAATATATGTCCCTCTCTATGTCAATTTTGAGGATGAGGAAAAGAATGAGGGAGAATTCTGTGCCTTGGGAACATAGCTTTTCACTGTGGCAGCCACTATTACTCCTTGCGTTCTATTTATTAGGTTATAACGGATAAAGTAAGGAATTTTGTTTAATAAACAAGGTAATTCACACTCTCCCTCTCTCTCTCTCTCTCTCTCTCTCTCTCTCTCTCTCTCTCTCTCTCCCTCTCACACTGATTTTTAAGAGTAGTGATACCTCTCAAGAGGCCAGACACCAGTAATGCTGTAAATATGATACACAATACTGCTTATAACATTTAACTCTGGAATCCTTTCGTTCTGCAGGAACGACATCTTCAGTTCATAAAGTCTCTGGCGGACGTCTTCACACACAAAAGAAAAGTCATAACTTACATTGCGTGTCTTATTGACACATTATTTCCATATTCTACCCTTGTATTATCACCAATAATGCTGGTACACGAAGCTCAAAATAAGGAACCAGGAGCCAAAGGACTTGACCCCCCGCATATGTCTGTCGGTAAATCCCTCAGCATACACAAGCATGGCTACAACAATAGCTGTGGGAGCATGCCGACACACACACCATATATTAACCACCACACCGCAAGCTTATTTATACTCTGAGAGGTGAATACCTCTCAGAGTATATACACACAGAGACGGGTGTATTTTCCTTTCTATATACACCGAGGAGCGTGTACCTTTCAGTGCAAATACACCGATAAGTGTATATCTCTAATTGTGTATATGTAAAAATATATATATATATATATATATATATATATATATATATATATATATATATATATATATATAATGTCGTGCCGAATAGGTAAAACTGGTCAAATAGCAAGAACTCATTTAAAATTTAGTTTTTCTAAATTTTCTCTTATACGTTTAAAAATATATTTTTTCATTTATGTTAATGTAAAAATGAATAATTTTGTACCAAAAGAACCTTAAAAACTAATCTTATTACAACAAGCGCAATTTAATTTAGCCTAATCCAACTAAATATATTTTAGACAAGTTTACAATAATTTAATAATAAACAAACACAATGAAATATATTTTTTTTCGTTAGGTTCACACACACACACCACTCACTCACTCACTCTCTCTCTCTCTCTCTCTCTCTCTCTCTCTCTCTCTCTCTCTCTCTCTCTCTTCAAAGTTTACTTTAATCCATATTTCAAGGATTAAAGTATTCTTGGCGGGTAATGTATAGGTGATATTCTGTCTTAACAGCTCTTTGTCCAGTTGATAGACTTCCAACCAACCAATTAACCAACCAACTAAGCAACCAACCCATCAGACCCTTAATTACCGATGGTGGCAACAAGGCTTAAGTCTGGTTGCCGGTTGAAAGTCTGCTAAGGTTAATATCTTGTCCCCCTTTCTTGGCTGTGAGCGATCCCACGAATATCAGATTATAAGACGTTATGTGTCAGGGTGTGAGGCCGGTCGTCTACCCCACACTCGCTGGCACCAGCTGGTGTGGGCGGGGCACGCTGAAGATGGCGTGAAGATAAGGTATTGGGGAGACGGAGAGGACGAGGAGGAGAAGGAGAAGGAGGAGGACAACCTTAAAGAGTGAGAAAGGAAACGGGAGCTAGGCAGTGTGTGAAGACTGGGAGAAGATAAGAAATTTGGGTAACAAGGAAGACGAGGAGGTGAAGGAAAGGGAGGTGAAGGAAAGGGAGTGGAGAAACAAAGGGAGGAGGAAGAGGAGAACGATGACGATGGTAAACAATGACAAAGGAAACGGAAGAGATGAGCTAGTCGGTGTTTGAGATTTGGGAGAAGATAAATTTAGGAGACGACATGGAAGACAAGGAGGAAAGAGAGAAAGTAAACAGTGTCAAAGGAAATGGGTGAAGGCGGAAAAGATAAGAAATTGGGGAGAGGAAAAGAACCGCAAAAAACAGTGACGAAACGGACAAGGTAACAGAAAATGTAATTAAAAGTGAAAAGGTGGATAAGGAGACTAAATAAGAAAACAGCCAAAACAAGAAGTCTTTAGAATAAAGAGGAAGAAGGAGGCAAGACAACATCTGGAGGAAGTGGAGGAAAATATGCAAGGGCGAAGAAAACACTGACAGGGGTGATAAATATGATGGATAGTGGTAAGAGGAATGTTTTGAGAATAGTTGCTGAGAATGTGTTGAGGCGTGTTGAATATTTACCTTAAATAACAGTGTTGAATGATCCACACGCTCCTTATTATTGTTGTTTTCGTGTTGAATGATCCACACGCTCGTTATTATTGTTGTTTTCGTGTTGAATGATCCACACGCTCGTTATTATTGTTATTTTCGTGTTGAATGATCCACACGCTCGTTATTATTGTTATTTTCGTATTGAATGATCCACACGCTCGTTATTATTGTTGTTTTCGTGAATAAATTCACTATTAATTAAAATGACTGAAGTGTGGACTTCACGAATTTCGTAATGATGTTCATAAGCAGGAGATAACACGACTCACGAAGTCATATTAACATGATTGCAAGCCAACCACGGTACAGGTGGTGTTTGAACCCATGGCGAGTGAGTCGTAAAACACCATGGGTTCTAACCCCACCCGTACCGTGGTTTGTGTATACGCACCGATTTGTGTTTGCCGGGGTGGGAAGGGGGGTCTAATCCTGACTCTCGTCTCTTAAGGCTCATCGTCCGGCATTACTGGTTTCTGGCCTCTTGAACACTATCGTACCTACTCGTAGAACTATGTATGGAGTTTGTCACTTCCACGTCCAATTTATTTCACTTTCCTTCTACCCTGAGACTGAACATACACTTCCTAACTTCCTCTCTGTGACTCGTTTGTTTTTTAACTTCTGTGTCCCCTGGTCCCTGTTCCCTGTATTGAAAAAAAAATCTGATATTAATTTAGAATATTGTATACACTGTGTGTGTGTGTGTGTGTGAGGTCTTGTGTACGTGTATGTGTGTGTGTGTGTGTATGTGTATGTGTGTGTGTGTGTGTGTATGTGTGTGTGCGCGTGTGTGCGCGTGCGCGCGCGTGTGTGTGCGTTCCTCCTAAATTAGGCTAGTGGTTTTCCGATCATTTGAAAAAAAATAATTGAAATTCCTTTTTGCAATTGAACGCCTTGTGACACTACCCACCATATAACCCAAACCATCATGAATCAACCCAAAGATCCGAGATGAACCCCGGTCCCAGCAGGACGTCTAGGCAAGTCTCCCATCACTTGCTACTCCTCTACATCCACCAGTAAACACCTTAAAGGTAAATTGGACATATAAGACGTTCTGAATATCTGCCCAGTTCTCAAATTTACAGTATTCTTTATGCCTTTCTACTCTCAAGTACTTAGTAGTTACTCAGCTGTTGTGGGTGGCATCCTGGGAAAGGACCTAAATACCCCTGATGGATATAAACTTCGCTGTCTATAAAGAAAGAACGAATGGGCACAATACCGTGACTGGAACAATACACAAATAACCCACACACAGGAGAAGACAGGAGCTTGTGACGACATTTCGGTTCAACTTGGAATATTGACAAATAGTGTCAGTGGTTAAAGTTGGACCGAAACGTCGTCATATTTCTGTAAAGCCTCGCTGTTTGGACTTCATGGGTTAAGCTGGGTTATTAACTCCCTCATGGGTTACTAACCCGAAGGAAAGTCTTTCTCATATACCAGCAACATACCAGACTGACCACCAGGTATTAATGATCTCTATGTACTAATGATCTCTAGGTACTAATGACCACCAGGTACTAATGACCACCAGGTACTAATTACCTCCAGGTACTAATGACCTCCAGGTACTAATGACCTCCAGGTACTAATGACCTCCAGGTACCACTAATCATTTGTCTCTCTGTACCTGAACCCACTAATTAATTCTTAAATAACTGAATCTTTCCACTGCATCGTTTCCAATGGGTATTTTGTACGTCGTAATCATGTCTCCTTTCGTTCTCCCTAAGATAATGTAAGTAATTATATTAAGAGACTAAGATGGAAAAATAAACACATAAGCAGTATAATGTGATCCTTTATTGACAACGTTTCGCCCACGCAGTGGGCTTTATCGAGGTAGATCTGTTTGTGACTCGATAAAGCCCACTGCGTGGGCGAAACGTTGTCAATAAAGGATCACATTATACTGCTTATGTGTTTATTTTTTCATTGTGTCGGTATTTTATACCATTTATTTCCAAGAGACTAAAATAATTGAAATAATTACAATTATGAGATTGATTATGACAATTATTATGGTGACAATGGGAGCGGAATAGAAATAATGGATGACAGTGAGTGATAATGTTGACACTTTTGGCGATAGTGATTAGTTATGGTGACGTTTCTAGCGATGGTGACTGTTCATGATGACACCTCTGGCGAAGGTGATTGATGATATTATCACCTCTGGCGATAGTGATTGATGGTGACACCTCTAGTAATAGTGGTTCATGGCGACACCTCTAGTGATAGTGATTGATAGTGACACTTGTAGTGATTGATAGTGGTGACATACCAATAGAAAGGGCTGGAAAAGTTGATAATGATAGTGTTGGTGAAAACATTGAAGCAGCCTCAAACAAAGAGAAAGATAAGGGGAATGAGGAAGAGTAGTGGAAGGATGAGAACGAGGGGTGGAGAGAGAGAGAGATGAGTGGAAGGACAAGGAGGATGAGGGAGGGAGGAAGATGAGGAACATGACACACGGTGCTGGTCGGGGCCATGATTAATGGTGCGGCGTGGCGAACATGAGGGTAATTAGTCATTAACATGACCACTTGGACACGCTCCTATCACCATCATAATGTATTCACGTTTTCCTATTTCTCCTCCTCCTCTCTACCCTTTTTTTTTCCTCTCTTCTCGGTCGTCATTGTCATCTCCCTTGTTTCATTTATTCTCCTAGATCTCCCTCCTCAAAACATTCCATTACTTGCGTTGATTCTCCTTCTTGAAGATGTTTCTAAGTTCGTGGAGGATGTGGATCCAGATTTAGGTCAGATTTTGCCACGGAATCGGCTGGTTATGCACCACATATCTATCCTGCTGACGGCAGCACAGGAAAATATGGCGAGACACGTGTGCGAAAGTTAGGTATCTTTACTCCGAAACGTTTCGCCTACACAGTAGGCTTCTTCAGTCGAATTCGGAGGAGGCAGCAGAAGCAGTGATGTAAAGACGATGTGATCAGTACTCATCACCATCGAAGACTTCGGAATTAGAATATCTAACTGTTGCACATGTGTCTTGGTTTAGATACGTGAGCAAACACTTGGACATATTTATTAGAAAACGTTTCGGTCCTGAGACCTTGATCAGAAGAAACCAAGCTCCCAGGACCGAAACGTTTCGTAATAAACATATCCTAGTGTTAAATTAGACACATATGCAACACTTGGGTATCTTTATTGTGGAAACGTTTCGCCACACAGTGGCTTCATCAGTCCCAAAACAAGTAGAAAGGTATAAGGAGAGGAGGAGTTTGAGGTTATCAGTCCTCGGCCTGGAGTCGATGTGTTCAGTCCATCAATCTTGTTGGAAGTGTAGCAAACGGCCTTAGAGATGGCTTATATGCTGTAATCAGGTGAGATGCAGCAGTAGGAGGCAGGTCATAGTGGTATCAACCACTAGTCGAAGTAAGTCCTTGTCCAAAGGTTTGGACAAATGTTGAAGAATCCCTTTGTATCAAGAACCCAAGAAGTTGCTGTGTCAGACAGGATGTAGATAAATGGTTCAGAGAACCGACAAGTTGTTAAATTAGACACATATGCAACACTTGGGTATCTTTATTGTGGAAACGTTTCGCCACACAGTGGCTTCATCAGTCAATACAAAGTAGAAAGGTATAAGGAGAGGAGGAGTTTGAGGTTATCAGTCCCTCGGCCTGGAGTCGATGTGTTCAGTCCATCAATCTTGTTGGAAGTTAGCAAACGGCCTTAGAGATGGCTTATATGCTGTAATCAGGTGAGATGCAGCAGTAGGAGGCGAGGTCATAGTGGTATCAACCACTAGTCAGTAAGTCCTGCCTCCTATGCTGCATCTCCTGTTACAGCATATAGCCTCTCTAAGCCGTTGCACACTCCAACAAGATGATGGACTGACACGCTCAGGCCGGGGACGCTCAAACTCCTCTCTATACCTTTCTACTTTGTATTGACTGATGAAGCCACTGTGTGCAAACGTTTCCACAATAAAGATACCCAAGTGTTGCATATGTGTCTATTTAACAACTTGTCGTTCTCTGAACCATTTATCTACTCCTGTCTGACACAGCATTCTTGGGTTCTTGACAAAGGGATTCTTCAACATTGTCCAAACCTTGGACAGGACTTACTTCGACTAGTGGTTGATACCACTATGACCTGCCTCCTCGCTGCATCTCCTGATACAGCATATAAGCCATCTCTAAGGCCGTTGCCACTCCAACAAGTGATGGACTGACACGCTCGGCCGAGGACTGATGCAACTCCTCTCTCCTTCTTCTCTTTATTTGACTGATGAACCACTGTGTGGAAACTTTCCACAATAAAGATACAATGTTGCATATGTGTCTAATTTAACAACTTGTCAGTTCTCTGAACCATTTATCTACATATCTAGTGTGCTCTCACATGTCTAAGCCAATTTGTCGGTATCTATTACCAAGGTCTATATCATGTGTCTTATCAACATGTCGGTATTCCATACCATTATCATATGCAAGAGGATATGGGCACACAAAAGGTCTAGGAACTAGGCCGCATAGGGATTAGCAGGATTACATCTGGCAAGAGTATACAGGTGTTTATAAGACGAGCCACCAGCCAGCGAAGCCTCAGGCAGCCTCACTTGTGGTTAGGAAGCCCAACATAGACAGCCTCTGGTGGTTCTTGCAAGCACAAGAGCCGTGGTCTTCTTGTAGAGTCACAAGTGATCGTGTGTCTGGTGGCTGTGAGGGAGTGGTGACACAGTGGTCGTGTAGGAGTGGTGACACAGTGGTCGTGTAGGAGTGGTGACACAGTGGTCGTGAAGGAGTGGTGACACAGTGGTCGTGAAGGAGTGATGACTCTGCCTATGAGGGATACTTGAAGGATATCTAAAGGAAGTTTCCGAAAGCCAACGTCCCCGCGTCCCGGTCCCAGACCAGGCCTTCTGGTGGACCAAACTAGCCACTCCCGTCCTCAGGATGGATACGTAGTGTACAATAAACTAGCCACTACCGCCCACAGGATGGATACGTAGTGTACAATAAACTAGCCACTACTATCCACAGGATGGATACAATTTATATAATAAACTAGCCACCGTGAGGTAAAATATTAATTAAAACCGTGTTAGATAAAAGTACACATGTGCAACTAATGCGACATTTTATGGTGGCAGCGTTTCGCTCTCCAGGAGCTTTGTTAATTCAAATCGTGGGTGAGGTTAATGTTAATATCGTTAAATATCTGTTGTAAGAAGGAAATCTGTCGATTCAAACTCGATCGATTAAGTATTCTCCGGAACGTATATATACACAGCTAGTCAGGTTAGGTTAGGTCAGGTCAGGTCAGGTCAGGTCAGGTTAGGTAAAGTAAGGTAAGGTTAGGCTAGGTTAGGTCAGGTTAGGTAAGGTAAAGTAAGGTAAGGTAAGGTTAGATCAGGTTAGTTTAGGTAAAGTAAGGTAAGGTTTACCTGGAGAGGGTTTCGGGGTCAACGCCCCCGCGGCTCGGTCTGAGACCAGGCCTCATGGTGGATCAGGGTCTGATCAACCAGGCTGTTACTGCTGGCCGCACGCAAACTGACGTACGAACCACAGCCCGGTTGGTCAGGTGCTGACTTTAGGTGCCTGTCCAGTGCCTTCTTGAAGACAGCCAGGGGTCTATCGGTAATCCCCCTTATGTATGCTGGGAGGGAATTGAGTAAGGTAAGGTAAGGTTAGGTCAGGTCAGGTCAGGTCAGGTCAGGTCAGGTCAGGTTAGGTTAGGCAAAGTAAAGTAAAGAAAGGTAAGGTTAGGTTAAGTAAGGTTAGGTAAGATTCGTTAGAAAACAGGACAAGTGTTTCCTGACGCGGGTCTAAGTCATATGATGACCCGCAGCTGGAGCTTTTGGTCATCTGACCGAGGCCTTCTGCTGGCTTACCGGTCCACCCTTTTAAAAAATATGGTTATGATTAGAACCATTAGATTACATTTATCAAAAATACAGCAAGAGGGTCTAATGATTAGGTATCCCTATTGTGTGTATATACAGCTAATGTCACAGTCAAGTCTGTTATCTTTATTGATTAGGTATCCCCGGTGTATATACAGCTAACGTCACAGGTCTACTGATTAGGTATCCCCGGAGTGTGTATATACAGCTAGCGTCACAGTTAAGTCTATTGTTAGAAAGTCTATTGATTAGGTATCCCCGGAGAGTGTGTATATAGAGAGGGAGCATCACAATGGTCTCAGCGCCAGGAATCGCTTAATCACATTACACAAGATGATAAATTGTTGTCGAGAGGAAAAAAAAAAAAGAACGTGGTCACTGGTTGTCACAGGAAGATCCGCTCAGGGTGAAAAAGCGGAACCCGTGACGGCGGCGGGAGGAGTCATCCATCATGGCGGGGTGAGGGAAGCGGGGGGCCAGGCTTGCTTCACTCCTTCCCCCATCACCCCCACCCTCAGCTCTAACCTCCCCATCTCCACCAGGTCTATCATATATCTCCTCACCTACTTCTCTCCTCCCTCATCTCCCACTGTCACTAGTTGTGTAGATTTTTTTTGTTCCCACTGTGTAACTATTATATAGAATAGGGTAGCAGGACACTGCTGGTGTATCTAGTTTTGCTTAATAAAAGTATTTCCTGTGTACCCCCCTCTATCACCACCAGTCTTCCCTGCACCCCCACCATCACCACCAGTCTCCCCTGCACCCCCTCCATCACCACCAGTCTCCCCTGCACCCTCTCCATCACCACCTCTAGGCTCCACTTCAAGCCCCTCCATCACAACTAGTCTCCCCTGCACCCCCCTTCAACTCCCCGTTTCAATCATCTGATTTCCGTTTCTACATTCCTTCGTACTATTCCTACTCTTCCCTTGTCATCCCTATCCTCGTCCCTTCTCTCTTAAATCACTCCTCTTCAACTTTCCTCCCCCCTCTTCGTTCTCCATCCCCATCACTCTCCCTCCCATTCACCCTCCCCCATACACTCTCCATCTATCATTCCCCGTGTTACGTTCAGTGTTTGAAAATGGCAATCTTACTGGCATATATTGTGTAAGAGACTGGAACACCTGCTGGAACCATTCAGGTGTTGGGTGAATAATACCAATATACCTAATGATGGTAATTAAAAAAAACTTGAACCTCTACCCTCCCTCCTTACTCCTACACACAGAGAGTAAACAGAGTTAAGTCAGAGGCTGCCACAGTGAAAAACTCTTTTCCACAAGGCACAGTACTTGCTCCCATCCTGTTCCTTATCCTCACGTCAGACAGACTGATATATAAACCCTAGCATCGTGTCTTCTTTTGCAGACGATAATGGAATCTACATGAGAGTGACATCCATTGAGGACACAGTAAATCTCAAAGCAGATATAAACGAAGTTTTTCCAATGGGGCGCCGAAAATATGACGTTCAATAAGGTCAAATTTCAGTTACTTCGTTATGGAAACCTTGAGTAAATATTAGCTAGAACAGACTATACTACAAACTCTAACCACGCAATAGAGTGAAAAACTAATATGAAGGACCTGGGAGTGATAATGTCAGAGGATTTCACCTTCAATGATGACAACAGTGTCACTATCCCATCTGCGAGGAAAATAATAGGATGGATAATGAGAACTTTTAAAACAAGGGATGCCATGCCATTGATTATCCTTTATAAGTCACTTGTTCTCTCTAGGATGGAATACTGCTGTACACAAACAGCCCCATTCAAATCAGGCGAAATTACAGATCTAGAGAATGTACAGAGAACATTCACTGCACATGTAAGTTCAACCAAATACCTTAATTACTGCGAACGTTTGAAACACCTTGATATGTACTCCCTGGAACGCAGGTGAGAAAGATTCATCATGATCTACACCTGGAAAATCCTAGAGGGGTTAGTGCCAAATCTGCACACACAAATCTCTACCTATGAAAGCAAAAGATTAGGCAGACAGTGCAATATACCCCAATGAAAAGAAGGAGAGCCATGAATACACTAAGAGAAAAAACAATAAGTGTCCGGGGCCCAAGACTGCTCAATAGCCTCCCACCCTGCATAAGGGAAATTACGAATAGATCCCTGGAACTGGACTGTTGGATTGCGTGCATCCAGCAGTAACAGTTTGACTGATCAGGCTCTGATCCACCGAGAGACCTGGTCGAGGACTGGGCCGCGGGGGCGTTTACCCCCGGAACACCCACTAGGTAGACTCCAGGTAGTACCCTTCCATTCCCTTTCACCCTTCATACATCTCACCCCTTTCCTTCTCCCCTCACCCCTCCCGCTTTTCTCCTCACCCCTCCAGCTTCTCCCCTCACCCCTCCCGCTTCTCCCCTCACCTCGCCTATCCTTTTCCGATTTTTTAAGGCTTTCTAAAAGAATTTTATTATAGAAAGTAATTTCCTCTCCCTTTACGGATTACGAATTTTGACGTAACTTCAGTATCCTGATTGTAAGGTCATGGCGTTCTGATTGTGAGGGTGTTCTGATTGTGATAGAATGTTCTGACTGTAATGTGTTCTAACTGAAATATTGACGTTCTGATTGTAATTTAATGGTGTGGTGATTGTGAGGTGATAGTGTTCTAATTGTTGGGTTAGTGTCTTCTGATTGTGAGCCATTATGTTCTGATTATAATGTACAAGACAAACCCAAGCCTCTCAATAGAACGTAAGTCATATGTGAGAGACCTGGAAGTTATAATGTCACGTTCAAGGAGCACAACAATGTTGTTATCTGCTAGAAAAGTGATAAGTCGGATATCTAGAACTTTCAAAATAAGAGATGCCAAGCCAATGATGATATCAGTTAGGCACTCGATCTTTCTGTAGGCTGGAATATTGCTGTATACTAACGCCAGGCGAAAATGCTGAGCCGGTAAATATACGGAGAACCTAAATTACCTAAATTACTGAGAGCGCTTAAATTCCCTATAGCTGTACTCCTTAGAACGTAGGAGAGAAAGATACATCATAATCTACACCTGG
Organism: Cherax destructor; assembly: GCA_009830355.1. Classification (NCBI taxonomy): domain Eukaryota; kingdom Metazoa; phylum Arthropoda; class Malacostraca; order Decapoda; family Parastacidae; genus Cherax; species Cherax destructor. Next base: position 414,481 of record WNWK01000060.1, on the reverse strand, counting down.
AAGATACTGGAGGGTTTGGGTCCAAACTTGCACACAGAAATATAAGATGCCTCCGGTGAACAGCAGGGGAGCGATAAGTACAGTGAAAGAGAACTCAATAAATGTTAAGGGACCACGACTCTTCAACACCCTGAGCTGCTTTGGGAATTAGTGTGAAGGGGTGCAATTATGGCTAGCTGCTGCAGTGTTTTAAAGCGTGAGGTTGGGGTGTTGAGGAGTGAGCTCCTGCTTCTCCAGGAGGAATTTAGGAGGCTGAAGGTTCACCTCTATGGCGTTGGAAGTGAGAGTGAAGTGGCTGGAGTGGTGGAGGGGAAAAGGGATACCAGTAGTGAGGTGCAGTCTGCCACTACCTGCGAGGAGGGTAAAGGGGGGAAGGAGGAAAGGGCTACTAGGAGTGAGGTGCAGTCCAGCACCTGCTACAAGTGGCAAGTGGTTCCCAGTAATGGCAGGAACATCAAAATAAGGAAAGTTAAGAGAAGATTTGAAGGTAGGAAATCGCTTCTCTGTTCTTCAGGATGAGTGTACTCCAGAGGCCAGTGAAGGTAAAGGTACTACTTCCCCTGCTAATAGAGGTAAGCAAATTCTTGTGGTAGGTGACTGCAGGTAAGATATATGGACCGTGCTTTCTGTAATAGGAATAAGAGGGCGAGAGAGAGGTGTGCTTCCTGGAGCTGGTGTTGGAGACATAGTCAACAGGTTAGATAATATCATGTCAGGTAATGGGAACAAGCCCATTATCTGTCTCAGTGCTGGTGGAAATGATATTGGGAAGGGTAGGAGAGAAGAGTTGCTAGATAAGTACAGGTCAGCTATAGAGCTAATTAAGTCCAAGGGAGGGGTCCCAATCATATGTAGCATCTTGCCTAGAAGGAGTGGGAAATGAATGGTTGTCTAGGGCAATTGGTGCAAATTGCTGGCTAGACAGATACTGCAAGGAACTTGCAATCCCATTCATTGACAACTGGGACAACTTTATGGCAAACATGATATGTATGCAAGGGATGGGGTACATCTCTCTGGGACAGGGGTGGAAGCACTTGCCAACTCGATTGAGAGGGCCATTGCTGACATGCCTAGTATTTTAAACTGATAGATGATAGAGGTATGGGTGTGTGTGGGAAACAGTCAGTTTGCAACACTAGGGCTGAAAACAGTAAGTGTATAAAAGACATTCATCATAAAGTTACAAATAAGGGCAATGGATCAGGACAGCAAACAAAGGGAGACAGCAGGGAAAACAAGAGACTAGCTCCTTAAGGTTTACTATACTAATAGCAGGAGTGTAAGAAATAAGATAGATGAGCTAAGATTAATTGCAAGTGCAGGAAACATAGATATTATTGCTATAACAGAGACCTGGCTCAATCTGAAAGATAGAGAGTTGCCTTCTGAATGTCACATACAAGGCTATAAATTATTCCACACTGATAGGGTCAACAGGAAGGGTGGTGGAGTAGCGATGTACGTCAGAGACAATTTAAAGTGTTGTGTTAGACAAGATATAAAATTAGAAGCGTCAGCCACTGAATCTCTTTGGTTACAGCTTCTTGAGGGCCGTGTAAAACTTATTTTGGGTGTGATTTACAGGCCCCCAAATCTTGATAGGGAGTGCAGTAAACTTCTATGGGATGAAATTCGTAAGGCATCTACACATGAAAATGTTGTGCTAATGGGAGATTTCAACTTTAGACAAATTGACTGGAGCAATTTGACAGGAAATTTAGAGTCAAGTGACTTTCTTGATACGATTCAGGATTGTTTTTTGAAACAGTTGGTGACAGAACCAACTAGAGGAAATAACCTGCTAGACTTGGTTCTTGCCAGCAGGGAAACGCTAGTTAATAATCTTGAGGTTAATGATGAGCTTGGGGAAAGTGATCACAAATCACTCAGTTTTAATATATCATGGAATTACCCTACTAATGGAAATCAAGTCTCTGTCCCTGACTTCCGCCTGGCTGATTTCATAGGACTGAAAAATTCCTGGGTAGGCTGAACTGGAATGACCTGACAGTGGGTCAGGTAGGTGGTGATTGCCAATATGACGTTTTCCAGAGAATAGTTCTAGCTGCTCAGACAGCTTATGTTCCTAATAGGGAAATCAGATCAAACAAAAATGATCCTAAATGGATGAACAATAGATTAAAACATCTCATTGGTCAAAAGAGAGGCATATATAGGCGAATCAAAAGAGGAGAGGGGCAATTAGGTAATCAATATATTCAGTTAAAGAGATAAATAAAAAAGGGAATAAGAAAAGCAAAAAGAGACTATGAGGTTAAAGTTGCGAGAGAATCGAAGACTAACCCAAAAGGATTTTTTCAGGTATACAGAAGTAAGATTAGGGACAAGATAGGCCCACTCAAAAGTCACTCAGGTCAGCTCACCGACAGTGATAAGGAAATGTGTAGAATGTTTAACACTTACTTCCTCTCAGTTTTTACACAGGAAGATACTAGCGATATTCCAGAAATAATTAATTATGTAGAACAGGATGATAGTAAACTATGCACGATTAGGGTCACAAGTGACATGGTCCTTAGACAAATAGATAAATTGAAACCTAACAAATCCCCAGGCCCTGATGAACTGTATGCAAGGGTTCTAAAGGAATGTAAAGAGGAGCTTAGCAACCCGTTGGCTAATCTTTTCAACATATCACTGCAAACTGGCATGGTGCCAAATAAGTGGAAAATGGCAAATGTAATACCTATTTTCAAAGCAGGTGACAGGTCCTTAGCTTCGAACTATAGACCAATAAGCCTAACCTCCATAGTGGGAAAATTTATGGAATCAATAATTGCCGAGGCAATTCGCAGCCATCTTGAAAAGCATAAATTAATCAAAGAATCTCAGCACGGTTTTACAAAGGGCGTTCCTGCCTTACAAATTTAATAACTTTTTCACTAAGGTGTTTGAGGAGGTAGATCATGGTAATGAATATGATATTGTGTATATGGACTTCAGTAAGGCTTTTGATAGAGTCCCACATCAGAGACTATTGAGGAAAATTAAGGCACACGGAATAGGAGGAGAAATTTTTTCCTGGGTAGAGGCATGGTTGACAAATAGGCAGCAGAGAGTTTGCATAAATGGGGAGAAATCAGAGTGGGGAAGTGTCACAAGCGGTGTTCCACAGGGGTCAGTATTGGGCCCCTTGTTGTTCACAATCTACATAAACGACATAGATGAGGGAATAAATAGCGACATAAGCAAGTTTGCCGATGACACCAAAATAGGCCGTCCAATTCATTCAAATGAGGACATTAGAGCACTCCAGGAAGATTTGAATAGACTGATGCAGTGGTCGGAGAAGTGGCAGATGCAGTTTAATATAGATAAATGCAAAGTTCTAAATATTGGACAGGACAATAACCATGCCACATATAAACTAAATAATATAGATCTTAATACTACTGATTGCGAAAAGGATTTAGGAGTTCTGGTTAGCAGTAATCTAAAACCAAGACAGCAGTGCATAAGTGTTCGCAATAAAGCGAACAGAATCCTTGGCTTCATATCAAGAAGCATAAATAATAGGAGTCCTCAGGTTGTTCTTCAACTCTATATATCCTTGGTGAGGCCTCATCTAGATTATGCTGCACAGTTTTGGTCACCGTATTACAGAATGGATATAAATGCTCTGGAAAACGTACAAAGGAGGATGACTAAGTTGATTCCATGTATCAGAAATCTTCCCTATGAGGATAGACTGAGGGCCCTGAATCTGCACTCTCTAGAAAGGCGTAGAATTAGGGATGATATGATTGAGGTGTATAAATGGAAAACAGGAATAAATAAAGGTGATGTAAATAGCGTGCTAAAAATATCTAGTATTGACAGGACTCGCAGCAATGGCTTTAAGTTGGATAAATTCAGATTCAGGAAGGATATAGGAAAGCATTGGTTTGGTAATAGAGTTGTCGATGAGTGGAACAAACTCCCGAGTACAGTTATAGAGGCTAAAACGTTGTGTAGTTTTAAAAATAGGCTGGATAAATATATGAGTGGGTGCGGGTGGGTGTGAGTTGGACCTGACTAGTTTGTGCTACTAGGTCAGATGCCGTGCTCCTTCCTTAAGTGAATGTAACCTGACCTGGATGGGTCGGGGCATTGGCTTAAGTCGGTGGGAGATTTGGACCTGCCTCGCATGGGCCAGTAGGCCTGCTGCAGTGTTCCTTCTTTCTTATGTTCTTATGTTCTTATAAGGAGGATCAACATACTCCTAGCCGTCTTCATGAGGGTGCCACCACGTCAAGAATGCCACCACGTCAAGGGTGCCACCACGTAAAGGGTGCCACCACGTCAAGGGTGCCACCACGTAAAGGGTGCCACCACGTAAAGGGTGCCACCACGTAAAGGGTGCCACCACGTCAAGGGTGCTACCACATCAAGGGTGCCACCACGTCAAGGGTGCTATCACATCAAGGGTGCCACCACGTCAAGGGTGCCACCACGTCAAGGGTGCCACCACGTCAAGGGTGCCACCACGTCAAGGGTGTCACCACGTCAAGGGTGCCACCACGTCAAGGGTGCCACCACTCCTGGATATATATGACAAGTGTTGATATTCAAGTCACGCTGCTGTCCTTAACTTCCGAACCACAACACACACTCCTAGAACATAAAACGCACCCAAAATGCTGCCTTAAGTCCATTTCATGATAAGTAACCCCCTTCCTCTTTTTCCCCTCCCTTCATCTGCCTCATCGCTTATTCTCCCCCTCTCTTCCTCACTTTACTCTATCCTTTGCTTCCCTTCCACTAGGCTACTATATCCTCTCCCATTTTATCTTCCCTCTCATCATTATACTTCACTCCCTCCTCCTCTATACCTTACTCCTCTCCTCCCCAGTAGGCTGCCTTATATTTTATCTCCTCCCCTTCCTTATACTTTTTCCTCCTCTTAACCTCTAGATTACTTTATGCTTTCTCCTCTGTCTTATTCGTCCTTCCTTTCCTCGTGTCTCTTTGATATTCACTATTTCCTTTATTCGTTTCTCTTACTTTGCCCTCTTCCTCCCGTGTCTTCCTTGCTCTCTTCTTTCTCTTCCCCTTTCAACTTTATCTTGTCTTCTGCATTGTCTGACTTTCCTTCTCTCAAATTTCTTTACTCTTTTTCCTCCTGGCATCTTCCATCTCCTTCCACTCTTATTCTTCTCTCTCCCTCCCTACCTCCCTGGCATTTTCCATCTCCCCTGCTCCCTCCCTCCCACCCCGAAGGGGAGAATAAAATTTAAAAGCCCAACTATTAGGAATATTTTTAAGAGTAGCCTTTCAAACATATTGGCAGTTCTAAAGTCCCCCCCTGGCTGCCTGGTTCAAGACGTTCTCTCACGCCCTTCAGCTTCCAGATGGCTGTTGGGGCGTTGTGGGGGTGTTGTGGGGGTGTGGGAGCGCTGTGAGTGGGAGGGGGTGGTCTTTAGGGGTTGTGGGGGTGCCTGTTGAGGTCTGGAGAGCTCTGCAATCCAGAGGATGTGTTGTTGGAGTCTGTGGGAGAGTGTGGGGTCCGGGGTTGCTGTGGGTTGTGGGAGCCCCGCGGGGAGATACAAGTGCGTGGTGATGATTTTTTTTTTTAAGGTGGTACTACTGAGAGGAAGGATGGAAATGAATCCAAATGATTCTGCCTATTTCTGATCCAATTCATTCAGAATCCTGATTAGTTCTGCCTATTTCTGATCCAATTCCTTCAGAATCCTGATTAGTTCTGCCTGTTTCTAATCTTATTCATTCAGAATCCTGATTGGTTCTGATCCGGCTCGTTTCGAATCCTACCCTGTGTACAAAGGACCTTTCAAGGCAGGGGAGAGAGATATCAGAGCTGGAAATATGTGCTACCCGCATAGACATTATAGCATCTAAACTCCAGGGAAGGCCATAAAGCACTTGGAATGTTGTGTGTATCCTCTGGAGCGAAGGGGAGATCCCAGATAACATACACATGTTCCATGTATACTTGAGGGTCAGGTCCAAAATCTGTCCTCTGCCATAACAGTTTACTGGACTCAGAGTTATGGAAGGAAGTGTAGAATAAACCCCGTGATGTACACGAATGCATAGGCACAGTTATAGAAAACTGTATTACCCGGTGGATCAAAATTTTCAACCTACTATTAGCAGATATTAGAAATATTGTCGGAATGCAAGTTTTCAAACGGAATCCGGGCTGCTACCTCCGTCAAGTGCCAGATCAGCCAGGCTGTGAGGGCCACAGAGCCGCCTGCAGCAGAAGCAGTTGCCTAGTTGACCATTATATATTATATATATATATATATATATATATATATATATATATATATATATATATATATATATATATATATATATATAATATATAATGTACAGTGAGAAGGCAGCATCCTGGAAGAAAATGAAAAAAAAATGAAAAACTTAATTCCAGCCAAAGAGATTTATAAAACTCCCATCTTCACTTCCCCTGATTCTCCCTCTCTCCCTCCCTCAATCTCGCCCTTTCTCCATCTCGTAGAGCACAAAATGCGGTTTACACACCATCAAACATTAAATTGACTCCGTTTATGTGGGTCTGTTTGTGAAATTCCAAATATCTCTTCGGCCCCATCGGATTTGTGCATCTGGAAGTGGAAGGCCGATGTGGGCGATCAGTAGTGGCGAGAGAGAGAGGCTTCTGGAGAGCTGCCAGCCGACCTCGCCAATTTATGGCCCATTTATGGAGGTGAAAATATGTCTCGTGGGCCAGACGTTTTAAAATTTATACTTTTTTACCATCCTGTTTTATTTTTAGGATTTGTTTCTGCAATTTTATTTAGTGATATTTGATTTTCTTCTATAAAGCCTGTAGTAGACGCTTTATTGAACCCACAATTCTGTGCTCATAGAACTTCTAAACTCACAATCCACTATATTATATATATATATATATATATATATATATATATATATATATATATATATATATATATATGTACAGTATATATATAATATTTATGTATTCAAAACCACCACAGGGGAATTCAATGTTAGTTTTAGACCTTTCGCTTGCAATGTTGCAGAAATAGAGTAGGAAATCAATTCTTGTTTTAGTGCATAACTGTTACTTCCTGGTATATAAACCTTATCAACCTTTTTTTTTTACACAGTTACATGTCTGGAAGGTGAGTGTCACTGTAACTGTGTATATCTGAGATGACGAAGAAAATAAGTATTGTAGGGGAATTGGGTTCATGTCACAGGAATTTTCAATTGTTCAAAGCACTCCTTACTTTCCAGCAGTCCAGAGGCTCGTTCCATCAGTTCCGGGTATCGTTCCATAAGTTCCGGGTATCGTTCCACCAGTTCCGGGCATCGTTCCATCAGTTCTGGGTATCGTTCCATCAGTTCCGGGTATCGTTCCATCAGTTCCGGGTATCGTTCCACCAGTTCCGGGCATCATTCCATCAGTTCCGTGCATCGTTCCATAAGTTCCGGGTATCGTTCCATCAGTTCCGAGTATCGTTCTACCAGTTCCGGGCATCGTTCCATCAGTTCCGGGTATCGTTCCACCAGTTCCGGGCATCGTTCCAGCAGTTCCGGGTATCGTTCCACCAGTTCCGGGGATCGTTCCACCATTTCCGGGTATCGTTCCACCAATTCCGGGCATCGTTCCATCAGTTCCGGGCATCGTTCCATCAGTTCCGGGCATCGTTCCATCAGTTCCGGGTATCGTTCCACCATTTCCGGGTATCGTTCCATCAGTTACGGATATCGTTTCGTCATTTCTGGATATCGTGCCATCATTTCTGGGTCTCGCTGGCATCAGCTCAGGGTCTCAGTACGTAACAAGACTACAGCCCACGACTACTTACTATCTACCAGTACCCATCGCCATGATCTCGATTCGTGTACGCCCTGAGGGAATTGCGAACTATACCCTTCGTAATGCATACACACTGGCCACATATGTGTATATTTAAGACGCATAAAACAGTGTAACTTTTTATAGAGATAACGTTTTGCTCGAAGAACATTGATCAAGACACATGAGGTCTTCACCATGATACGTTATTCTATGCCTTTTCATTTATTAAAATCTTTACTCTAAAGCTTTTGTGTGTTTTTAACTATAATATATACACCTTAATTTTAGTAGAAAATTTTAAATTTTCTAAAATTGCCTGTAAAACTAAGAATAAAATATTGGGAGAGACAATGGTTAGCTTGTTGCCGCTTGACAATGGACATTGATGGTCCGATTTTGTTCATATTTCGTTTTTTTCTTTCCCTGGTATGTGGTGGGGAGGAGATGGGTTAAGAGGAGAAGAGAGGGGAGGGGAGAAAGCGAGGAACAGTGGTAAATTATGGAAGCAAACGAACAAGAGAAAAGTGACGGAAGTGGGGAGCAGAAGATGAGGGATGAAGGGAGATAAGATGAGAGTGGAAAAGGGGATATGAGAGAAGGGGGAGGCTGATTGGGTAAGGGGAGGGGAAATAAGTGTGGGAGGACGAGTGTTTCATAGGGATGAAATAAGAGGAAGAGAAGTATGTATGGTGAAGGGATTAGGGCGAGAGATTACGAAAGAGGAAACAAAGAAGGTATAAGCCTTAGATTATTATTATTATTATTATTATTATTAATGTTGTAATTTTATTAGTGTCATTATTATTATTCAGAACATAAAATCTGTTAGTAATTCACCGCACGGAGTGGTGGAGGCTCGATCATCCGTCTGCTAATTCCGAGACTGACATGCTACTCTCGCTGCCAGGATTTCCCTCATGAGTAGAGGTAGAGGGAAGAAGAGAACATTCTGGTAATTCTTGACTAGAGATGGTACAAGGCTGACAGGACACACGAGAGAGATGGTACAAGGCTGACAGGACACAAGAGAGGGATGGTACAAGGCCTACAGGACACAAGAGAGGGATGGTACAAGGCTGACAGGACACAAGAGAGGGATGGTACAAGGCTGACAGGACACAAGAGAGGGATGGTACAAGGCTGACAGGACACAAGAGAGGGATGGTACAAGGCTGACAGGACACACGAGAGAGATGGTACAAGTCTGGCAGGACACAAGAGAGGGGTGGTACAAGGCTGATAGGACACAAGAGAGGGGTGGTACAAGGCTGGCAGGACACAAGAGAGGGGTGGTACAAGGCTGCAGGACACAAGAGAGGGTGGTACAAGGCTGATAGGACACAAGAGAGGGTGGCTAACAAGGTCAGGCTGAGGACACAAGAGAGGGTGGTACAAGGCTGATAGGACACAAGAGAGGGGTGGTACAAGGCTGACAGGACACAAGAGAGGGATGGTACAAGGCTGACAGGACACAAGAGAGGGATGGTACAAGGCTGGCAGGACACAAGAGAGGGATGGTACAAGGCTGGCAGGACACAAGAGAGGGATGGTACAAGGCTGGCAGGACACAAGAGAGGGGTGGTACAAGGCTGATAGGACACAAGAGAGGGGTGGTACAAGGCTGGCAGGACACAAGAGAGGGGTGGTACAAGGCTGGCAGGACACAAGAGAGGGGTGGTACAAGGCTGACAGGACACAAGAGAGGGATGGTACAAGGCAGACAGGACACAATAGAGGGATGGTACAAGGCTGACAGGATACAAGAGAGGGATGGTACAAGGCTGACAGGACACAAGAGAGGGGTGGTACAAGGCTGACAGGACACAAGAGAGGGTGGTACAAGGCTGGCAGGACACAAGAGAGGGATGGTACAAGGCTGACAGGACACAAGAGAGGGATGGTACAAGGCTGACAGGACACAAGAGAGGGATGGTACAAGGCTGATAGGACACAAGAGAGGGATGGTACAAGGCTGGACAGGACACAAGAGAGGGGTGGTACAAGGCTGGCAGGACACAAGAGAGGGGTGGTACAAGGCTGACAGGACACAAGAGAGGGTGGTACAAGGCTGATAGGACACAAGAGAGGGTGGTACAAGGCTGGCAGGACACAAGAGAGGGATGGTACAAGGCTGACAGGACACAAGAGAGGGATGGTACAAGGCTGACAGGACACAAGAGAGATGGTACAAGGCTGGCAGGACACAAGAGAGGGATGGTACAAGCTGACAGGACACAAGAGAGGGTGGTACAAGACTGAAGGACACAAGAGAGGGTGGTACAAGGCTGCAGGACACAAGAGAGGTGGTACAAGGCTGGCAGGACACAAGAGAGGGTTGTACAAGGCTGACAGGACACAAGAGAGGGATGGTACAAGGCTGACAGGACACAAGAGAGGATGGTACAAGGCTGACAGGATACAAGAGAGGGATGGTACAAGGCTGACAGGACACAAGAGAGGGGTGGTACAAGGCTGATAGGACACAAGAGAGGGGTGGTACAAGGCTGGCAGGACACAAGAGAGGGATGGTACAAGGCTGACAGGACACAAGAGAGGGTGGTACAAGGCTGACAGGACACAAGAGAGGATGGTACAAGGCTGACAGGACACAAGAGAGGTGGTACAAGGCTGCAGGACACAAGAGGGATGGTACAAGGCTGACAGGACACAAAGAGAGGGTGACAAGGCTGACAGGACACAAGAGAGGGGTGGTACAAGGCTGCAGGACACAAGAGAGGGATGGTACAAGGCTGACAGGACACAAGAGAGGATGGTACAAGGCTGACAGGACACAATAGAGTGGTGGTACAAGGCTGACAGGACACAAGAGAGGGATGGTACAAGGCTGACAGGACACAAGAGAGGGATGGTACAAGGCTGACAGGACACAAGAGAGGGTGGTACAAGGCTGACAGGACACAAGAGAGGGATGGTACAAGGCTGACAGGACACAAGAGAGGGATGGTACAAGGCTGACAGGACACAAGAGAGGGTGGTACAAGGCTGACAGGACACAAGAGAGTGGTGGTACAAGGCTGACAGGACACAAGAGAGGGGTGGTACAAGGCTGACAGGACACAAGAGAGGGATGGTACAAGGCTGACAGGACACAAGAGAGGTGGTACAAGGCTGACAGGACACAAGAGGGATGGTACAAGGCTGACAGGACACAAGAGAGTGGAAAGCTGACAGACACAAGATGTGGTACAAGGCTGACAGAGAACACAAGAAAGAGGATGGTACAAGGCTGACAGGACACAAGAGAGGGTGGTACAAGGCTGACAGGACACAAGAGAGGATGGTACAAGCTGACAGGACACAAGAGAGGATGGTACAAGGCTGACAGGACACAAGAGAGTGGTGGTACAAGGCTGCAGGACACAAGAGAGTGGTGGTACAAGCTGACAGGACACAAGAGAAGTGGTGGTACAAGGCTGACAGGACACAAGAGAGGGTGGTACAAGGCTGAAGGACACAAGAGAGGATGGTACAAGGCTGACAGGACACAAAGAGAGGACAATGAAGACAAGAGGATGGCAAGGACACAAGAGAGTGGTGGTACAAGGCTGGCAGGACACAAGAGAGTGGTGGTACAAGGCTGACAGGACACAAGAGAGTGGTGGTACAAGGCTGACAGGACACAAGAGAGGGATGGTACAAGGCTGACAGGACACAAGAGAGGGATGGTACAAGGCTGACAGGACACAAGAGAGGGATGGTACAAGGCTGGCAGGACACAAGAGAGTGGTGGTACAAGGCTGGCAGGACACAAGAGAGTGGTGGTACAAGGCTGACAGGACACAAGAGAGTGGTGGTACAAGGCTGACAGGACACAAGAGAGGGATGGTACAAGGCTGACAGGACACAAGAGATTGTTATTGACGAACTTGTCGTCTCGTTCCTATGAAGGCTGCCGAGCAGGAGATAACACAGGAGGAGGATGGAGTACTGGAGGAGGAGGATGGGGTACTGGAGGCGGAGGAGGATGGGGTACTGGAGGCGGAGGAGGATGGGGTACTGGAGGCTGAGGAAGATGGGGTACTGGAAAGCGGTGGAGGATGGGGTACTGGAGCGGAAGGATGGGGTACTGGAGCGAGGAGGATGAAGTACTGGAGGAGGAGGAGGATGAAGTACTGGAGGAGGAGGAAGAGGATGGGGTACTGGAGGAGGAAGAGGATGGGGTACTGGAGGAGGAAGAGGAAGGGGTACTGGAAGAAAAGGATGGGGTACTGGAGGAGGACGGGATGTAGGAGGATGGGAGGGTACTGGAGGAGGAGTAAGAGGATGGGGTACTGGAGAGAGAGATGAGATATTGGAGAAGGAAGAGGATGGGGTACTGGAGGTGTAGGAGGATGGAGGTACTGGAGGCGGAGGAGGATGGGTGAACTGGAGGAGGAAGAGATGGGGTACTCTAGGAGGAAGAGGATGGGGGTACTGGAGGTGGAAGAGGATGGGGTACTGGAAGAGGAAGAGGATGGGGTACTCTAGGAGGAGGAGGAAGAGGATGGGGGTACTGGAGGTGGAAGAGGATGGGGGTACTGGAGGAGGAAGAGGATGAGGTACTGGAAAAGAGGATGGGCTACTCTAGAAGGAGGAGGAAGAGGATGGGGTACAGGAGGAGGAGGAGAAGGAAGAGGGTGGGATACTGGAGAAGGAGGAAGAGGAGGATGGGGTACTGGAGGAGGAGTAAGAGGATGGGGGTCCTGGAGGCGGAGGAGGATTGGGTATTGGTGGAGGAAGAGGACGGGATGTAGGAGGAGGATGGGGTACTGTAGGAAGACCAGGAAGAGGAGGAAGGTGGTGGAGGATGAGGATGTGAGGGAGACGTGCTGAAGAAGGATGGGAAAGTGTGAAGGGAGAGGAGGATTATGAGGCAGATACAGACAGGAAGAAAAAAGTATGGAAGAAACTAAGGAAGGAAAGAAGGGAAGAGGGAAGAGGATGGAGAGTAGAAGAAAGATCGACAGTGAGAAAAGAGAGAAAGGAAAGAATAGTGAAAAGTGATGATAAAATGTGCTTAAGAGGAATTAAGATTGATAAACACATGCAAGGAAGAACTGGAGGAAGATGTTAAAGCACAAGAATAAAAAAAATAAACAAAAGACAAAGATTATGAAACGAAGAGACAATGTTTATAAAGAAGGAAGATGTAACAAATAAAATAAAAAGACAAATAGCGGTATAGAGGAATGTCTGGGGGACGAGAAGAAGAGGACGAATGAAGAGAATAAGTGAGGCAGCGACGAATGAAGGAAGCCATAAAATGTGGGATAAAGATACGAACGAATTAAGAGAGATAATAGGTGGGCAAGGAATGGATAAAGAAACGCAAAAGATGAAATAGGTAGGGAAATAGGTAAGGATGAAGAAAGGCAGGAGAAGGGATAGGAAAAGGTGAGAAAAGGGAATAGATGAGAGAGGTACGGATAAAGTCACTCACTATATGTAATTGATAGAGATGGAATAAGAAATAGTTATTATTGTAAGAAAAATTATAGTAAGCAGTAAAGAGGATAAACAAAAGAAATGTTTGGATGAAACGGAAGAAAAGGGGAGATGAAAGACTGACAGTGAAATGAGAAGTGATAAAAGGTAATGAAGGAAATTCTTCAGCCTCCATATGTCAAGGAAACAGGAAACAGGCGATGTATGGAGGAGGAGGGAGAAGGCAGGATGAAGAGGATGGTGGATGCAGGATGAAAGTGGATGGGAGAGGAAAGAGAATTGAGGAATAAAGAGGAAGGATGGAGGATTTAAGGTTGAAGGATGGAGGATTTAAGGTTGGAGGATGGAAGATTTAAGAGGGAGGATTGAAGACGATGGAGGATTTAAGAGAAGGATTTAAGATTAGAAGATGGAAGATTTAAGAGGATGGAAGATATGGGATTTAAGAGAAGGGAGGACCGGAGAGAGAGAGAGAGAGAGAGAGAGAGAGAGAGAGAGAGAGAGAGAGAGAGAGAAAATGTGAATGAGAAATGGAGAAGAGGGAAGAGGAAGGAGGGCAGAATAGGTAGGTGGAACAGGTTAGAAAAGGGAGATGGAGAACAAAAAAAAAGAGATAAGAGGAGCAGGAGAATAAGGAGAAGGAAGGAGTATAGAAAAGAGATGAGGGAAGGAAGAATAAAGTTGGGTTGTTGCATCAAAGTTTGTTTACATTCATAAATATAAACTTATTGATCAAGTTTAAAATACTCGTCAAGTTTAAAATATTAAGTTTTCAGATACTGAGTAAGTTTTAAGTATTAAGTTTAAAATATTGATCAAGTTGAACATATCGATCAGTCTAAACATACTGAACATTTTGATAAAGTTGAATATATTGATCACTACCACTATTACTTTATTACATCTGTCTGGATTTACCTATACAAGTCTCCGTATCACGTGTCTGTATTTAGACCGATTGAGCCCCTGGTGGGCGAAACGTCTCCGATATAAAGCTACCTAAGTGTTGCACATGTCTTATTCATCATCTTGTGGGAATTATATACCGTTGATCAAATTATACAGTGGAACAGTGGAACAATTCCAGCCTTCTAGTGCTTCCCGGGAGATCTTGTTTACCTGTGGAGATACGAGTTAGTAATCCAAACATGACGGTGATGTTATCATTCCTCACCAAGTGGTATCATTGGCAACTCTCGGACGACGTCGGGGTATCAAAGTTATCAGTGATGACACTGACGTCTTTGCGTTGCTAGTGCATTACTTTGTGTTGCTAGTGCATTACTTTGTGTTGCTAGTGCATTACTGTACATAGCGAGAGAGAGAGAGAGAGAGAGAATTCTTGCCTAACCTATAGTCTCGACCTGCTTCCACTAGTGGGGTTTTCCACTGATGACTCAGTCTTCCACTGTTCCACCTCTGTCTGCAGTATATAAGCCTCACCTCCGCGAATATGCTGCACTTTCACCAAAATTGATGGAATGAACACATCGACTCCTGGCTGAGGGACTGATTACCTCAAACTCCCCATTTTCCACCAATTCTCTGCATTGGACTGAAGAAGCCAGTGGCTGGAGAAACTTTTCCAGAATAAAGATTCCCAAGTGTTGCACAAGTGTCTCATTTATTATCAACTACTGTCCCCTCATGCACTGATTGTGATACAGTGGCTTGTTACTGTAGCATAGATAAAATTAAAGCTCCTAAGGCTCTTGGAGTTGGAAATGAGCTGAAAACTCCAGACTCCTCGGCAGACATGAAATGCAGCCTTCAATGCAGCTTGCTATAGCCAGAAGTGTGAGGCTGGAGAAGCTTCGTATGTCTGATATCCACTACAAAGTTTGGCCCTCATAAACAGGGCAAAAAAATTGCAAGTGTTCTGCCAAATTTTTAAACTTTACCTCCGACTGCTGAGGCATTCAATGAAAACAAAGCGAGCTCATTTCCAGTCATCCATACGAAGAGCTGTTCTGGATGGGGAACCTTAAGACTGAGATCCAGTGAAATCTGAGTGGGAGAAGGACGAACTTGCCAAGACTCTCTGGCGTGCCCCTCAACCTCGGCATATTCGGGTTGCACCACCAGAGATCCTGAAATAGATCCACTGCAGCTGCAGCAGTGACCACCCCAGCTTATCTCCTAGATGTGGATGCCCAGGGAAAAAAACTCCTAAGATAATTAACTTCGAAAGCACTAAATTTTAAATTCTGTGTTCCTTTCATAGGAAGTACCTTAATGATGGCAAGGGGGCTCATTGCTTGCACTGAACCTGAAAAGTGGGCGCATCGAACCCAAAGTTTAATAGTAAACAGAGTGAAATCGGAGACTGATATAGTGAAAATCTCTGTTTCACAATGCACTATATTTGCCACTATATTTGCCCCCTGTTCTCTCTCATTCTTATATCCAACATAGACAGATACATGAATCATAGCACCGTACCAGCCTTTGCAGACGATATTGGAATTTGTATGAGTGACAGCTACTGAGGACACAACAAACCTCATAGCTGATATAAACAGTCTTCCAATGGCCCACTGGCAACATGATGTTCAATGAAGACAGGTTTCTGCTACTCCATTATGGAAAGAATGAGGAAATAAAAACTAGAACAGAGTATAAAAGAAACTCGAATCATTCAATACAGCGTAGGAGTAATGTGAGAGACCTGGGAGTAAATATCAACGATCACAACAGTGTCACGATCACAACCGCAAGGTGAAGATACACTTAAAGTCGCTTGTTCTTTCTAGGATGGAATATTGCTGTACTCTAAACAGCTCCGGTCAAGGCTGGCAAAATTACAGATTTGGAGAATGTACAGAAAACTTTCAATGCTTTCACATATTCCTTGGAAAGTAGGCGAGAAAGGTACACTATAATCTACGCCTGGAAAGTTCTAGAGGGACACATAAACCATTTCCCATGAAAGTAGGAAGTTTGGCAGACGATGTAAAACACCCCCATTAAAAAGCAGCGATACAATTAGTACATTAAGGGAAAACTCAGTAAGTGTGAAGGGACCAAGACTTTTCAACGTCCTCTCTTCATTTGTAAGTGGGATTACCAACAAAACCCTGGCTGTCTTCAAGAGAGAAATGGATAAGTTTGTCCAATCCCTTATCAGCCGGACCTGCTGCTTACGCTGGACTTCGTGAAGCTAGCATCAAAAGCCTGGTTGATCAGGCCATCCATCAGGAAGCCTGCTTTGACACCGGGCCACGGGGCGGGGGCATTGACCCTCGGAACATTCCCCTCATAGACACCATGTAGACTCCTCAGGCACTATATGACCCTTACGGATTTAGCGCTTCCCCCTGATTAAAATACATATTTACTTTGTGTTGATGTAAATACATTGCATAGACTTGAAAGGCGATAATTTGTGATGAAAGGAGCTAGGTAGTGCAGACACAGGGCGTTCTAGTAGATAATAAGAACCACACTAGGCACGCCAGAGTGTCTTAATGAGGAGGGAGAAGTTAGAATAATGAGGGAGGTGGAGGGAGGGAGAGTTGTAACAGCTGAGTGCAGGAATAATGAACTTAACTAATCTATTGAAGTCTATTCATTTTTACATTTGTAACTTCCTTCACGCTATTCGTTCATTATTCCTGAACTCAGCTGTTACAACTCTTCCCTTCTTACCCCTCCCTCATTAGAGGTTAATAACATGAAGAGGTTAATAACATTATCAAGAGGAGCCTCCCAACAGCCGGATGCCCAGCAGTAAGGGAGCCACCCCAACTATGCAGATCTGATGGCAGCCAAAAGCGTCCAGATGGTATCACCCTTCAAGCCTGGACAGACGGCAAGCAGGTGGTGTGGGACTACACATGTGCATCTACGTTGGCTGATACCTATCTCCAATACACCAGGGAGGAAGGAGGGGCAGCTGCCACCTTCAGGGAGTCCCAAAAGTCGAGAAAATATGGAGAACTTGCCCATCATTATATGTTTGTTCCCATAGGCTCGGAGACCCTTGGCTCATGGGGAAAGAGTGCATCCAAGTTCCTCAAGGAGCTGGGCAAGACTCAACAGGGTAAATAGGGATCCCAGGGCAGCTAGTTTTCTGTTCCAGCGACTCAGCGCTGCTGTTCAGAGGGGTAATGCATGCATGCAAGAGTATTATCTGTTGGGTGGGGAAAACTAGTTCATATTTGTCAGTTTAGGGATAGGCCTAGATTTTTTCCTAGATCTTTTATTTTTAGGATGTTCTCTAGCAGTGATTCTGTAGTGCCTGCAAAAGTACCATCCTACAAGAGCTGATGTTGAGCTCACTGGATATCCTTCATATGATTGCCTTAATGATTATGAAGGCAGGAGTAGAAACGAAAGGGTGTCCCTAATAAATTGCACCAGTTCTAAGCTGATAATTAAATTTCTACACTAATTTGCCTTCAGGTCAGCAGTGACCCTGGTAACCTATGACAATCAGGTCTGACCTGAATGTCAGCTTCTCCCACACCTAGGAGCACGACCTCACATAAGTTGACTTCAGGCTTGCCAGACAAAACTACGAGAATATACACTAACACCATGCCAGTAAACGCAGAAGACTTCCAAAATTGTTCATCCTCCTGCTCTTCACTCGAGCGAGAAGCACGACTCTCAGCTCTCAAGTGTTCCATAAGAACAAAAATAGGCTACGAGACTAATTATCGAGCGTCGAGAACGAAGATGGAGCATGGAGAGACCGAGATATAATCATAATTTATTTAATGTAGAGGAATTTTTACCAGATTTGTGTGCCTGTGTTCAGGAGGAAGGGGGAAGGAAGGAGGGAGGATAAAATTTAAGGACTACAACGATGGAAACAAAGGGGCCTAAGTACCTGTTATTTATAGACCGTCACTGACAATTAACTGCAAATGGTACCTGAAACTCATCTCAGTTTGAAAATTAATTAAATCCTTTGTATTCAGCAGATGCAATATCAACATTGCAAGGGTCTTCACGTGGTAGAGCTTTTGCAAGTATCTCAGATCAGATTGTTGTCATCGTCAGCAATGAGACAGAAATGCAAAGCAAACTGGAACACAATGGTCTCATTATTTCAGAGCAGTATAAAGATGGGCGAGCCAGGTACAGTACACTGGCAAAATAATGGAGTCGGCCTGGACGATGAATGCAGTGCGTGCAAGAATGTAAAGTAATAAAGGAACTGACTTATAAACTGTGGGGGATAAAGACACATTTTTTTCGGAATAAAGTAGAGGAGCCGAGTGGTGAGATATAGAGTAGATAGGTTTTGGCGTCTTCTGTATTTCGCGTGTTTGGGAGGGTGTGTTGGTGTGTGTTGGTGGAATTTTGTTACGGGCTCACACTCTTACGTGGTTATACGTCTACGTACTTACACATGTACGTGTTTACAGGTGTATGTGCTTCTACTTGCACTTTCTATTGCAGGTACGTGCTTACACGTGTTAACTGATGTGTAACAACACTTAAATTAACAAAAATGAACTGACACACACACACACCTGAGGTATGGAAGACAGCAAATGTAGTCCCAATTTTTAAAAAAGGAAACAGACATGAAGCACTAAACTACAGACCAGTGTCACTGACATGTATAGTAAGCAAGGTCATGGAGAAGATTATCAGGAGTGGTGGAGCACCTAGAAAGGAATGAGCTTATCAACGACAGCCAGCACGGTTTCAGGGATGGAAAATCTTGCGTCACAAACCTACTGGAGTTCTATGACAGGGTGACAGCAGTAAGACAAGAGAGAGAGGGGTGGGTAGATTGCATTTTCTTGGACTGTAAGGCGTTTGACACAGTTCCACACAAGATATTAGTGCAAACGCTGGAGGACCAGGCAATGATAACAGGGAAGGCACTTCAATAGATCAGGGAATACCTGTCAGGAAGACAACAGCGAATCATGGTACGTAGAGAGGTGTCAGAGTGGGCGCCTGTAACGAGCGGGGTGCCACAGGGATCAGTCCTAGGACCGGTGCTGTTTCTGGTATTTGTGAATGACATGACAGAAGGAATAGTCTAAGAAGTGTCCCTGTTTGCAGATGATGTGAAGTTGACGATAAGAATTCAATCGGACGAGGACCAGGCAGAACTACAGATGGATCTGGACAGGCTGCAGGCCTGGTCCAGCAACTGGCTCCTGGAATTCAACCCCACCAAGTGCAAAGTCATGAAGATTGGGGAAGGGCAAAGAAGACCACAGACGGAGTACAGTCTAGGGGGCCAGAGCCTACAAACCTCACTCAAGAAAAAAGATCTTGGGGTGAGTATAACACCGGGCACATCTGAGGCGCACATCAACCAGATAACTGCTGCAGAATACGGACGCCTAGCAAACCTAAGAACAACATTCCGACATCTTAGTAAGAAGTCATTCAGGACCCTGTACACTGTGTACGTTAGGCCCATACTGGAGTATGCAGCGCCAGTTTGGAACCCTCACCTAGCCAAGCATGTAAGGAAACTAGAGAAAGTGCAAAGGTTTGCAACAAGACTAGTCCCGGAGCTAAGGGGTATGTCCTACGAGGAGAGGTTAAGAGAAATCGATCTGACGACACTGGAAGACAGGAGAGATAGAGGGGATATGATAACGACATATAAAATACTGAGAGGAATCGACAAGGTGGACAGAGACAGAATGTTCCAGAGGTGGGACACAGCAACAAAGGGTCACAGTTGGAATTTGAAGACTCAGATGAACAACAGGGATGTTAGGAAGTATTTCTTCAGTCACAGAGTTGTCAGGAAGTGGAATAGTCTGGGAAGTGATGTAGTGGAGGCAGGATCCATACATAGCTTTAAGGAGAGGTATGATAAAGCTCACGGAGCGGGTAGAGTGACCGAATAGCGGCCAGTGAAGAGGCGGGGCCAGGAGCTGTGAATCGACCCCTTCAACCACAACTAGGTGATTACACACACACGAGCTGAGACTCGACTCACGAAATCGTAATAACACGATTGCAAACAAACCATACCACGGGTGGGCTTCGAACCCGCGGTCAGAGTCTCAAAACTCCAGACCGTCGCGTAAGCCACTGGGCCAGCTAGCTTCAATAAGATTAATCCAACTAGGTATATTTCTACACCATAGGAAGGTTAGCATAGGCACCACTGTGTCCACAAATGCAAGTTTTTACAGGTGGAGAATGCTGCATGTGACAGTTTTCAAAGTAGTGTGATAGTTTAAAACCTTGTGTGACTTAAAGGACCTGCAGTGTTCCATTCTTGAGTTCTATGTGGGATAGCGATGAAGAAGTTTCTTGGCAATAGGTTCAGCTATGTTGTAGAAGCCGTTGTTCTGGTTGAAGTTGTTGGATATACAAATAAGTGATGATTCCAGGATTCTTCGGTATTGAGTGTTGTCTTCTCTGGCGATGAGTCTTGCGTTTCTGTAGTTGATTAAATGGTTGTGTGAATTTCGGTGTTGAACACAGGCATTTCATGAACTTCGTTTTAAAGTCTATCCAAAACCTACCAATCAACACGATCTTCTCCACTTCTACTCTCACCACGACACCAAGACTAAACGTGGTGTAATTATAGGCTTTTTCCTGCGCGCACTCAGAATCTGCAGCAGTGAGCTCCTTGAAGAATGCTCCCTTATTGAGCAAGTTTTTTCTAAACTTCATTATCCTCATCACTTCATTAGAGACTGTAGACGACGGGCATTAAACATCTTCAACACACCCAGAGAAGACACTGCCGAGAAGAGATACATAGTCCTCCCCACCAACTCCATTACCAAACACGTTTCCAACATTTTTTCTAATACCTCATTCCGAGTATCTACCTCCACATCCACAACCATCAAGGACATTACCCGTAACAGACAGGACAAGCTTCAATCCACTGCAGGGGTATACACAATTCCTTGTAATGACTGCAGCAAATTATACATCGGCGAAACATCCAGAGACCTCCAAACACGTATTTCAGAACATCAGTACGCAGGCAGATCTGACGACCCAAGAAATGCCTGTGTTCAACACCGAAATTCACACAACCATTTAATCAACTACAGAAACGCAAGACTCATCGCCAGAGAAGACAACACTCAATACCGAAGAATCCTGGAATCATCACTTATTTGTATATCCAACAACTTCAACCAGAACAACGGCTTCTACAACCTAGCTGAACCTATTGCCAAAAAACTTCTTCATCGCTATCCCACATAGAACTCAAGAATGGAACACTGCAGGTCCTTTAAGTTACCCGAGGTTTTAAACTATCACACTACTTTGAAGACTGTCACATGCAGCATTCTCCACCTGACTAAATCCTATAAATAACCTTGTTTATTTTAACCAGGTAGATCTGTTTGTGACTCGATAAAGCCCACTGCGTGGGCGAAACGTTGTCAATAAAGGATCACATTATACTGCTTATGTGTTTATCTTTCCGTTGGGGATGCTTACACGGTTGGGGATGCCTACACTGTTGGTGAAACCTAAACTGTTGGGATGTCTACACTGTTGGTGAAACCTAAACTGTTGGGGATGTCTACACTGTTGGTGATGCCTACACTGTTGGTGATGCCTACACTGTTGGTGATGCCTACACTGTTGGTGATGCCTACACTGTTGGTGATGCCTACACTGTTGGTGATGCCTACACTGTTGGTGATGCCTACACTGTTGGTGATGCCTACACTGTTGGTGATGCCTACACTGTTGGTGATGCCTACACTGTTGGTGATGCCTACACTGTTGGTGATGCCTACACTGTTGGTGATGTCTACACTGTTGGTGATGCCTACACTGTTGGTGATGCCTACACTGTTGGTGATGCCTACACTGTTGGTGATGCCTACACCGTTGGTGATGCCTACACTGTTGGTGATGCCTACACTGTTGGTGATGCCTACACTGTTGGTGATGCCTACACTGTTGGTGATGCCTATGGCCACCAGAACCTTTAAAAATTACTTAGCAAATTAAACACTTAAGGCTGAACACCAGCGACTGTAATTTGTATTTCTCAAAGCGCTAAACCCTCTTGTGTATTTCAGCTTAAAGAGCTGAACGAGGCAGCTCGATCCTCCCTCCGCTAAATCACGAGACTGTCAACTGCAAACAAGATGAACTTTGCGTCTTGGAAATATACAAATGGTTTGTCCAGGCTTTGAGGTCTGGCCACGAAATTAGAGACAAAAATGGAGCATTTCGGATAATTGACTTAATTATTTTTTTGTGGCTGGAATCACGGCAATTTGAATATTAGCTGCCAGAGTCATTTGGCCTTTTGACGTATAATTATAAATGATTTCACTGTAATTTTATTTCAATTGTTTTAGGTCCCGTGTGAAGAAGGCGGAGCTAGGCCTCTCACCAGAGAGAGAGAGAGAGAGAGAGAGAGAGAGAGAGAGAGGGAGGGAAGAGAAAGAAGGGGAGAGAGCGTGAGAGAGACTGAGAAACTGAGACTGGTGTAGACACTCGACCCGTTCTGTACTCACCTATTTGTTGCATATATATATATATATATATATATATATATATATATATATATATATATATATATATATATATATATATATATATATATATGCGCGCAATATAATCGCAAACGGGCGATCTTAAGAATGCAGAACAAGCCAAATATGGATGTAAATCCTTACCTCTGGGTCTTTCGCACTCTCGTGCGTCGTCAGAAGCTATGCAATATTGCAAGACAGCAACAACCAACAGGGACATTTATGGCAAGGTGTAAGGTATCAATGACGGCCATGACACAGAGTCCCATGGGCTACGGTTTCAGTTTTTCTACATGAAGAGTTATATAGAAGACCGGAAACCGCTCCCAGTGGTAGAAAAATTCAGTTTCGGTGCAAAATTGGTAGAAAGAAAATACGAGACATATCATTGATCCATGAAACTAGAGTCACCCTCCTCTTCTTCGGATCAAGCCTGATTGCTTCCATTCTCAAGGTTCTTTACGACCCTTAGGTGTACGGGTCGTAAAGAACTCGTATAATGGTGGTGGTGTGCTCCTGTAGTGGTGGTGCTGTGCTCCTGTAGTGGTGGTGCTGTGCTCCTGTAGTGGTGGTGCTGTGCTCCTGTAGTGGTGGTGCTGTGCTCCTGTAGTGGTGGTGATGTGCTCCTGTAGTGGTGGTGATGTGCTCCTGTAGTGGTGGTGGTGTGCTTCTGTAGTGGTGGTGTTGTGCTCCTGTAGTGGTGGTGCTGTGCTCCTGTAGCGGTGGTGCTGTGTTCCTGTAGTGGTGGTGCTGTGTTCCTGTAGTGGTGGTGCTGTGTTCCTGTAGTGGTGGTGCTGTGTTCCTGTAGTGGTGGTGGTGTGCTCCTGTAGTGGTGGTGGTGTGCTCCTGTAGTGGTGGTGGTGTGCTCCTGTAGTGGTGGTGGTGTGCTCTTGTAGTGGTGTTGGTGTGCTCCTGTAGTGGTGGTGCTGTGCTCCTGTAGTGGTGGTGCTGTGCTCCTGTAGCGGTGGTGCTGTGTTCCTGTAGTGGTGGTGCTGTGTTCCTGTAGTGGTGGTGCTGTGTTCCAGTAGTGGTGGTGGTGTGCTCCTGTAGTGGTGGTGGTGTGCTCCTGTAGTGGTGGTGGTGTGCTCCTGTAGTGGTGGTTGTGTGCTCCTGTAGTGGTGGTTGTGTTCTCCTATAGTGGTGGTGCTGTGCTCCTGTAGTGGTGGTGCTGTGCTCCTGTAGTGGTGGTGCTGTGCTCGTGTAGTGGTGGTGGTTCCTATAGTGGTAGTGTTGTGCTCCTGTAGTGGTGGTGCTGTGCTCCTGTAGTGGTGGTGCTGTGCTCCTGTAGTGGTGGTGCTGTGCTCCTGTAGCGGTGGTGCTGTGCTCCTGTACTTGTGGTGCTGTGCTCCGGTAGTGGTGGTGCTGTGCTCCTGTAGTGGTGGTGCTGTCCTCCTGTAGTGGTGGTGCTGTGCTCCTTTAGTGGTGGTGCTGTGTTCCTGTAGTGGTGGTGCTGTGCTCCTGTAGTGGTGGTGGTGTGCTCCTGTAGTGGTGGTGGTGTGCTCCTGTAGTGGTGGTGGTGTGCTCCTGTAGTGGTGGTGCTGTGCTCCTTTAGTGGTGGTGCTGTGTTCCTGTAGTGGTGGTGCTGTGCTCCTGTAGTGGTGGTGGTGTGCTCCTGTAGTGGTGGTGCTGTGCTCCTGTAGTAGTGGTGCTGTGTTCCTATAGTAGTGGTGCTTTCTCTCCTGGCACGGGGCCTGAATCAGAAAGTTCAGTGCCGCAATGGTTCATTGGTTCAGTGGTACAGTGGTGATCGCCAGCCAGGTGTTACACAGTACGAACACTCACTACTTAAAGGTGGATCCTAAGATAAGATGTTCATAACCCTATGAGAATCCTAAATATAATTTATTTTTTTACTCCTTCTTACGCAGTGTGCTGCAGTAAAATATTTTATAAAAACCGCTTCATATATAGTCATTTTTCCGGGTATTATTCTGAATCCGGACGTGTATTATTCGTGTCAGTCAGGCAGAGTGGACAGGAGCAGATGACACGTTTAGTACAGTAGGTTAAGCACAGCAGAGGAAGCAAGATATAGCAGTTTGAGTATGTGGTGTTAGGTAAGGTTTTTTTTAGTGTATACTTTAATTTTGTTAGTGTTTATGTGGTGTCAGGTTTATTTGTAAGGCCCTAGTATGCAGAGGCCTGTTTATACGAGAGTACCAGAGTACCGTATGGTGTTTTACCTCCTGGTAATTTGTCTACCAGGCAGTAGTGATAGGGAGGGGGTGTATGTCATGGAGCCTACCTGTTGATATATTTTGTTTAACTCACTAGTAGCAGTGTGCTAGTGAGCTAAGGTGTAGCAGTGTGGTAGTGAGCTAAAGTGTAGCAGTGTGCTAGTGAGCTAAGGTGTAGCAGTGTGCTAGTGAGCTAAGGTGTAGCAGTGAGCTAAAGTGTAGCAGTGTGCTAGTGAGCTAAAGTGTAGCAGTGTGCTAGTGAGCTAAGGTGTAGCAGTGTGCTAGTGAGCTAAGGTGTAGCAGTGTGCTAGTGAGCTAAGGTGTAGCAGTGTGCTAGTGAGCTAAAGTGTAGCAGTGTGCTAGTGAGCTAAGGTGTAGCAGTGTGCTAGTGAGCTAAGGTGTAGCAGTGTGCTAGTGAGCTTAGGTGTAGCAGTGAGCTAGTGTGAACTGAAGTGTGGTGTTCTTTTTTTGTAGTAGGTTATAAGTTGTATATAAGTTACTTTAATATATTAATATATAGATATATTTTTGTATAGGTGAGTTTTAATATCCTTCCTTATATAATAATTAATATTATTTAACATATGAGTGTTTCCTGGCCCGAGAGTTGCTGTGTTTTTCAGTATAATTTAAATGCCCCTAGACACCAGTTTGAGCAGCCATTTAGGAGTCAGGACCTTTTATTTAAATTACTATATCAAAGTCGTAATACTCCTATAGATAAAAACAATGAAGACATGACACTAGAGCTGTAGCTCTGCTTTTGCAACCACATTTGCTAAGGACGGAACACGACTGGTATAGCTCTGCTTCTGTTGCTACGTATCCTTTTTTATATTTACCAAATTTAGATACACGAGCAGTGTTCTGCTACACTATTTTATATGACAGTTACACACTAAGAACAAAAGCTAACTATGTTTACCTGTCATATTCCATCACGCATGACGGGGCTCATGCAAGGTGTTGAGCCTGAGCTGGGAGACTTCGGAAGGGTAATGAGGATATCGTTAGGTATTCCAGTAAGGGTTCGTCAGCTACGGAAGTTTCAAGTTAGGTTCCAGCAGAGCTGGAGTTACCATCACTTGACAAGTGCTATCGCTCAGGATAGCCTATCTTATGCAAAAAAGAAATTAAATTTTTTATGAAGATATCTACATACAAAGGAGACAAAGGAAAGAGAGGGTAAGAGGAATTTGGAAGCCATTGAATATTTAGCTACATATACACTTTAGTAGATAATAATGTAGTCTTATGAGCCTATGAATACATAATGGCCATAGCCTCGTGACTCTTTATATAAAAAAAATATCACATCAACAGGGGACTTACTTTATTGTATATGATAGTTACATTCGTAGATATATATATAATTTACATGTATATACACATTTACACGCATATGAACACACACACGCATGCTCATACGCATGTTCAATGGACTTAAAACAAGATGAATAGAGTCGAATGCCTTACCGAGACATCCATGGAGTTCCGTTGTCACCATGAGTGTCCCTTTCTTCCTGGGTAATGAAGAAAATTCATAGGAGAAGAGTAAGCTTTAATTGTGACATCATTTCGCTTAGTGTAGAGCTTTATCAAATATGTTACCTAAGCGGTGCCACAATGAAAGTCTGCCCCGCACCTGTGTTCGTTGATAATGTCGGTACTACGCCCCGCACCTGTGTTCGTTGATAATGTCGGTACTACGCCCCGCACCTGTGTTCGTTGACAATGTCGGTACTACGCCCCGCACCTGTGTTCGTTGACAATGTCGGTACTACGCCCCGCACCTGTGTTCGTTGAAAATGTCGGTACTACGCCCCGCACATGTGTTCGTTGACAATGTCGGTACTACGCCCCCCACCTGTGTTCGTTGACAATGTCGGTACTACGCCCCGCACCTGTGTTCGTTGACAATGTCGGTACTACGCCCCGCACCTGTGTTCGTTGACAATGTCGGTACTACGCCCCGCACCTGTGTTCGTTGACAATGTCGGTACTACGCCTTTGTATCCTCAGTGAAGATCAGTGAAGACTGTCTTTGTTTCTGTTTCACTGTCTAATGAAATATTCAGAAAGGCAAGCCGGAATTCATTAACAAAATTGAACACATAAAGGGTTACGAGGCAAGATTTTCTATCTGACACGACAGTTAGGTTTGGAAGGTTAGTCAGTAAACACGACAAATGTTCCACGACGCGGGTCTTAGTCATATGATGACTCCCAGCTGGTTCTTTCGGTCATCTGACCGAGGCCTTCCGCTGGCTACCCTCCACCCCTTTAAAAATTAATCTTATATTTATAACCATTTAAGAACTCTACAAAAAGAATATTCGTGAAATGAGTCATAAAAATAACAATTATATAATAGATAGGTAATCATATTTTTTTCCTTGTTGCAATGTTAATAATTACAATCCATAATAATAATAATAATAATAATAATAATAATAATATTGCACTGGATAAATGTTAGTGATTATAATTATATATAACAACATTAATCATCTTATTGATACAATTTTCTCTCACAAATGAGTATACATTTATAATTGCTTTAACGTAATATAATATACAATAATCAGATAAGTTATTAGGTTAGTCAAAATTTCTTCAGCTTAATACAGGAGAACATAAATGATATTGAGAAAAAGAGAGGCCAATGGATACTACTGCTTCTGCTGCTATAACTATTACTACTACTTCTATTCTGCTACTACCATTACCAATACTACTGCTGCTACCATTATCAGTACTATCATTACTAATTACTACCACTACTACTATTACTACTACTTCTACTGCAACTTGGAAATTATATTAACGTGGTAATGATAGGAGCGAGATGGTAATGAAGGAAGCAAGTTGGTAATGATAGCAGCGAGATGGTAATGAAGGAAGCGAGATGGTAATGATAGCAGTAATAGTTGCGCCGACAAAACAAAACAATTAATTGCTTCGCAAAATACACAAAAATCAGAGCATTTCCTCGGATCAAACTTAAATACTACCATCAATTTATTACAATTTATTACGTTGTGGTGATTTGTGCAATGTGAATTATTGCCTGGAACGTGGAGCGAATTGTGGATACGCTTTGTGGAATGCAGCTGATGGATTCTGAATTGTTTTGATTGCATTGTGATCACGATTTTTGTAATGAGGGAAAATTAGGCAGAACAGGAAGTTAGTAATGATAGGAAATTGTTGGCGTAGTAACGCATCTGTAATGGTGCCACCAAATTGACAACAATGTCGGTAAATTTTGACGTTCACAGCGTTAAATAAATAAAGGGGTCTAATTTTTTTTTTAATCCGACAGATCCGTTCACTTTGGTGGTTTCAGCGGATGTGTTTGTAAAAAAAAGTGGAACGGGTGGGTTTTGAACCCAAGGCGAGTGTGTCCTGAACCTCACCCCCCATGGGTTCAAAACCTCCATCCGTTCCCTGGTTGGTTTGCAGTCGTGTTGTGTGTAAAATGTGTGACTTTGTAAATGATCCAAGTCGGACCGAAACGTCGTCGTAAGCTCCTCCCTTCTATGTGCGGGTTATTTGTGTGTTGTTCCAGTCACGGTAATAATAACACAGGTTATCTTGTTATAGACCCGTAGCTCAGTCTTTAATGACAGAGGATGTCTTGTTATAGATATTCATAAGTTATAAAGACAATCATTGTCTTTGGCGATCTTAAAATTTCTTAAAATCGATCAGCTGATAAGTCTGTCAGCTTCGACTGGTCGAGAGGAAACTGGTTGAAAGACTTCGTAAGTCGTTCACTGGAATCTTCGTGTGTCGTTCACTGTTATCTTCGTGTGTCGTTCACTGAAATCTTCGTATGTCATTCTCCAGAATCTTCGTGTGTTCACTGGAATCTTCATATGTCGTTCAACGGAGGCTTCGCATGACTAACTAAAAACACCATTTCAGTTGACAGGAGAACATGGTAGAGTAGACAGGAACACAGCGTTGATGCAGTCGACGACAGGAAGCGACACAGTCAGCCAGGAAACACCGCAAACATTATTTGAGGTACATCATAATTATAAAATAAAGTCCACATAGGTGTATATACATTAAATATAATTTATCCCTTAAGTCCAACAGAAGAACACACAATATACCAGAGCTGTGTCCGGCTTGGTTTATTATTATTATTATTATTATGTCCCTGATTTTCGTATTATCTTGTGTAACGTAGATTAAATTTGTAAACAAAGCTATTTACTGTATTCTTTATAATTCCCTTAACATTTATTAATAATCTCTGCAATTGATTGAGTTTGATCCGTGCAAATCCCTATGTAATGTTGACACTTTTTTATACATTAAGCTAATAAATGTAAGCTAATTTTAAGCATTACGAAGCACAATTATTTATGAATAACATATATATATTAATGCTATTAATTTATACGTTATGTCCCAGCATTGATAGCTTACTAGGTCAATAACTCTGATGTCTGGTCATCAAAGAAATAATATAGCATAGCATAATAACAGTAAAGTATTTCACAATAGCTCACAACTTGGACATATTAAGTAGTGACTTGATAATCCAGTAGTTAGTGATGAATAGATGGTCTAGTAAGGTGTCGTGACCTGTTCTCAAGTACGGTGTCGTGACCTGTTCTCAGTACGGTGTCGTGACCTGTTCTCAATTACGGTGTCGTGACCTGTTCTCAAGTACGGTGTCGTGACCTGTTCTCAAGTACGGTGTCGTGACCTGTTCTCGAGTACGGTGTCGTGACCTGTTCTCGAGTACGGTGTCGTGACCTGTTCTCGAGTACGGTGTCGTGACCTGTTCTCAAGTACGGTGTCGTGACCTGTTCTCAAGTACGGTGTCGTGACCTGTTCTCAAGTACGGTGTCGTGACCTGTTCTCAAGTACGGTGTAGTTTCGTCGTTGTACCTGTTCTCAAGTACGGTGTCGTGACCTGTTCTCAAGTACGGTGTCGTGACCTGTTCTCAAGTACGGTGTCGTGACCTGTTCTCAAGTACGGTGTCGTGACCTGTTCTCAAGTACGGTGTCGTGACCTGTTCTCAAGTACGGTGTCGTGACCTGTTCTCAAGTACGGTGTCGTGACCTGTTCTCAAGTAGTATCGCTGTTTCTGTCGTGACCTGTTCTCAAGTACGGTGTCGTGACCTGTTCTCAAGTACGGTGTCGGACCTGTTCTCAAGTACGGTGTCGTGACCTGTTCTCAAGTACGGTGTCGTGACCTGTTCTCAAGTACGGTGTCGTGACCTGTTCTCAAGTACGGTGTCGGACCTGTTCTCAAGTACGGTGTCGTGACCTGTTCTCAGACGGTGTCGTGACCTGTTCTCGACGTGTCGACCTGTTCTCAAGTACGGTGTCGTGACCTGTTCTCAGTACGGTGTCGTGACCTGTTCTCAAGTACGGTGTCGTGACCTGTTCTCAAGTACGGTGTCGTGACCTGTTCTCAAGTACGGTGTCGTGACCTGTTCTCAAGTACGGTGTCGTGACCTGTTCTCAAGTACGGTGTCGTGACCTGTTCTCAAGTACGGTGGGTTACAAGGATGGAAGATGGAGGTGCAACATCACAACAATTTAAATGTAACCAAACGTACTATTGTAATCAAAAGGATAAAGGGGGAAGTATTTCGATTTGATAATTGTTCCGTGGTTTTGTGTGTACTCACCTAGTTGTGGTTGCAGGGGTCGATTCATAGCTCCTGGCCCCGCCTCTTCACTGGCCGCTACTGGGTCACTCTCCCTGCACCATGAGCTTTATCATACCTCTTCTTAAAACTATGAATGGATCCTGCCTCCATAACAACTATGTGACTGAAGAAATACTTCCTAACATCCCTGTGATTCATCTGAGTCTTCAACTACCAACTGTGTCTCCTTGTTGCTGTGTCCCATCTCTGGAACATTCTGTCCGTCCACCTTGTCCATTCCTCTCAGTATTTTATATATCGTTATCATATTCCCTCTCTCTCTCTCCTGTCTTCTATTATCGTCAGGTCGATTTCCTTTAACCTCTCCTCGTAGGACATGCCCTTTAGCTCCGGGACTAGTCTTGTTGCAAACCTTTGCACTTTCTCTAATTTCCTGACGTGCTTGGTCAGGTGTGGGTTCCAAACTGGTGCTGCATTCTCCAGTATGGGCCTGACGTACACGGTGTACAGTCTTGAACGATTCCTTAGTGAAGTATCGGAACGCTATTCTCAGGTTTGCCAGGCGCCCATATGCTGCAGCAGTTATCTGGTTGATGTGCGCTTCCGGAGACGTGCTCGGTATTATACTCACTCCAAGATCTTTCTCCTTGAGTGAGGTTTGCAGTCTTTGGCCACCTAGCCTATACTCCGTGTGCGGTCTTCTTCGCCCTTCCCCGATCTTCATGACTTTGCATTTGGCTGGGTTTAATTTCTTGTGTGTGTGTGTGTGTGTGTGTGTGTGAGTGTACTCGCCTAATTGTACTCACCTAATTGTGGTTGCATGGGTCGATACTTAGCTCCTGGCCCCGCCTCTTCACTGACCGCTACTAGGTCCTCTCTCTACCTGCTCCATGAGCTTTATCATACCTCTTCTTAAAGCTATGTATGGTTCCTGCCTACACTACATCACTTGCTAAACTATTCCACTTCCTGACTACTCTATGGCTGAAGAAATACTTCCTAACATCCCTTTGACTCATCTGAGTTTTCAACTTCCATTTGTGACCCCTTGTTTGTGTGTGTGTGTGTGTGTGTGTGTGTGTGTGTGCGCGCGCGTGCGCGTGTGTGCGTGCGCGCTGGCGTAGTCGGTAGGTTCTAGCTGGCAAATAATAACTGCTGATTTAAATGATTAGCAACTTCATTGGTCCAGTAACTAATGTTATATTCATTACTATTCATGTGCGATATTTTAACATTCAGCAACGATATATTCATTAACATTCATCAATATTATATCCATTACCATTCATCACAAACGAGGTAGTTATCAGCTGGGCAAAGTAACGATTATTATCTGGACAAATGTGTGTGTAAACCTTTCCTGATTAATAGTCGAAAAATGCAAATATCTGAGCATTTAAGTGCAATTGATGACATACATAGGAATACTGGAAGAAACCATCCGTCTGTGTAATTAGTGGTTCGCGTCTCCTCCCCCCTATTACACTATGACTTAAGGGCTGAACTTCTTGTCAATAAACCAAGGCTTACTACCTTCCTTTTCTGTTCCACTTACCGGAGAAGGAAGCCATAAGGGTTTACTCTCTCGTAAGGGTTTACTCTTTCCTAAGGGTTTACTCTTTCCTAAGGGTTTACTCTTTCCTAAGGGTTTACTCTTTCCTAAGGGTTTACTCTTTCCTAAGGGTTTACTCTTTCCTAAGGGTTTACTCTTTCCTAAGGGTTTACCCTTTCCTAAGGGTTTACTCTTTCCTAAGGGTTTACTCTCTCCTAAGGGTTTACTCTCTCCTAAGGGTTTACTCTCTCCTAAGGGTTTACTCTCTCCTAAGGGTTTACTCTCTCCTAAGGGTTTACTCTCTCCTAAGGGTTTACTATTTAAATCAGTACGTGATTTGATTTACGTAGGTGTGATTACATATTTGAATTCTGTGATTACATACTTGTACCCATAGAAGATCTATACTCGCATTGTTTCCGTCTTCAGTGCCTTAACTATCATATATTTTTAATTTTCAAGGTTAGTAACAACTAATTACTATTTGTCAGAGTCACTTGTTAATAGACACTTGCCTTTTTTAAGTGTGTGTATATGTATGTAGGCCGGTTCTTGCTTCTACTGATTCTTGAATTTGCATGTGGAGTGTTTTTTATGCTCTCATTGTTCTTGATAGTTGGCTGTTTCATTCATGTATACGAATTTAAATATTCTTATGTGCTTGCTGGAGGCGCAGCCATATTAGTTCGGTGGTTATCATCGTGTTTACACTCGCTCACGTAGATCTTGTCAGCTATGGAGAAAGGTTCGTGAGGACGTCTCGAAATTTATATATTTTATATATTTTTAAAACGTATTAAGTCTTAATACATTTAAAAGACGTATTAAGTTTATATTTTAAATTTGGATTGTATTAAAAAATCATTATTATGCATTATAATTTGGGCATTTTGAAGGGTGATGTACACTGGTACATGACTGGGAATGGCTGTCAGTAGGACCTACCTAGAATGAGCCTATAGGCCTAATACCAGAGGCATGGTTGGATGTAAAACCTGCATAGTATGAACCAGTAATGCGTATTGTACTGGGAAATGCTAGATCTTGAGTAAGACCTGCCTAGTATAGACCGGTGAATCTGCTGCAGTGGATGAGTTAAGTCACTAGTCATTCTGCTGATTTGATGGCTTTATTATTCAGCCCATACTCATCATGTGGGCGTAGTTGAAATATCATAAGAAATATATTGGTGTTGGTCACTGTTCCAACAGTCTTTTGAGTACACGAGATGCAGTGATAGGCATCAATTGCTATTGAAAAAATAGGTGAACGTAAATAACATTTTTATGTTATTATGGGTATCGTTATATATTTTTATTGTAAAAGAATTGTCTCTAAGCGTTTGCATTATATCTCGCTTAATATAGATAATGAGAGGAAGTGCGAGCACTTCCACTGAGAAAGTTTATACAGTGGACCCCCGGTTAACGAATACCCCGGTAATGGCACTTGAGCAGGCTTCTGGGATTAAGTTTTTTCGTTAACCGGGGTCCACTGTATTCGGTTTGTTCTGCATCAACTGGAGGTACAAACAGGCGATATTTATAGTCAGGCTTAAACCGGGCTTTAGCGGCATCCAAATCTCCTCAAAGAGGACGGAGTGCTGATGATGGGCTCTTAATCCAAGTTATTGGATTAAACTTGATTATCTCCAAGGCGCTACATAGCCAGTAACGTCTTACTAAGAACTTCCTCGTGAATATGACAATATTTCTGTTGATTCTTTTAAGGATAAGCCAAGAGACTGGTCAGTATCATGCCTTGTCCCCAGGCCGCCTATAGACACCCAAAAATTATAATAATTTATTTGATAGTATATAATCTCGCAGACTTATCAGTATGATCATGCATATGAGCTTGTTAAAATTGTCTTCAGTTCAGAGCAATTAAGGATGATAGAGAATCGCCAACAATTAGGTTGTAA
This sequence comes from Cherax destructor, assembly GCA_009830355.1. NCBI lineage: Eukaryota > Metazoa > Arthropoda > Malacostraca > Decapoda > Parastacidae > Cherax > Cherax destructor. Next base: position 380,466 of record WNWK01000060.1, on the reverse strand, counting down.
AGTTTAGACGTAGGTTGCTTGAACAAACAACTCGTCCTGGAGGGTGGCAGCTCGGCTATTTATATGGGTCCCCTTCCTATCCACACACACACACACACACACACACACACACACACACACACACACACACACACACACACACACACACACACACACTCAAGGTAAGAGTCATCGTTCTCTGTCATAATGACGACAGATCCAGCTGTAACGCTGATTTGGTGGCGGTAGCCATCAGTGTATGTAGTTTGGAGGAGAGAAGGCTATGTGACTAGAGTAACTATTACCTTCAGTGCACTTCAGGACGAAACATACGTTGAGCTCTAATTAACCTTTTAGGGTGAAATGAAGGGAAGGGGGGGGGGGGGCAGTAATTTAGAAAAGGGCTAACCATCCCCAGGGGTTCTGGGATAGGCTACTTTTATCTTTCTTGGTAAAGATGTGAGTCTGGTTAATTCTGAATTCAGGTGCAGTGTAATAATATATGAGAAGAGCTACCTGTATGTGAAGGGATGCTGGTGTTTTATACAAGAGTTACATCTCGTTTGCCGGAGCATTTTGATAACACTAAGCTATTAATTTTAGTGACAATCTTGGATGTTGAAAATATTAATATATTTTTGTGTAGAGATATTTCTTCATCCCCTTAAAGAATTTAAGGGGATGTTTGTTACTGTTATGATGTATACACGTGGGTATCTTTACTTAATTACGTTTCACGAAACCAGTGTTTTTTTTTTCAGTTTCATACAGAGCTTAACCGGAGACAGTCGAAGATGAGGTAATCAGTCCCTCATCCTTGAAGGTGTTTACTACCTTAGTCTTGATGAATCAGATTAATTAGGTCTTAGGAAGTGAACAACTTCCTCAAGACTGATGGACAGATTATACCTCACCTACTGTCTCCAGTTAATAATAATAATATAATAAAATTAAGCGCTAATTAAACAGAGAATAAAAGGCCACTGGCTAGCGAAATTTCTTCAAATAAAGATACTCAGGTATTGTACGTGTGTCTAATTCATCAAATATCTGAGAACGACACATTCCTCGTCACTCCTCACCACTGAAGACGGAGTCTGAGTACAATAAATCCGTGTCTAAGGTATTTGACCCTAGTTATGTAGTAAAGATAAGATCCACCACCGTGTAGCTACGTGTAACACACATAAGTTTTCTTCGTTTGTGATTCGATTCGATACTGACCTGAATCTGGTATACGGTTTAGCTTTTAGTATTTGCATTCTAAGTGCTGAGAAAAAGTCATCATTTGTTAATAATGCTATAAGTGACATAGATTTTAGTAAAAATTTATTAGAGCACTATGCGAAGTGGGCTAATGACACTTCCCTGAGGGGTGCCTAGCTCAAATCCCTTTAAAATAGTATATATAGCTTCCTGCTGGACAAGAAACATACGCGTCAAGGGTGACACCATCCACCATCATTCATTAATATGTACACTCTTATTTATCATACTTTGTTAACCACACATGAATTGCTTAACAAAGTTATTTTAACTTGCTGTAATATAAATTTGAGAAAAATTCAGATCTTGGTTTCAATGAAAAAAATGTCTTATTTTACTTAGGATGACAATATGGTCTGGTAATGACAGTGTCAGCCTTGATTTACAGGAGCGCAGTGATGGAATATTATGTTATATTATTATATATTACATTATATATATTATTGTTATATATATTATTATTTGTTATTCACCCTTGTGGGTTTAGCGCTTAGTTATGATAATATATTATCGCATCTTTATCCTTGTTCACATTTCTGTCGACTGTTTTGATAAATCTATTTATAATAGATTTGTGTATATTTTATGGTAGTAAATGATACAATAGACTAGTATCTACATATATTTTATGCATTTGTGACATACCTAACTTTTCTTAGTTTTCTCGGTCGCAAATCTTAAAAACAATTCCAGTATATTTATTGAAAAAAAAAAAATCGGCGTATAAGTGGACCCGCGTTGTACAAGGGTCAGCTGTATAAATAGACTGATGTAGATTAAAGATAATGAAAAATCGAGGATATTTAATACATAAATGGAATAGAAGCAAAGAGAAGTATAGACGTAGATAGAGTAGGCAGGACTTTCCCAGAAGAAAGCATTTAGCTTTGTATTCACAGTGAAGATTGTTATGGAATAGTGGATCTCGAGGGGTAACGAGCTCAGAATGGCTGGCTGCTCAGTGATAACATAGCACAGCCCAGTGATAACATAGCACAGCCCAGTGATAACATAGCACAGCCCAGTGATAACATAGCACAGCCCAGTGATAGCATAGCACAGCTCAGTGATAACATAGCACAGCTCGGTGATAGACTCGGGAATGGATAAATGGATGTGGATGTTGCTTTTCATCCGGTGTAGAGACTCCGCAGCGAGTTAGTGTCTAGTAAATGTGCAGAACTGTAACATGAACTAGAATATCCTCTGTTCTCTACCAGGGTTATAGAAGCGAGACCAAAGAAATTTCCCTGAGTACACCAGGAGTAGTTCTCAGTCCTATTCTGTTTAATGTCCTGATTAGTGCTCTCCTAAATCCTCTGCAAAGTTAAAGAAATTTGTAATTGACTAAGCCTTGTCATAGCTTCGTCTAAAACTAAAATATTGACAGGCAAACGACATGCCCCACCCACTTGTATCTTAAGAGATACCTTTACGTAAATGTACCCTTCAATAAATTAACCATACCGCAATTTAATAAGTAAAGATGGGCTAAACACTCAGAGTTGTTGCTGGCTACAACTCCAACCATGGCACTAATGTATGAATAGTGATAATGATGTACATTACCTATATTAGATTCTTAATTGATTGTTCTGCGCTTATGTTAATATTAGCTAAGAAAAATGCTCTCCGGCCCTTAGAAATAATAGAAAACGAAACCCCCACAATTATTTTTGGCTGTCCTGAAATTCGCAAGGTTCTTAATATGAGGAAGGAGCTTGGTATTCCAAGTATCAGTGATAGGATTGAGATTAACACTGCACTGGGTATTAGAATGTTAAGAAACGAACCACACTATCACCAGGAATGTTGATGAGTAAGACGTACAACACCTGTTTATCTATTCTGAAGACATTTCACCAACCAATGACTTGATCGATTCTTTACAGAGGTTACTTAAAGGTGTTTCAGCACTGGTTAGCGAAACGTCTTGAGAGTGAAGATACCCAGGTGTTACACATGTGTCTTATTCATCAACCTGTCGGTATTTTATACCATTACTGATACCAAACTACAAATCGTAACTATATATCTAGAAGTAAATAAACATCGATCTAAAATTAGTTGAGAAAGCATGCAATAATATTGAATTTTATATCCTGCACGAACTGTATCGTTGTAGACAACAAATGTAGAATACAACTGGTTTTATAATATTAGGAGAGAAATAGTGAAAATGTCATTGAAATGCAGTTAAAAGCCTGAGTAGATTTGTCGCTATGATAACATGAGCTTAGACAAGTATGTTTACGGAGCAACTTGCAATGTGGCCAGACTGACTGATGTAGTAGCCAGGCTTAGGCTTACTTATAAGTACCTCTGGAAGTTTTGCAGATACACTATTGATCAGACTAAATGCAAGTTATTTCTTCAGCTTTATGGTGACTTTCTTGAACACTATGTGCTAAACTCTCTACTTACTGAGGAATATACAAATAACCCGCACAAAGGGAAGAGGAGCTTGCGACGACGTTTCGGTCCGACTTGGACCATTTACAAAGTCACACTGACAGAAAGGAGAGAAGGAGCGAGTATATATAGGCCAGCAGATAGGGACGGGACAAGAGAGGTAGTAGTGCCTTTTTTTATATCAAGGTATCTTATTAATGAAAATAATTATCGATTTAGATTCAGATGATAATTATCGATTTAGATCCAGATGTACCCCTGTTAACCCCTTTACGACCTAGTTCCTAGACCTTTTGTGCACCCATATGTTCTTGTGCTACCGACCATATTAAACTAGCCACTTCGGCAACAGAATCGAAGATCTAATCAAGCATGATCCACCGTCTTCTGCAACTGACCATATTGCAATTAGAGATGAGAAAGAAACACACGTTGTCAGACCATAAAAAAAAAGGTAGCTGGAGGCTACTTATTACTGGTAACTATAATAGTCTGAAATAAAACAACCCAACACTGAAGAATACTGGTGCCATAATTAATAAACCTGGTGTAAGATAAAACATACCAAACTGAAGAATAAGTTAGATTATTATTTACTAGTCTTGAAGAAGTCGAGGTAAACAGAAGCCATACCAGAAAGTCCAGGAGACACCGGCAACAACAAACATTCCCAACAGATGGCGCTACTTATGGTCACTCTGGACCTGCCAATCGGGGTCACAGTTGCTGGATATCTCGTGAATTCGGGAAATAAACTTGTATAAAAAATAATTTTATGTTCTTTCCTCTCACAGTTATCATTCAAATTTTCTGAGTATTTACATTTTGAAGTTTCAGAAGTACTTAGTCGTCAGGTTTCTGAATCAGTTAGGTTTCAGCTTTCAGGAGTAGAAAGTTTTAGGGGCAGTTAAGAGGTTTCGTAAGTAGTTAATATCTGGGGTTCAGAAGTAATTAGTCGTAATGTTCCAAAATAGTGAGTCTTCAGATTTCAGTAATAGTTAGTCTTCAGGTGCCAGTAGTTAGCAATGAGGTTTCAAGAGTAATTAGATTTCGGGTTTCGAGTTAGGTTTCACTTCAAGAGCTCATATGAGTGAAGGTAAAAATCAAGTAACCCTGGAGACCACACACACACACACACACACACACACACACACACACAGAGGAAGGTACAATCATAATGCTGTAACTCGCTGTCACCACCGATGTTACACGTGCAGAATTCAACGTACCGTGACGCTGCGCAGAAAACCACGATGCCATTTTTTTCCCAGCTGTTTATTTGTAAATATCCTATTTGTGATTTTATATACTTTTTATAAGTTAACGTACACAAGCGAAGCTAACTTAAAGACAATTTTATTTGTAAGTTAGCAATGAACGTTCAGATATTAACGTCTTTAATAGCGTAAAATAAAGAATGTAGTAGAGAGTAATATCTTAAATAATCACCTTCCGACCTTAAATTAACCAGTGATAGTTAAAGGAGAAGTTCAGAAATAAACTAACGTGAAACGTAAACAACAGAAAAAAAATGTTATTGTATTCTCCATAATTCAAGAACTAAAAGCGACACCAATTGGCCATTGTGTCACAAAGGGGATTATTAACTAATATGTGACGTACGTGTGGAGTCTGGCTGATGATCACTGTGATCTCTCGCTGTCTGATTGGCTCTTCTTCTGTCACAGCCACCTCTGATTGGTCGAATCTCCCGGCCATTATTCAGATTCTGATTAAGAATTCCGACCGATAACTCATTTCAGAATTATGCTATTACAATAGCGGACCATAAACAAGATGCCCATTGTTCTTCAGCTCAAATAAGGCGATGTTACGGCCTCCGCTTGAGGGGATAAATTCATCTATTTGCATATAGTTCAGTAAATATGTAGCCCAGGCTCGACTTATGGAGCTCCAGCCTTTTTCTCGCTTAATACTCTGTATAAATATATCCATTAACGTTGTTGCCATCAGAGCCGCCAGTTAGGCTGGATTGGCTGGCTACAAGAAGATTAGAACAATCAGCGACGCCGCCGCCGCCGTCTTTAACCGGATAAGACCCGAGGTTAATGCGTCAGATTAACTCGTTAACTGGTCATGACACGAATAAAAATTTTGAAAACCACAAAGGTCAGGATACCCAAGATACCCACGTTGGGTGGTCTCTCCTGCCTCAACCTGTTTCCACCCCCCGTGCTTTATTTTCATTAATATATATATATATATATATATATATATATATATATATATATATATATATATATATATATATGTCGTGTCGAATAGGTAAAACTTGCTATTTTTGGCTTAAATAGCAACGCTCTTTTTTGCTGAGTAAGGCAAGAGAAAATTTGTTTATACAATAATTTCGAAAAAATCATTCTGAACCTAACGAAAAAAATATTTCATTGTGTTTATTATTAAATTATTGTAAATTTATCTAAAATATATTTAACTGGATTAGGCTAAATTAAATTGCGCTTGTTATAATAAGGTTAGGTAAGTTTTCTAAAGTTCTTTTGGTACAAAATTAATAATTTTTACATTAACATGAATGAAAAAAAATATATCTTTAAACGTATAAGAGAAAATTTTAGAAAGGACTTAATTTTAAACGAGTTCTTGCTAATTGACCAGTTTTACCTATTCGGCACGACATATATATATATATTTATATAATGTGTATATATTATAAAAGCGAACCATACACTGTACGAGTAATATATACGAATAACCCACATTTAATACTAGAGAAAAATAAGGTAATATTTTCAGTGTACTTGAGACCCCTCATCAGGTGCTGATGTATAATATTTTATTCTTTCGGAGAACTTTAGCTCTGCTGCCTGGTTTTAGGTGTTCTAAATTGGAAAAAAATAAATAGTGTAGGAATAAGAACTATTTAGAAACACGCGGTGACGTTGAGCTAAATGAATACGGAATGTAAATAGCTGTGAAGATTGCTTATTATCTTGTATGTTTACGAGAGAGGAAATGAAGCCTAGCACTCCCTGATATGTGGGAAGAGACACTTATGTACAGACAGTTCAGGACATTTATTAGAGGAAACGTTTCGCCACTAGTGGCTCCTCTAGTGGCGAAACGTTTCTTCTAATGTCCTGAACTGTTTTTTCCACATCTTGACGTACCACCACCACACTATTTCTTCATTCCCAAATGTAATACGTCGATACGAATCGGTCGATACTGTTTACGTAAGACGGGATTAATTTTTGACTGGTTATATAGCTGAACCTGAGGACTGATAGGATTTGCGCACTGAGGCAGAGCACCAGGACCTGACTGTAGCAGACTGGGCTGACCATCGCCCGGTGGTCCCCCGGTAGTTAAATAACTACCTTGGTAGTCATTCAGCCTATAGAACAGACTTGTTCTTTGGCCCGACTGTCGAGTCAATGCCTAATTAGTAGTTGAGTCTTGCAAACGACCCTCCCCGCCATAAACCGCGGCGGTACAGATATGAATGTTCGGGGCAAGACCCTGCCAAGTGGCGATATTTATTACAGTCGAGAGCCCGATGGCGGCGAAAGGTGAAGATAGGCCTTATACCAAGCCTCAGTTGGTATTATGTTGCTCCTGTGCCTTCATATTACAACAACAATCCAAACACAATCTCCGTGGAGTAGGTTTGGTTCAGCGTTGTCAATAAGCAGTGGTACCTGCTTCGCCTCCGCTCAGAGCATTTCTCAGTATTACTGGGAGTTATTAGCAGGTTCTCTAAGTTAAGTTTACACCCTAACTCGAGAGGAAAGAACTGCAGATATCCCTCAAAATTATTGCCAGCGTCTTGCACGAGGATTATAAGGCCAAGTTGGAGGTGAAAAAGCTCGTCATTGGCATCCCTGCTTCAGGTAAACAAGAGGCTACCATAATTCATGAGGTAATTACTGGTAGTCATCAGTTTATTCGGCTAATTAGCAAGATCCAAGCGTCGGCCAAGACACATATAATGATAATTACACCTTTGTATTGGCAGCGAGCATGTATCATCGCTGGAGAGGCTTCCCATTCACAACTTTTCACAGCGAATCGACCCTTTCTTAAATCCTTCACCAGGTAATTATTTACAACGTGCTATTAACCCGGGATTACAAGTTATTTTCAGGAAACCGTAATGCTTCCGACTTGAATACTTATAAACACGATTTTCTTATTAATTGTGATTTACCTTATTGCCTTTTTTAATAGGAACGTGAAAATGGCCTCATTCTGGTCCGCGGCTTGGAGTCTCGCCGCATAAAAGGCATCAGTACATTGTAAAGGATTGACAAGAATATGGAATAAACAGGATGGCGCCGCCCAACGACGTTTTCTAATAAGCAAAATGGCCGGATGTGCAGGATCCTATCGTATACTGAAGCATTTGTGTCTTTTATAATACTCGACGGGAGAGGGCATCGTGCACCAGAGAAATAAAAGAAGACTTGACTATGCATTATAACCCCCGCTAGGGCTCCTTTCGCCTCGCGGCTGGTTCCTTGCGGCTCCCGATGTTTCGCGGCGGTCCCCTCTCGCGCTGCGACGTTGCGCCGCGAATTAATCTCCTTTCGCGCTTCCACCGCGCCCTGTTCCGTACTGACGTTTACACATCCCGGTTAGCGAGCGTCCGGAGAACCGGGGTGCGGGGATTAACGAGGCTCTGCTCTTTACCTTATGGCTCCGCGGACCAATAGCACGAGTCACTCCGCCGTATATGATTTTTATGGCTAGTGTCTTGCTATCATCTCCAGCCTCCCGACGAATAGTGGCGAACACTTTTAAGTTATTACTCTGAATTTCATCTGCGGCCTAAAGAGAACGGGGCAAAAACCTAGCGGCCAGTTTTGCTCCTTATGCGCCATCTGTATAATGGTGCTTCTCGAGTGAGCTGTGACGCCGTGTTCTTTCATATTTGACTAATGGATATTCCTAATGTGCAAAGGAGTCGTGTATGTAAACTTGGCCGAGGGAAGTACTTGAGGTGCAGTGGAGGAGGGTAGTAATGGCAGTGGCAGGGGGTGTCAGGTGGGGGTGGGTGACATGAGGGGTGGAGGGATGGGGTGGCAGGTGGGGGAGGGAAACAGAAGGGAGATATCGGTGGGGTGATGGTTGGGGAGGGTGATACTAGGGGTGTTAAGTGGGGAGGAGGATAGGAGGGGGTGACAGGTTGGTAGGGGTGAAAGGTGGGAGGGGGTGCTAGTGGAGCAGGTTACAGGTGCCATGAAACAGACTTGGGATATGTATGTGTGTGTGTGTGTGTGTGTGTGTGTGTGTGTGTGTGTTTCGGTTACTACACTATGCAAGAAAGGCATCCTCGTATCCATTAACCCCAGCCCTCTTTACCTCAACCCCTCGCAAGAGTTACAGTTGTTGGGCCTCAAAATCTTCAAGCGGCATAGAAGCTGACGCTATAATTCCTTAATAGGCCTGAGAGCTGTAACTCAACCCTATCAACTGATCCACGAGTCGGACATCGACACTCTCAAAAGACCAGATGACTCAATATATGCAGTAACACACAATACATGATACATATATCATTGTTTCAGAAATTAACAGGTTGTGGTGTGTTTCTGGTCTGTATCAATCAAGACTTTTATAAATAGGTGACATTTAAAAAAAAAATGAAACAAAGTAAGCTAGATACTGATACCACACCTGAGTGACTGACTTATGAAGGTCGATATATTTTAAATTTGCCAAATTTAAATCAGCAAAGATCATTTTCCATTATTTTTTTCAGTTTAATTTTCACAGTCTTATTCTACCTAAAATTTCGTACATTCATTTTTTTTTTCAATAAACTGGCAGTAGGCCTCCTGGCACTGGTATTAATGTATCCACAGCTAAGGTGATAAAACTGGCAGTAGGCCTCCTGGCACTGGTATTAATGTATCCACAGCTAAGGTGATAAAACTGGCAGTAGGCCTCCTGGCACTGGTATTAATGTATCCACAGCTAAGGTGATAAAACTGGCAGTAGGCCTCCTGGCACTGGTATTAATGTATCCACAGCTAAGGTGATAAAACTGGCAGTAGGCTTCCTGGCACTGGTATTAATGTATCCACAGCTAAGGTGATAAAACTGGCAGTAGGCCTCCTGGCACTGGTATTAATGTATCCACAGCTAAGGTGATAAAACTGGCAGTAGGCTTCCTGGCACTGGTATTAATGTATCCACAGCTAAGGTGATAAAACTGGCAGTAGGCTTCCTGGCACTGGTATTAATGTATCCACAGCTAAGGTGATAAAACTGGCAGTAGGCTTCCTGGCACTGGTATTAATGTATCCACAGCTAAGGTGATAAAACTGGCAGTAGGCCTCCTGGCACTGGTATTAATGTATCCACAGCTAAGGTGATAAAACTGTCAGTAGGCCTCCTGGCACTGGTATTAATGTATCCACAGCTAAGGTGATAAAACTGGCAGTAGGCTTCCTGGCACTGGTATTAATGTATCCACAGCTAAGGTGATAAAACTGGCAGTAGGCTTCCTGGCACTGGTATTAATGTATCCACAGCTAAGGTGATAAAACTGATTGGCAAATAGCGCTTACACAGTCCAATAACAATGTAAACATTAGTAATTTTTAAGTCTCGTTTAGATTACAATGCAGAATTCTGATCATTATATAAAAGAAGTGAAATTTTATATTTTTAAGAACAGTACCTGGTGAAAAATATGCTAGTAATATACATCCACATTGAAGGTTTGAGGCCGATCAGAAAAGGCATTCATTAGTTATTGCCCAGAAACTAATATGAAAAAGCCCAATTTCATTTTTTGAAGAAAATTAACCAACTGGTAGGCAAACATCCTAAAACTAATCCGAACATTTCTCTAAGAGGCACCAGCATTAGAAGTTTGAAGCCGATCAGAAGAATTTTTCCCCAATTATCGAATAGAAAACAACATAATTTGTTTAATAAAACTGGGACATACACAGCCCAGTGGCAATAAGAGCTTCCTTTCAGTACAATCGTCAGTGATAAAAGTTTGAAACCGAACTAAAGAATCATACTCTAGTTATTACACAAACTATAATCACAATTTCATTACGTCAGTAAATTAGCAGATTCGTAACTACAGAAACTAAAACCAACAAGACTATTTCTTTCGACAAAACACATCAGCCTTTGAAGTCGTAATACGTTCAGGAGAGACATTTTTAAGTTATCTCACAGGAAAAATCCCCCAAAATTTTTAAACTAAAATTGGCACTTGAACAGTCCAGTAACAAATCGAACTTTCTAAGTAGGATACTCCTGTGTTGAAAGTTTGAAACCTATCTTGTGAGATAACCTGAGTCAACAAGGGTTTTACTGCCAGCCTCGCTACCCCCCAAAAAAAAAAAAAAAAAAGACACACTTACACCCTCGCTTCAAATTAAGGAATAATAACAACCACTGTCGGAAAATAACTAATTAGACAATAATGGTTTAAAATAAACAAACTTTCTATACTGATATTTACTGACAATTTTATGACAATTATTTTACGAACTTTTATTCGGGGACACAACTCAGGGAGATTAAAATTAATAATAAGGGAGAATCAGTTTACAGGGAAATGATAAGATAAATGGGCACCAGGCAAACTGGAATATAATTTACAGAATAAAACAGAGTCCAGCCTTTAATACTCACACCTCCAGCTCCTACAAACATTTTCATCTCTCCATCCCAGAGCCCCCAGCATCCAGCTACTACAAACATTTTCATCTCTCCATCCCAGAGCCCCCAGCATCCAGCTCCTACAGAACAGTTTCATCTCTGCATCCCAGAGTCAAGGTTCCTGCTAGCAGCAGAGGCTAGTCACCAAGTCCTCCCTGACTTCTCACTTATAAGTTAGGCTTACCCTTCCCTAGTTCAGGTTCACGAAATCGTAAAACCACAGAACGGGTGGGGTTTGAACCCAGAGAGCGAGAGAGGAGGGAGTGTGTGTGTGTGTGTGTGTGTGTGTGTGTGTGTGTGAAGTAGATGAGTTTGCTTCTGGAGTCTACATGGAGGGCATTCCGGGGATCGACGTCCCCGCGGCCCGGTGGATCATCTCAGTACTTTATCACTCCGGTCTGTCCTCCTCCCTGCTGCTATGACACTTTGAAAAGGTTTTCACTTATTTCTGCGAGTTAGTTTACTTTAAATATGTAACGCCCTTGTGCTCGCCACATTTTATCAAGACTCAGGAACTCAGGAAGTTAAAAAAAATAGGAACTCAGAATATTCCCAGAGATGAGGGAAATAAGCATGAGGAAAAAGTAAATGCACTAAGCCTCAGAGAAGATATGATAACGACGTTGAAGATACTCAAACAGTGAGGGAGTAAATACGGAAAGAGTGACATAAGCGGGACAAGACCAAGGGGTGACAGATGGAAAGTTGAAAACTCAGATCGCTTCAAGGGGGGGAGGCGCTGATGTTAGTATAGGGATCTTGATCGAAAGCATTGGCGCTGTGCTTCCCTTCCTCGGATCATACCTGGTTACTTTACAATTTGTAAAGTGAAAGGACACAAGTGCAACTAATGTGAAATTTTATTGTGGCAACGTTTCGCTCTCTAGGAGCTTTATCAAGCCGTTACAAACATAACATGGACACAGAGGATATATATAGGCTTAGAGTGTTCATGTATTGTTTGTAAAGGCTTGATAAAGCTCCTGGAGAGCGAAACGTTGCCAAAATAAAATATCACATTAGTTGCATTTGCGTCCTTTCACTTAACATATTGTCGATAATTCTACCAACATTAATACTTTCCAATTCCTCGGGCGCTGTATGACTCCCTAAAAGTTTAGCAATTACCTTTAAATATTTTTATACTATTAATGAATGCCCAATGAGCCACATCCCAACATACTGCTTCCTTCACTACTCACACTTCACCATACTTCACCCCGGAAATAAATGGTATAAAATACCGACACAATGGAAAAATAAACACATAAGCAGTATAATGTGATCCTTTATTGACAACGTTTCGCCCACGCAGTGGGCTTAATCGAGTCACAGACAGATCTACCTGGAAAATGAGTAACATGAATATATATAGGATATAGTCAGGTGGAGAAAGCTGGGTCAGGTGGAGAATGCTGGGTCAGGTGGAGAATGCTGGGTCAGGTGGAGAATGCTGGGTCAGGTGGAGAAAGCTGCATGTGACAGTCTAAAAAGTAGTGTGATAGTTTAAAACCTTGTGTGTCTTAAAGGACCTGCAGTGTTCCATTCTTGAGTTCTAGGTGGGATAGCGATGAAGAAGTTTCTTGGCAATAGGTTCAGCTATGTTGTAGAAGCCGTTGCTTATGTGTTTATTTTTCTATACTTCACCCCCTCCCCAACATACCCCTTTCCCCTCCTTCAGTAACCCAGCATAACCCCCTACCTCACATATTACACATTCCACATCCTAGCATAACCCTTCCTCCATATAACCACATAACCCCTCCTCATCACACACACCCCAACATAACCCCTCCTCCACATCTCACACCCCAACATAACCCCTCCTCCACATCTCACACACCCCAACATAACCCCTCCTTCACATCTCACACACCCAAACATAACCCCTCCTCCACATCTCACACACCCCAACATAACCCCTCCTCCACATCTCACATCCCAACATAACCCCTCCTCCACATCTCACATCCCAACATAACCCCACCTCCACATCTCACCCCACACCCCAGTGTATCCATCAAGGCAGCAACAATTAAGAGAGGAATTGCAAGCTTCGAGCACATCCCAATCCAGACGGCATATCTATAATTCATTCTGGGCGTCTGTGCCCAGGTGACATTAATTCATGTCAAAATTAATCTCGTGAAGGAAATTGCCAAATTCATGTTTGAAAATTAAAGCCGAAGTGTCCTACGTGAACCAACGTATATTATCCAGCTGCTAGGATACCTGAGGTAGATGGGGTAGATTGAGGTAGATGGGTTTAGCTGGGGTAGAAGTAGATGGGAAGATGGAGATTGAGGTAGATATGATGGAAACTGGAAGATGTTATTTAAACTGAATTAACTATCGTAGTGCGATGTAGCGGTGACTGGAGTGGATATATTAAATATTCCAGTAGATATAGTGGAGATTGTTGCAGATCAACCAGGTAGTGATGGGTATGTGGGCCAGCGGGCCGCCAGCATCAATAGCCTGATTGATCAGAGAAGCCTGACCCAGAGCCGGCCCGCGGCAGTAGGAAAACTCTCGAAACCCATCAGAGGTATATCAGGGGTTCAACTGAATAGAAGACTGAAGAAGTGGCGAAAGTGAACCTTACCAAGAGATATTTTATTCAGGAATAAACCTCTAACGTATTGACCAGGGGTTAACCTTTTTACGCTTACAGACCCCATTGAATTGCTCAATATGCAGTAACAGCCTGGTTGATCAGGTCCTGATCTACCACGAGGCCTGGTCACAGACCGGGTCGCGGGGGGGAGGGGTTGATCCCCCCCAAAAACTCCAGGTATACTCCATGTAATGTCACCATACCCCATTTGTCAGACTGTGGAAATCATCACAGTATATACCAGTATGACTTCAAAAGATGTCACTATTTTGGTTTTACTTCACATTTGGACAGCTAGGAACCCAACAGCTGATAGTTTAGTCCAATCTAGCAACTTTCTTTTTTAAATTGTTCAGAGATCGAGTCCCATACCCCCATTATATTTGGTTCCCATACACACCCCTGGTATAGAGCGTTTGAGATGACACTATGCACAGAGTGCCATAGACTTGGAAAATAGTAGTACAGTAAGTGTAATATGGTTGACCTATCTTTGTTGTGATCTGTGCCTCAACGTCACTGGTGCTATTATATAGAGTTATAGTCATTAATCGCTGTGTTGCCTTCAACACAGCTTCAGGAGCTTGAAATGTTGCAGAAATGAGTAGAAAGTCCAGGTAGATTCGTTCAGGAAACGGCTCTAGCTAGAGCCGTATAATATATATATATATATATATATATATATATATATATATATATATATATATATATATATATATATATATATATATATATATACGGCTGTAGCTAGAGCTGTACATATTTATTTATTAACACGTGGGCTGTTTCCACCAAGGAAGGGTGGCCCGAAAAAGAAAACTTTTACCATCATTCACTCCATCACTGTCTTACACTACAGTGCAGGCACTGTACATCCCACCTCCAGGACTCAAGTCCGGTCTGCCGGTTTCACTGAATCCATTATGGAGATGTCGTGTCTGAGGGCAATGTGTGGTGTGAATACAATGCAGCGAATTCATAGTTTGGAAATTAGGAGGAGGATTACCAAAACTATTATCCAGAGGGCTGAGGAGGGGTTGTTGAGGTGGTTCAGACATGTAGAGAGGAAGGAACGAAATAGAATGACTTCGAGAATGTATAAATCTGTAGTGGAGGGAAGGCGGGGTAGGGGTCGGCCTAGGAAAGGTTGGAGGGAGGGGGTAAAGGAGGTTTTTGCAGGAGCTGTGATTTCCAGGAAGCATGGTAGACGTGTTAAACAGAGCTAATGGAATATAATATTATATATATATATATATATATATATATATATATATATATATATATATATATATATATATATATATATATATATATATTTTCCCTCAGTTGTAAAGTGGACTAAGCTGTAATAACGTAAAAGAAATAAGCGTGGTAAATGTTTACAAATGTCCTTTAGGAATTTCTTTTAAATGTGGATGAAATTCTGATCCGAAAATATACTCGTAAATTATGCAATTTGTTTGTTTAAAAAGAAATTACGGTAATCTTGTTTCTGTATAAAAAAATACAAATGAATTTTTTAGGTGTGTTTTTTAAATTTGGAATTCCCTTGCAAAATAATGGCTAAAAATCATAATTTCGAGTATATTTTTATATATATTTTATTCATAATTCCATTACTCTATTTGTACTAAATAACGAATTACATAAAGTTAAATGCTTGCGTCATTACAACGTAACTGTTCAATTAGATCAAGGTAATGAGATTATTTAATACAGTTAAGTGATCCAGCGTGCATTGTCGGTGTGGTAGTTGCGTCTCCCTCGTTACCAAGACTCGAGGTTCGATTCTCACTGGTTATACAAGTCATTCTCACACCACCGCTCAACGTCTTGTAGATCTTAACGTTTTTCCGCTTACGTTCCTCCATCTCTGCCGGATCTATTGTGGACGTTTGTAAAAATGATTGTGCCTAAATATGCATTGTGTAAACGTTTATGTAACCTAACTTAATCTCACCTAATTTAACTTAAGCTAACCTATCCTAAGATAACCACACCTAACTTACCCTAACTTAGATAATAAAAATAGTACTGGACACTTAACACGAAGCGTTGAGAAATTGACGTTGGATGCCTTGTAGGTAAAGTGAACATAGTGAACGAGGATAGGGTGAGTTCCATCAGTAAAACGAACAAAGAAATCCAGCCTCCTCCTCGCTGCAGCAGTTGCAACCCATGCTTCACACCCATATAAGAGTGTTGGTACCACTATACTTTCGTACATTCCCTTCTTTGCCTCCATGGATAACGTTTTTTGTCTCCACATATACCTCAACGCACCACTCACCTTTTTTTCCTTAATCAATTCTATGGTTAACCTCATCCTTCATAAATCCATCCGCTGACACGTCAACTCCCAAATATCTGAAAACATTTACTTCTTCCATAATCCCTCTCTCCAATGTGATATCCAATTTTTCTTTATTTAAATCTTTTGATACCCTCATCACCTTACTCTTATCTATGTTCACTTTCAACTTTCTACCTTTACACAGTGTGACTTTGTAAATGGTCCAAGTCGGGCCGAAACGTCGTCGTAAGCTCCTCTCTTTTATATGTGCGGGTTGTGTGTGTATTGTTCCAGTCACGGTATTGTGCCCTTTTTTGTTATCGTCCACTAACATTTGCAACTTTTCTTTAGAATCTCCCATAAGCACCGTATCATCAGCAAAAAGTAACTGTGTCATCTCCCATTTTGCATTTAATTCCCCATAATTTAATCCCACCCTCTCCCCAACACTCTAGCATTTACTTCTTTTACAACCCCATCTATAAATATATTAAACAACCATGGTGACATTACACATCCCTGTCTAAGACCTACTTTTACCGGGAAGTAATCTCCCTCTCTCCTACACACCCTAACCTGAGCCTCACTATCCTCATAAAAACTCTTTACAGCCTTCAGTAACTTAATACCTATTCCATACACTTGCAACATTTGCCACATTGCTCCCCTATCCACTCATCATATGCCTTTTCTAAATCCATAAATGCAATGAAAACTTCTCTACCTTTATCTAAATACTGTTCACATATATGCTTCACTGTAAACACTTGATCTACACATCCCCTACCCACTCTAAAGTCTCCTTGCTCATATATATATATATATATATATATATATATATATATATATATAATATATATATATATATATATATATATATATATTATATATATATATATATAATATATATATATATATATATATATATATATATATATATATATATATATATATAATATATATATTAAATTGGAATCAATAATGTACTTGATCATGCTTTTGGTGGATCATAATTTTATATTTTGTCACATGGATCGTCTCTCACCGAGGCTGGGTGACTACGAGGCGGTGACTCACGGGCAGGGGACTCACGAGGCAGGGGGACTCACCGAGGCAGGAGTGACCACGAGGCAGGGTGACTCACCGAGGCAGGTGACTACGAGGCAGGTGACTCACCGAGGCAGGTGACTCGAGGCAGGTGACTCACAGCAGTGACTCACCGAGGCAGGGTGACTCACCGAGGCAGGGTGACTCAAAAACTAAAGTAATTCTTCTTTTTACATGTAGTAATTTATACAGGAGTCACCTTTTACAACACGCATGGCTTACGGAGGAGGGATTCTTTTCCAGTTGCCCGTGGGGATTTTGGGAAATCTCGTTACCAATAAATGAAAAAAAAAATAACTTCGGAGATAATCTGATAAATAAATAAATGGATAAAGTAATCGTTGTAGAGAATGCATTTGAGGAATTGGTGATATTTTTTTTTTAACGTATGTATGTGGAATATTTTTCCTCTCCTCTCCCAGCGTCTTTCCCCTCTTTCCTCCCTCCCAGCCCCTCTTCCTTGTCTCTTCCCCTATCCCTCGTACGTCTTTCCCATTTTCGTTCTCTCCGATACGTCCCTTATCCCCTCCTCTCTTCCCCTCCATTTCTCTTGGGTTTCTTTCCCCTTCTCCTCATCTCTCCCCCAACTACTTCCCTTGTCCTTTCCTCTCTTCTCCCCGTCTTCCTTTCCTCCACTGGGGAGCGCAAGTGAGTCTCCTTCATGACTCATTCATGACGTATGAGTGGGCCACATTCATCATGAATAACAACTGCGAGTCCTCGTAAAATCACAGCCTATGAACACCACCAGTGTTTGAATACTCTCCCTCTCCCTCACTCCCTTCTACCCTCCCTCTCTCTTCTCTTCCTCCCTTTTTTCCCTCCCTCTTACTCCTTCCCTTCTTACGTTTCCCTCTCTTTTCCCTTCTGCTCTGTCTGTATATATATATATATATATATATATATATATATATATATATATACTGAGGGTACGTGGTTCGATCCCAGGTTCGGGTGGAAACGCTGGGCATGTTTCCTTACACCTGCTGCCCCTCTTCACCTAGTAGTAAGTAGGTACCTGGGTACCATTGCCCGGCTGAAAGAGAACTAATTGGAGGAACTTGTCAAGTTCTCTTTTGAAGACAGCCAGAGCCAGGCGTCTGTTATTAATTTTCCTTATGTATGAAGGGAAGGTGTTAAAAAGACTTGGTGCTTTCACACTTGTTGAGTTTTTTTTATAGTTCTCACTGCACCCCTGTTTTTCATTGTAGTATTTGGCAGCCTCTGCAGAACTTCTTACTTTCATGGAGAATAATTTATGTGCATATTTGGGACCAATCTTCCTAGAATTTTCCAAGTGTAGATTATAATGTATTTTTCTTTAAGTTCTTGTTGAAAGAAGAAGTGTATAGATCGAGGGATTTTAAACGTTTCCAGTTTCCAGTTTCTTTTTTAATCTATGTGATCAGTGAAGGTTCTCTGCACATTCTTCAGGTCTGAAATTTTGCCTACCTTGAAAGGAGCTGTTAGATTTTATTAGTATTCCAACCTAGAGGAAATAAGTGGCTTAAAGAATATCATCACTGACTTGACATCACTTATTTCGCAGGTTCTAGTTATCCAGTCTATTATTTTCCTTGAGGCTGTGATAGTGACATTGTTGTCGAAGGTGAGATCTGCTGACATAATCACTCCCAGGTCTCTCACGTTAGTCGTACGCTCTACTGAGTGATTCAGGTTTGTTATATACTCCGCTTCACTCTATTTCCTCACACTTTCAATAACGGAGAAGCAGAAACATGTCGTTACTGAAGACTGTTGTGTTTGTCAGCCTGGAGGATTACTGTGTCCTCAGTGATAACATTCTTACAGGTAATATTATTGCTCTCAGATTGTACAAGAGCGAAGCTTTTTGTGTAGTTAATATTCAATTTATTTCCTGCACTCGTGTTCACTCACTCGTTGTAAAAAATTTTTTTTGCTTGCCTAATGCAGACCACGTTCAGGGAAGTACCTCGAAGCAAACCACGTTCAGGGAAGTACCTCGATGCAAACCACGTTCAGGGAAGTACCTCGATGCAAACCACGTTCAGGAAAAGTACCTCGATGCAAACCACGTTCAGGAAAAGTACCTCGATGCAAACCACGTTCAGGAAAAGTACCTTGATGCAAACCACGTTCAGGAAAGTACCTCGATGCAAACCACGTTCAGGAAAAGTACCTTGATGCAAACCACGTTCAGGAAAAGTACCTCGATGCAAACCACGTTCAGGAAAAGTACCTCGATGCAAACGACGTTCAGGAAAGTACCTCGATGCAAACCACGTTCAGGAAAGTACCTCGATGCAAACCACGTTCAGGAAAGTACCTTGATGCTTGTGAGGGGCTCTTGATCTAAGGAATTGGACATATCCTCCCTTTCTTTGGATCGAGCTTGAGAATCTCCCGAGCCAGTAACACCCCTACTGGTTTAGGGCTCCCCCCCCCCATCTCCATGAATGTAATATTCTTAATGCAAAACAATAGCGCAATATTCCTGTCAAAACCCCTCCTTATTTTTAACTCTATTAAACAACATTACGAAATATAACATTGTGAGAGCAGCGAACAAAAGCGGTAACTACACCATTCTGAAGTGTATAAAAATACAACAAATACAACAGCCAACAGTATTTATTGTATCGTAAAATATCACCCACCAAAAAAAAAAAAAGTATTTGATCTCCAACAATTTCACAGGGATTTTTTTATTTTATTTACGAAACAAACTGTTGGTGAGGAATTTTATACAACTATAAATCACACGTTATTATTTATAACGTCTTTTTTTCTCAAAGATCTTGCTAGATGTAATATTATTTTTGCCATTTCTTTTCTCAAACTTATTGTCCCATTTAGCTGCAGAAATCGTGAATTGAAATGGCAAACATTCTCTTTCTGCAAATGTTTAATTTGAATTTGCCTTAATTTAAGAGAGACACACTATGTGCTTATTTGGATAATGGGTTTGTTCATAATTTCCGGCCTCAACTTTACGGCGTTTGTAAATTTTCGGTGGAAGAGGAATGTTTTATAATTCAGGCGCGTAATTGATTGCTACGCCAGCTCTTAGAGAAGGCTGCTGTATACTTTTGGTGCTTAGAATGACCAGCCGCTTGATTAGAACGATGTGAGCGTGTGAAAAGCATGAGCAGAATGACCATATCTAGACTATTACAATACAATACAATTTTATTTCTTTGCTCGTGTACATAGGTTTACATTACAATCATAAATTGAGGTGCAAGGAGAGCCTCTGGCATGCCTTGGCATTAGGGCCAGCTTAATCTAATGGCTTATACACTATGAACATAATATTGGAGTATTATAAGACTTTGTTGATGATCGGATTTTGTGTAGAGTCTGAGTTTGAATAGAATCAATAGATTTTGTTTAGAATCGTCAGATTTTATGAGTAAAATAACTGATTTTAAAAGTAGAATTATATTATGATTAGAATGATAACATTTTATTAGTATAATTTTAATAAGAATTTGTTTCGTATGAGCAGATTTTAATTAGAATTACAGGAGTTTGGCTTAAATAGCAACGCTCTTCTTGCCGAATAAGACAAGCGAACATTTGTGTATGCAATAATTTCGCAAAAATCATTCTGAACCTAACGAAAAAAATACATTGCATTGTGTTTGTTTATTATTAAATTATTGTAAACTTATCTAAAATATATTTAGTTGGATTAGGCTAAATTAAATTGCGCTTGTTATAATAAGGTTAGGTAAATTTTCTAAGGTTCTTTTGGTACAAAATTATTCATTTTTTTATTAAATAAAAAATATATCTTAAAACGTATAATAGAAAATTTAAGATAGGACTTAATTTTAAATGAGTTCTTGCTAATTGACCAATTTTACCTATTTAGCAGACATATATATATATATATATATATTTATATATATATATATATATATATATATATATATATATATATATATATATATATATATATATATATATATATATATATATATATATATATAACAGAGGTCTTCTTCTCCTTTAATATCAAACAAGCTTCAAGCTGTTCCTAATAAGCCAATGTTTAGAGCCTGTACTGAACTGCGCACCGTTGGCACTAATTGTACCATCAACAATGACAAAGGTAGACAGTGAACCTGGGAACCATCAACAATGACAAAGGTAGACAGTGAACCTGGGAACAATCAACAATGACAAAGGTAGACAGTGAACCTGGGAACCATCAACAATGACAAAGGAAGACAGTGAACCTGAGAACCATCAACAATGACAAAGGTAGACAGTGAACCTGGGAACCATCAACAAAGACAAAGGTAGACAGTGAACCTATGAACCATCAACAAAGACAAAGGTAGACAGTGAACCTGGGAACCATCAACAATGACAAAGGTAGACAGTGAACCTGACAAAGGTAGACAGTGAACCTGGGAACCATCAACAATGACAAAGGTAGACAGTGAACCTGGGAACCATCAACAATGACAAAGGTAGACAGTGAACCTGGGAACCATCAACAATGACAAAGGTAGACAGTGAACCTGGGAACCATCAACAATGACAAAGGTAGACAGTGAACCTGGGAACCATCAACAAAGACAAAGGTAGACAGTGAACATGGGAACCATCAACAATGACAAAGGTAGACAGTGAACCTGGGAACCATCAACAATGACAAAAAGAGACAGTGAACCTGGGAACCATCAACAATGACAAAGGTAGACAGTGAACCTGGGAACCATCAACAATGACAAAGGTGGACAGTGAACCTAGGAACCATCAACAATGACAAAAGTAGACAGTGAACCTGGGAACCATCAACAAAGACAAAGGTAGACAGTGAACCTGGGAACCATCAACAATGACAAAAGTAGACAGTGAACCTGGGAACCATCAACAATGACAAAGGTAGACAGTGAACCTGGGAACCATCAACAATGACAAAGGTAGACAGTGAACTTGGGAACCATCAACAATGACAAAAGAAGACAGTGACCCTGGGAACCATCAACAATGACAAAAGTAGACAGTGAACCTGGGAACCATCAACAATGACAAAGGTAGACAGTGAACCTGGGAACCATCAACAATTACAAAAGTAGACAGTGAACCTGGGAACCATCAACAATGACAAAGGTAGACAGTGAACCTGGGAACCATCAACAATGACAAAGGTAGACAGTGAACCTGGGAACCATCAACAATGACAAAGGTAGACAGTGAACCTGGGAACCATCAACAATGACAAAGGTAGACAGTGAACCTGGGAACCATCAAAAAGCTGGTAGACTCCTGACAATTAGACAGTAAAAGACCTGGGAACCAAATAAATAAATTTACAAAGGTAGACAGTGAACCTGGGAACCATCTACAGAATGAACCACCAAGAAAGTAGACAGTGAACCTAGGGAACCATCAACAATGACAGAGTGTAGACAGTGAACCTGGAAACCATCAAAATGCAGAGATAGAACTCCTGACATTACCGAGGAAATCCCACCAACGCAATATCAACAGAGTAATAATAAGATGAAATACTGGGTTTTAAATAAATGTATTCAAATAAGTTAGACATTAACCAGGAATTCCTCCCTCATTACAAAGTAAACTTTGTTCCGATCACCACAACTAATGTCAGATCACTGGAAGGTAAACTTATGTTGAATGAACAGCTGAGTGTATGACCCCAATGACCACAGTGGTACAACAGCTGCAACTGGTGAACCATGCAACAGATGACCAACAGCTGCACAGTTGAACCCCAAGTGCCATCAGAATGACCACACAGCTGCACAGTGATGGAACCATCACAGCTGTCCTCACTTACGCAGAGATGCTGATATAAATAATAACACATGTCAATATATCTCCACAGCTTTCACAGTGTTTGCCCACAAAAGGTAAACTTCGTTCTCACCCACACAGCTGAAATGTCACCCACAACAAGTCAAATAGTTATAGTGTACTAACAGCTGTCACATGTACCCACAGCTGTCACATCACTCCACTACTTGCAGATTCCCCACCTTACAGTGTAAACACTGCATTTCCACAGTTAATCGCCCACACAGCTGTTCACATGTAGTAAGCCCACACAGCTGTACAGTTGTGACCCACACAGCTGTACAAAGCTGTGACCACACAAGCTGTCACAGGTAATCCACACAGCTGTCACAGTGTCACCCCACAGCTGCACAGTGTCACCACACATTGCTGTCACCACACGCCTGTCCTCCCACAGCTTAGACCACCATGTCCCAGTTCACCCACACAGCTGTCACAGTGTCACCCACACAGCTGTCAGTGTCACCCACACAGCTGTCACAGTGTCACCCACACAGCTGTCACAGTGTCACCCACACAGCTGTCACAGTGTCACCCACACAGCTGTCACAGTGTCACCCACACAGCTGTCACAGTGTCACCCACACAGCTGTCACAGTGTGTGACCCACACAGCTGCCACAGTGTGTGACCCACACAGCTGCCACACTGTCACCCACACAGCTGTCACAGTGTCACCCACACAGCTGTCACAGTGTCACCCACACAGCTGATACAGTGTGGTCACCCACACAGCTGTCACAGTGTGACACCCAGTCACACCTGTCAGTGCAGTGTCACCTGTCACTGACAGCTGTCACAGTGTCACCCAGACAGCTGTCAGTGTCACCTCACAGCTGGCAGTGTCATACCACACAGCTGTCACAGTGTCCACCAGCTGTCAGTGTCACCCACACAGCTGTCAGTGTCACAACAGCTGTCACAGTGTCACCCACACAGTGTCACATGTCATCGCACAGTGTCACAGTGTACCTTCAGACAGTGTGCATACCCCACAGCTGTGACAGTGTCACCCACCAGTGTACAGTGTGGTCATACCTGTCAGTGACAGTGTAGGGTGACCACACAGTGTACAGTGGTGACCACACAGCTGTCACAGTGTCACCCAGACAGTGTGGGTGCAACCTACACAGCTGTCGACAGTGTGCACCTGCAGTGTACAGTGTCACACCTGTCCAGTGTCACAGTCAGGTAAACTGTCAGACAGTGTACGTCACACGCTGTCAGGTGACACAGTGTGGGGTGCATCCTGCCAGGACAGTGTGAGGTGCCACACCTGTCACGTGACAGTGTGGGTACATACCACATGTCAGTACAGTGGTGCATACCTGTCAGTGGACAGTGTGGGTGCATACCTGTCAGTGGACAGTGTGGTGCTACCTGTCAGTGGACAGTGTGGGTGCATACCTGTCAGTGGACAGTGTGGGTGCATACCTGTCAGTGGACAGTGTGGGGTGCATACCTGTCAGTGGACAGTGTGGGGTGCATACTGTCAGTGGACAGTGGGGTGCATACCTGTCAGTGGACAGTGTGGGTCATACCTGTCAGTGGACAGTGTGGGGTGCATACCTGTCAGTGGACAGTGTGGGGTGCATACCTGTCAGTGGACAGTGTGGGGTGCATACCTGTCAGTGAGACAGTGTGGGGTGCATACCTGTCAGTGGACAGTGTGGGTGCATACCTGTCAGTGACAGTGTGGGGTATACCTGTCAGTGGACAGTGTGGGGTGCATACCTGTCAGTGGACAGTGTGGGGTGCATACCTGTCAGTGGACAGTGTGGGTGTGTCATACCTGTCAGTGGACAGTGTGGGGTGCATACCTGTCAGTGGACAGTGTGGGGTGCATACCTGTCAGTGGACAGTGTGGGTGCATACCTGTCAGTGGACAGTGTGGGGTGTATACCTGTCAGTGGACAGTGTGGGGTGCATACCTGTCAGTGGACAGTGTGGTGTACTGTCAGTGACATATACTGTCAGTGGACAGTGTGGGATGCATACCTGTCAGTGGACAGTGTGGGTGCATACCTGTCAGTGGACAGTGTGGGTGCATAACTGTCAGTGGACAGTGGGGTGCATACCTGTCAGTGGACAGTGTGGGGTGCATACCTGTCAGTGGACAGTGTGGGGTGCATACCTGTCAGTGGACAGTGTGGGGTGCATACCTGTCAGTGGACAGTGTGGGGTGCATACCTGTCAGTGGACGTGTGGGGTGCACCTGTCAGTGGACAGTGGGTGCATACCTGTCAGTGGACAGTGTGGGGTGCATACCTGTCAGTGGACAGTGTGGGGTGCATACCTGTCAGTGGACAGTGGGGTGCATACCTGTCAGTGGACAGTGTGGGATGCATACCTGTCAGTGGACAGTGTGGGGTGCATACCTGTCAGTGGACAGTGTGGGGTGCATACCTGTCAGTGGACAGTGTGGGGTGCATACCTGTCAGTGGACAGTGTGGGGTGCATACCTGTCAGTGGACAGTGTGGGGTGCATATCTGTCAGTAGACAGTGTGGGGTGCATACCTGTCAGTGGACAGTGTGGGGTGCATATCTGTCAGTAGACAGTGTGGGGTGTATACTTGTCAGTGGACAGAGTGGGGTGCATACCTGTCTGTGGACAGTGTGGGGTGCATACCTGTCAGTGCACACTGTGTTGTGTATACTTGTCAGTGGACAGAGTGGGGTGCATATCTGTCAGTAGACAGTGTGGGGTGTATACTTGTCAGTGGACAGAGTGGGGTGCATACCTGTCAGTGGATAACTATATACCACACATTCGCGTCCAAGGTATTTAATGTAATTCCTGCCTTACATTTTCTATGAGTATTTTCTGCAATGTCCATTTTGCAACTCTAGCAGTTATCTTGTAGTTGACTCTCATAAATACTGAGCCGTCAAAATTGCGAGACTAATTCAGAAGAAAATTGAGACATGTGTAAAAGATATCTGCTGAAGAGGGGCACTTACTCAAGCCTTGTGTTTTATTTTTTGGTACATATGCATATGGTCGGTCGGTCGGTCGGTCGGTCCGTCGTCGGTCTCGGTCTTCTCCTCTCTCTCTCTCTTCTCTCTCTCTCTCCTCTCCTCTCTCTCTCCCTCTCTCTCCCCTCTCTCTCCCTCTCTCTCTCTCCCTCTCTCTCCCTCTCTCTCTCTCCTCTCTCTCCCTCTCTCTCTCCTCTCTCCTCCTCTCTCCCTCTCTCTCCCCTCTCTCTCCCCTCTCTCTCCTCCTCTCCTCTCTCTCCCTCTCTCTCTCCCCTCTCTCTCCCTCTCTCCTCTCCTCTCTCTCTCCCTCTCTCTCTCCCTCTCTCTCCCTCTCTCTCCCTCTCTCTCTCCTCTCTCTCTCCCTCTCTCTCTCCCTCTCTCTCTCCCTCTCTCTCCCCTCTCTCCCTCTCTCCTCTCCCTCTCTCTCCCTCTCTCTCTCCCTCTCTCCTCTCCTCTCTCCTCTCTCTCTCTCTCTCCTCTCTCTCTCTCCCTCTCTCTCTCTCTCTCTCCTCTCTCCCTCTCTCTCTCCCTTCTCTCTCTCCCTTCCTTTTATCCCTACCCTCTCCCTCACACACACACGCGAAGTGTTTCATTTATTTATTATTCTTTATTTATGTCATTTAGCTGTCATGTCATTAGTAATGAAAATCACCTCTATGTTAAACGAATTTCGTTTCTTCTCTTCTCTTTTTTCTTGTTTTTCTCTTTTTTTTCCTTTCACTCTTTTTCTTGCTCTCTCCCTTTCCTCCTTCATTTTCTAACTTTATTTTCGTTTTTTTCTCTCTCCCTTCGTTTTGTCGTATTTTCGTTCTTACATTCCTCTTCGCTTGTATATCTTCTTCTTCTCCATGACTGATATCTCTATCATTTATCTCCCTTTTATCCCTCTCTCTTCTCTAGCTATTTTTTCATCCACTTTTTCCTCTATTTTCTTCCCCTTTCCTACTTGTCCCTTTTCTCTTCATCGACTTCTTCTCATCTCATTCTTCATCCCCTCTCCCTAGTTGATCTCTCTTTTTATCTCCCTCTCCTTTTTCCCTTATCTTCCCTTCCTCTCCTCCCCTATCTGAACTCCTCCCTCTCCACTTTACGTAAACAATCAACACTTCCATATTAATCAAAACTGCTCCACTAGACGCTACTCTCAACCTTAGAATTCTCCAACAGTCCTGGGATCCTTTCAGCTAATTTCCTCTTTAAAAGAGGTTCCTTTCCATTCAATAGAAACAGCATTGCGTCAAAGGGGCGCCTCCAACATACTCAAGGGCCATCATATGTAGCTGAAAATAGTGACACAAAAGGAAGGGATTTTTCTTTCAATAACACAAATGGAACCTCTCTTTCACCCGGTCCTGTTCAGGTTCATGGCTGAATGCGCTTATAATCTCGCTTGCTTTCGGGAGGAGGGGAGCTGAATTATAGCCGTGTACAG
Organism: Cherax destructor; assembly: GCA_009830355.1. Taxonomy (NCBI): domain Eukaryota; kingdom Metazoa; phylum Arthropoda; class Malacostraca; order Decapoda; family Parastacidae; genus Cherax; species Cherax destructor. The sequence continues at coordinate 352,896 of WNWK01000060.1, read as the reverse complement.
CTTTGGTTGATAGTTCATCGTGTTATTGATGCTGGTAGTGGTGGTGGTGGTGGATGTTGGTGAGAGTAATGCTGGTTGGGGTGCATGAGGGAGGGAGGGAGGGGGCTGAAGTGATGTGTTGGTGGTGAGGTGTTGCCCCTGGGTGGGAATTTTACGCTGTGGTGTTGGCGGTGAGTTTTGTGGCGGCAGCGTTTGGTAGATATAATGTTGGTTGTGCTTGTGGTTATAAAACAGGTGTTGTTGGTGCCTATTTGGGTTGTGGTTGTGGATATTTTGTAACTGGTATCTACCTACCTACCTGGAGTCTACATGGAGGGCATTCCGGGGATCGACGTCCCCGCGGCCCGGTCTATGACCAGGCCTCCCGGTGGATCAGGGCCTGATCAACGAGGCTGTTACTGCTGTCTGCATGTAGTCCAACGTACGAACCACAGCCCGGCTGATCTGGCACTGACTTTAGGTATCTGTCTAGCTCCCTCTTGAAGGCAACCAGAGGTCTACTGGTAATGCCCCTTATGGCTGGGGGGAGGCTGTTGAACAGTCTTGGGCCCCGGACACTTACTGTGTTTTCTCTTAGTGTACCAGTGGCTTCCCTACTTTTCACTGGAGGTACGTTGCACCGTCTGCCAAGTCTTTTGCTTTCGTATGGAGTGATTTCTGTGTGCAAATTAGGGACCAGTCCCTCCAGAATCTTCCAGGTGTAGATTATAATATATCTCTCTCGCCTGCGCTCCAGTGAGTACAAGTCAAGTGCTTCCAGGCGTTACCAGTAGTTAATAAGATAAGATAAGATTTCTTCGGATTTTTAACCCCGGAAGGTTAGCCACCCAGGGTAACCCAAGAAAGTCAGTGCGTCATTGGGGTCCTTAATCTTGTCCCCCAGGATGCGACCCACACAAGTCGACTAACAACCCAGGTACCTATTTCCTGCTAGGTGAACATGGCAACAGGTGTAAGGAAATTCGTCGAAATGTTTCCACCCGCCGGGAATCGAACCCGGGCCCTCCGTGTGTGAAGCGGAGCTCTAGCTCTAGCTCTAGATCTGCAAAATATCTTGGTGGTCCTTGTGGTGTTGTAAGCAGTTACTGGGGGTAGTAACTGCTTACACCAGTATGGTGTTGGTGGTGCCTGCAATGGCGAAAATAATTTTAAGAGTGCCAAATAAACGAGTTACTGAAAGCGTAATAAGGACCAGAAGTTTACTACCAGCTCAGTGCCAGCGCTTAGGAGCAAGAGGGGACTAATTCTCATGACACTTGATGAGTGAAGATCAAAAGCCTCAACTTGAGCATCGCCAATGAGTCTCCGGGGAAAACGAACTTAAGTGTAATGGCAATAAAGAGGCAGAACGAGCTAGAAGTGCTGCTGGGTGCTAGTTTTATACAGGGATTTAGAAGAAGGAATTACTATTCACTTTAAAAATAAATCTTGTGTACAGTCAAGAATATCTATTTAATAAATAACGTGAACTGTACACAGATGTCCCTTCCCACAGTGTGTCGGTGTTGTCAGCCCATTTACAATGTGTCCAGTGAAATTAGGGCATTTATTTGCTGATGCAAATGCGGTAAACCCAATGTTTGGTAAGCACACACCATGATGTAGCGGTCAGTTATGGTTAGTTTGAGACACCAGGAGTTGGTGCACAACCCTTCCCCCACACACTCATGCACACATACGCCTCCACACGCAAACCTACGCAATTATGCTCAACACGCAAGGAACACTAACATGAGGTATAGCTGAAAGCTTAAAGCTATGCTAAGTAGGGAGATGTTAGGTGACCCAGCGTCAATGTGAGAGCAGCGAGGGCAGGCATTAGGAAGAGTGTCAGTGGAAGCTAACTAATTGCAGATAAGACAAGGCCCACAAGGGGCAAGAGGTCACAGTAGATAATCTCTAAGATGGAGATCAATCCCTGCAGACAACCAGACAACAATATCAAGAATCGATAAATATCTAATTGTTAAACGTACGAACAAAACATGAATCACTGAAGTTTCCTTTTAGCGAGACTAGAAGAGGGTCCTTCGTTACAAGTGGTTAATTCACCGCTAGATCAGTAAATAACATTCACATTGCCATATATTATCGCTCGGTCTCGACAATTCATGCCTGTAGGTGACCACGGGGAATTATGGAGAGATATGGAGAATTGAAGATAGAATGGAAAACTGTGTAGAACTATGGAAAATTATGGACAGTTATATTATTCACACTGCTATGTAATAATATATATATATTTATTGTGAACTTCCAAACACTCGGGCCTCCAGGGCCCGATCATACCCTATGCTGAGACTGTGTAAAGTGTTTGCCTCTACCACCTCTTCCTGTAGCGCGTTCCAATTGCCATCATGAGACGGTAAACATACATGTGTGTGTTTGAGCATGAGCGTACGCATGTGTGCGTATATCTGGACGTGCTCATGCGCACTCACTACGGACGAGCGTGTTAGTGTATAAATAAACCAAAATAATTACCACAGTAAAAGAAGATGACATTGCAATACTGGTAATAAAGTCGCTGCTAAAATATATCAGATTTATTACTACTAGAGTGTATGACGCAATGCTCCTTTATTACTGCATACCCAGTATATAAACAAATATATATATATATATATATATATATATATATATATATATATATATATATATATTTATATATATATATATATATATTATATGAAATCACAATAAAACGCATGATTGAAAATATGTAAAGTACCACAGTGAAAATAGGAATTATAACCAGAGCGCTTTCATGTGCTTACACACGTCTTCAGAGGATGTGTGTGTGTAAGCACATGAAAGCACTAAGGTTTTATTTCCCATTTTCACTGTGGTATTTTTACACACATACACCTGGAGCCACATGCAAGCCCAGAAACGTGGAGGGTTAAGATGGAGGTGGTACTGGAAAACCTCATGTATACTCAGGGATACTACCAGAGAGAGAGGAGAGGACGAACCAGCAAGACTGGACCTATTATTCTCCTTCAGTAGTGAAGACATTGAGGATATCATATATGAAAGACCCCTCTGGGCCAGTGTCAACGTGGTTTTGAGCTTCGAATACATAGTAGTTACAAGTAGAGAGGAAAGCATTAAGGGCAGGACAAACTACAAAGGTTCGGTGGGACAGGGCACTGGCAGGGAAGTCAGTAAATGAGATGGAATATGTGACAACAATATACAAGGAAGCTGAGGAGAGGTTTGTACCCAAGGGTAACAGAAATAACGAGAAGGCCAGGATGAGCCCTTGGTTCACTCATAGGTGTAGAGAGGCTAAAACCAAGTGTGCTAGAGGCAAAGGACCCAGGAGAATGAGAGCAGTCGTAGAGCCAGAAACGAATATGCACAGGTAAGAAGGGAGGCCCAACGACAATATGAAAATAACATAGCAGCAAAAGCCAAATCTGACCCGAAACTGTTGTATAGCCACATAAGGAGGAAAACAACAGTCAAGGACCAGGTAATCAGGCTGATGAAGGAAGGAGGGGAGTTCACAAAAAATGACCGAGAAGTATTTGAGGACCTCAACATGAGATTCAAAGAAGTGTTCACAGAGGAGACTCAAGGGACCCCAGAAAGACAGAGAGGTGGGGTACACCATCAAGTGTTAGGCACAATACATACAACCGAGGAAGAAGTGAAGAGACTGCTAAGCTAGCTAGATACCTCAAAGGCAATGGGGCCAGATAACATCTCTCCAAGGGTCTTGAGAGAGGTAGCAGAGGCGCTATGCGTGCCACTAACAATCTTCAACACATCTATTGAAATAGGGCGACTACCTGAGGTAAGGAAGACAGGAAATGTAGTCCCAGTTTTTAAAAAAAGGGACAGACACGAAGCATTAAACTACAGACCAGTGTCACTAACATGTATAGTATGCAAAGTCATGGAGAAGATTATCAGGAGAAGAGTGGTGGAGCACCTAGAAAGGAATGAGCTTATCAACGACAACCAGCACGGCTTTAGGGATTGGAAATCCTGTGTCACAAACCTACTGGAGTTCTATGACAGGGTGACAGTAGTAAGACAAGAGAGAGAGGGGTGGGTAAACTGCGTTTTCTTGGACTGTAAGAAGGTTTTTGACACAGTTCCACACAAGAGATTAGTGCATAAGCTGGAGGACCAGGCAGGTATAACAGGGAAGGCACTGCAATGGATCAGGGAATACCTGTCGGGAAGACATCAGACAGTCATGGTAAGAGACGAAGTGTCAGAGTGGGCGCCTGTGACGAGCGGGGTTCCTCAGGTGTAAGTTCTAGGACTGGTGCTGTTTCTGGTATATGTGAACGACATGACGGAAGTAATAGACGCAGAAGTGTCCCTGTTTGCAGATGATGTGAAGTTGATGAGAAGAATTCAATCGGACGAGGACCAGGAAGAACTACAAAGGGATCTGGACAGGCTGCAGGCCTGGTTCAGAAACTGGCTCCTGGTGTTCAACCCCACCAAGTGCAAAGTCATGAAAATTGGGGAAGGGCAAAGAAGACCGCAGACGGAGTACAGTCTAGGGGGCCAGAGACTACAAACTTCATTCAAGGAAAAGAACCTTGGGGTGAGTATAACACCGGGCGCACATCAACCAAATAACTGCTGCAGCACTTGGCGCCTAGCAAACCTAAGAATAACATTCGGACACTGTGTATGTCAGGCCTATATTGGAGTATGCAGCACCAGTTTAGAACCCACACCTAGCCAAGCATGTACGGAAATTAGAGATTATTATTAGAATCAAAGAAGAATGTGCTAAACCGACAAGGGTCATGCAGCGCTGTGGGACAAAATAAAGCTGGGGTTATAAACAGCTAGGTGGAGAGGGGATCAGAGGTGAGGGAAAAAAAAAGGGCTGGAAGGGATACTAAGGGCTATGTTTCAAAGTTCGTACAGTAAAGCAGTTGCTGACAAAAAGTCAAAAAGAGTTTGTAAGTCAAAGGCAGGACCGTCTGCAGGAAGGGAAGATAAGGTAAGAGCAGTAGGGCGGAGGCGGCGTTGGAGGTAAATCCTGCAAGCACGGTGGTAAACCCGGCAATCCACAAGAAAGTGAAGAACCGAAATAGGGACCCAACAGAGAGGAATAGGGTGTCGTTCCATGAGATACCCATGGGTAAGGCAGGTATGGCCAATGCGGAGACAGGAGAGTACAGTCTCACGAGTACGGCAATGGTGGTAAGATGGCCACAATCCTAAAAGCGGTTTAATAGAGTGCAATTTGTTATAGTGCTTGTCTGACCACTGTTGTTGCCAACGGCCATGACGACGGGAAGAGATGACTGTAAAATAATCCGTGAATGTAATATCTCTATAGGCAACCAGAATATAATGTACCTCTGACCGCACAGCAGCATCCACCTGTTCATTGCCCTGCACACCAACGTGTCCAGGGACCCAAAAGAAAACGACGTCTTTGTTTTTGCTAGCCATACGGCACAACCATAGTTGAATATGAAAGACCAGTGGATGAGGGGAGTCAAATTGTTTAATGGCTTGTAAAGCACTGAGGGAATCTGAAATGATCACAGACGTCGAAGGAGACGTATATGTAATATGGAGAAGCGCTATGAGGATGGCATACAGCTCGGCGGTAAAAATACTAGCCAAGTCTAACAAATGACCTCGAACAACATCGTCATGGAACACCTCCGCGAACCCAACACTGTCAGAAGATTTAGAACCATCTGTAAAAAAAGTTACGGCATGAGCATGCGACCGGAAGTGATCGAGAAAGATTGAAAAGCAGTCGTAAGCAGGAGAGCTTTGGTGCATGACAGTAGAGGAGGACAGACACGAACCGTCGGAACCTCTCAAGGGGGAAGGGAAAAGGCAGATGCTAAAGGAAAATACAAGGGGAGCAACTGGAGAGAATACCGGAGTGAAGACGAAGGGAAAACGGTCAGAGTAGGCAGGGGCGCCGAACAAATAATGGGCTTCTACTAACGTCTGAGACCAACCTATAAGTAGAAGGAACATGAAGGTCATGAGAGCAAAGTAACGAAGGCAATGAGCATCACGACGACCAGCTAAGGAACATTCACCTCAGCATAGTGGCTTTCAACAAGGGATGAAAGAAAGCCACCAAGGCATAAACGTAGACCCTGATGATGAAGGGGATCTAATTTATAAAGAGTTGTAGGAGAAGCCGCAAAATAGACTTGGTCGCCATAATCCAGCTTGGACAAAACTAGGGTGGAATGCAAATGGAGAGTCTGGCGATCTGCTCCCCATGAATGATGTGCAAGAATTTTAATTAGATTCAGCTGACCATGGCAAGCTGCCTTCAAAGAGGAAATGTGAGGTTTCCATGTCAACCAGTGATTGAAGAGAAGGCCAAGAAACTTGACCATATCACATTCTGGAATACGTGAGCCGTGTAAATACAATGGAATATCTGGGACAAGAGGACGTCTAGTGAAGGCAACGAAATGGGGTTTCGTACTAGAAAATTTAAATCCATGAGAAGTGGCTCAGTGGGAGAGACTGTTAATCACATCCTGAAGGGAGGCCGCTATCAGGCGACAGTCAGCGCCTGCGTAAACTATAGCGAAGTCATCCACATAAAGTGACGACCAAATATGCGATGGAACAATGGAAGGTAGGACATTTACAGCCAAGAGAAAAAGGGTATTGCTAAGGACACAACCTTGTGGGACTCCCTCGGCCTGAACAAAGTCCGAGGAGAGCGAGTTGCCAACATGGACACGAAAATGTCTGTCAGGTAAGAAAGCAGTAAGGAAGGTTGGTAGATTACTGCAGAGGCCTAAGGAGTGGGCTTGGGCTAAAATGTTATACCTCCAAGTGGTGTCATATGTCTTCTCAAGATCAAAAAAGACTGCTAGGATGGAGTGTTTGCAAGGGGTTCAAAGTAGAGCGCCCCTTGCGAAAGCCATAATAATGGTGAGGAGAAAGACTATTGTGAGTCTCCAAATACCATATCAGACGTCTATTCACCAATCGTTCCATCACCTTACAGACTACACTGGTCAGAGCAATGGGGTGATAGTGAGAGGTATCAAGCCCCGAGGTGCCTGGTTTGTGAAATGGTAGTACAATGGCAGACTTCCATTGTTGAGGGAGAACCCCTCGCATCCAAATAGGATTGAAAAGATGCAAAAGGACTAAGGGCTGTAGAATGCAAATGTTGTAGCATACTGATATGAATATCAGGCCGATGACTGACAAGCGGAAAGCGTGGACTCTAGCTCTAGAACACTCCATTCCATTAGAAGAGAAATTCAATTGCAATTGCTCCTTGGTAGACTTAAGACGCGAGAAATGAGGGACAGAGGTGAAGCCCTTGGGGAAGACAGACAAGTTAGTTCCCGATTTCCGTGGCTACTTCAAGAGGTTCCGCAACACTAACACCAGCAACCCGCAAAACAGGAGCTGGGTCCGGGGTGTATTTGCCACACAACTTTCGTACCTTTTTCCAATCCTCACACACAGGGAAAGTCGAGGTAATGGTAGACACACAGTCTTGCCAACAAGTGCGTTTAGAATCATGTATGTGGTGGCGAGCGACTGCGCTTGCCTGCTTAAAATCCAAAAGACGATCTGAGGTCCGATTATATCAATAACGGCCCCACGCAGCATGTTTCAAATGTACCAAGGCACGCATGTCTGAGAATGCCTGCCTGAGGTTTGAGGACTAGAACGTGATGCTGCAGTCAAAACTAAGGTCGGAAACTGGTACACCAGCTCATCAATAGAGGACGAACAAGGGTCCCCACAAAAAGCGGTAAGGTGAGAGTATAAGTCCCAATTCGCTCTTCCAAATTGCCAACTGGGGCTACGATCCCGTCAGGAATACATAGTAGAAGTAAATCCTTGAGAACAGACCAAGCATAATCAAGTGCGATTGACGAGGAGCAGATAGAAAGATCAATGCAAGAGAGAGACTGAGTGTGAGAGTCAAAATGGGTGGGAGCTCCCGTATTTAAGACATGAAGAGGATGAGAAGTGAGAAGTGTCTCAGTAGGACCCTCCCCAAAGATGGTGAGCATTGAAATCACCCAACAACAAGATGGGCGGCGGCAGAGAAGAGATGTAGAATGCACGGGAAGGGGAGAGATATAGAAAGGAAACTGTATACCATCTGTGCAAATAAATATGGGCTGCAGTATAATGCAGCACAGAAGGAACAAAGACTGTTGATACAGTATACCAACATGAACAAGAAGCACACTCTCATTAAATGATTCATCAGGAAAGGGATCAAAAGAATGCAACAGCACATAGCCCAAAATGGGACAAATAACAGCTGAACGAATTTTGGGCTCTTGTAACCCAACACATACTGGGGAAAACTGAGAGAGCAACACCTGGAGCTCTCCCCGATTACCCCTGAGGCCATGAATATTCCATTGTAAATAAGTCAGTATTCTCAAAGACAGGTATGCCAACAATAAGAAGCAAAAAAATCTATGGGCTATTAGGGTCAGTGAAGTCAGTGTGTTGAGGCAACGGAAGGAATCAGAATGCTGTGAAGGAAAAGACTGCTGCAAGGGTAGTGAAAAATAAGAAGGGGTAGGAGGCGCGCCGGTGTCCATCGAGGGTTTCGTCTCCGCAATATAGTCGGAGATAGCGTCAAGTGTCTCAGTGGATAAGGAAGATGCCGATACCATGACTTCAGAGACATATGAGGTAGAGCAGTAGAGATCGGGGAGACTATGGAGGTCTGAGAGGGAAGAGGAGTATGAACCTGGAGAGATGCGCCAGCGGGGACAGAAGAGTCCTGCAGTGGAACAGGAGAGGAAGGAGGCTGGAAGGTAACAGGGAAAGAAGTCTGGGGGGAACAGGAGAAGGGACCACACGATGGGGGGGGGTTAACCTCCACCTTCATGTGAGAGTTAGAAAAAGGGTGATAACTAGGCACTGAGGCCGAAAAGGAAAACTGCTGGAGAATTTTAAGCATTGGAGGAATGCAAAGAGATTTGGGCTTATGAGACAGGTTCAACTTTGCAGGTGACAGGCGTGAAGAAGATGCAAGCATGAGAGACCTTGCAGACTGAGAAACTAGCAGGCGAGAAGTAGAAGTAGGAATAGGCAAGGAGGTGGCGGTTTCAGAGGGTAAAACAGCAAAAGAATTATAGGCAGGGGAACCGCAAAGGTTGGAGGTCTCCTAGCTACTCGAGAATAAGGGACACGAGGAAGATTCCCCTGAAGGTGGAGCCGAGAGACAGCCATAGCATAAGTAAGGCCTTCGCTCTCCTTAAGACAACAGATTTCTCATTCATTAAGATAGACCTGACATCGGCGGGAAAAAGAAGGATGAGGTTCATTGCAATTGAGACAAGGGGGGGGGGGAACTGCAAGAAGTATCGGCATGATCTGCGGCACCGCAGACCGGGCACTCCGCCACAGATCTGCATTATTTAGCAGGGTGTCTGAAGCGCCAGCAATTGTGACACTGTTGGGGAGTAGGGACCACTTTACAGACCTCTAGGCGATGGCCTGCGATATAAACAGAGGATGGGAGTTCACGACAAAGGTCAAGCGGGCAGTGTTACTGAGAAAGCGCCTCAGCCCATGAGCGGGCAGGATGTATGTATCCACTCTGAGAATTGGAAGGTCTTGAAGGGCTAATTGCTCCAAAATATCATCACCGCACAACAGAAAATCACTCTGTACAATGGTACGCGGTAAAACCACCGTACCACTGCAAGAATTGAGAGTTGCATGCTTGTGAACTGTGATTGGAATGTTATCAATGGAAGTAAGATGGGAAAGATCATGAGCTTGTTCTGCATTCTGAACTGTAACGCTGCATGCACCGCTTTGAAGAGCATGAAAGGATATATTTTGGCCAACGTGTCGTAAAAGAGCTTTACCATTATTATGGTAAGAAAGATCAGTTGGAGATGTCGGCTGTAAAGAAAAGACTTTAGTCCACTGCGTACTTGTAAACATGGTGTGTAAAGGAAGTGGGTGTATCGTAGGTCGTTTTTGGGTGGAATGAGCAGACATTGAAGAACCGTAGTCTGCAAATGGTCTGGAACGTTTAGGCGTAGTACCGCGGGCGGCCCGACCTGAGGTAGGTGGGTGATCCATAAACCGTCGCACCATATTCGGAGAAGCCAGATGCATAGATAAAGGTGTGCAAGAAGCAGAGACACTAGCAGAAACAGGCAGAGCCTCAGCACCTGGAGCAGGTACAGGGTTATGGGAAGAGTCTGGAAAATGGTCCAATAACGAAGCCAGGTCAGAACAGGATGCAGTAACAGAAAAGGGCTTGGGAGGAGGGTTATCATGGTACAAAGTCTTCATGATAGTGGTACTTCTTTCTTATTATTATTTTAAAGAAAAAAGAAAGAAGGAAAGAAGAAAAAAAGAGGGACAGCAGAGCGACAGTTACTAGAAGGCATGAAATGGCCATAAGCTCTCCCTCTCATCCGAGAGGACCTCGACACCTCAAGAAGTGCAGATGCAGCGTTCCTCGTGCCATACCGTACCACCGTACCCTTCACGCCAGTAAACCAGAGCTCCCTGATAGCAACCTCACATCTACCAAGCCACCTCGGCGGACAAAAGAGAGGGTGGTCGGAAACCCACCACTAAGCATAGCTCCTTTGGCTGCCACCCCCCAGAACCGACAGGCAGCCTCTGGAGATACACCCATCACCTGCAGGATACCCTGCCCACTTCTCAGAAATCTGGGAAGGGAGCAGGGCACCTCCAGATAATCCAGATTTCACCGCAAACTACACCACATTCGAGAAACCACCCAGAAACCTCAGTGAGTGGGATGAACCCACACTTCCCCCTACCTAGAAATCGTAATGCCAGAGGGAAGGACCCCAGAGGCTACAAATGGGATGGGGAAAAAGGAGGGTTGGGAGGGGGGGAGGATAGGAAAAAAAGGGGGGATGGGGAGGATGGGATAGAGAAGGGAGGATTGGGGGGTAATTAGGTTCGGTCTGAGAAAAGAGACCAAAGGGTCTAATTCCTTAGACCAAGAGCCTCTTTGCCACATCAAGGAGCCTCCCTTGAAGAGGCGGAAATTAGCAAAAGTGAAAAGGTTTGTAACAAGACTAGTCCCGGAGCTAAGGGACATGTCATACGAGGAGAGGTTAAGGAAAATCGACCTGACGACACTGGAGGAATTGACAAGGTGGACAGAGACTGGATGTTTCAGAGATGGGTCACAGCAACAAAGGGTCGCAATTGGAAGTTAAAGACTCGGATGAATCACAGGGATGTTATAAAGTATTTCTTCAGTCACAGAGTTGTTACAAAGTGGAATAGTCTGGAAAGTGACGTAGTGGAGGCAGTATCCATACATAGCTTTAAGAAAAGGCATGATAAAGCTCATGGAGCAGAAGTGACCTAGTAGTGACCAGTGAAGAGGCAGGGTCAGAAGCTGTGACTAGACCCCTGAAACCACAACTAGGTGAGTATAACTAGGTGAGTATACACTCTCTCACACACAGGTGCACGCACACACACACACACACACACACACACACACACACACACACACACACACACACACCACAGTTCAAATGGCCTTCTGAACTGCAACATTAGTCCTCCAGAATGCAGGCACTGTACTTCCCGCCTCCAGGACACACCGGTCTATCGGTTGCTATGAGTCCCTTCATGAATGTTACTTTACTAACACTCTAACAGCATGCCAAATCCTACACACCACTTGCCTACACTCCGATGTAACACTCACACATAGAAAAGGAGCTTTATTAAGTACCAAGAGAAAACATCACAGAACACAAAGTATAGACTAAATGGCGTCAGAGATTTCGTGTTTCCGTGAATCAAGTTCCTGATAATCCGGGATGCGGTGCTTGCGTTGTACTGCGTGTTGCGAGCACCAACAGTATCACTGATCATGCTGTCAATGGCGAGACTTGCTGTGGGCCGTGGAGGGGGAGCAGTGATCCCCACAACCATCTTCACGTAACCGTCCACCCTCCCTCCTAATATTCTTTATTACCCTCATATATAACCTTGCTTTCCCTTCTTGTTTAAAGTTCCATCTCCCTCATATTCCATACCCTACTACTCCCTCCATCTCTCTACTCCATCTTTGTAATATAGCGACCTACACTATCACGTGAAGGTAAACCTCCCTCCCACCCGTCATCTTTCATCTTTTCCTTCCCTCTCCCCCTCATCCTTCCCTTCCATTCTCTCTCCCCTCCCTTAATGCCTCTGACCCCACTGCAACACAATAAAGAAAGTTTGGTAAAACAAACCTTACAATTTCAAATCGTAAGGGATAAGAGAGAATATGCTACGAAGGTAATGGCATGTGCTCCTCTTAATGGTCCCTCCCTCCTAGCTTCTGCACCACTAAACTCCATCATCTTCCTAAGTTCCTCTTCGTTTTCATGTAGTTACAACATGTCCTTGCGTTGAAAAGAGGATAAAGAAGAGACTAAGGATGTGGATAAGGTTGAATGCTGTTAAGCGAGCTAGCTAAGTCACCCTCACTTCCTCCCTCCCAGCACCCAAAGAACCCGAAACTTAAATCCCACAATTTATTGGCAAGCTCAATGACACTTTATCCCGAATCAGTATTCACGTCTCTGCCCAGCCGCCTCCTTCCTCCAAATACCCCGTCATTTTCGAAATTTGAATGTGGCGCGCTTATGGTAATGCTGAGAGGAGGTTTGGGAGCAGCAGTGTGGCCAGACCCAACCCCCCACCCCTACCCAGACCCCCTCTCTACTACCCTCTCTTACTACCAAACAACAACGAAAAAAACTAAATGTCTCACTTGTTTTTTTTTTTTTTTTAGATCTCTTTGGTAGTGTATATTACGTTTTTAATTATCCTTAGTACTGGTTTTACGTTTTGTTTTAGTTCATATTGTCCCTAGTTTTACGTTTTTTAGTTTATATTGTAACCAGTTTTACGTTTTTTTAGTTAATATTATCCCTAGTTTTACGTTTTTTTAGTTCATATTGTCCCTAGTTTTACGTTTTTTAGTTTATATTGTAACCAGTTTTACGTTTTTTTAGTTCATATTGTCCCTAGTTTTACGTTTTTTAGTTTATATTGTAACCAGTTTTACGTTTTTTAGTTCATATTATCCTTAGTTTTACGTTTTTTTTAGTTCATATTGTCGCTACTTTTACATTTTTTTAGTTCATAATGTCTAGTACTAGTCTTACGTTTAGTTCATATTATCACTAGTTTTCTGTTTTCTAGTTCACATTGTCAGTAATTTAACGTTTTTTTTTATTTGTATCATACTTTACGTTTTTCGTTCTCATTGGATGATTTGTTTTTTTAAATTTAATAAAATATATTTTTGTTATAGGCGAGCATGGCTATTATTGAATAGGATCTAGAAGCGGTATTTTTGGAAGATGTCATATAGAAAGAAAGTGGCAGAGTAACCTATTACCAGACACTTCAATGATTGGAACAGTTACTTGTTACCTGACCTTTCAGTGATTGGAGCAATTACTTGTTACCTGACACTTCAATGAATGGGACAGAGTAACTTATTTCCCGACACCTCAATGAATGGGACAGTTACTTTTGACCTGACCTCAGGAAGAAGTCCAAATATTTTTCCTGGAAGCCTGTAGGTACCCACAATTTGCACTTTAGGTGGACCCTTATATTACACACACACACGGGTCATGGTACGTGCTGAGGTATCACAGTGGGCGCCTGTGACGAGCGGGGTTCCACAGGGGGTCAGTCCTAGGACCAGTGCTATTCTTGGTATATGTGATTGACATGACGGAAGGGATATACTCAGAAGTGTCCCTGTTCTCAGATGATGTGAAGTTGATGAGGAGAATGAAATCAGATGAGGATCAGGTAGGACTTCAAAGCGACCTGGACAGGCTGGACACCTGGTCCAGTAACTGGCTTCTCGAGTTTAACCCCGCCAAATGCAAAGTCATGAAGATCGGGGAAGGGCAAAGAAGACCGCAGACAGAGTATAGGCTAGGTGGCCAAAGACTGCAAACCTCGCTCAAGGATAAAGATCTTGGGGTGAGTATAACACCGAGCACGTCTCTGGAAGCACACATCAACAAGATGCTGAAGCATATGGGCGCCTGGCAAACCTGAAATAGCGTTCCGATACCTTGATAAGGAATCGTTCAAGACACTGTACACCGTGTACGTCAGGCCCATACTAGAGTATGCAGCACCAGTTTGGAACCCACACCTGGTCAAGCACGTCAATAAATTAGAGAAAGTGCAAAGGTTTGCGACAAGGTTAGTTCCAGAGCTAAGGGGAATGTCCTACGAAGAAAGGTTAAGGGAAATCGGCCTGACAACACTGGAGGACAGGAGTGTTAGGGGAGACATGATAACGACATACAAAATACTGCGTGGAATAGCCAAGGTGGATAGAGACAGGATGTTCCAGAGAGGGGACACAGAAACAAGGTGTCCCAATTATATATATATATATATATATATATATATATATATATATATATATATATATATATATATATATATATGATGGAAGGTTGCAGAGGCATGGGTGTGGCAGCAGTGTGTGGGGATGGTGTTGGGAGGGAGTCATAAAGCCAGCAGGCGAGTGTACTCTCTGTCATAATCAGACGTAAGGCAGTATGAATGACACTGCCAGCTCTCATGTTTACGTTGCCACGGCCGCCCCGAGGTGAAAATAACGAAATTCGTGGGTGACATTGGGCAGGGGAGGGAGTGAAGAGGGAAGGTGGGGGATGGGGTGGTGTTAGGGGAGAGGTGATGGGGAAGAATGAGATGAGGGGAAGTGTTAGGCGAATGAAATGAGGTGTTGGAGAAGTCTGGAGGAAGGAGAGAGGGCACGGAGGTGAGGGAGATGGTGATGGAGAATGTTGGAGCATGAAAGAGGTGGGGGAAAAAAGAAGGGTGGGGATGAAGAAGTCTGAGGGAGATGCTGGAGAAAGCTGGGGCATGAAAGATGTGATGTTGAAATCTATGGATAGGAGGGAGATAATGTTGGAGGAGGTTGTGGAATGAGGCGGGTGGTGTTGGAGAAGACTCGTTAATGAGAGATGTGGTTGTGCCTGGGGGCATGAAGAAGGTTGTGTTGGAGAAGACTCGTGCATTAGTGCGATTTGGTGGAGAAGGTTAAAAGATGAGGGGAAGAGAGGTGTTGGAGAAGGCTGAAGCATTAGGGAAGCCGTGTCGGAGAAGGCTGAGTCATAAGGAAGGAAGAAATCTGAGGCATAAGGAAGGAAGAAATCTGAGGCATAAGGAAGGAAGGAAATAGGCTGAGGCATAAGGAAGGAAGAAGGCTGAGTCATAAGGAAGGAAGAAGGCTGAGTCATAAGGAAGGAAGAAGGTTGAGGCATAAAGAAGGAAGAAGGTTGAGGCATAAGGAAGGAAGAAGGCTGAGGCATAAGGAAGGAAGGAAGAAGGCTGAGGTATAAAGGAAGGAACAGACTGGGGGAGCATGAGGGAACAATTGTACATTTGCATACAGGTGTATGACAGGTACTGGGAGGGGCAGGACCTGCTTCAAGCCAGGTATGTCTGCTCATTAACATATTTTGTGAGAGTCACGACGTCGAAACAATGTACAATTTATTTAGATATTTCATCAAGTCACAAGTGAGCTACAACTTGTATTATCTGTGGCATTCGAGGGGAGGAAAATGCAATAAGCGAAATCAGGTTTAGCGCACTTGAAGCATGATAGTCAGGAAGTTACTCCTAGAACACTTTGTTAAAGCAGGTTGTTAGTGCAGGTTGGAAGTGTTAATAAACAAAAGTTCACTTTATGTCAACTTTTGAAACCGCAGAGACTTTATCCAGATCCCGAAGGCAGTGTGTGCCTAGGATGCTACAGGCGTTACCTCTCTGGATCACAATGTTACCTTTCTGGATAACAATAGCTATAAATAGCAGCCCTGGAAACCCTGGTTTTCTAGTCAGCATATATCTAAATTTATATTTTTAGTATCCATCCCTTATCCCTTCCTCCTCTCCAATCATCTCCCTCTTCTCTTTCTCTCTCTCTCTCCATTTTTTTTATCCCGACTCTTCTTCCTTCTATCCCATCCCTCATTCCACCTCCCTCTCTCATCCCTATTTCCCTCTTACTTTTGCCTCCCTCCTTACCATTCCCCTTCTTTCTTCTAATCGGTCCTATCTTCCTGCTTCTCAATTAGTCCCTTTCTCCACCTCTCCTCTAGTCTTTCCGACCCACCATTCTCTCTCTCTCTCTCTCTCTCTCTCTCTCTCTACTCTCGCTGCCTCTTCCCACTTCCTTCGCTGCTGTTTCTTCCTGCACTGCTTTTTCTTCCATTCTTCTATCCCTTCCCCTTCCTTTCTCCGTTTCCACATCACCCTTCTCTCCTTCGTTGTCTCCATCTTCTTCCTTCTCTACCTCTTCCCCTCTTCCTTCCCTCTTCCTCTTTCCCTTGTCATTTTCTGGATCGTAATTATTTGAGGGGGGGGGGAGCTGGTTGTGGTGGTGATGGTAGTGCTGGTAGTTGTGGTGATGGTAGTGGTAGTGGTGGTGGTGATGGGTGGGCGGGTAGTTGTAGTGGTGATGCTAGTGCTGGTAGTTGTGGTGGCGATAGTAGTGCTGGTAGTTGTGGTGGTAATGGTAGTGCTGGTAGTTGTGGTGGTGATGGCAGTGCTGGTAGTTGTGGTGGTAATGGTAGTGCTGGTAGTTGTGGTGATGGTAGTGCTGGTAGTTGTGGTGGTAATGGTAGTGCTGGTAGTTGTGGTAATGGTAGTGCTGGTAGTTGTGGTGGTAATGGTAGTGCTGGTAGTTGTGGTGGTGATGGCAGTGCTGGTAGTTGTGGTGATGGTAGTGCTGGTAGTTGTGGTGATGGTAGTGCTGGTAGTTGTGGTGATGATAGTGCTGGTAGTTGTGGTGGTGATGGTAGTGCTGGTAGTTGTGGTGGTGATGGTAGTGCTGGTAGTTGTGGTGGTGATGGTAGTGCTGGTAGTTGTGGTGGTAATGGTAGTGCTGGTAGTTGTGGTGGTGATGGTAGTGCTGGTAGTTGTGGTGGTGAAGGTAGTGCTGCTAGTTGTGGTGGTGATGACAGTGCTGGTAGTTGGGGTGAGGGTAGTGCTAGTAGTTGTGGAGGGTGAGGGCAGTGCTGGTAATTGGAATGGCGATGCTAATGGTGGTATGTTGAAGGAGGGGGGTGGTTGTGATTGCCGATGACGGTGGTGACACAGGTAGTGGTTATGGTAGCAGTGACCAGGGTGGTGGCGGTGTAGCAGTGACGGGGGTGGTAGTGGTGGAGCAGTGACGGGGGTGGTAGTGGTGGTGGTAGTGGTGGTGGTTGTAGTGGTGGTGGTAGCAGTGACGGGGGTGATGACTGTATGTAAGGGAGTTTTTTCACACTTTTTCTACACCCCATTTGTGCACCCAACACATCTTACTTTTCACACCAGTATACCACATACCGACACCAGTATACCACATACCCACACCAGTATACCACATACCCACACCAGTATTACACACGTCTCACATACCCACTCTTGAACGATGAGAAGGACCGGTTTTTAGGACAACGAGTCGAACCTGTTTAAGAATCTAGTAATGAGACTAATTAAATTCTTAAAATGGCTTAGGCTGTTAGAATGCTTCGCCTGCTGCTTTTGTGACTTGCAACTTCTTCCTTCGTGCTGTTTACGACGTGTGATTAATCACGATCAATTTTT
Source organism: Cherax destructor (assembly GCA_009830355.1). Taxonomy (NCBI): domain Eukaryota; kingdom Metazoa; phylum Arthropoda; class Malacostraca; order Decapoda; family Parastacidae; genus Cherax; species Cherax destructor. The sequence continues at coordinate 335,259 of WNWK01000060.1, read as the reverse complement.
ATTCCTCTCGTTCTGCTGACCAAGCCGAGGAGAAGATTCTTGAAGTTGTTCACGAGTTTCTTAGATCACTATCTTAGATGACTATACGATTCTTGCGTGCTTAGATGAGTCTATTACATGCTTAGATTGATCCTAGAGGCTTAGTTGACTTATATGCTTAGATGACTATCTTAGATGCTTATATGATTCTTACGTGCTTAGATGAGTCAACTATTCCTAGAGGCTTAGTTGATTCTTATATGCTTAGATGACTATCTTAGATGCTTAGATGTTTAGATCACTTTCACGTACTTAGATGGGTATATTACATACTTAGATTGATTGATCTAGATGCTTAGATGACTTTTGCGCTTAGGTTATTTTTAGATGATCTCTTAGATGTTAGACGATGCTTAGTTAACTCTAACGTGCTTAGATGACTCTTAGATGCTAAATGTTGATTGGTAAGTAAATTTTACGTGCTTAGATGACTCTCTTACATAGATGATTATCTTAAATGACTTTCTGAAATACTCAGATGATGGGTAGATAATTTAGATAATTTTTGCGTGACTCTAAGATGCTTAGATGACTCATAGATTCTTCTTTGATTTGTGACTATATTTTTTCTTTGATATGTCCTGCAACACTGTATTGCAGGGTTAGTATTGTAGCTCTGTATTGCACAGTCAGTACTGTGTATTGCAGAGTCAGTACTGTGTATAGCAGTTAATACTGTGTATAGCAGTCAGTACTGTGTATTGGTCAGTACTGTGTATAGCAGAGTCAGTACTGTTTATTGCAGAGTCAGTACTGTGTATTGCAGAGTCAATACTGTGTATTGCAGAGTCAGTACTGTGTATAGCAGTCAGTACTGTGTATTGGTCAGTACTGTGTATTGCAGAGTCAGTACTGTGTATTGCAGAGTCAGTACTGTGTATTGCAGAGTCAGTACTGTGTATTGCAGAGTCAGTACTGTGTATTGCAGAGTCAGTACTGTGTATTGCAGAATCAGTACTGTGTATTGCAGTCAGTACTGTGTATAGCAGAGTCAGTACTGTGTATTGCAGAGTCAGTACTGTGTATTGCAGTCAGTACTGTGTATAGCAGAGTCAGTACTGTGTATTGCAGAGTCAGAGTAGATCTTTTTGCAGGTACTCTTGAAAGTCCTTGACGTCCTTATTTAGGTCCTCCTTTTGCTGGTTCTCTTACACTAATACAATCTCTCCTGCAACCTTACATCTTTTCTTGCTTCAGCTTTTTCTTTATCCAGTATGTTCTGCAACGTCTGCAAGTTATCGTAAAGGTATTCTCGTAAGTCATCTTCTCATAGCATCTCGTATATCTTCCAGATCCTCTTCACATCATTTTCTCTTCTGTCCTTTCAAATATATCCATTTTCCCTCGATGAAGGAGATACGTCCATAAAAATTCCATTTCTCCTGTGTTTGGGATGGGTTGTGCTGAGAGATGGTAATTCCCAAGTGATAGTGAACCCATCTCTGCTGGAAGAAAAAACCTTTGAACCTCTAGTAGCTGATGAACCCTTGCTGGAGTAGCTGACGACAGCCTCGTTGGCCTACTGAAGTCTCCCAGCTCAGGCTAATAGATTAACACTTCGAATGAGCTGCATCCTGGGTGATGGACTGTGACAGGAAAACATTGCTAGGTTCTGTTTCCCGGTGTGTCACTATCATTTGGAAAATGGCAGCACACTGATGTATTCAATTTTGTTTAATTAAAATAAGTGTCACATCCCTTACCCATTTTTTACACAAGGTTTTACAGGTTTAGGTTAAGGATTCCTACCTTTATTAACAGCTAAGATCTGTTACCTACCTCATCTTATTTGAAATCCTTTTTATTGTTAGGAAGCATACAGATAGAGGACAGGATGAAGTTGGAGCCATATGTGGGCCAGGGATTCCATTTGTTCAACTGACTTTACGTGGTTGATATCTTTATGTTGTACAAAACATGTTCGGGACTCGAGTCATCTTAGGAATACATGATCTCAGGTGATTGTCTTACCTCCTTCACTACACCTTTCTCCTATCCCTCATCCACTTGCATACACCCATCTCTTTTCCAGTCATCTTCCTTACAGCACTCCTCTTCCTCCCCTCATTTACACTTTTTTTCTACATTTTCCACACCCATCTTTTTCTCACCCTTCTCATTTTTACCCCTAGCCCGTTTCCCTCACTCCTCTCCCTCCCCTCATTTCCACACTCCTTGCCTTTTACTTCCCTCCTCCTCTCCACTCCCCTTTCTTTATTTCCCTCCGCGTTTATTTCCTTCTACTTTCCTCCACCTCTTTCCTCCCGTCCCACATCGTGTCCCATCCCCTCCTTCTCCCTCCCCTATCCCTCTTTCCACTACCTCCTACACCCTCCCCAACCCACCCCACGTTTCATCCACTCCCTCTCTCCCTGGGCAAGTTTCTCTCTCTGGTCTGCAAGATTTGGTCTATAGATTATTGGATTACTCTTGTAATTCTATCTTCTGTACACGTTTCAACAGCAAAAGTAAATGCACAAATAACCCGCACATGAGAAAGACACTTATGACGACGTTTCGGTCCGCCTTTGACCATTAACTAGTCACACACCAACACACGAAGGTAAGGGAGCCAGTATATACGAGGGAGGACAGAGACGGGACAAAGTGGTGGTAGAGGTGATGCTTGTATTAGTAATAGTAGTAGTAGTGGCAGTAGTAGTTGCAGTAGTAGTTGTAGTAGTAGTTGTAGTAGTAGTAGTAGTTGTAGTAGTTGTAGTAGTAGTAGTTGTAGTAGTAGTTGTAGTAGTAGTTGTAGTAGTTGTAGTAGTAGTAGTAGTAGTAGTTGTAGTAGTAGTTGTAGTAGTAGTTGTAGTAGTAGTTGTAGTAGTAGTAGTAGTAGTAGTAGTAGTAGTAGTAGTAGTAGTAGTAGTAGTTGTAGTAGTAGTTGTAGTAGTAGTTGTTGTAGTAGTAGTTGTAGTAGTAGTTGTAGTTGTAGTTGTAGTAGTTGTAGTAGTAGTAGTTGTAGTAGTAGTTGTAGTAGTTGTAGTAGTAGTAGTTGTAGTAGTAGTTATTTGTGTATTGTTCCAGTCATGGTTCTGTGTCTTTTGTTCTTCAAAATTAGTTTTATTTTTTAGTCTCGTAGTGTTAAATGCACAGGGAAGCTAAACCCGCAAGGGTCATGCAGCTCTCTCTCCATCGTTGACAATTTTTCTCAAATCGTTTCTTTTTTCGAGATAAAATTCTATTACTTCCTGTGTATAAAACACAATATGCATTTTGTGGCGCTGTTTGAGAAGACGTTTCGTCACCCGGGATTTTATCATTCCATCATAAAGTCCCTGGTGGGCGAAACGTCTCAACAAATGCCATAAACCTCACATTGCGTCTTATTCACAAACTTGTCAATATATTTTATCAACAGATAAATATTAAAGGCATTATACCTGACTGGCTTGAAATTCAGAGTTTTTTTAGCATGTTAGCAACGCGTCAGCGCTCACTGAGGTCGATGGAGAGTTATTTCGGTCCATAATTTTTAAAGGGGTAGACTGGTATGCCAGTGGAAGGCCTCGGTCAGATGAGCAAAAGCTCCAGTGGCAGGTCATCTTATGACTAAGACCCGCGTCAGGAAACACTTGTTTCCTGACAAACAATACCTAACGTAACCTGTGTAGTGCTCCCCACTTGGGTACACTACTATCGGCTGTGGCTGGGATCACGATTTACGAGTTAATAATAACACGACTGTAAACAAATCAAGGAACGGGTGGGATTTGAACCCATGGTGAGTACTAAAAATCACTGTCTTGCCATGGGTTCAAACCCCACCCGTTCCGTGATTTATTGGGATCACTATCAGGAACACTGCTGGGACAAGTGTAGAAATCTCAAGACTAAACTGGACATCTTCACCAGGTGCCAGATCAACCAGGCTGTGATGAATATGTGGGTCAGCGGGCTGTCAGGAGCAAGAGCCTGGTTGACCAGGCAAACACAAAACGAGCCTAGCCCAAGGCCGGGCTCTGGGAGTAGAAGAAAAATATCTTGGAACTCTACAAAGGTACGGTTTGAGTAAAGGCGTATTAACTTTGATCAGTGTGGGCACAAAGGCGTTCTGCCGACAATAATTAGGAAAACACAGGTGAAGGGAAAGCTCCTGTCAAGTGAGGCAACGTCTCGCTCTCCGTAGATTAGCGTGATAAAACCCTACAGAGAGTGAATCGTTATCGCAAAAAATCTTGCCCTACACAGGTGTCTTTTCTTCAATCCACGAATAAAAAAAACCCAGGTCAAATAACATAACAATTTCACCAAATCTTGATAAGTTTCACGTTTACAAAATTCGTGTAATACTCTATAGTTTTATTTCCGAGAGGATTTGTATAACTTTTTTTTTGCATGGAAGGGGCAAAGATGTTTGGGTGGGGGGGAACCTGCCTTCAGATCTAAGCTACGAAATTCAATAGTTCCTCTTGCAAATCAAAGAACGGTAACGACGTTCGTAGGTCTCACCTGACGTGTGTCAGTTGTTAGTCGTAAAATATAGCATCTTTTTTTATGTTTCTTGTGCACAATAGTGGCTGGTAGCTGATCCACGTTTTGTAACCCGTAAGTCTTCAAAAGAGAGAAGCATATTTGGTCACCAGTAAGAGAGACATTACAGGGTTGCCAGCTCGGACGCCAACCCTTACCACTCAAGGTCTTCCATAATGTCTCCGCCCTGCCCAGTTTCTCTAACCGTCTTGGTGTATTAACCGGAGCTCAGTTAAGCGCCCCGACACCTCAAAGGAACAATTACAAGTGCTGGTAATTGAGGGTTAAATATTTCCCAGGAAACCTCTCAATGCAACACCATCTTCTATTGACTCTAAACATTGACAAACTACTGTTCGCCCCCACACACCAGTGCTTCCACCTTTTCCACAACCATTCGCTTTGTTTTTCATTCGACTTCTGGCGCAAATTACTGTTGCATTTTGACTTTTGAAGCTTCGAAGTTCAGCCTAATGAATCCAGAGAGCCACAAAAATGTCAATGAACCCCGCAAAACAAGTCAAAACGAACCTGAAATAAAGAAATTTCCTCTCGTCGTTAGCGGAACGCTAATCAGCGCGAACGAAAGACTCTTGGAAAAATAATTCGCCCACTGAATAGCTGTTTAGGTACCAGATAAAAGCTAATTCTACGACTATTGATAGAGGAAGAGTTTTAGATCTGCTGTTTTGATAAGAGAACTAGCTTTTTTTTCTTTCAGTGTGCCCTTGAATCAATAGGAGCAATTGAAAGCAGAGGCTGCGTTCGTCAGCGGGAGCCAGTCACAGAACACCAGGAAGAGAACACCAGTCACAGAACACCAGCCACAGAACACCAGCCACAGAACACCAGGAAGAGAACACCAGCCACAGAACACCTGGAAGAGAACACCAGCCACAGAACACCAGTCACAGAACACCAGCCACAGAACACCAGCCACAGAACACCAGTCACAGAACAACAGCCACAGAACACCAGCCACAGAACACCAGCCACAGAACACCAGTCACAGAACACCAGTCACAGAACACCTGGAAGAGAACAACAGCCACAGAAAATCAGTCACAGAACACCAGCCACAGAACACCAGCCACAGAACACCATTCACAGAACACCAGTCACAGAACAACAGCCACAGAACACCAGTCACAGAACACCAGTCACAGAACACCAGTCATAGAACACCAGCCACAACAGTCACAGAACACTAGCTACAGAACACCAGCCACAACAGTCACAGAACACCAGCCACAGAACACCAGTCACAGAACAACAGCCACAGAACACCAGTCACAGAACACCAGTCACAGAACACCAGCCACAACAGTCACAGAACACTAGCTACAGAACACCAGCCACAACAGTCACAGAACACCAGCCACAACAGTTACAGAACACCAGCCACAGAACACCAGTCACAGAACACCAGCCACAACACTCACAGAACACTAGCCACAGAACACCAGTCACAACAGTCACAGAACACTAGCTACAGAACACCAGCCACAGAACACCAGTCACAACAGTCATAGAACACCAGGCGAAGTTCAGACGATTGCTTATCGATACTGATCTTGACTGATTCGCTCCAGAATTTCAGGTAATCAGCGCAAGGGCTGAATAGCGCTATTAGCAGCCCTTCTCACGCTGCTATTAACGAGCTTTCCTCACTCTGCTATTAACGAGCCCTCACGCTGCTGTTAACGAGCCATCCTCACGTTATTAACGAGCCTTCCTCACGCTGTTAATGAACCCTCCTCTCGCTATTAACGAGTCTTCCTCACACTGTTAACGAACCCTCCTCACGCTATTAACGAGCCTTCCTCACACTGTTAACGAACCCTCTCGCTATTAACGAGCCCTACTCACGCTGCTATTAACGAGCCCTCCTCACGCTGCTATTAATGAAGCCTTCCTCACGCTGCTATTAACGATCCCTCATTATATTAACGAGCCCTCACGCTGGTATTAACGAGCCCTCTTCACGCTGCTATTAACGAGCCCTCCTCACGCTGCTATTAACGAGCCCTCCTCACGCTGCTATTAATGATCCCTCACGCTATTAACGAGCCCTCACGCTATTAACGAGCCCTCACGCTGCTGTTAACGAGCCCTTATGCTGCTATTAACGAGCTTGCCTCACGCTGCTTTTAACGAGCCATCACGCTATTAACGAGCCCTCACGCTATTAACGAGCCCTCACGCTATTAACGAGCCCTTACGCTGCTATTAACGAGCCTGCCTCACGCTGCTATTAACGAGCCTGCCTCACGCTGCTATTAACGAGCCTGCCTCACGCTGCTATTAACGAGCCTGCCTCACGCTGCTATTAACGAGCCTGCCTCACGCTGCTATTAATGAGCCTGCCTCACGCTGCTATTAACGAGACTGCCTCACGCTGCTATTAACGAGCCTGCCTCACGCTGCTATTAACGAGCCTGCCTCACGCTGCTATTAACGAGACTGCCTCACGCTGCTATTAACGAGACTGCCTCACGCTGCTATTAACGAGCCTGCTTCACGCTGCTATTAACGAGACTGCCTCACGCTGCTATTAACGAGACTGCCTCACGCTGCTATTAACGAGACTGCCTCACGCTGCTATTAACGAGCCTGCCTAACGCTGCTATTAACGAGACTGCCTCACGCTGCTATTAACGAGACTGCCTCACGCTGCTATTAACGAGACTGCCTCACGCTGCTATTAACGAGACTGCCTCACGCTGCTATTCGCTTCGTCACTAAGAGGGAAATACTTTGATGTACATCGTCAGCATTGTCTCGTGGTGTCAGCAGTGGGCGGCACATCGTCAGCATTGTCTCGTGGTGTCAGCAGTGGGCGGCACATCGTCAGCATTGTCTCGTGGTGTCAGCAGTGGGCGGCACATCGTCAGCATTGTCTCGTGGTGTCAGCAGCGGGCGGCACATCGTCAGCATTGTCTCGTGGTGTCAGCAGTGGGCGGCACATCGTCAGCATTGTCTCGTGGTGTCAGCAGTGGGCGGCACATCGTCAGCTTTGTCTCCAGTGCCAGTAGGAGGGCTCTTGATCCACAGAAGTGGAATTATTCTCTATCCCATCTAACCTTATTACCCATTATCCCTCAGGTGCTGTATAACCCCTAGTGGTTTAGCTCTTCCAGATAATGTCAATAAAAATATTAATATCAATAATATCCTTAAAATATCAATAACAAAAAATCAATATAATATCAGTAACAAAAAAATCAATAACAAAATATCAGTAACAAAATATCAACGTAAAACATCAATAACAAAAAATCAATAACAAAAATCAATAACAAGGTAAAATATCAACGTAAAACATCAATAACAAAAATCAATAACAAAAATCAATAACAAAAAATCAATAACAAGGTAATATCAGTAACAATAATAATAGATATATTTTGGTGGTTGTGTGACCCGAGGAAGGTATCCCTGTACTGTATAATCCCTATTTTACTATGTTGACAAAAATGGCTGTACACAAGAGGGCGTAAGATACATCAGTCATTAAATATTTACGAAGTTCAGAAGAGGTAAACTGAAATTTATGTTACGTAATTTAATGTGAATAAAAAAGTCTCACTATTTTACACATCAGATGGTGAAACCAACACGTGAACTTTTGAAGCTACGATGCTGAGGGTTTTGAACTTTTGAAGCTACGATGCTGAGGGTTTTGAACTTTTGAAGCTACGATGCTGAGGGTTTTGAACGTTTGAAGCTACGATGCTGAGGGTTTTGAACGTTTGAAGCTACGATGCTGAGGTTTTTGAACGTTTGAAGCTACGATGCTGAGGGTTTTTGAACTTTTGAAGCTACGATGCTGAGGGTTTTGAACTTTTGAAGCTACGATGCTGAGGGTTTTTTAACGTTTGAAGCTACGATGCTGAGGGATTTTGAACGTTTGAAGCTACGATGCTGAGGGTTTTTGAACGTTTGAAGCTACGATGCTGAGGGTTTTGAACTTTTGAACTTTTGAGGCTACGATGCTGAGGGTTTTTTAACGTTTGAAGCTACGATGCTGAGGGATTTTGAACGTTTGAAGCTACGATGCTGAGGGTTTTGAACGTTTGATGCTACGATGCTGAGGTTTTTGAACGTTTGAAGCAACGATGCTGAGGGTTTTTTAACTTTTGAAGCTACGATGCTGAGGGTTTTGAACTTTTGAGGCTACGATGCTGAGGGTTTTTTAACGTTTGAAGCTACGATGCTGAGGGATTTTGAACGTTTGAAGCTACGATGCTGAGGGTTTTTGAACTTTTGAAGCTACGATGCTGAGGGTTTTGAACGTTTGAAGCTACGATGCTGAGGGTATTTGAACTTTTGAAGCTACTACGTTGAGAGTTTTGAACGTTATCTGAGCCTTTCCAGGATGCTGGGAATTTGCTGAATGACTTTGGTCATGCTAATTATTCCAAGAATTTAGCCCTAGTTATCGTACACAAGCACTGAAAATATTTAAGCCAATCGGATTAGGCTTTCTCGATTTAGCAGAGAAAGTAAAATGAAAAGTTGGCAGAAAAAAAAAGGAAAATAAGAAAAAATATTCTGTCAAACACTTAAAGAGATGCATAAAAAAATAATAATAATAATAATAATAATAATAATAATAATAATAATAATAATAATAATAATAATAATAATAATAATAGTTTAACCACGAAGGGTCAAAGCGTACCTGAATTGCTTTTAAAACATTGTTCATGGTATTTTTCAGAGGGTATAAATAAATGTGGACATCTTATACGTAGACATATCTAACCATCCCAACAAGGAATACAAACGTTAAAATATTGAATTTTTTCATTATTTTTTTTCATCACCTGATCTGTCCTCCACTGTCTTCTGGTTCGTAGAATTGATAACGGTTCTGAATCGACTGGAACGTTGATCACTTGTCTGTTAGTTGCGTAGTTACAGAGGTTCGAGTATATCTAATTGTACCCGATGCTAAGCTGAGTTAGCTGCACCTGCCTAGTAACTATTATCTACTCATTTCTGCAGCCTCCTAGGCTATCACTAGTCATAAAAATATTTTGGCTGGTACCATCTCCACACACCACCTGTCTGGTTACCACTACCACCCACATACTGTACCTCTCTGGCTACCACCACCACCCGCATTCTTGTGTGCCTACCACCACCCACATACCTGTCTGGCTACCACCACCACCAAGCACATGCCTGTTTGGCTACCACCACCAAGCACATACCTGTCTGGCTACCACCACCAAGCACATACCTGTCTGGCTACCACCACCAAGCACATACCTGTCTGGCTACCACCACCAAGCACATACCTGTTTGGCTACCACCACCACCTACATATCTGTTTGGTTACCACCATCTTCGTAGCTACCACCACCATCACATACCATTACATACCACCAGGAAAGATACGCTGGCTTACCTGTACACATTCTGGGATGGCTGCTCTAACTCACTCATAAATCAGTATTAGAGGCCACTGGTGGTTGTCTGACGTCTGTGGAGGACCACCACGGTCGCTAAGAACCTCCATGATCAGGATGGAGGAGGGGAATGGAGGAGGAAGGTGATGGAGGGGGAGGAGGGTGTATGAGGGAGGAATAGGCGACTGGATGAGCGGGAGATGTATTAGTAGAATAGGGAATGGGGGAAGGGTGTGATTCTGGAAGAGGGATTTTAGAAAAGGGGTGAAAATGGAGTGGGAAAAAATGGAAAGATGTAATTAGGAATAGGCGGAGAAATAATGGGGAAACGAAACGATGAAGATGTGAATGATGGAGAAGAATTAAGACACATCTGGGTATTTTTATTTGCAGACGTTTCGCAATCTAGTGGCTTTATCAATACAAATTCAAGGACATAATGGGAAGACTGTAGAACTATATTCAAAAGATGAGGTAATCAGTGCCTCGGCCTTGAGTCGATCCAATTAGTCCATCACATCGACTCCAGACTGAGGGACTAATTACCTCAAACTCCTGAGCTTCAACCATTCTTCTTTGTGTTGGACTGAAGAAGTCACTGTGTAGCGAAACGTTTCCACGGGAAAGATACCCAAGTGTCGCACATGTGTCTAATTTATCAACTTATCGGTTCTCTGAACCATTCATTTACACACGTTAAAAATGGTATAAAATACCCGTAAGTTAAAGATTAAGACACATGGGCAACAGTTTCGCCCACGCTGTGGGCTCCTGTCAAATAAAGAGGAGCATATACGCCTACTGCGCTGGCGAAACGTTTCAACAAAGACACCTTTCAGTTGAAGCATTCCCATGTGGGTTCAGTAACTGAGGCAGCTTCACAGGTTTCGTTTCAGCAGAGCCGAAACGTCGAACCGAAACGTCGTCGTAAGATTCTCTCTATCTGCGGGTTACTTACGTATTGTTCCAGTCACTGTATTGTGCCTTTCTGTTCTCCCAAGTTACTGTTACCTGGGAAGTACCGTTTTTCAACGGTAGAATCGGCGCAGTGGAGAGGCCTAAGAGAGGTGGAGAAATTTGGTGATAGACACAGTTGGGTAGGGGGAGGAGGAGGGATAGGGCCATTCCAGGAGGGGGGTGTCTTGATATTGGTAAAGAGCTCTTGATTCAAGGAATTGGAGCTACTCTCTCCTTGGATCAAATCTGCTTACCTCCCATTCTCCAGGCACTGTGTAACCACGGCGGGTTTATCGCTTCCCGAAGAATATAATGAAGGAAGAAAAAGATAAAGGAAGGAGAAGGTAGGGGAAGGGGAGGAGAAGGTAGAGTAGGGGGAGGACAAGATAGGGTAGGGGGAGGAGAAGGTAGGGAGGGGGAGGAGAAGGTAGGGAGGGGGAGAATGTAAGGGAGGGGAGGAAAGGTAAGGGAGGGGAGGAGAATGTAAGGGAGGGGGAGAAGAAGGTAGGAGTGAAATGCGGTTAATTTGTGATAGAAATGGAGGATCAACAGGTGGCGGTCTGGCTACACCATTACCATGAGGGACACAGGTAGTAGTGGTATTATGTTGGTAATGGTGGTAGGTTGTGTGGGAATGGTGGTATAGTGGTGATAATGGTAGTGCCGACACCGCTAATGACGAATATCAAAGAAATAACACTATTAAAGATAATAATAGTTATACAACACTGTTGTTTGTAACCACTCTTGATGTTATTGTTACAATAGTATGGTGATGATAATAGTTTCTAAGTAATGATAGTTTCGAGGGTCACAAGTCATTAGACTACTTGTACTAGAAACACAGACCAACGTAAATACCTTCGTCCGGCTGATCAGGAATTATCTGGAGAAACCCTTCAAGATCCCTCTTGAAGACAAGGCAGCTACGGATCTGTTGGTAATTTCTCTCATATATGAAGTCGAAAAGTCTTGAGTTACCTCTTAGTTCACTTCTTCCTCTTCTGCTTCTCATAAGGACACTCTGCGCCATCTAGTTTCTCGCTCTTGCACTAAGTAATTTCATCGGACAGATTTGATACCAGTCCTTCTAGTATTTGACAGGTGTAGATTTTGGTGTACTTTTCTTATCTGAGTTCCAGGGAAGACAGGTAATATGTGTCGGTGGTGGTAGTCAGCCACATGTTAGGTGGGACTGTGATATTATATGTTTTTAGCAATGATGATAATGGTCATGTTGATGGTATTGTTAATAATACTGTAATACAGTAGTGGTGGTAGTTTGTTTATTTTTGTCACTGAAACAACTTGTTTATTGTGCACTCGTATCCATCCAGGACACAGATCCAGATACTGAGCCCCGAGAGGATTAGGAGGAGTGCATTGTGGGTGTAGTGATTGTGGCAATTACTTACGTGGAGTAAGAGATGGCGTGGGATATAAAGATAGTGAGAAGAATAGTAAGAATAGGAATCAGAGTTAGAACAAGCCGGACGAAGAGGGTCTTGAGAAAAAAAGCGGAAGAGTAGAAATATTTCTTGGTGTTGAGGGTAGATGATCTGGAAGCGGTGACGGTGATGGATGTGGTGGGATGGTGTAATACGGGGAGGAAGTGATGGTGATGATTTTGTTGGTGGATCAAGTGATGATGGACTTCAAGTCAAACTACGGGTTGCAGATGTAAACACCGGCCCTGATGTCAGCCATCAAGCTTTGATGATAATGTTTACCAGTCCGTGAGAACTGTCACGACTGTGAGAGTGAGTGACCCTGAGTAATTTGTGGCGTGGTCAGTCATCGCCCACAATGCGACGGATAGACTGGAAAGGTTGAGGCTACGGTATGCAAATGTGCTTATAAGCAGAGTCCCTCAAACAAGCCGAACTTATTTAAAAAACAAAGAATGAGAAAAAAAAACGTTTTTGAAAGTGTAAACCCTCGGTCTAGGTGTCAAGAAATTGTTAACCAGATGTTCAAGTCACTGTACCAGAATCAAAATTCTCAAAGCGATGGACCAGTAATTCACTTAATTTGCGTTACTTTGTAATGTGGGTGTGTTCTCACCTAGTTGTGCTTGCAGGTGTGTGTGTGTGTGTGTGTTTTCAAGGAATTCTGAACGTCTTAACATAAATTTGTTTCTTCGTCTTTCTTAATGCACACCAGTAAGGCAAGCTCTGGCAAGTGTTTCACACGCGATCTTTTCGCAGATGTTAATTTCGAAAATATTGACAGATGTTGACTCTCGTAATTAAGTATCCCAGAAGGGGACCTTTAAGTAATTGCCTGATTTTTTCTTTTTCCTTTTAAGTTTTTTTCCCCGTTCAACTTTACTAAGCAGCTGTACAGAAACTATGGCAAAATTCTTGCAACTATTGGCTTGTGCAGGTGCCCTATGACCAACACCGCATAATGCATTCCAAAATTCTTGGAATGGATCCGATAACTTTAAAAAGCCTCTGTTGCTTAGCTTCAAATGCCAATAAAAGCGCCACCTGTCGACGAGTGAAAATCAAATATGTTGTTGCACATTTGTCAATTTTATGTATAGTGTGAAACTCTTATTCACCTTAAATATGATTAATTAGACACATGTGCAACATTTTGGTATCTTTATGGAGGAAATGTTTCGCCACACAGTGGCTTCATCAGTCCAATACAAAGTAGAATGGTGAAGATCAGAAGGAGTTTGAGGTAATCAGTCCCTCAGCTTGGAGTCGATGTGATCAGTCCATCAGACCTTTATCAAGGTCTACACTGGGTGAAACGTTGTTCCAATAAAAGCTTGTCCCAATAAAAGCTTATTTTGTAACGTGTTGGCTTCACTATGGTTGGCAGTGAGCTGTTTGGATCCATTGGGTGCCATAATTGTCTTCACCTTCAAACATTCGGCACTCATTATAACATCAAATATAATCTACAAAAGCATATTACAAAAGGTAACACAAAAAGTATTAACACAGGGTAGTACATAAATGATATGAAAAGTAACTGCGTGTGGCGATGCGTGGCAACCGTGCCAGTCCCACATTTGAGCGTGACGTCATAAATTGAGGTGCGCGCGCAGGGCCTTCCAGGTAAACAATGGTATCCAAGAGCGAAAATGGTGATGTACGAGACGCGTATTTTAATAGTATGCAGTGATAGGCTGTGGCTATCACGAAGCTCCTCTTGTGGATATACTCCCGAGTCCTTGTGTCTGTCTTACCTCTTCTTGTATTATAGAGGTGTTTGTGTATACTAAACCAGCTAAGCTTTCAGAGATAGTACTCAAGCTCTTGGTCTCGCCTCTTTACTATCCATCATACGGCGCAGTTCTTAACCTGCTTCCGTAACCTGCTCCTCTAGCTCACTCCACTTGTAGTTATTGTTCTTATCTTCATCAGGAAATAGCGTCCTGACGCGGGTCTTATTTATTCTGTGACTCCTTCAGTGTCTTCTCGAAGGAGATTTAGTTGGTCTAAAAGCGGAGGTGACATTTATCTTATAGCTGGGACGCTATGAGTCTAGCCCAATAGCTAGGGTGCGGCAGGTCGCAGTAATCGTCATGTTTACAGTCTTGTTATACAGATTTGGTCTAGATATTGTCTACTAGTAGAGTTCCGTCACTGGTGTCTTCGTTCCGGTATGCAACAATGGTGAAACTCTTTCAAAATCTCCAACAATAGTCGGCTGCAGTAGGTCATCCTCCGGACATAGGATCTGGGCTCGAGTGCCGGGAAAGCAATAGGTGTAACTATCTGTGGTTAATAGGTAGTCACACTTTCGACAGTCGAAGGCCTTAAAAGTATTTCTTAACGTCTCTGTACCTCGTTTGGTTTCTCTCATGTCAGACAATACCGTACCTGGTCATACCCACGTTGTCAGTTGTCTGCGCAGGCGAGAGAGATATATAATCTACCCCTGGAAGATTCTGGAGGGACTGGTACCTAATATGCACACAGAAATCACTCCATACGAAAGCAAAAGACTTGGCAGACGGTGCAACATACCCCCAGTGAAAAGTAGGGGCGCCACTGGTACACTAAGAGAAAACACTAAGTGTCCGGGGCCCAAGACTGTTCAACAGCCTCCTACCAGTCATAAGGGGCATTACCAGTAGACCCCTGGTTGTCTTCAAGAGGGAGCTGGACAGATACCTAAAGTCAGTGCCAGATCAGCCGGGCTGTGGTTCGTACATTGGACTACGTGCAGCCAGCAGTACCAGCCTCGTTGATCAGGCCCTGATCCACCGGGAGATCTGGTCATATACGGGGGCGTTGACCCCCGGAATGCCCTCCAGGTAGACTCCAGGTAGGTAGCCCCTGAGAATCAACCATGTGCTTCATGATCATGTCTACCCTGATCTTTTGCTCTTCCAATGACGTGAGGTTTGGTATCCTTCAGCTTATTATCGTAGTTCGTGTCCCTTATCTCCGAGAAAGGTCTGGTAGTCATAACTGAAGTGGAAAGGAGAGATCATGTGTAGGTGAAATGTCCAAAACATCCTTACCGTTTTTCCTTTAAAAGAACATCGACAAAACATTTTATCCACACCTGCCTCGCCTTCGCCTAGTACCTGATGTGACAGCATTTCGCTAATACGTATTTTTCCTCTTCTTGATGAATCTCTGGTAGGCGAAATATCGTAATAGGGAACTTTTTTGTTGTTTTAAGTGTCCTTTATAACCACTTGTCTCATTCATATTCCAACTACTTGTCATGACGCAGGTTAGGTGTAATGTCTACACCTAGATCGCTTTCTCTGTCCCAAATTCCTCGGGTGCTCAGAAGGGCTGAAATCACAAACCGTCTTCGATCTTAAAGGTATTTTCCAGGGAAGAACCAATACCGGTTTAACGCTTCATGAAAATTTATCCCCTATAGCTACTTACCTACCTGGCTGTGTTCTGTCGTCGGTTCTCTCCGTGTCTACCAGATCTTGCGGCTGCCAGAGAAAATTCAAGTAACCGCTTGTTCCCTTCCTCTCCAGGTCTTCCTGGAACGCGACGAGCAGCCACCTTCTCGTGGTGAGTTCTGGGTATTTTGAGTGACTGTAGGTAGGTAATCAGTCATGCGATCTAGCTTAGAGCTGCTGGTAGTGCATATATTGTCTATGTATATCACAATATATGCCTACCCTTCCTGGGATCACAAATGATTGAATCCAGCTGGATAATTCCAACTCGGTTAAGCACTTTCCTTGAATACAGCAATTTTTTTGCAATGATCTTCAATCTCTATTCTCACCAGATGAAAAAAGTGACACGTTTTAGAAGATCGTTGATCGTTTGTGTAAGTTAGAAAAAGTATGTTTTTTTTTGGACAATTTCACTTGCTACGTTTTCTCATTCTGTTTCAACCATGACCGTGGTTTCAGATCAGTCGTTCCCTTAGCTACTAAACAGTTTTCCTAGTGCTTATCTGACGCATCCATTCCTTGTTATGTTGTTTACAAAGTGCCTTGGTACTGTTTACCTTGCGTGGTTTAATCATGTTTTTTTAACATCGTGAGGTTCAGTTCTTGCAGTAATTGTTCCAGCATCGTGAGGTCCAGTTCTTGCAGTAATTGTTCCAGCATCGTGAGGTCCAGTTCTTGCAGTAATTGTTCCAGCATCGTGAGGTCCAGTTCTTGCAGTAATTGTTCCAGCATCGTGAGGTCCAGTTCTTGCAGTAATTGTTCCAGCATCGTGAGGTCGAGTTCTTGAAATGTTCCTTAGCTCATCGTTAGTTCCATGTCTTGTAATATTTATCCATAACTTCTCTCTTATTTCTGGTGCCAGTCTCGAATCGATTTTTATTTTATTTTCCTAATATTCTATTTGGCGCCTGAAGCTGGCGCTGTGTATTTGAGGACTGGTCTTGCCTGCGTGAAGAATGGCACCTTGATTCCTTGTTCAGGATGCTAATAAATAAGCTTATATTTGCTTACAAACCAAGGAACGCGTGGGGTTTGAACCCATGGCGAGCGCGTCGTAAAACTCCGGGCCAGCTGGATGAATCTTATTGTAGCCAGCTGGCCCAGTGGCTTACGCACTGGCTTGTAGTTTTGAGACCCACTTGGCATTAGTTCAGACCCCACCCGTTCCGTAGTTTGTTTGCAACCATGTTTTTACGAATTCGTGAGTTATATTTGTTTAGCATGTTCTTCTACTGTTTATGTACTGGTGTGTGTCCGTGGAATGAACATCTCCCTGTAATACGTCAAGTTCAGTTTCCTTGTACTTCTTTGAGGCTCTTCTCTGTGCTTTCTTATTTACCTGTACATTATTTGCAAGCTCTAATCTTGGACATTGGTTATGTACACCAGTTGTACCACTGGTCCTAGTACTGATCCTTGAGGGACTCCGCTTGTTACTTTCACACATCCGGGTACTTTATATCTCGTAATTGTTGTTTATTCCCTTTCAGATGTTTATTATTCTTAGTCCATTAGAGTATTTATTGTTTTTGCTACTCCTACCTTCTTTATTAGTGTATCAATTTTTTGTGCGGTACTGTAGGCACCCAAGACCTTCATACGGGCTAGTAATAGTCAGTGCGTTCATTTTTTTTCATGTCTAATCTGTACAAAACTGTCACATGGTTCTGTTAGATAAGTGAGGCATGATTTAACATTATTCAACCCGTCTTGTTTCGAATGAATCTCGTGAATGCCAGGTGTTCCACTAGTGTCTCATTATTCTTTCCATCATCTTGAATAGAATGGTTGTCAGGGATGTTGGTCTGTAATTTACCGCCTCCTGTCTGTCTCGTTCAGTAAAGATTGGAATTACGTTCGCTGGTTTCCAGCAGTTTGGCAGGTCTCCTGACACTGGTGTTTTGCTCACTTTATTCCTCTCTTCTTGGTTCGTCATAGTCGCTTCCCCTTTCCTTCTTCGTGTCTTCTGTGTGATTATCAATTTTTACTTACACTAGTTTAGTCATAGGAATAGAACCAGGCTTGTTGTGACTAGAGGAATTTATCTCGGTGTTTGCGTGTCATGCAGGGTGATTATAGCTATCATTTTGTGTGTGTGTGTGTGTTTGTGTGTGTGTGTGTGTGTGTGTAGCGATGATAAATCATGTGTATGAGTTTTGCCATGTTAGGAAATACAAAATTCACATATGGGACATGGGACCGACAGATGAGGGAAGGTATGGCAGATATTGCCATAGTGGAGAGAACATTAACTTGCCACACACTGTAAGATGCATCTAGTGGACCTTGTTACCACAGTAGTGAAAAGTACACCCACCTACCACATCCTGTAATATATATCTCGTTGATCTGAATATACAGCAGAAGAAAGTATACCCATCTGGCATACCCTGTAAAAATGTCAGTCACGGGACGTATCTTACAGGGTGTGTCAGTGGGTGTACCCTCAACTGTGATATCAAGATCCACAGGTTGTGGCTTACAGAGTGTGGCACTTTGTAAGATAAAAACCATACCACGGGTGGGGTTCGAACCCCACCCGTGGTATGGTTTGTTTGCAATCGTGTCATTACGATTTCGTGAGTTTTGTAAGATACATTTCGTGAATCTTGATATCACACTGGAGGAACATACACCCACCTGCCACACACAAACACACAACCATCATTAATAAATTGTTATCACCTATCCAGTTTACATAAATGCTCAATATATACATTTACCATCATGTTAGCATTTCGTTACATAATATATATACATTGTCATATCATTCCTCCCATTAAATTTTGCCGCGGTTAACCCTCTCACTGCTTGATGCCGGTGAGGAAGGGTGAAGTTCTTCATCCAAGGAATTAGAGCTGTCCTCATTCCCCTTGCTTGATTCTAATTACCCTCCGTTATCCAGGAGTTTAACGCTTTCTCATAAAAATGATAATTAACTCCCAACTTATCAATTAACATTCGTTAACAGGCAAAAATCGCAAAATTAACGGAGTTTTAACACTGTTGTTATGAAGTCTGTCACTGTTATATTTTATTACTGTTATTTTCACTATCATCCTTATATTTGCTATACGTAATTACCACCGGTATATTAATTATTATCACCGTTATATTCGTTATATTTTGTCACCTTTGTGTTATAATCACAGTTTTTGTTATAATCACCGTTATATGTTTGTTATGATCTGTTACTGTTATATTTGTTATAACATCAAGGTGATGGGCTGCTGATCCAGTTACTTGGATCAAGCCTGAATATCTCTCATTACCCGTGAATAGATTTATAGTTACAAGGAACGTTTAATGACGTTTCGACCACACGGTGAGCGATGTTTCCTTCCTGGACACTGCATGACCCCTGCGGGTTTAGGAGTTCCCCATAATAATAATAATAATAATCCTAATTATATCATTAATAAAATAATATAAAATAAAAAATAAAATATAAAAAAATAAAACAATAATAACAATAATAACTTAGCAAGTTCTCTTAAAAATAAGTTAGTCTTGCAAGTTTTCCACGTGTTAATGTAACTACACTCCCGGTGGAAGGGCCTGATCAACCAGGCTGTTACTGCTAACTACACGCAGTCCATCTTACGAACCACATCCCACACACACACACACACCGCATAGGTCTTCCTTACTGTATTCAGAATACTTTTGCTTGATAAACACAGAAGAATACAGGAAACAAGGCTGGTGACAGCAACAGCTGGGTCAGTAACATTGTGGGTAACCACCTGACGAAGCCAGCTGCAACCAGGGGACTTTTGGCTTATTATATTCTTCCCAGGTCATGAGAATTGAAGGTTATGCTTCTGTGTTCCTTCCCGAAGGCCTCCAGGAGCTCCCAGGAGCTCAGAGGGGCAGCAACTGCAGGAGAAGCAGGTCTTGTGAGCTCTCCTGGAGCGCACCTGACCAATCCCAAGACCTGTTTTTTCCTCCAGTGACCAGGTAAAAAGCTCGTTTTACCATCACCCAGTTCTATCACCCAGTCCTACCATCACCCGGTCCTACCATCACCCGGTCCTACCATCACCCGGTCCTACCATCACCCGGTCCTACCATCACCCAGTCCTACCATCACCCAGTCCTACCATCACCCAGTCCTACCATCACCCAGTCCTACCAACAC
The DNA here is from genome assembly GCA_009830355.1 of Cherax destructor. Lineage (NCBI taxonomy): Eukaryota > Metazoa > Arthropoda > Malacostraca > Decapoda > Parastacidae > Cherax > Cherax destructor. The sequence continues at coordinate 315,332 of WNWK01000060.1, read as the reverse complement.
CCAGTCCTACCATCACCCAGTCCTACCATTACCCAGTCCTACCATCACCCAGTCCTACCATCACCCAGTCCTACCATCACCCTGTCCTACCATCACCCTGTCCTACCATCACCCAGTCCTACCATCACCCAGTCCTACCATCACCCAGTCCTACCATCACCCAGTCCTACCATTACCCAGTCCTACCATCACCCAGTCCTACCATCACCCAGTCCTACCATCACCCGGTCCTACCATCACCAGTCCTACCATCACCCAGTCCTTCCATCACCCCGTCCCCATGAAGATCGCTACTACCCTCAACCACTCTTCAAGGGAAGGGGTTTTGCCTTGATGCTAAAGGCCTCTTGATTCAAGGAACTTTAGCTACCCTTCCCTTAGTTCAAACCTAATTACTTATTTTCTAGGCGCTGTATATACAGTGATAATAATGGTAATAAGGATAATAATTATAAGGATAATAATATTAATAATGGTAATAATAATAATCTTCATGAATTTTCTAAGAAATATTGGAAAAGAAAAGCGGAAATTAAATGAAAAAGAGTAACTGTAAATCATTTATTAAAATAAATTATGTAGAGCGCTAAACCAGTGCAAGTCCTTCAACGCAATGAATGGTGGAAACTCAATCCTCCGACCGCTAAACTGTCTTATGGTTTTTATACAGAATAAATAATCAATTATTTGAGTTCCGTTTTACGTCAAACCCGTATGGACCCCGACAGAAGTTGCTTCATGCCTTGCAACAATCATTGCAGAGCTAAACACATTGAGTTGTTGACGTGCATCATGCAGTCGATCAACCTCGTCATGGTACGTCAGTTACACGTCGCAGATTTAGATTTTAGTTTTTGTCGCCGAAATGGTTAGCTTATTGTGTACGGTAGCGCAAGAGCATATGGGTACACAAATGGCCTAGAAACTAGGCCTCAAAAGGGTTAACAGGAGTACATCTGGATTTATATCTACAGTTGACTTTATTTAACTATTTGTATGTACCTGCACTTGTATGACCTTACTAATCACCACTCTTAATCCTTAGTAAGCAAGTAAATTTATGTAGGTACATGTACACATAAGTACGGATTAGCATAGTGTAAATTACTTAGGATAACCCACAAGCAAGCAAATTTAGAAAAATTGCTTGTAACAAATTTAGAAAATTTTCTTAATATATCTGGTATCTTATTTTCATTAATAAGATATCTTGACATATCACATAGGTTATTATACTATCTCTGTATTCCTCAATAAGTGGACAATTAAGCACCTGGTGTTCAAGATAGTGACCATAGGTTTGGCCACATACTTTGTATTTAGTTTACTCATCAGCTGTGTGTCTGCCAAGCTGCCAGAAGTACTTGTACCCAAGCCTAAGCCTGGCCACTATAACGTCAGTCAGTCACATTGCAAGTTGCTCCATAAACGTACTTATACCCCATCAGTCATGTGAAAAATATACAAGCAACGATTAATACGTGTGAAACTGGTCGAGTGGTTAACGCATTGGCCTGTATGCTTTAGGATTCACTGGCCATGGGTTTAAACCCCACCCGTTCCTTTTTTTTTGAGTGAAGAGAAGCAATACTCTCACAGGCAGTCAAACTACGAGAGCAACGCTTCTGTCTAACGATTAGCGAACGGAGGATCGAGCCTCGAATGGCCCACACTGGTTTAGCCCTTCCCTTAAATATAGAAATGGAGACAGTAAGCTCAGATGCATAAAGCTCAAATAACACACCAGGCTCGATAACTACTGCTCACGGAATGGGTAGGGTTTGAACTCATGGCCAATGAGTCCTAAAACTCGTCATGGGTTCAAATCCCACCCATTCCGTGAGTAGTTTGCAATCATGTCATTACGACTTAGTGAGTCTCGTTAAAAATGGTATTCCCTTTTTTCCCGTAAGTGTGTTTGCGTATTGCTTACAAAACTTCTCTAAAAACCGCCATAGGAATACGTGAATATATGTAATGTTTATTATTTTATCTTGTGGCAGATATATATATATATATATATATATATATATATATATATATATGTGTAATATATAAATAATTTTCGTTGTATTCTCTCTTTGTGTACGCGTTTGTTTTTTAAATGAATAACTTTGAAAACTGCATTTTTTGAGTCCAGTTTAAGACTGTCAAAGTGTACTTTTTAATTATTGCAGTGCAATGGATTGAGAGAGAAAAAGAAGTGTGGTTAAAATAAGTATTTTTTTTCTGGGGTTATGTTAAGAATATTATGTTTACTGTTTTGTAGGAGGCCATGACTGCTACGTTAGCTGTCACTGGTCCATCAGAGATGCCAGAGATGATGACTGCTACGTTAGCTGTCACTGGTCCATCAGAGATGCCAGAGATGATGACTGCTACGTTACCTGTCACTGGTCCATCAGAGATGCCAGAGATGATGACTGCTACGTTACCTGTCACTGGTCCATCAGAGATGCCAGAGATGAGGACTGCTACGTTACCTGTCACTGGTCCATCAGAGTTGCCAGAGATGATGATGACTGCTACGTTACCTGTCACTGGTGCATCAGAGATGATGACTGCTACGTTACCTGTCACTGGTCCATCAGAGATGATGACTGCTACGTTACCTGTCACTGGTCCATCAGAGATGATGACTGCTACGTTACCTGTCACTGGTCTATCAGAGGTGATGATGACTGCTACGTTACCTGTCACTGTTGCAACGCTTGAGGCAGCGTTTCTCTCTCTCTCTCTCTCTCTCTCTCTCTCTTTACCTCTTCCTCGACCCTTTGCCCTCCAACACACCATCACCTCACGGTGGTGGTAAGGTTTGAAAGATTTTAGTTCATTTAAAAATCCAGCGTTCCTGCTTCCCCTCTTGTTTTTTCTGCCTGTCTGGGTTATTTTAACATATTTGTTGTTATCATCTGTGACTTGGAACATAGTATTGGTATATTTTGTGCTGTAATGACCTTGACGCTGCTGCTGCTGCTGCTCATAAAACTTACATTGTTCGAATTATGGTCGTTCGTGGATTATTTCCGTAGCTGCTGACCCTACCACTGACACCACCACTGCTGACACTACAACTGACACCACCACTGCTGACACTACAACTGACACCACCACTGCTGACACTACCACTGACACCACCACTGCTGACCCTACCACTGACACCACCACTGCTGACACTACAACTGACACCACCACTGCTGACACTACCACTGACACCACCACTGCTGACACTACCACTGACACCACCACTGCTGACCCTACCACTGACACCACCACTGCTGACACTACAACTGACACCACCACTGCTGACACTACCACTGACACCACCACTGCTGACACTACCACTGACACCACCACTGCTGACACTACCGCTGATGTTTCTGACACTAACACAATAGTTATCTCTCACAGCCCTCCAATAATTAGCTACGGTCTGAAAAGTTGTCCCTAAGCCAAAAGGTATAAAAATAAATTCTGCGAACTGATTATAATGAAGGTATATTTAGGTATCCCCTGAGGGAGACCTTAAAGAGGTTGCCTGAATATTTTTCCTACACCTTGTATATTATTTTCGCTCGTAACTCGAGAACTCATCATCCTATCGGATTCAAATTTCCAATGCTTGTTCACGGTCACTAGACCAGAGTCTTGAAAAAAAACTGACCTGTGCCCTATGACCAAGGGTACTGAAAACATTCCCAGCATCCTGGGATGGCTGGGATAACGTTCACAAATGGCTTCTAATTCGACGACGATGGAGAGTGACATTGAAGTGCGTAGGTGCAAACTTGACCATTTTATGTGCAAAACTGTGTGAAATTTTGATTCTCGTTTAATCATCACGATCAAAATATATACATCTACCTCTTTTGAACAGATTATCACAAGCCTGGTACTCAGGGGTATGGGAATCAAGACGTGTGTGTGTATGTATATATATATATATATATATATATATATATATATATATATATATATATATATATATATATATATATATATATATATATAAAAGATCACAGTAAACAGGTGATATCAAAAATAAATTAAATAGCTTAGCTCATTCTATAAATTTTACTGTTGAATTCGAAGTAAATAACTCATTGCCCTTCCTAGATGTGTTTATTATTAAGGGTAACATTGATTTTAAATTCAAAATTTACAGAAAACCTACAAATAATTGTTCCTATGTACACTATTACTCTTCACATCAAGATAGAGTTAAAGTGTCGGTTTTTTCTTCAATATTTTTGAGAGCTTTACGCATTTGTAGTCCAGAGTTCATAGATGAAGAAATCTCTAAAATTTATGAAATAGCTAATGATTTAAAATACCCAAGAAACATAATTGATAAATCTTTTAAAATAGCTAGGAATACTTTTACAATCCAAAAGGGACAACCAACCTTATTCAACCAAAAATATGTTGGTTCTCCCTTACCATGAAAACTTGGTTGATATGCCTTCTTTTCTTAAGAATTTTAATATCAAAGTTGTATTTAAAAATCTTGATACAGTAAAAAGACTTTTGATAAAAATTCCCCCAAAATGCTGACGGATGTGTCTATAAGATTCCCTGTAAAATATGCGATAAAGTTTATTATGGTCAAACCGGAAAAAGTCTTGAACTAAGATTAAAACAACATAAATATAGCATTAGAACTGGACAAGATTCTAATGCTCTATTTATTCATGTGAGAGATTTTAACCATCCAATTGATTTTCAAAATGCTGAGAAGGTTGTATCAAGCAAGTCCATGGTTGAGAGGAATATAATAGAATCATGTTTCATTAAAAGCAGTTTTGAAAATAATATGAATATTTTTTTGGTTTATATAAATTGGATTCATTTATAATTAATAAAATTTGGGAAGAATTTAATGATAAATTGGACTAATCTTAATTCTTGGGAAGAGTTTCAGGTCCTTTCTTATGTTCCTCTTCACAGAGTCGTGAGATGTTACGCTACTGTGAGGTGTAGTCTTTGTTAGTGTGATGTGACTGTGAGGTGCAGTCTTGATAATGTGAGTAGTCACGAAAGCGCTTGGAATTCCTCTATTTTTTCATAGTGGTTGTCTTGCATATATATATATATATATATATATATATATATATATATATATATATATATATATATATATATATATATATATATATATATATATATATATAAAATATCACAGTAAACAGGTGATATAAAAATATGCAAGACAACCACTATGAATTCCTCTATTTTTCATAGTGGTTGTCTTCATATATATATATATATATATATATATATATATATATATATATATATATATATATATATATATATAAATTAGACACATATGCAACATTTGGGTATCTTTATTGAGGAAACGTTTCGCCACACAGTGGCTTCATCAGTCCAATACAAAGTAGAAAGGTGTAAGGAGAGTAGGAGTTTTGAGGTAATCAGTCCCTCGGTCTGGAGTCGTTGTGGAAACATCGAACCCATTCTCCGTGCTACCCGATGAATGTGAGTCGACTTCTGGGAGCGTCACGACGAAAGACACAAAGGAAGGTAAAAACATTGTTGTTGTTGGGGACAGTCAGGTTAGGTACATGGAGAGGGCTTTCTGTTTGATTGATAGGAGTAGGAGACAGAGGGTTTGCTTTCCTGGGGCTGGGATGGAGGATATTGTTAGCCGTCTGGACGACATCATGAGAGGTAATGGGAGCAATCCTATTATCTGTCTCAGTGCTGGAGGCAACGATGTTGGCAGACGTAGGAGTGAGGACCTGACTAGCAGGTTTAGGTCAGCAATAGACATAATTAGGAAGAAGGGTGGGAACCCTGTCATATGTGGTATTTTGCCAAGGAGAGGAGTTGGAAATGAATGGCTGTCCAGGGCAATTGGTGTCAATTGCTGGCTGGACAAATACTGTAAGGAAAATTCAGTAACATTCATTGACAACTGGGACCTCTTCTATGGCAGAAATGACATGTATGCCAGGGATGGGGTTCACTTATCCAGGTCTGGGGTGGGGGCACTGGCAACTGCAGTGGAGGGAGCTGTTAGGGCTTTAAACTAGAAATAGTTAGTGGTATGGGTTTTGGGGGGAAAACAGAGAAGTCCCAGTGTAGTAATATTATAAGTTGTAGGAGAACTAGTAATAGGCAGAATAAGGTGGATAGTGGAAAGCTAGTGACACTAGATGACAAGGACAGTAATAGGTATAGTGGAAAAACAGAGATGAGCAGGAAGGGTAAAGAGAAAGGAGGGTCTCTAAATATATATTACACCAATAGTCGTAGTGCTAGGAATAAGATGGACGAGTTGAGATTAGTTGCAAGTACGGGTAATATTGATGTTTTTGCAATAACTGAGACATGGTTTAATATGAAAAATCGGGACTTGCCTGCCAAATGTCACATTCAGGGTTTTAAATTGTTCCAAGTAGACAGAAGTATCGGGAAAGGGGTGGGTGGCACTCTATGTCCGTGATCATTTAAATTGTTGCATAAAAACGGGTATAAAGTCTGAATTAACACATACAGAGTCTGTCTGGATAGAATTTTCACAGGGTGTGAAAAATTGATTTTAGGCGTGATTTACCGTCCTCCAAACTTAGATAGGGAACAAGGGAGACTACTTTGGGAGGAAATTGTTAAGGCCACAAGACACGATAACGTAGTAATTCTAGGGGACTTTAACTTTAGTCAGATTGATTGGAATTTCATGACAGGGAATTTAGAATCTAACGACTTTTTAGAAGTAGTTCAGGATTGCTTTTGAAGCAGTTTGTAACAGAACCTACAAGGGGAAATAACCTACTTGACTTGGTTCTGACAAGCAAGGAAACCCTTGTTAATAATTTAGAAATTACAGAGGAACTCGGCTCAAGCGACCACAAGTCAATTACCTTTAGCATTGAATGGATGTATGATAGTAGGGATAATTCAGTAATGGTCCCAGATTTTCGCTTAGCAGATTATAATGGACTTAGAGAACACTTATCAACTGTGGACTGGGGTGAAGAAGAGAGGTATCAATATGACAGTTTTCTTAACACTATACAGGCTGCCCAAAGAACATTTATCCCGTATAAAGAAATTAGATCAAGTAGAAATGACCCAAAATGGATGAATAATAGGCTCAAATATCTTTTAGGGCAGAAGAAAGGAATTTATAGGCGCATAAAAGAGGTGAGGGTCATCTTATAAATCAGTATACTGACATTAAGAGGACGTTAAAAGGGAATAAGAAAAGCTAAACGGGACTATGAAATTAAAGTTGCTAGGGATTCAAAAACTAACCCAAAAAGTTTTTCCAGGTTTATAGAACAAAAGTTAGGGATAAGATAGGTCCCCTTAAAAATAACTTTGGGCATCTTACTGACAAGGAGAATGATATGTGCTCTATTTTTAATAATTATTTTCTCTCGGTTTTCACACAGGAAGACATTAATAATATCCCAGTAATTAATTTTTACAGAGGCCCAGAAGAAGATAAATTATGTAATATCACAGTCACTAGCGAAATGATTATGAAACAGCTGGACCGACTGAAACAAAATAAATCGCCGGGTCCTGATGAGCTTTTGCAAGGGTTCTTAAGGAATGCAAAATGGAACTCTGTGAACCAATATCTAACATTTTTAATTTATCTCTTCAAACAGGTGTAGTGTCTGATATGTGGAAGATGGCTAATGTAATTCCTATTTTTAAAGCAGGGGACAAGTCACTACCGTCAAACTACCGCCCAATAAGCCTGACCTCAATTGTAGGCAAATTACTAGAGTCAATTATAGCTGATATTATTAGAAGCCATCTAGATAACCATAATTTGATTAATGATACCCAGCATGGATTCACGAGGGGCCGTTCCTGCCTATCTAATTTATTAACCTTCTTCAGTAAAGCTTTTGAGGCTGTTGATCACGATAAAGAATTCGATATTGTTTATTTAGACTTTAGTAAGGCTTTTGATAGAGTACCGCACCAGAGACTGTTAAAGAAAGTGGCAGCTCATGGCATTGGGGAAAAGTGCTGTCATGGATCGAGTCATGGCTCACCAATAGGAAGCAGAGAGTGTGCATAAATGGGGTTAAATCCGAATGGGGACTTGTAACAAGTGGTGTTCCACAGGGATCAGTCTTAGGCCCATTGTTATTTATAATATATATCAATGACCTTGATGAGGGAATTACTAGTGATATGAGCAAATTCGCCGACGACACGAAGATAGGTAGGATAATTGATTCAAACATAGATGTCATAGAACTTCAGGAAGATTTAGACAAACTTAATTCGTGGTCAGAAAAGTGGCAGATGCAGTTCAATGTAGATAAATGCAAGGTTCTGAAGCTCGGGAGTGTCCATAACCCAAGCACTTATAAGTTAAATAACGTAGAACTTAGCCATACAGATTGCGAGAAGGACTTGGGGGTGATGGTAAGCAGCAACCTTAAACCAAGACAGCAATGCCTAAGCGTACGTAATAAGGCAAATAGATTACTGGGATTTATATCAAGAAGTGTTAGCAACAGAAGTCCAGAGGTTATATTACAGCTTTATACATCATTAGTAAGGCCTCACCTAGATTACGCAGCTCAGTTCTGGTCTCCATATTACAGAATGGACATAAATTCGTTAGAAAACATTCAGCGTAGAATGACTAAATTAATACATAGCATTAGAAATCTTCCTTACGAAGAAAGATTGAAGACCCTAAAATTACATTCACTTGTAAGACGTAGAATGAGGAGACATGATCGAGGTATACAAGTGGAAAATGGGTATTAACAAAGGGGATATAAATAAGGTATTGAGGATATCTCTCCAAGAGAGAACCCGCAATAATGGATTCAAGTTAGATAAGTTTAGATTTAGAAAGGATATAGGAAAGTATTGGTTTGGAAATAGGGTAGTTGATGAGTGGAACAGTCTGCCTAGTAGGGTTATTGAAGCTAGGACCTTGGGTAGTTTCAAATTTAGGTTGGATAAATTCATGAGTGAGAGGGGTTGGATTTGAGTGGGACTCGCGCATGAGTGGGTAGAATTGTCAAAGCTTATTTCTTGGGTAGCATTGAAAATTGGGTTGAGCAAATATTCTGTTAGTGGGACGGATTGTGAAGGACCTGCCTAGTATGGGCCAACAGGCCTGCTGCAGTGTTCCTCCTTTCTTATGTTCTTATGTTCTTATGTGTTCAGTCCATCAATCTTGTAGAATGTACTGCATATGTCCGTAGAGGTGGCTTATATACTGTAGTCAGGTGAGGTGAAGCAGCAGGAGGCGGGGTCATAGTGGTACCATCCACTAGTCGAAGTAGGTCTTCGTCCAAAGGTTGGACAAGTGTTGAAGAATTCGTTTGTATTAAGATCCCAAGATGTTGCTGTGTCAGACAGGGTGTAGATGAATGGTTCAGAGAACCGACAAGTTATAAATTAGACACATATGCAACATTTGGGTATCTTTATTGAGGAAACGTTTCGCCACACAGTGGCTTCATCAGTTTGGACGAAGACCTACTTCGACTAGTGGATGGTACCACATGACCCCGCCTCTGCTGCTTCACCTCACCTGACTCAGTTATAAGCCACCTCTACGGACATATGCAGTACATTCTACAAGATTGATGGACTGAACACATCGACTCCAGGCCGAGGGACTGATTACCTCAAAACTCCTACTCTCCTTACACCTTTCTACTTTGTATTGGACTGATGAAGCCACTGTGTGGCGAAACGTTTCCTCAATAAAGATACCCAAATGTTGCATATGTGTCTAATTTATAACTTGTCGGTTCTCTGAACCATTCATCTACATATATATATATATATATATATATATATATATATATATATATATATATATATATATATATATATAAATATAAATATATATAATAATAATACTGTTGTGAAATACATTAAAGGAGTTAACTATGTCTCCAGCTATAATTAATACGGTTTTGGAGAAAGTAGTTAGTCATTGTTTAAGTTTTGTGTGCGTGGCGAGTGAGCGCTTGTGTTCAGCTGAGCACATCTCTTGTAGTTACTGTCCATGTTTACACCTGCGGTGTTATTGTCCTTGATGCTTAAGCGTGCAAGTTATTCATGTAAGAGGGAACTTTTAGATGTATATATTTTGTTTAATATACTTTGCAATGCGAAGGGGGATAAGACGGATTGGACAAGGATGGATTTAGAGACGTAGTAGAAGGGAGGAATATGAATGTGAATATGGCGTTGAAGGGATGAATGTTAAAAGCGGATTTGCCTAAGATTTGATGGAAAGTGTTGATGGATATGCCATAGAAAGGAAGGAGAACGGCAGTGGATTTACCTAGGCGGATATACACGGATCTTACATTTTATCCAGCCCAACAATATCAACATTTTATTATATTTGCAGTCGCTGCTTTAATGCATCTACTCCTAATTAAAGTAACTATAGGCCTTAACCACTGTACTTTGCTTTACAATTACTTTAGGCGAACTCACGAGCAAGAAGGATTGGAAGAGCAGCCAAAACACACTGCTTTACCATTTGTAAGTACTTATCTCTCAGTCCACAGCAGGACTCGAACCTGCCTGCCAGACTCCAGGAGTCTGGCTGTGTGGACAAAGTACTGTGTACTCTGATGCCGAGTTTCCAGGTTCGAATCCTGCTGTGGACAGAGAGAATGTTTGTAAATAATTTCGCCTGTTTGTGAGTTCAGCATCTCATAACTAATGTTCCTCTTAGGTAAAAGCACAGATGCAACTAATATTACCTTTTATTGTGGCAACGTTTCGCTCTCCAGGAGAGTGAAACGTTGCCACAAAATGTCCCATTAGTTGCATCTGTGTCCATTTACTTAACGTTTTGTCTGTAATTCAACGATTATTCCTTATGTTATTGTCAAGGTGTCTGGGAAGACGAGGAACAGGAACAAATGCTAGAATAACGAGGGATAAGAAAATAGGCAATAATTAAAAGGCGAAGAAAAGATCAGGAGTAGAAAGGAGAAAAAGAAACATGAGAAAGAAGAGAACGAGGTACAGGATAATGTTTCATAGAATAGGGAAGAGGTTAAGGTGGCAGAAAAAGGAAAAATTGGAAATAAGTAGAGGAGAAATGTATAAGAAAAAGAAGAAATAGGAAATGAAGGACAATATAATAAATTGAGACTCATTATTAGGCGAAAATGTGAAGGAGGGAGAGAGAGAGACATGATGAAGGGGAAGAGGGAGAGACAGGGAGATTTGGAGGTAGTAATATAATGGGTTAAAGGAAAGTGTGAAAAAAAAGAGAAGGCGAAAGAAGGGAGGGAGGGAGGAGGGAGAAAGGAAGGCTGGAAAGGAGGTTAGAAGAAAGGGAGGATACTGGAGGGAGAATAAAGGAGGGAAATAAGAGCGGGCAAAATGAATAATAAAGGAGGGAGGGAGGGAGAGCTGATGACACGTCGGCCAGACGCAATTTCAGGTGTGGCGAGCAAGTGAGGTGAAGGTGAGGAAGGTGAAGGTGAGGAAGATGAGGGGTGAGGGGTGAAGTGAGAAGGGAGAGAGGTGGATGAGGGGAAATGGCTGCTGATAACAATAGAAAAGTGAGGGGAAGAGTGAAGGCGCTAGTTGAAAGGTGAGGCAGGTGGATTATGACAGAGATTGTTGTGTGTGAGAGAGAGAAAGGGAATGTGTGTAGCACAGACTTGCTTCACACTGGGTAGTAGCACAGACTTGCCTCACACTGGGTAGTAGCACAGACTTGCTTCACACTGGGTAGTAGCACAGACTTGCCTCACACTGGGTAGTAGCACAGACTTGCTTCACACTGGGTAGTAGCACAGACTTGCTTCACACTGGGTAGTAGCACAGACTTGCTTCACACTGGGTAGTAGCACAGACTTGCTTCACACTGGGTAGTAGCACAGACTTGCTTCACACTGGGTAGTAGCACAGACTTGCTTCACACTGGGTAGTAGCACAGACTTGCTTCAGACTGGAGTATACCTGGAGAGGGTTCCGGGGTCAACGCCTCCGTGGCCCGGTCTGTGACCAGGCCTCACGGTGGATCAGAGCCTGATCAACCAGGCTGTTACTGTTGGCCGCACGAGCCACAGCCCGGCTGTTCAGATACTGACTTTAGGCGCCTGTCCTATGCCTTCTTGAAGACAGCCAGGGGTCTATTGATAATCCCCCTTATGTATGCTGAGAGGCAGTTGAACAGTCTTGGGCCCCGGACACTTATTGTGTTGTCTCTCCTGCATCTCCTGCCGAGTCTTTTGCTTTCATAGGGAGTGATTTTCGTGTGCAAGTTTGATACTAATCTCTCTAGGGTTTTCCAAGTGTATATAATCGTGTATCTCTCCCGCCTGCGTTCTAGGGAGTACAGGTTTAGGAACTTCAAGCGTTCCCAGTAATTGAGGTGTTTTATCGCAGTTATGCGTGCCGTGAAGGTTCTCTGTACATTTTCTAAGTCGGCAATTTCACCTGCCTTGAAAGGTGCTGTTAGTGTGCAGCAATATTCCAGCCTAGATAGAACAAGCGACCTGAAGAGTGTCATCATGGGCTTTGCATTCCTAGTTTTGAAGGTTCTTATTATCCATCCTGTCATTTTCTAGCAGATGTGATTGATACAATGTTATGGTCTTTGAAGGTGATATCTTCCGACATGATCACTCCCAGGTCTTTTACATTAGTTGTGTGGTTGGAATTTGTTTTATACTCCGATGTAGTTTTAATTTCCTCACGTTTTCCATATCGGAGTAATTGAAATTTCTCATCATTGAATTTCATATTGTTTTCTGCGGACCATTTAAAGATTTGGTTGATGTCCACCTGGAGTCTTACGGTGTCTTCAATGGTGGACACTGTCATGCAAATTCGGGTATCATCTGCAAAAGAAGACACGGCGCTGTGGCTAACATCCCTGTTTATGTCCGATATGAGGATGAGGAACAAGATGGGAGCAAGTACTGTGCCTTGTGGAACAGATTTTCACCGTAGCCGCCTCAGACTTTACTCTGTTTACTACTCTTTGTGTTCTGGGTAGTAGGACAGACTTGCTTCAGACTGGGTTGCACATATCCGGAGGTTGCTCTGATACCAGTGTGGTATCACCCAGGAGTGGTGGTGGTCAGCTACTGTACACTCTGTCTGTGAACCAAACCGTCGAATGAGACGGGAATCGAACCCTTGAGCAGTCGAGTCAACCACTTCACTCACTTGAATGAGATAAAGCGCAAAAAAGACACGCTCTTTGGCAATTTCTTTATCGCTAACACCGAAAGGGGAAGCCTGTTAAATATGTTGCACTCTGGCATGATTGCTGGACACAGTCTTGTGAAAATGTAAGATGACAGGTAAATCTTACTAACTTCTTCGTACATTCTCTCTCATCTTGAATTTTCTGTGTTTTTCATAATGGTTCATATTCCTGCAGTGTTTACCTTCCCGTGAAATCTTAACGAAAGATTTAGTTCATACGAAACCTTGTATAATAAAAGTGAAAAGTTTTGATTGCTAAGTGTTCTTATGGAGCAAGATCGGTACAGCTACAATAACAGTTGAGGAAGATTGTTATGAGACCTGTGTTCAGGAACAATGATCATAAAAACCACACCCCCACACCCACCCCCACACACACCCATATACACACCCGCACACACATACACACACCCACATACACACCCACACACACACCCACATACACACCCACACCCACACATACACACCCACACACACACACCCATACACACACACACCCATATACACACCCACATACACACCCATACACACACACACCAGGAGCTATGACTCGACCCCTGCAACCACAACTAGGTGAGTACACCCATACACACACCCACATACACACCCACACATACACACCCACGAGCTTTGACTCGACCCCTGCAACCACAACTAGGTGAGTACACATACACACCCACACATACACTCCCACACACCCACACACACACACCCATACACACATCCATATACACACCCATACACACACACACACACATTCACACACACATTCACACACATCCACACACGTCCACACACACACACCCACCCTCACACACACACACACACACATACACACCCACACACATACACACATCCACACACACACACACACACATTTTAATATAGAAAGAATCCACCTCTAGTGAAAATATCAGACTGAAAACCACAAAGAGCAGATTGCATTCATTAGGGCTCTTTTGTGCCTTTAACTTGCGTTTACTACACTTCTGTGTTTGGATATAATCCTACTAATATGGTCGATGCTGATTCTTGATTCTTACTTTCAGATGAATTCCCCAGAAAATAATATATTCGTCAAACAGAGCGAGCGTATTTACCAAAACAGGAAATGGTGGTTGGTAGAGGTAGTCGTTGGCACAAGAAATTGTGGTTGGTAATGTTATTGCCACCATCTCGAGGAGTAGTAATCTCTTGTTTGTACAGCATTTTCAGTCATTGATCAGCCAGATGATGTACTGAAGTATGTACGTGTCAACGATCCTCAGATACGTGTACAGTCTCCCAAATATAGTTATCTGGTTATATTATTACATTAATGGTATACAGTACTGATACCTTGATGAATTCTTAACCTTTATCAAGGCTAAGGGGCTGAAAACCTTCCATCAAGACTTATAACTGATTTCTTAATTTTCCACTATCTCCAGTACATAAACTTGGTATTGAATTGAAAAAAAACCACTGGATAGCGATATATCTTTATAATGAAATATAATTTCAGAATATCTTATTCCTAAAAATAGGGTCTAAAATAAGCTCTCCGTGTATATACATTGAAAGATATACTCCTCCTTGTGTATAGTCACTCTTTGTTTAAGAAAAAATCCCATTATTTTCCAATCCCAGAGATTTATATTGCCTTTAACGTCCGTTCCAGCAGTATCGCCCAGAAATACAGGCGCAAAAAAAAGGGGACAAAAATCGTCTTTAAGATGGCATAAGAAGCCGGGGTGGGAACAGAAAAGACGACAAATAAAGGAAGCCTTCAAGACTAGTCTTGCGAGAGCCTCATCCCCCTCGCTCGATAGCAGAGACAAGAACAAAATAATGCCCTTTATCAGGCTCGCAGATGGTAATTAAGTGTGGTTTATATGGCTGCTGCTAGCATACTTAGTGGAGTCTAATTATTCCTTATTAAGATGATTCTAGTCCCTTGTGATGCCGGGGAGTGATTTACGCCCCTGAGCTTAATGAAAACACCCCCTCCCCTCCACACACACTGTTAGCAAGCAACGCACTCACACTCCATCTTCACCCTCGTCAAGTTCATTCTCATTCTTTTAATATTAACAGTACTGTTGTTGGTGGTGTTGGTTGTTGTTATTGTTGGTTGTTAGCTGTTGTTGCTGCTATTACAGTTGCTATCGTTGCTTCTTCCTCTACTACTTCTTCTTCTTCTTCTTAAAGTATCCTTACTTTGAATACCTTACAGTTTTGTGTATTGACTTTACTTAACTTTCAGGTTTATGAATATTACCATGAGATTAATTTGCAACACGAAACTCCTAATTAAATTTACATTACATACTTTATTGAACTTGAAAAAATAAACAGAAATTGCAATTAGATGTGTAAGAATCAGGTACAACAGTCATCTTATATTTCCGAAAGGTTTCGCCTACAAAGAAGGCTTCTTCAGTCGATCATAACATTAATGGAATATAACACAGAAAAGTTGAAGTATTAGCCGCTGGTTATTTTTATTATGTAGACGTTTCGCCAACCAGTAGTTTATCATTAAGGTCTGAGGGACTGATTGCCTCATCTTCAGCCTTTCCAGGCTTCTGTTTCTGACCTTGTATTGCACTGATGAAGCCACTGGTTGGCGAACCGTCAACATAATAAAGATACCCAGTTGTTGCACTTGTGTCTAATACTTCATTTTTCAGTCGAATGTGGAGGTGCTAAATATTGAGACAACAGAAACAGTGGAGAGGTAAAGATGTGATCAGACACTTGAAGAAGTGCTTCTGAGGTGGTCAGTCCCTCAGCCATGAGAGGTGTTCGGTTCCATAGCTCAACTGTTACAGTAGAAAGTGTTCATCAAGAATATATTTGTTTACATTATAGCCACTATTGTCTTGACACCTCGGGGATGGGATGATTATCTTCCCTGGATGTTACAGACGTCACACTGATGGCATATATTGGTGCGTTTGTTAAAAAAAATCACAAAATGGCAGTTTTCACAGGTAATTAAAATTTCAATTTTTTTATTTTATATTCCGCGATTTGTTACTTTTCAATATCTCAAAATCAGCCTTCACATATATATATATATATATATATATATATATATATATATATATATATATATATATATATATATATATATATATATATATATATATATATATATATAATGTGTGTGTGTGTGTTTGTAAGCCAGTAATATGCCCTTTTCCTCTAAAGACACACACACACACACACACACACACATTATAGCCGCACTGTTTTAATAATTCTCCGTTACCACTTGTGTCTAGTGAATATAAATGAAAATAATAATAAAAAACCCACCCAGGACACCTTACCTTCCCCCGGTCTCACCTAGTTAACTCAAATTCACGACCATCCCACAGCCTTCCTGACTTTTTAACAAGTTCCATAATCTAACACTGACCAAAATGACTAAACTTAAACCCCCTGTGTCTTTTTACTGCTACTCTCCTTGTGTTGCTTGCTACGGTCATCCGTGGTAACATTGTATCTTTATATACTAAAGCCAACAATGAATGTGTGTGTGTGTGTGTGTGTTATTAATGAATTTGTTTATTATTTTTTAAAGCCTGTCGACTACACGAGGGTCATTAAGGCTGCAAACCACCGGCACACCACCAGTCAAGAATAATTTAATCCCTGAAATAGGCATTAACAATGAACTTTGAGCAGATGCTCACTAAAAGAAATGAGCTGGTCTGCTTGAGGAGCCTGCAAGACTATCTCACTGCCCTTTCCCTTAGGAAAACTTAGGTCGTGAATTCCTGGAGAACCTATCAAACGATCTGGGACTCTCTGTCTCTCACAGGTTCGCTGGATGCAAGAAGATAGGAATAAAAATAATGCTATCTGAGTTTTCTTGCGAACTTTAATTTCCTCCAGTCTAACTTCAAGTGCTGCTTGATCCCATTAGTGTTCAGCCATTGACAGATATTAGCGCTATCCTGAATAATGATATTATAAGTTTGTCATGTTAATTCCATTTTTGGCTGTCATAGGAGGGTGCAAACCACAAGAAATAGTCTTGTGAGAAAATACAAGCCATCTTGGGCATCCAAATCACTTATTCTCTGCTTCATTCTCATCAGACTATTCAGTCTGTTTTTTAACAAACTGAATGATGTTAGTGGTGTGTTAGTTGAGGTTTCTGGTTAGATAGATCTAACATTAGTAATGATTGTCTGGTTGGTCGAGCGGATTTCACATTTGGAAGAGTTTACGAATTCCAGGTTCCGTGACGCTACCTTTCTAAGATCTATTAGGGACTCTTCCGTATGCATGAGTAACAGGGAACGTACTCCTGTGAATCAAAGAGTACCTTAATGGAAGGAAACAAAGTGATTGTCCGGAAGAGACGTCGAAATGGGGAAAAGTGACAAGCGAGGTTCTTTTATTATTAGGACTAGGACCATTTCTGTATCTGAGAGTACCATCATCCAGACAGGATATTGAATTTGCTGCTTAATCTGGCTGTGGGTTCTCTTACCGCTTTCTAGAAGAGGACTGGATCGAGTAGGTCTACTTGCTGGAAGTCTTCTGATCCCATGCTCACTGAATACAGAGTCGAATCTCTTCTGGGGAGCGAAACGTCGTCAAAACGTTCTGTTCCTATTCCAAGTGACTGTTTTTGGTATTTTAGCATCTGGTTTACGAGACAAACTTCTGGTCTGGGATCAACAACTGGCTCATCACTGGAACACAGAGAATGGTTATAGACGAAGAAATGTCTTCAGTAGCTGAATGTAAAGAGCGGAGTTCTTTAACCACTTAATTCTCCTTTAAAATTAACGTAAAGATCTTGAAACAGGACTAACACCTAAGTTTACAAAGCTTGCCACTTCGCCAGCTACGCTGGCGAAGTGGCCCAAGACTATGAATAATGCATGGTAACACATTTCGTTTTAACACTGACAAACATAAATATTAAATGTTCAGAAACCCATTAGTTGAGACAATAGAAGTATCATCGTGTAATCATCAGCAATAACCACAAATATGCTAAGCAGTATCTAGCTACGAGCAACAAAGCCAATACAATACTGTATTTTATGGCTAAAAATGTGAAGTGTACATTAAAAAAATGATGACACTATAAGGTGTTCAATATGACGTACCGCTGTTCTTTAAATTACACAAAATACGAAGGGAAATTGGAAAAATTTCAGAGCAGGGAAACAGAGCTTGTAACTTCATGAAGAAACAAATCTTGAAAAGAAAGAAGGAAAGCGCTTAACTATGACGAAGTTTTATTCACACCTTAAGATACTTAAGAAAATTTTCACCCGTATATATATATATATATTATATATGTCGTGCTGAATAAGTAAAACTTGCCGAATAAGGCAAACGAAAATATGTGTATGCAATAATTTCGCAAAAATAATTCTGAACCTAACGAAAAAAAATATATTTCACTGTCCTTGATTATTATTAAATTATAGTAAACTTATCTAAAATATATTTAGTTGGATTATGCTAAATTAAGTTGCGCTTGTTATAATAAGGTTAGGTAAGTTTTCTAAGGTTCTTTTGGTACAATATTATTATTTTTTACATTAACTTAAATAAAAAAACTATCTTTAAACGTATAAGAGAACATTTTAGAAAGGACTTAATTTTAAACGCAGACACTTTTGCAAATACACTAACGGATTCAACTAGATATTTGTATTTCAGTAAGCGCTAAACGTGTTTAGTACAAGACATAGTGGAGGATCGATCTTCTGTCTGTTAATCGCCTCTCCGTCGTGCTTTGGTTATCGTTCTGAATTTTGAACTAAATATAACGGATTTTCTGCAGACACGTAGTTACTCTAAATCACGAATCGTGTGGGGTTTGAACCCATGGCGAGTCCTGAAACTCCCTGGCCATGGGTTCAAACCCCATTCGTTCCGTGATTTGTTTACAATCGTGTTATTACGATTTCGTGAGTCATGGAGTTTCTTTCCTCAGATCAAACATAATTACCTCCCATTCTCCAGACACTCAAAGATGCCAAAGGGATTAAGATCTCCGTGAATGCAATAATAATTGTTGTAAACAGTCGCTGTTTACAGCCCTTGACAACGGTTGACCTCGGAGTACCCTGGGCATAATAATGGTGGTGGGTGTGGGGGCGCTGGCAACATAAATAACAGCGACAGACAGACATACTCTACTTTTCCCTTCCTCTAGGCTATTCAGTGCCACTTGGTTTATAAGACACATGTGCCACAGTTAGGTAACTATTTCGAAACGTTAAGCCTACATAGTAGGCTTCTTCCGATTATGAATCTAGGGTTAGAAGGAGTGTTTTTCTTACAATGTTCTTGAGAGCTTTACGATTTTGTAGCCCTGAATATTTTGACGAACTGAGAGTACAGAAGAGGCAGCAGAAGAAGTAAAGATGATGTCATTAGTCCATCACCCTTGAAGACGTAGTCTTGAGGTGGTCAGTCCCACAACCTGGAGAAGAATATGGGTGAGCATTACCATGTTCACTACATGGTAATGCTTTTCACCCACATTTTCTAGCAGTGTCGCTGGAGGATACCCTAACTTTTCCCTGCACTAACTTCAACTATCGAGACAGGTAAAATTAGCTAGAGTAATTAGTCCTCTGTTGATCAATGTCTTAACAAATGCCTCTTCCAATACATGAGAAACTAGTCGTTAAACTTTTCATACTGTATTAAAAGACTGACGAGTGTGTATAATTATAGCATTACTCAAATGACCCTCACATAGAAGAAAAACTTTTGACGACGTTTCGGTCCGACTTGGACTAGTTAATGATGCAAGTCGGTCCGAAACGTCGCCATAAGTTTCTCCTGTTTGTGGGTTATTTATGTATTGTTCCAGTCACGGTATTATGCCGCCTTATTCTTTATTGTATTACTCATCATACAGGTTTAAAGCACAACTAATTGTAACATTCACACATCTATGATAATAAGTATCAGAATGTCTATATACAAATTTTGCTGCTAATTGCATGAGCCGTATTCTAAGCATATATAATTCTTGGATAAGGCAAGAAGTTCATAAAGTAGAGATATATCACATTCTTAATCTTGAAGAGTTCCTGTGTATACATTATCATCCATTCATTTGCTAACAGTATTCATCAAAGCTTTGTGTTCGCGCCAAAATAGACACCCTGTGAATTTCCCGCGCTCGACCCCGCCAAAAAATATTACCCACAATTCCCTGCCCAACATCCGTCGTTCTAATTATTCGATATGACGATGCCCGCGGGACCTGATAGCGCCTTTCTGCCCAACAAGCCTAATTTATGTCGCAAACTTAATGCTAGTAATTAATGCAGGAGATAATCCTAAATTCTTACAAAACTTTGATATTCTCAAAGAGTGCTCTCCAGAGACGCTGCCATTCTCCCCCTCCTTCCTCTTCCCACTCTCTCCCTGCCCCTCCCCTCCTTCTCCTCCCTCAGGGCTACTCTTCCACTCCTATCTATCCATTTCCCCTGCTCCTCTCTCCCCCCTTTACTTTTCTATCCCCGGCTTCCTCCTCCCCACAGCCATCCATTTCCACTCCCCATTCCCCGTCTTAGTCCCATTCTCAGTCTCCTTCACCTCCTGAGGCCTCCTATCCACCCTTTCCTCTAACTCCCTCACTCTTCTCCTCGCCCACCTCCCCCCACTCGTGTGCCAGCTTCATGTCGAGTACACCCGGGTTTATCTTATCGCCGCTCGAGATATTCCAATGCTCGAATTATCCGTCTCCATCCGCTCAATTACGGAACTATCGGAGTTTCAACCAGGGTTATTGCTATTGTGGGGCGATTAATATCCGGCCAGCGCAGGTTTTTTGGTCGTAGTTTAATTAACCGGGTAACAGTGAGGAGTCTTTTAAAGAAGAGTGTAAGATGGAGAGGTGTCTTTGTTTACTTCGGCAAGCGCTGGGTCAGGCAGCTGACGGTGGCGCCACGCGTTGCCAGTTTTCAAAATCATTCTCCACTGACATTTCGATATTTTTTTTTGTTCAGTGTTTTCAAAAAAAATTTCATGCATGACATTTAAATTGTTAATAATGGATATTATGCATAGTTTGTGAGTGTCAGTTGCCTAGTTGAGTTTGCAGGTTTTTGAGCTTCAAGCTCTTGGACCCGCCTATTGTTTTTTCTGTTAGTTGCTTTCATCGTGATTTATCATATATAATTATGAAGGCATGAATGATTTTTGCGTCTACAATGTTGCTTTCTACTCTTTTTCCACTTATCTTATGCCTTGTCACTGAAGTGTTTCTCAATAATTCTAAATGTCATCTATTTAGTTTCCATCTGTGACCCTTCGTTCTAGTTCTTCTTGTAAACTGTATGTGTTTACTTTGACTGTTCCTCTGAGTATCCTGTATGTAGTGATCATGTCTCCCCGCTTCCTCATACAGTCTATCGTACAGCCTGCCATCGTCATCTGTTTTTAATTTAGGGTACCAGCCTTAAGACACACCTGTGGACCTTTCATATTCAGATATCGCTTGGGAAAAGGTTCCTGACCAATTCTTTGGTTCCTGACCAATTCTTTGGTGCTAGGTTCTTCAATGCCTTGCTTATGTTTGCTGCGAAAGTGTGTGCCCAATACGTTATTAGATTTACTCGTATATGCCCTTCAGGTGACAAGTGAGGCGAGATTCTCACAACTAAATCATTTTCGTTACTCGATTCCTCTAGATTCGATTCACAATTGTGTTCCAAAATTGTGAATCGAATCAATTTTTACTATTTTGCATTTGTTTAGCTTGGAATTCGAGCAGCCATTTTGTTCTTTTTCTGTAATTGGTAGACATCCTCTAGTAATTTACTACGGTTTGTGGATCCAACTGGAGAACTGTCGACAGTAGTGAAGAAAACAGATACATCGCTGAACAGGCTTTTATTAGGACAACGTTACGCTCTGTGTAGAGCTTTATGCAGAGAGCAAAAGGTTGAACCAATAAAGGTTTGCTCTGCGACCTGTCTTTTCTTTTTCCTGTTTGTGTTCTTTTCAGAGATGAACAGTGACATACACATTGAGATAAAAGACCTCAGAAATGACCTTTGCCATATTAGTGTCATTTCTCAATCTTGACACACACTTTCACCATGACTGCTCTCCAATACTTTCTCCAGACATTCCTTTATCCAATTTCTCTCCTGTCCCTGGCTGACTTTTCCCAGTGTTTGTGAAAGTCTTTTGTACAGCACAGTATCGAGAACTTTCTTGCAGTTAGGAAAAAGGCAGCTCAGCCATTCTTCTCTTTCAAGTCTTAATCCCGTTAGTCTGTCATTAGGTATCACGAAGCTCACCAAGAACCCGGGTTCAGTTCCGGGCGAGTTGAGCCGTATTGGCAAGTCACCTTACACGTTTCCCATGTTCACCTAGCGAGTAGGCACCTAAGAAAAAGGTGCATCCTGGGGACTCATTATACCTAAGGGGTGTATTCTGAATCATGTATGTGAACCAAGTAAACATTTTACTAGTGGTTTTATAATGGAAGCAGCTCCTGTTAGAGTCCCTGGCAGTGATGGGTCGATTCTTTGCTTTTGTGTCCAGATTTTCTCTGCTTCTCATCCTAAGATGTGTTTTATCCACTTTTATCTAATGTGTGTGTGTGTGTGTATACTCACCTATTT